>JAJTJO010000033.1:0-643607 GCA_024550625.1 Dendroctonus valens | reverse complement strand
ATGAAGTTCAAATTGCATTCCAATTCTCTGAGCCATTGAAAAAATTGAAAATATTTTACGCCAGTTATTGATGATCCACGATTCATTTATAGAAATCACCTAAGTTTTTACATACAATGTCAGTTTAACCGATCGAAGCAATGTTGAGTCTGAACTTGTTGATGTTGAACTGAAGTAGAATTTACAAATGTTAAGTTCTTTGAAAGTAAGTCGATGCAATTTTCCCTTTTTCCTGCTAATATTCTCCCATGTTTCTAATTTTCTACAAGACCGTTGAAATCGTAGTTGAATTAGCCAAAACACTGAAGATGGGAAAGGTTTAACGCACAACCTCATAAAATAAATAGTTTCAAGAGCCATTGGACACAGCATTGGTTCTAAACCGTTGATCTTATAGTTTATTTGTATATTTTTTTCCTGACTGTACTTTAATTCATTCCAATGTATTCCTGGGTTTCAGTCAATTTTATTGGTTACCATTCAAAACGCTACAAACACGCTTCGGAGTCCCATCCACCATCGTCAGTTTGTATGTTTAAATGTTTCTTTCTTTACATTTGGTTGGATATTGAATTTCCAAGAATTCAATTATTATATTCTCAATTAATTATCCTCAGATTAAAGATGTCTTTTGGGCAAAATCGATAAACAAGCATTGCTATTCACAGAGCGTCATACAGGCCAAAGCCCGAGTTTACTGAAATAGTTTGAAACAATTTCAAATAATAACAGTGGCAATAGTTGGGGGCCTTAATTAGTCAGGAGCCACTTAATTTGGACCAATGTGAATGTGGAGAAATTCCTAGCTTTCCCTCCGGGTCAGGCGTTGCATAAGTTCGTGCATACGCGGTGGAATTTTCGGGGCCGCAACTTAATTGGTCCCTACTAAACACCAGAACTCATTTGGTAATTGCTTTCGAAAATCCCTTGACAAATGTAAAGGTGAATCGGCTAACTTCAGGATGGCAATGTGGTATTTGCTTGCCGTAATTATCCAGATAAGCTAGTTGTAGTTACTATCCAGGTAAAACTGGATATTTCCAAATTTAAATTAATGTTCTCTTAAACAACAGATTTGATAAAACGCGACAAGCAGAAGCACGAACAAATAAACTACAAGAAACGAGAGTGAACATACACACCGGCAGGTTTCCAAAATAAGCAGCTAACTAGTTTAATTGAGCAAATTCCTATTTTCAAACAGGACGAAGGCCTATTATCTTAATCATTGTAAAACATGTACCTGTTTTCGAAATGTTTCTTTTACGACCGATAAGCAAAATACAAAATGACACATTAACATTTTATCCACTTTTCTTGAAACAATCAGCTGCAATTCATTTTTCGTTTTGTACACAAAAGTTGAAATCTTTTCATTTTACAAAAGAATGGGTAGAATAGGTGAGTTATATAAGAAATACCTAGTCACGCGAGCTTTTATTCGGACAGCGCAAAATGAATTCGTGGCTAAGGGATTTGTTGATGTTTTTTTTTGGTGTAAAACATGATAATGCAATGGTATTTAATGGACCCATTGGTGCAAATTCAGCAAAATTGTTTCTATAAATAACTCTTATTTTCTGGGATATTTACTACCACTGAAGAAGATAATTACCAAAAGAAGTAGGTATTACTCGTCATTCTATTGAAATGGGTACCTAGTTTCCCAAAATGTTCCCAACTGGGTGATATGTAGGTTTTTATCTAATCTATTAATTTCAAGTCGCCTTTACTAAATATTTTTATTAATTGGTATGGAAGAGATTTTGCGCGTCTTAAAATACGCGCCCAAAAATTGGTCCCTGTTTGAACAATTTGTAACTTTCCATAAATTTAAGAAACTGTTGAGTAGGATCTGAAACGTTGTGTTCGTGTCTTGGATATTAATATTTAAGATCAATAATTTGATGTTAACATTGTGGTATTAATCGGATCGTAGGTATGAATTATCCTCCGTGTCTTAAGCATCGCTATTGGACATGATCTTAAGCATCGCTACTAACTTGATAAACTAGTTTTTCAAGTCAAGAACTATTCAAATAAGTACAAAACATTGCCGATGCACGCAGGTTGCTCATTTGAGACATAGTAGTTGAAAATCGTCGCTCTACCAATCCAAAATATTCTTATGCATGACTATTATCACATGAGCTTTGGTTGCAACAATGTGAATGCTGAGTCTATATCATGAATTAATATTTTATCAGAAATTATACTTGGACGAAAAACGTATAAGAAGTTTCCGATTTAAGACTCAATTGCCTTTGGCCCTTGACCCTGTAATACTAAGACTTTGGCTAATGGACGTTGGCAGCCTGACCAAAGATCTGAAACAAAAACTGCTTCCCTAGCTCTCGCTAGTAAAAATGCACTTTCAAAAAGTATTTGAATATTAATTAATTGACGATTATGAGAAATGTAAACACAAATTGAAAGAGACTTGAATTTCTAACGAAAATAAAAATGAAAATTTTGAAATTTGCATGAGACTTAAGAGACCAAATCCAATTACAAAAAAAATTGCATTGCTAAATTATGATAAGTTCCAAGCGGAACGCAAGCAGCATAACTAATTTTATCCCTTTCGATCCTGAGGGCCAACACTGCTGCCCTTCTTGTCAAAATTCTCATGTTCGTCGGACGGCCTATCTAATAAGACGAGCCCTTAGGGTCGACATCGGGGTTCTTATCGATCTCGGGTTACCCAACGAGTGACGCTTTTACACTCTCAAGATGAGTTTCACTTCACTTTTCTTCTTTGCTGCCAATAAAACATAAATACTGAGAGGGAAAATGTTTAAGGCTTCTGATAATACTAAGCGAAGTTTTCCACATTATTTCTTGTAAATAATGTAAAAATGTAAAAGCATTGTAATTGGGACAAGAATATGTTTTATAGGCAGTTTAATTAATTGAATAAGTTATTTAATATGGCAAGGTTGTATTGAGTATTGGTTATTTCGTATTATATAACTATGCGTTTTCTCCATAGGAACGCTGCTTATTTCATCGTGAAAATTATTTCGAACCTTAACTTCCACATTTTCAAAAAAACCCTAACAAACACCAAATTATTAGATGCATGCTTTTAAAAAAATAGTTTCAATTTTTCCTACTACAAAAATGAACATTAGTATTGTCAATATGGTCATCACTATTTTAAACAACGGATAAAATAATTGTAATTTTTGAAGTGGCATTTTAAACATTGTAATTGTCCAAACAACAAAGTAAGTTACAGCACACTTTAAAAATGCCGTAGAAAATTATTAATACCATCTTACAGAGTGTTCCCAAAATGTCCTTTACTGGTATTACAGATATTGGTCGTATGTGAAAATCGGTTGTCTCCGGTATAACCAAAAGGGGCATCTTTTTAAAAATATTTATTTCATTTTTTTAAATCGAGAATAAATTTCCAATTTTTTAAGTTCCATTTTTTTGTGATTTGGATCGGTAATATTATGTTTAGTCAAGTATTGCTTGATATTTTTTGCTTGTCCTAATTAATTTATAGCATTGCTGAAGCTGGAGTGAAAGACACCCTCTTGGGCTTCCGGCCAAACAGAGAATAATAGTATAACTAAACACAGACAAAACACATCTAAATACGTATCTGATAGTACAAAACTAAATATATGAAATAAAATGAATTCTAACCAACTTGAAATTCTTTACTTAATCTGATCAGATGATTCTTATTCTCATGAGTTAGTTTATTCTGATTACATACATAATTTGTCCGTTTTCATGCGGATGGTGTTGAAGGATGATCTTTCTAAATTTTGTTTTTGATCTAACTTCATTTCCTTTATATAATATATACACATTTCTAGCTTGATTGAGTCTAAAACACGTTTATAAATTAATGAGCCGGATTTTCCGATTTGGGCTTAAGTCCCAGATACAACAACCTTGAAAAAATCGCAAAGGAAATTCTTGTTGATATTTGATTATAACGAGTCTTTAAACAATGCGTTACTTCTGGATTTAAAATTACAGAAAATCTGTAACGATACGACTTTGACAATATAGAAGAGCTCAACGTTAGAAAAACCGTTGCAATCGTTTAACATCAAAAAGGCCTGATATACAGGGTGAGTTTTTTTAAGTGTGATAAGGCTATTCCTGAGAAACAGTTTCAAATATATTTCATTCCATTTAAAATTTTATTGTTGTCTTTACCTCTTATAGAGGGCGCTTGAGTAGAATAATGAGACATGTTAAAATACGTCCCCCTGCCCATTTCTCACTTTCCCAAAATTTTATAAATATATTTGAAACCGTTTCTGAGATATAGCCTTGGAACACTTTAAAAAACTCACCCTGTACATATTATAAAAAATAACCGTAAATATCCGAGCAACAATACATGGAAATCTAATTTTATTGAAGCCAATATATAATACTTTATGTACAATATATATATACTTTCTTAAAGAAATCATCTATATTGGTTTTAATACTTTTGCAAAACGTGTTTGAGTGTTGTAAGTATCGTTCGAAATTCGAGGCATCAAAATCACAGTATTTCCTTGTTAGGACTTATTTTTCCATATTATGGATATTTTCAAAAGGTTTGCTATAGTTTTTAAGACCATATGAATAATAATGTAAATTGCCACTTTTTAACTCCGATTTATATTAACGGGAATATAAAAATAAATTGCAGATAAACCGTAATGTAAATGTAAAAATGTAAAGTATTATAAAGCTAAAACAACACAATGACATGGTTTTATAAATGGAGACTAACACCAAACGCGTCAAAAAACCAACTTCTGCTGACAAACCACAGACTCAACGCTGACTCCCCTACAATAACTGCAGACGGCCAAACGACACAACCAAAAAACGACGTAAAATACCTTGGAATCACAATTGACCACAAACTTAAATTCACTAAACACATACGAAACATCAGGGCAGAAACAATAAAGAGAACAAAACACTTCCGATCACTAACCTACAAAGACAGAGGAATTAGCACAAACACCGCCACCAAAATATATAAAGCTATTTGTAGACCCTTGCTAGACTATGGACATATACTCATGACCAACGGAACAGAAAGGACAAAACCTTATATACATACAACAGAACAAATTGCACTAAGACTAATAACACGAATAAGACACCCCCAAAACCCACTGCACAACCCCCCCACCCAACTACTATACGAACGCACAAACATGACAAAGATTTCGGAAAGACTCATACATCTACAGACAAAATGGACAAACAACCCCTACAACTGGACCATACTGAATCCCCTTTGTCTCACAAGACCAACCCAGACAATCCCGCTTCCGTTTCCCTACATCAACGCTACTCGAACACTTACAAACGCAACTGACTACTGGACAATAAAATAATTTTTTCTTGTCATTGGAATTTTATTTAATAATATTGTTGACCTAGAATAAGAGAAATTTCAGATTTGTTTTTTATTTAGATTAAGACTACATGTATTAAACAAGGGCAGAAAGACCGATAGGTCGATAGCCTTTTTTTAGAAATAAAGATGTTTACTACTACTACTATATAGATAAACAATATTTTTATAGTACCGGAAAAATACCTGGATGTACGAAAAGATTAAATCAACATAAATTAGAAATGTTCACTACTCACTCAATATCAAACGCAGTATCCTACAACATGATATGGCAGGTGTTATAGTAACACCCAAAGCTTTCTATTAAATGCGCCCATTTACAGGCTATGCGGTGTTTTCTCGAACAAAATCAACTATTTATAGCTCCCTATTATCTTTAGTCAGCAATTCTAAACGTCTTCAATGAACGGATACATATACTGAGCAACTGACGACCGATATCAAAAATGTCTGTATATAAATAAAATGTAAAATGTTCAGTTATCTTACACTTTGACGTGTAAATTGTAGATTAAACTAAGGAATGGAATGCTAGCCATTAACCCCCGTGGGGGAAAAAGCCCTCTCTATTTACGTGTAGTTTATTGTACAATTTAACAAATCAACACTATTATTCCAGTTGTCAAGTTATTCAAGTTAACTCATTCGGGTCATTTTGTAGTAAAAACTAGTGAAACTTTGGGCAGTTGACTAGAAGATTGCAAAACAACAAATCTTAACACTTTAAGTAAGAGCAAAGATGTTAGAAAAGTGTTATTTATAGTAAAACATTTAGAATTGAGAGCACAGCTTCAAGTGGTCTTTTTTTAAACAATATTGGCCATAATCGATAACAATTTTTCTGCTTATATCTATCAATTGGTTCTTAACATCAAAACAAAACCTGCTTTTATATTGATGGTAATACGTAAAAAAAAAGAAAATTAAATAAATTAATAAAAATCTCAAAACAGAATCCGGTCAGCAAATAACTCAAGCCAATCGGATCTACAAAAGAAAAGTGATCTACACGGGAATTTATATTTGAAAGTTATTTATCCCAACATCAGAGAAACAGTTGACCTAAATAAGATGAAACTTTTTCCACGGGTTCGCATTCACTTTTCCTTAGAGATGACGCATTTTATAGATTACAATAAAATTATTTGGCTTCGGACTTGTTTTTATTGACGTTGACGCGGCGACACCAATAAAGATGAATTTTGTCGAGGAAAATGTTGTAAAAAACAACATCGCAGGCCAGAGAGAGAGAATAAGTCTTAAATCGAACATTATTATAATCAAGAATCAGATTCGAGAAAAATTTATGGCTGTAAGTTATCAATATTTTGTTATAAACCAGATAAATCAACTGTAACATGTTAATGATAAAATTAATTTTGTGTGGCGGAATAAAGTAAAACAGTGGCAAAATAAAGTACTCAAGATATGATAGAAAACACCACCCGAATAATAACATTCACCGGCGTTTTATACTGATACTAAATTCATTGTTGTGTATATTTTCCTGATTGTACTTCAATTTATTTCAAAATATCCTGGGTTTCAGTCAATTTTATTGTTTATTATTTAAAATGTTACAAATACGTTTCGGTGTCTTTCTCCACCATCATCAGTTTGTGTATATAGTTGCTACCAACTTCACATTTGACTGGTCACTCAAGTGACTGGTGTGTTACAATAAATTGATACTAAACAAATTAAATAGTAGAAAAGTTAAAAGAAAGCTCCAAATTGTCCGAGAAAATTGTGAGGCATCATAAATAATATCAAGGCTAATGAAGTGTGACGCGAGGATACAAAGTGATTTAGTGTACACCTTTGCACAAACTGCTGCATGTATATTAATCCTTATTTCAAATCAGGCGTTATTGAAAGAGTCTTCTTCTTTAAACATTACAATATTTAATAAATCAAATAATCAGCTAATTATTGAGCTAAATGAGATTTTCTCGGTTTTTATTTGAATTTATCGAAAATACTAACTCGATTTTCGATTTTGCCAAACGACAAATCGATAACATCGCACAAATTATTACTATGTATGTTTATGCTCCATCACCGAAAATCGTATCCATAGGAGAAAAGCTAATAACATGTTTGATGAATAATGTTGGTCTGAATGTATAATTTTCTGCTTTTAGCAGAAGCAAATGGAGGGAATGTTTTACAAAGCGGCTCTCCTAATATGTAACTGACTTTTTATATACGGAAAAAGTGTACAAAAATTCAGAAAAGTTTATAAATAAACGTGGCTGAATGCTAAAATCACCCCTGCTCAACTGTTATATTATACTTTAAATTTAACCGTGTAAGAGAAGGTTTGAAATTAATAGGAAAATGTGAATCATACTCTGATAAATTGTGAAATTCCAAATATACTGTATTAATCAATGTTACCTGTTGTCTGAGGCCAAACACGGAACAGAATGATAGCTATGGACAGGGATTCCTTTATATAAAAGGATAGTGCAAAGCGAGAAATTCCCACTTAACTGATATTCTACCGACGATTTTCCTGAAAGCATCGATCGTCAAATTAAAAATACTTTCAGTCTATCGGTGTGAAAACTATGACAGATTTTTTCCGCCTGATTGGACACTCTTCTATCAGACAAACAACTTTCCGAAAAGTGTTTCGGTGCTGACGGCTCGTCTTCAATTCACTTAAGTTAGAAAAAGGCAACAATGATCACGTGATGGAATGAAGCCGGTAAACTTCGCGTAAAAGTTTTCGCGATTTTTCAGTTTTATCTCCCTGGTAACGGACGACAGACACGAAGGAGGTCGACTACAGAAATCGGGCGGACCACGAGGAAAACTGTTATAGTGACGCAGGCGTTCAAATAGGCGCAAGCGCCTATTTGAAGATTCCATGCACCCTCTCACCTGAATGATGAGATGAAAATGATCATTTCATTGGCCACAGATATGCACTTTTTTATAACCAATAACCTAAATATGAGCTTCAGACACAGTTCCAAACTAAGCTTCACCATAATTATTTAAAGTCTACTCATAATTTACTTGTATATGACCACACATTAAGACATAATGTATAGGTGTAGTTACGTTTGAATTTATTTACAATTTTTTAAATTGTTAGTCGCAATTAGTTGCAATTTTAAAGGACCGTTTTGCAACTTTTCTTTTCTCCATTGGCTGCTGTGTAAAATGGCATTTTTTTATACAGGGTGATTCAAAATTTGACGTCATTCCTCGGGCGGTGTTGTCTGGGGGTCTTTACGGAGTTTCATTAAAACTAGTAAAAAATAATAGTTCCTCTCAACAACTGAGATATTTTGCAAAAAACTAGATCAGAAGAACGGCAACAATGTTTTTCAAGGTAATCTGCCTCCATTAACATTCCGTAAATATCGTTGCTTTTTAAATATCAAAAGCGCAAGTACCATAGATAAACACAGAAATGCAATGAAATAGGTTAGGGTTACGAATGTCACCCAAAACCCTCCGGTAAAAAGGTAATGCATAAACCGCATACGTCCTTTCATACTTTTGCTCTTTTGGAGATATTCCTGGTACTTAGCCGAAAAAAGCCCTAATAATTTTCTTGAATCACGTTTTTAGCGGTGCCACTATAAATCAATTTACTTTGCTAATGGTCTGTTCTATTGATTCAGCTAATACGTTTATTTATTCCAATGTTATGGCTAATTCATTTTCGGCGACAAAAGCTAGTATAAAAGTTTTATGTATGTTGGGCCTAACCCGTAAAAAGGCAAAGCTCGAATAAAACTTTATGCTTAATAAAAAAACACCCTTCATTGCACATGGACATCACTTTTGTTACCTGGCAAATATTGACCATCTCCAGTTTCCAATATATTTCAACATCCCTTCTTATTGGGTTTTGCTGTCCTACACTTGGAGCTTTATAAAGTAAGGGGACATTATTATTAAAACAGGTCGTCGCCTGATTTCCAAAACGTGTTTGAATGAATGGAGATTGGGTCTTGTGCGGTAGCACATATTTTAGATATGCATAAATGAAGATTGTAGAAAAAGCGGTCATCTTCCTACGATAGTCGATAAATTTGGAATGTATTACGGACTCTTCAGCATTCAAGTAAGCTAATTTTTATTCCTTCAGAGAAACTAGCCCTCTTTTCATTCACTTCAAATTAGTGTCAACAATGATAATAAAGTCTCAAATTTGTGGAAAACCGATCTTATTTAGTCGAGCTGATTGAACGGTTTACCACTTTCATTAAAAATTATGTCAATATTTTCAAAAACTTAAAATACTTTTTACTCCAGCTCATTTGCTCCACTTTCTGGAGTTCTTTTACTAATTCGTTCAACATTATGGTCAACCTATTCAAAGTTTCTCTTGTTTTAGCGAATTATTTTGCCAAACATTAAACAAATACTAATATTTAGTTTTATTAGTTTTGAAAACAACGGCAATTTTATTTATTTTGCGTTTGAATAAACACATAACATATTTCAGCCTGAAAGTAACCGCTTTTACCATCAGATCGGAGCGCTTTCCACTTTTTTGATAGGCCCTCAGGGTATTTTTTTTTGAGTGAATTTATTAATATCGTGATTCGAATATATTTTATACTGCGGCATCTACATCAAAGCTGGATTGATACAACCGCTTTGAAAGTCAATTGAGTGTTAGCATGTGTGGCAATCGTATTTTAATAAAGGCAAAAACATTAAAATTTTAAAACTATTTATGTTATTGTTTTGCCATTATTCTTAAAGCACCTGGATCTAGGTGACGAAAATGTTTGCGTTTGCAGCCTCTACAATAATTAGACTCTACCTCCTGTAGAACTGGAGAAGGTGTAGAACTGGTACCTGTTGGTTAACTTTACATATCAGGAACAAGTGTTAGAAGTAGAAATAAGAGCAAAGATGTTCTTGTTTAAACCCATTTCACTAGAGAGAAAATGATCTGCGCTCAATCTAAGAACGATCATTGATTGATTTATAAAGAAAATCTCTAATGGATACGCATTCTTTGTATTTCATGTTGCGTTGGCAAATCACCTTTATATCCTCTGCAAACCAAAACCACGATAGAATATGAGTTGGGGTTTGAAAAAAACTATTTACAATAGACAAAACCAAGAAAAACCGCAAATAAATTAATTAGACAAGAGATATAAAAAATATCCTATAAATACAACTACAATATTAAATTAAGATGTTGCGTGGGCACACCTACCAACGCCTAGTGCTTTGGTGAACAGAAATGGTTTTACCCTGAAAAAATTCCCTGATTATTTCACGGTATCCCCGAACTATTTCAAGCTTTCGTTGAATTTACAACTAATTATTCTTTTTACTTTGCTTCTTTGCTTTTAATTACGAACTAGCCCCAGCTTTTAACTATCCCTAGCCGCGTCAATTATCGATTCTGAATTTCTGATAAACATATCAAAAGCTAGAAGGTCAGAGTTTTATTATTCATTTCTTATAGGCCATAGGTCATTAGATGTTAAATAGCAAAAACTACCAGATCTCTTGCAAGTGTATTCAATCATTACCATGTTTTAAAATCGGCTGATAGTAAAAAAAAAATAAGCATAGTAAATTTGCATAAACTTTTCAGAAAAATCTTATTCTTTTGTCCATGCAATTCTGCAACTGAACAAGAACAAAGTCCGTTCCATTTTTTTCGAGTTGTAACATGCAGATGGCTAATGTAACATTCAGACCGACTTATTATTCCTTGTGAACTGAGTGAAACTAAAAGCTTTTCCTACAATTGCATTGGTGCTAATTGGACGAATATACGTTCCAAATTCGATCAAATAAGATGAATAGGAAGTGCTACCAGAGAGCATTTACCATAATTAGAAGTATAATTAAAATGTAAATCCGGAATGCGCTCGAAATTAGATAATAAAGTTTATACGTTTTGGGGTAAACAGGTTATAGCTCGGAGTGATATTTATGTGCCAGTTTCCATAGTTATTATCTAATAATCAGTAACTTATATTTCATTAATTATTCGGTGAAATATGCATATCCATATCATATTATATACTTAATATTGGAGTAAATTGAATGGCTAATGAAGTATTTATAATCCAAAAGAAATTTGAATTTGATTAAATTGAAATACAGTCAGGAAAATATACACAGTATTGTAATTAAAATTGGGAAAACAAGTCAAATTTTTAAAAGCTGTATGTTGGTTAAAGCACAAAGATGTAGAAAGAAACGATTACGTTTTTGGCTAATTGTGTTCTTCGCAACTTGCTCACGTCTGACTGATGGTCGGTCATAAATTACCAGCAGGTAATTTATCATCCACAGGTCTTACTAGCTAGCCTTTCCTGATCCATTTGGTTTATGTGTTAACTTTTATGGCACATGTTTCTAAGTATTATTTGTGTTCTTGTTGTGGTCTGGCCGCGCTCTCTCCGTTGTAGTTATTAATTCACCAATTTTTTGTTTAGTCTTAATTAGGTGTAGAAGTTCCTATCCATTCTCTGGGAGAACACTTTTTAAAAATGTACCTTAGGATGGATTTATGAACGGCTTCTTTCTAGAATTGATATATAATATTCTAATGACATACAGCGGCTATTTTCTTGTAATTTTTGCGTGACAATCGCCTGAGTTAATTCGGAGTTAAATTTTATAAATGACAAATTTTAAAATATCACTAATTGCAAGATGAATCTAGCAACAATGTGCAATTGCGTTCGGTAACCAATGTAGCCAACAACAGAATTGCTTGTACAGTTGGGAACAATATTTCAAACAGTTTGTGTCCATTAACAAAATTAGGTTTGAGTGTTTAGAAAATAAACGCGGTATCGATCTGGATAGCTTTGTTGACTTAATTAAGTGCCGGGGAAAACTTAAGCGCCGCAGATGCGCCTACGAAATACAGGCATATGTTGGACATAAAGGGCCGATGCTCTTGCCCTTCGTTTCCGTCCTATTATGTAAATCCCCAACGCCTCAATAATTAATTCGCCGGAGCTATTAATCGATCTTTGACGCCCGGCTGCATTTATTGAACGAATAGACGAAAACCTAATAGAAATGTGTTATTTATATTTAATTATATTTCAATAATTCCGAAAATTGTTTTTAGATTATACGACTTTTGATATCTTTGTTGTTGAAGAGGTTTTGAAGACATTTTTGCGCCTTATGACGATTGCTTCAGAATAATTTAAGACGATTGTGGCAATAATAAATCATTTCCATTAAACAACTGGCAATGAACCAGACGAAATGTACTGTATGGTGTAATAATGAGCCAACATATCTTCTAATTAAAAACACGCAAACTTCCAACAATTTGCACGCGGTTTTCTAACTCCGACCGACCAAATTCTCTTTAATTTGCAGACTAATTTTCCCAAGCAGCCACGGCAAAACATCTGCATCGTTTTAAATTTAAGTTAAGAACACATATTCCGTACTGCTAGTATATAAAGCCCAAACGGTATAGTTTTTAAAGTCTCTTAGTTCCGTCCTCATTTTCTTCCTTAGCTAAATAACTCGAGCTGGTGCTCGGGGCCAATGAGGTATTTAAATAACAATGAGGTCAGATTTTTGCATCTTAACATATTTTTCTGCTGAATTTCAGTTGAATATGAATGTTTTAGTATAAAGTTTTAGTCAGCGAATATGCATCTAATGTTTAAAAACTTTTCGGTTAGAATGTATTCTTGGCGTGCAGATAAACAGAATATTTCATAGTCATATCAAATTAGTTTTGAAAGATAGTTGAGATGCTTAATGTTTGCTTGATAAACTTGAAATCCACAGAACGAACGAATATTTAACATTAAACAATTCCCAACAAAAATTTGATCCGATTTATATTGTGCCAAATAGAGAACGAGCCAGCCAGAGATAGAACGAAAATGTCATAAAATATGCGACTGAAAGGTAGACCTTGGCGAGCGTGTCTTAAGAAGGGCGGCAAATGCAATACATAAAGTAACTAAAATATCAAAGTCGTCAAGTAAAGCAAACCATTTTAAAAACGGAAATTTTGCAAGAATTTAAGTTGATTTTGACAAAGATGAAAATAAACAAGTTACATTGAACAAACAAGACATCTCTCATAGCAGGAAGCGCACAGGAAGAACGATAGAAACAGATTGCATCACGATAGTTAAATGTAATGTATATGTACTTTTTAATATTTCCATCTTTGCAAGTCTGCAGTCACAGCAATTGCTCTTTCCATCAATGTCAACAAGCTACAACATTTTGGAAAATAATTTAAGGTCAGCAAAGAAAGCGACGTACAAAGGACCATTAAATTTAATTTAATAAGATAAATCCAAAAGGGCATCACAAGTGCAAAAATTTAAACTACTCCACTCAGTATTCAGCAGCAAAATATGAGGAAACTTTTTGGAGTGTTAAATGGGAATATGTCTAATATTATTTCAATTAGTTTCAGTTCAACATAAACATATCATTTTGAGCTGTTACAGTATGAATATTTAATAAATACTCAAAATTATGAACATGTTCATAGGCTCTGAATGATAACAATACATGCCTCGATAATCCGATAAAGCAACTTAACGGGCACCTATTATTAGAGTCCCTTTCAAGAAACTCTGAACGCATAGTCGTATTCATTACTCAACTTGTCACTAACAGAATATCAAAACAAAACCCGCTGGTAGTTTGCGTGTCTTCCACACAGCGCGAATTACCCCTAGAAATGTCTTTTATTTATGCAGTTGAAACGCACCAACGCAAATCCTAAAAAGGGATGAAAACCAATTTCTCATTGAACTCATTCACTCACTAATATTTTAAACACAGTTAATTTTACCAATTACTAAGCAAAAGTACTTTTCATAAATATTTCATTTGCGATTGCTTTCAAAGAACTTTTGAGCAATGTAATTTGAAATCCTTATTAAACGCGCGAAAACAACGAGGCAACACGTGAAATTGGTAAAGTCAGAAGACATTATTTTGCAAGTGCAAAATATGTTTTGTCCATTTAATGTAAAAATCAATTGCAGTGCGAAATATAAAAAAAAATTCAACAATAGAACAATAACAAATACTCAGAAGCATACGTTAATTACAAATTAAAAAGATCTCAGTTCAGTAACAGGTCTATTAACCACAGGAGCGTCATTTAGTAAAAACAAATACGAGTTCGGCTTCCTTGTGGAACAATAGAGGACGACAAGGAAGGGCAACTGACGAGCTTAATAGGAACATAAGGGCATCTTTTATTCCGTTTTAGAACGGGAAATTTTTCTGAAGCATCCTTTCCCAAAAACTTTTCCCGTAAATGCTTTAAGCTCACCATAAAAACATGTATATGTTCCTTTTTATGGATTCGGTGCAGATATTGCTCAAAATGACACAAAGTTTACTGTATCATTACAGTTTCACATTGCGAAAGTTTTCTGCACAACGTAAGAACCCAGATTAGATGAATCTGGAGAAGCATTTTATTTTTTTTGTTTGTTGTTAGTTAATAAAATTGCCACCTTAAAAGAGTCGGAAGGTTTCCACAAACACTCATTTATGTAATATAAAAGTTTCTTGATTAATATCTTGTATAAAAGGGACGCTCTTGGCTAAAAACGAATGGGGATTATACTCTCCAAGTATGCGAATGGTATAAGCTCGACTATCGAATTTTTTCACCGAAATTTTGTAAAGGTGGGAGACAAACGGCTGAAACAGCTACTCGGTCTGTCTTGAACAAGCCACCAAAAGCTTGCTCTCTGAGAACCATGGAAAATGCAAGGGCAAATCTCGAAAATAATGTAAAAAATCAATGTGTATGAAGAATATAAATTAAAAAGTAAGTGAGGTAAAAAATGTAGACTACCTTTGTGCATGCCGGAGTACTTATCCTTCAAAATGGTAAACTCGTAAATTTTACCGTACAGTTCAAACATTGGCCTCAAATCGTCCTCTTCCAGGTGGCGCGGTATTTGACCCACAAACAGTTTCACAACATCGCGAGATCCAGTTTGATTACGCGGTTTTGAGTCCCGAACATTGACTTCGGATTCCATGGTCGTTATTTGCATTACGGGCACCTATTTCGAAAATTTGCAAAATATCGACTGGGAAAAAAAGCATCGGAAACCTTCAGAACCTGCAGAAATTTAGTTTAAAAAATGTTAAGCTTTATTTTCAAAGCTTCATTTAATTAGCATATCCTTCTACTGAACACATTTTAGTTTCGATTTGACTTTCTGAAGATCAATCTTTGTAGAAAATAAATGTACGGATATCAATCAAAGGCATAAATCCCGATAAATACACATGCTGGCTTTGGTATTTATCTATTGACTTTATTTATTATGATTATTATTTATATTATTAACATTTTGCATAAGCAATTAACTCTGTTATCAACCCAATCATACTGTAAGCCAAATAATTGTATTAATAACTGCATTATAAATGGGGCAATAAAATGCGTAAATATAATGTCGTTTGTATGATTTTAATTTATTAAAATGGAGTGTTTTGTTACGTAACTCTTTAGGTTATTTTTAAAAGCTGGATGAATCTTTCATAGATTTCATTTAGAAGCTTCTATGTAAAAACATGAGATGAGCACAAGAGATGTCGAGATGCCGTTTCAGCGGCTTTAAGTATGGTACACTGGAATGATCTTTTGATTAATGAAATTAGCATTCACAAAATATTGTTCGTGTAACTTGAAAATTAGTGTTCATTTAGTAGCATGAATATTTACAAAATAATTTTTAAGACAACTCTCAAACAAAAAACTGGACATTTAAAACATGTTCATTCAATATCGCAGGATTATCTGTAGAGGAAAGAAGAATAACCGAAGTCATGTGTAAAATGTTAAATTAGAAAAAAATACTAAAAGATCTGAATTATTTAAATATCAAAGTTGAAACAGAGTGATTAAGAATCATGGATAGTGAATTTCTCACAAAAAATTATTGAAAAATTAACAGAAATGTGAGAATTGACATCTTTGTTCGTCATGAAAAACTATAGATTCGCATGCAAGAATATTCCAGCTGCATTATTCACTGATACGCGCCAATGCCAAGATTCACTAAGTTTTTTTTAAGCAAATGCTTGGAAAGGGCAGGGTGTCAATGTTTGCTAGAAATAAAATATTTTCTATTTTAAATTGAACAATTAAACGTGTTAATCAAGCTACACAAAACGTAATTTTGATTTCTTTACAGTCAATTACTTGCAGAGCTATTAGGAACAACGTGACTTATACCACTGTGCTTTATGCCACCGATAAACAGGGAGAATTTTTAAATTCTAAACCAGATTGCAGCCAGTTTCCCAGTCACCACCAAAACCAACGTGAAAACAAACAAACTCCGGACCGCGTGTTTGACACGCGGTAAGATCGATAAACAATCTCCGTTTCTCTCTGCAAATGGGCCTCCACTAGCTGCTTTTAGCAAAAGTTAGAGGTATTATTCTTTTGGCACAATTATGTGGAAGGTTTGCATTACACCTCGATGAGCACTACTTGACAAAAACACAACTATCCACAGGTGTCTAGAAACAGCACAACAATGCAGAAGAAAGGGGCAGAGTGTCAGCAGTGACAATGAAAAAAGTTGAAGGAAAATATTAATATTGCACAAAACAGACGGGTAACGAACACAGAACGTCACGTCCACAACATCTAATACAGGACTGGCAATGTCACTTGCCAAAGGGATGTTTTGTGTAGTTTGAACGTGGGGAATGGCCAATCTCATTCACCCTTACCCAATAAAGAGGTATGGGGAAAGGCACCCTCGCGTACTCGCTGAATCATAGTAGTATACGCACCCCAGCATGCAAACCTACGCCATTTACCAAAGGCCTGAGTTTTGAGATAAAAGATAAAGTACATGAACCAAGGAGTAGCTAATTTTCTCAATCGCATATTAGCAAACAAAATAAGCTGGGATGAAAAATAAGGTACAAAAGGCTTGGGATCAGGATAGAAATTCAGTCGGTGCTTGAATATAACTTGATTCATGAAACTTGCATCGAATGTTTTGTAGGACGCAAGAATTGAATTGTTTTAAATGTATGGATCTTTTGGAATTTGGACAATACAACAAATTTAAAAAGGAATTCAATTGTTTCCCTTTTACCCTTTTTTTTCTCAAAAAAAGTGACTCATTCCTTTTTGCCTAAACTTCAACATTCTTAAATCATTCATATACGTGGCTTTCATCGTAGAAAAAAATACAAAGCTGGACAATAATTTTAAAATGTTAATTAATTAACTTATAAATTGAAAACACAAGAAAATCCAATTGATCTAAATTTCATTAAGACATTCGAAAAAATTCATTACTTTATTTATTCACGGTGCCTTTTTAAAAATTCGTTTGTGTGAAAAAATCTACTGTTATTCCACCATAGAATTCTTGTTCAATTCTTAATTTGCCCTCTGCTGATGTTAGCTATAGTAGGCCCGCCTTAGCGTAGATGTATTGATTATATCGCAGTGTGCACTCTTTTTAGCCATTACCGGGAAATGAGATGGATGTTAAGAAAAACTCATTTCGTACAATAAACTCACTAGAGCTCGGAAATGTTGATTTTCTCCGTCAAGTTAATGGATTTCGAACAGGACAAGTGATTAGTAAGCGGTGCTTGAATGTTTCAGGTTGGTTAGAAAACCATTGAGGTTTTGCCATTAATTTGAAAATACTCTTAAAATACTTTGAATGATGTTGCTAAACGATTATATGCATAAAAAACGTTGGCAAGGCTGCAACAAAATAACAGTATATGATAAAAAAGCAAGATAAACGAGATAAAGGGAACAATATGAATTTAAGCAGCAAAGAGAACAAATCTGATCTAGAGTGCATGAGATATATATTTTTGAGTTTCCTTGCTCTCAAATTTTTCTACTTTCTTATGCAGTTTTGAAAATTTATATGAAAGCAAATTAGTTTCAATTTAAGCAGTGTTTGACTGACAGGGTAAAAATGCACAAATAAATGAACCTTTCTTTCTCTACAATTTAATTTATTATTATTTTAATTTAAAAAAATATGTTTTGCCTGAACTTATATCAAGTTGGGGTTAGTTTTAGTTGAAAATCTTCAATTATAAAGTAAGAATTGGGAACGAGGTGGAGATTCGAATGACACAAACAAATATCCATTTCATTGCAAAAAATTGGAGAAACATTGAAGACTAGCGAATCTGGAAAAATATTTTAAATGTAATTGGACACTTTAAAAGGCCGCGGCTCCCTTGACAACTGCAGTAAAGATTTTATGAACTAGAGGATGTAATATAAATCTTGCATGCAATTGGGTCAGGAAGCTTTTAAACCTCAGTGCCATATTGACAGGACAATAAAATCAGTTTTATTTCTCGTATCCGATTTAATGCAGTTGGGTAGCCCATTCCGGCAGTATCCTTAATATCGGCATTTCACTTAACCATCACCCAGAGGAATATTTCATCCTATTTATGGAGTTCCCGGATACGGGAACTATCGCGATCTTCATTTTTATTAAGATTGTTTCAAATGTTTCCAGAGAAAGTATTCAATTTGTTCTAAACGCTTTCACAAGTATCCAGTAGGGGGAGAGTATTTCCTTGCCTGCAACTCAGCTATGGACTGGTTTATTCGTTTCCAAGCTTTTTCTGGAAGCGAATTATTGATTTTTTACACTCAAATACTAAATAGTCCTTTAGACAATAAATTTTTCGCTTGTTAAAAAACTCTTTCATTTTTTCGGCTGTTTCAGATATATATCGATGCTATCCAAAAAACATTTACTTTGTTAGCTTCATTTTCAAGTTTAAAATTTTTTTTGTCGCATTTCTTTATACCAAATTGTTGGTGACTTTAATGTCTCAATCCCTCTTTGTTCGCCTAATAGTTTAACGTGCTATTCAAACAGCCTCCAATTATGCAATGGAATTAAAACATCACCAAACATCGTTCACATCGCAGTGTTTACGACAAGGTGCTAACTACAAAGCTAAAATATTCATTTACACAATCATGGGGCTTGAGTTTACGATTATAGTGAGAACAATTATTTTTTATGGACGCTCATTGAAATAACTTGCCATGAAAAGAACATGAAATGTTATAACTATATAAAGCATAACAAGCGTATCGCGTGATTTCTGTCATTTTCTCTCCTTATCTTATAACATACCAGTCAGAAGTTACGTTTGCAATTTATGACATTAATTTGCTTGCGTTTCTGGGTTACTAATTATCCGAAATCAGTATTAGACGGCCTGGAATGGATCTGATGTTATAAGCAAAAGTATGGAATGCTTAATCGTTTTAGATGATCGGTAGATCAAGGATTATGAAAAAATCAGTAGTTATGTTTTTTATGCAGTATTGTCTTCGATATTCCGAGAGAACATTGCGGTTTTCCACCAATCAAAATTGCTCAGAATGCGTGTATGAATTTCTAAAAAAAGATTAGTTTTATACTAATAAAGTATATGAATGTATATGAATATATATGAAAATGTCACTAATTGGAAACAAATAATGCACAACTTTTTCTCATTGGCCTGGAGTTAAGTAATAAATCATTACGCTCTATATGAAAAATAACGGACACTAGATAAGGAACGCATATGGCAAGACAGACGTTGAAAGAAGACAGTTCACCACAGGGAATGCAGGAACTGGAAAACTTCTCATAAGAAACAATAAAAGTATGTCTGAATTTGGCTGACCTTGAGCCGTTTTGGAGCACATTCAGGTCCTATATTTTGAACGATACTACCTGGAACATAAGCAGGCAATATTTTAAGATAAAATTCCTCAAGCGCCAGAAACCATAACTAGGGGAATTCCCTGGTCGATACACGACTACCCACTTTCCATATTTCCAGAACTTTGTAAATCATTTATTGTGAAGCACTCAGGCATAAGGGTCAGGCCTCCTGGATACTGAAACGGTCATTGTTCGCCGTCGCGGCTTTATTGTTCATTTGCGAACAAATATTTTAGATACGGGGTCCCAGGAGAAACAATATTTCGTTGATTTATTGCGCGGATTTCGCAATATTTCTAATAAAACTTTTCAGATGGAAGAACAACAGCAGAAAAGGCATCGACTGGGAAAGCCAATTTTACCGTTGCACTCCCGAGTTTTATTCATATGTGCAAGTCATCCCGGATTTATTACGTTACAAATTCTTGTATATTTTCGACTTAAATAAAGAACACTTTGTCTGTTTTATAGTGCACAATGTTGGACGACTATAAACAGCTTCTCCATTTCAATGCCATTTCAGTTTCAATAAAAGAGTGAAGTTTGAACAAAAGCTATTTCATCATCACAAGTCGTACAAACTTGAAATTGAAAGAAAATATAAAAGTTTTGAAAATCCATTTAATTATCTTGTCTTTCAAAATGTCCTATTTATTGATACGTAATTTCAATCAACTCCACAAGCAATTCAAAGTTTTACCCGAAAGACATATCTAAAAAAATACTCAGAGGAATGAAATAGGCATTCAGAATCGTCACTTTAAGTTCAATTTAAAAAATTGCGTCTGTGATAAGTTGCATTTGAAAATTGTGCAGAAAACGATTACAAAAGTTCTGAAATTACTGAAAACGTTATTTTCTAGCAATTGCCATTGCATTCCTTCGTGGTTTACAAAAATTGTGCGATCCATGAGACGAGAAACTTTAATAAGTTTTAGAACAAGAAACTGAGTTGGGTATGTACTGCGGTAACGTCACACTGAAGTTTTTACCCATTATAAATTCCTCCTCTGAATATTTTGCTCTAATTTCAAACAGCATTTTGAATATGAAAATTGCATATAATATTATACCGCATGCAGATACACAGACGTGTTTATGTTGTCTCGAAATTTTACAACTCCTTTCAGAAACTTTACGTCTGGTATAATTTGACTCCAGTTTTGCAAAATGTGAAGACACAGAACTTCCGATGTCTTGTCCTGAATGCGGACAGTTGTTAACCTGATGAAATTTCGGCCAAATGCTTCATAGTTAGAAATCTTTAATGTATATTAATGAATTACCATTCAAGTGACTAGTTCTTCAACGACTCAACAAATTTTCAATTTCAGTCTGAGTTCCCGAATTTATGATACAAGATTTTTTCAAAAGAATATTATCTACAGTTTGGAGAGCATTGCAATTATTAACCAAAGAGATAACGACTAAAAACATTAAGCAACTCGCCTCTGTTAATGTGCCAGAATTTGAAAAAACTAATTGAAATTACAAATAATTAACTGACACAATCAACGTAAATTTAAAATTGTAGCAATCTGCAAAAACAGTAAACTATTTTATACAATAAGGATTCAGACTCAAGGCAAATGTTGGCCATTATTCTCTATTCCACCCACTGGATATTGCCTGGTTGTCTTCATATATGGCATCAACCAAGTTCTCGACATTCGCTGCCAAGTTAAATTAAATAATTCCTCAAAATATCGTACGGATTTTGGCAGACCCGTATGCTTTTTCCCCACTTTTTACTGCGAAATGTTATTAAAATTGGCGGTTGAACTTTTGGCCCAACTTTGAAACTGCTTTTTTGCTGCAGAAAACTTGCCCGAACTAAATGCCGCATTCAAAATTTTTGATAAATTCCTTTGCGAGATGTACGATTAGTTATGTTGAAGAAAAACGTATAGCAATTATATATTATTATAATAAATCATGTTCAATTTATGACAAAGCTTCAGCCGCTAAGAATTCAAAACCCTATTCCATTTTTCTGATTTTCCTACATCCACTTCAATAATTCCAACAGGCATTTTCAACTAACAAAAAGATAACCACTTTTCCAAATTGAGAGTATTAATGAAGCCTAAATATAAGTACACATTGCGGTAAAAAGTGGGTTAAGTTGGTGCTTCCGTAAGTATAATAAACATAAGAAGAGAACGGCAATAATCCTTGCAGTGGCCCTTCTATTCCTTTACAACTTAGAGGGACTTATGTTGGGCCTCTATCCTCGATAGCTCTTATCGCAGACTGACGCAGAAAAACACATCAAGTGGATAAAAAGTAATCCGCAGTATCGGGTTTCTCTTTTTCCAGTTGGAAATAAAATCAAGACCCATTATACCGGTCTTCGGTTGTTTTTGGTTTTGTTTAATAGTTTTCAATTTTAATTTTTACTCAAAGAACTAAAATTCATTCTGACATTGGAAAGACTGGCATTGTTTATCTTGAAAATATAAAGAAAACTCAATATTGACCAAATGGATTTAAAAAAGTGCACGTTTGGAAAGTAATTTAAAAAATGGCGACTACAACAATATGCGGATTCAATTCTTGCATTGTTCGTTATATTCAAAAAGTCCGCTATGCAATATTTACATAGCAAATGGCTTTTGTATTGAAATTTGCAAAATAGGAATTTTTCAACAAATATATTTTATTGATTAATAAAAGTTTAAATATCATTTTTACGTCGGTAAAATGGAAGATAAGATTTAACGAGTATGTCCAAAGCGGGAATTTTTGAAAAACTAACGATCAATTTCTTATCTGCCCAGTTTAAATAAATGAGTGAGAATTATGAATAATTCTGTTGTATATTAATTGCGCAAGCAGATTACGACTAGTTCCGTGAAATTGTTTCTTCAATTGCACTCATTTGGGACTGGAAAATCTTTAACTAGTTAGTCAAGAAATGAAATATTGAATACCAAACCAAAGTTTATAAAGAAAAAATACAAACTGAAAATTTAAATTTAAAAACCCGTTAATTGACATGTGAAATCAAGCAAATATAAATTTGAAATTAGAGCAAATTAGTCCGTACAAGCAGTTTTAATAGCACTTATATATGAATCAATCATCACACTTGGGCCACGACCGTAAAAAAATACATTAATTTCCTCATTTCTCAAATCGTGACTTTTCGAGAAAGTTTTCTATTTGTTTTTGTATGCAGGTTGAATGGAATTTGAAATCCGAATTACAAGCCGTTGCACGGGATTAAAATCCGAGAACCTGTGACTTTTTACTCTTCTCGTCATATGATAAATGATTTCGTTGAAGTAATAAGTTGGCTTTAAAGTTACGGTTCGCCTTATAATAAATGACCAGCTTTTTTACCCCGTCTGACATCAACAACTTAAATTGGAGTCACATTTCTTGTGTCGAAATAGTCTTTTTACGGATGCCAGTCGCCTTCAACTCAAACACCGTTCCGGGTCATTTTTCTGGATTTTTGTTACTTTTGATGATTTAACCATCATCACCATTCTTATCATACTTTGCTTCTTGTCATCCTTTTGCAAAGAATACACGACTCCCTGGTTCTGTTAATACAATTCAGTTGAAAAACTCAATCAATCTCAAGTGGATTTTTTTCGATGTTTCAACGACCAATTTAAAAATTGTGCTGTGGGCTTGTTAAGTATTAATAGCTACAGTTTAATTACAAATCTAAGTAAAAGCAAAATAATGAAGCAATTAAAATTCATTCTCTATTGAAAGCCAATCACTAATGAATCTTGTGAGCCATTATAGAAATTATTTTTCAAAACTGATGTAATATTCGGGTAATCAATATCAGTTTAAATATGCATAGCCCTTCGTTGACACAAAACTCAATTAAGGTAATCCTAAAATTGGGTCGAAATGGTAAACCGAGGATAATTGCCAGAGAGCCGGCCTTAAATTACCTAAACTGCAGCTTCCAATAGCAAACCAAAATATATAGGGTTTGGAAGTAAATATATCCCACGTGCTCCATATACATTATGTACATTAACCACAACACTGTATGTGTTGGTTAACCGAAATTTTCCTATGCGTTTGCGTTAAACCCATCACATTTCTTCAAAAAGCTATTGGTTCAGATTTTAATAAATCAAGCATTTTAGAAAAACTTTAAATTATCAAAATTGGAATAAATCATCTCACTTCATTTACTGCACGAATTCAAATTGGACCAATCTGCTTGGAACAAACAATTCCAGTAATGTAACCATTTTTTTAGGCAAATTATCATTTCCGCTTGTATCAGTTCTATTTTCCCTTCCAATTTAACTTATCGCTGCTCAGATCTACTTGAACAAAAGCTGTACCCTAATAAAGTTTGACACAAATCCCTATAGTATAAACTATTATGAAACTTTATGTTCTCAAGCATTTTATAGCTTTAAAATCCTTTGATTAACATAGAAACTTTCAAAGACAAAAGTTTTTATCGTCGAACGGATAAGTAGAAGATTTAGCTCGCAGTGAATAGGCCTTGTCTAGAGATTTATAGACCCTTCTGGCTGAGCCAAATAATTTACAGGCTTTCTTAGAGTAGTGCTTTAATTTCTGAAAGTAGCTAAATTGGGAAATCTTTTGGTATACATTTCAATTATTTGCCACCTTGGAAAGCTACTCAATTGAAAATGTCTTGTTGAAACAAATTAATCAGTCCAAGAAAACAAAGAAAGAAAGCAAAATTCTAGAGATAATATTCTGCCAAAATTACAGACCAATTACACTGCTACCAGTACTTAGTAAGGTTTTTGAGTACATAATAAGGCAGCGACTGGGAAAACTGATCGGAAAGTACATACCATCGTATCAGTTCGAATTCAAACATCAGCACTCGACTATTCACCCACTCTGCACTCTGACTAACAATATACAAAAAGCCACCTAACTGACAGAAAGACAGCTTGCCTGTTTATGGACATTAACAAAGCTTTTGATAGTGTCTGGCATAGAGGCTTACTATACAAACTATACAAACTACACACACCAACATATCTACTACACACCATAAAGAACTTACTAGAAAACAGACAACTACAAGTTACGAATTGAGCAAAACACTGTCATTTTCTTTTACCCCTGAATAATGGCCTCCCTCAAGGATCCCCGCTCGCACCGTTTCTCTACAATATATACTGCCATGACATATACAATTACAACTTACCAGACAAAAATCAGATCGATAGATCGGCATACATATTGCAATACGCAGACGACACGGCACTTATTGTACATGACAAAACTACTGAGAGAGCGGCTCAAAGTACTCCAAACTACTAACAAACAACACAATGACATGGTTTTATAAATGGAGACTAACACCAAACGCGTCAAAAAACTAACTTCTGCTCACAAACCACAGACTCAACGCTGACTCCCCTACAATAACTGCAGACGGCCAAACGACACAACCAAAAAACGACGTAAAATACCTTGGAATCACAATTGACCACAAACTTAAATTCACTAAACACATACGAAACATCAGGGCAGAAACAATAAAGAGAACAAAACACTTCCGATCACTAACCTACAAAGACAGAGGAAGTTAGCACAAACACCGCCACCTAAAATATATAAAGCTATTTGTAGACCCTTGCTAGACTATGGACATATACTCATGACCAACGGAACAGAAAGGACAACACGTTATATACAAACAACAGAACAAATTGCATTAAGACTAATAACACGAATAAGACACCCCCAAAACCGACTACACAACCCCTCCACACAACTACTATAAAAACGCACAAACATGACAAAGATTTCGGAAAGACTCATACAGCTACAGACAAAATGGACAAACAACCCCTACAACTGGACCATACTGAATCCCCTTTGTCTTACAAGACCAACCAGACAATCCCGCTTCCGTTTCCCTACATCAACGCTACTCGAACACTTACAAACGCAACTGACTACTGGACAATAAAATAATTTTTTCTTGTCATTAAAATTGGAAAGTTTATTTAATAAGATTATTAACCTAGAATAAGAGAATTTTCATCTTTGTTTTTTATTTAGATTAAGACTACATGTATTAAACAAGGGCAGAAAGACCGATAGGTCGATAGCCTTTTTTATAAATAAAGATGTTTACTACTACTGTTCTGCCAAATTTGATCAAGACGAACACAATGGTATAAAGATATTTCAAACTTACAACTCAATTTAGACTTGCCTTCAATATTTTGAGACTTATCAAGCACAAATATAATAATTAAATTGCAGAAGACTTTCAATAAAATTTGATATGGATGTATTCCAGAAAATCACAGGAATTTCTCGGTGCATTTTACCCGATAACAAATCACCTTTGAGATATGGCGAATGCCAAGCGAACAATCGAAAGAGTTAAATTTTGGAGAAACATTGTGATATTCATATGGAAATTCCGGTGCCAATTTTTACATTTATCTTGCAAACTTTATTTTCCACTATGCATTCTATACCGGATACTTCTTGAAACTTTCTATTTTATGGAAATCGACTAGGAGTTATTGTTATTTGCTCTGAAGGTTTGACTAGTTCATTGAATAAGTACTAAACATTTCATTTCTTCAAATGCACAAACTGTCACTATTTCATAAATATAGCAAAAATAAAAAATTCTCAAATTTATAAATTACTGTGATATCTCACTTTGATAAGTAATTTTTCACACCATATCAGGATTAACATTGAATTGTTCCAATAATACATAAATTTTCATTTAAACGTTCTCAAGTCGGAAGGCATGTACAATTATTTAAACGAAAAAGGTGATTTCAAGATACATTCCCCAGTTGCACATCAGATTACATTTTGGCTTCAGTTCAAAAAGGGTTAGTTGAATTTAAAATTATTCAGACATTCCTATTCAATCAGGCATTTCCTTCATTTCTCGGCAAACTCATAATCCGCGTCTTTAAGCCGGATCCGGTAAATCTCATAAAAGAAATGTAAATAAAATGTAATCAGTTTTTGGCTTCTCGTAAAAAGAAACAATTTATGCATGAGTTCAAATCCCAATCTGAATCTTACCGGGGGCATTTACAAACATTAGTTGTTAAAGATGAAGTGAACAACAGACAAAGGGCTACTGAATTTGAAAAATGAGCGAAATTACATTGGTTCTTCAGGTGATAAAATAATGCGATTCTAAATATTTTTTTTGCAAAATTAATATTGGACATAAACGAGAATAATAATTTAAATAATTTAAATGATGTTTTTACTAAATTATTTTAACTATTAAAAATTCGTACGAAACTAAACTTGTTGTCTTGATTCCAAAGGTAATGCCTTTTGCTAGCAGCTCTCCTGCACAAGATGGAGAGTTTTTTTAAGGCAAACATATATTAATTGTAAAATTATTACAGATAACACAATCAAGACAATTTTCAAAATGTATGAAGTTGTGCGAAAGTTTATATCTATATCAATACATGTTTGGCATATTGTAAAAGTTATCTACATTGCGTTTTTTGCAAATAAATTTTAGCAAAAACTGTTGACACAGAACAGCAGCATCTTTCAACAGGAAATTTTGAAAATCGACTAAATCCTTTAAATTTTTTAAACTATTGTGAACTATCTGCTCAAGATTGGGAGTTTTTTTGACGACTGCATACAACATACATATCAATTGTATAAACAAATCTGACTACTAAAAGAGCTAAAGCAAGGTGTTAAAAGAAAAGTTGAATCGCGATTTTCAAGCTACCCTCGTATAATTAAAGGAACCGTTTCAGAATTTATCCCGGCGAGGTAATCCCGCGCGAATATGTTCCTGTGGGATCGAATGTTGATAAATGTATACCTATATAGCGCGACTTCGAAAGTTTAAATATTAAAGCTAGTCAGTGTTTGATCACTGTTCCATCGGGGTTTTTTCTTCGCTTCAGTGGAACTGTATTGCCCGTATGTAAATGAGAATGTTGAATGAGCGGCTGTTGAATATTAACACGTATAAACCGCAAAAAAATTATTGGACCGAAAATAATATTCAAACATATATACAGGGTGTCCAAGATGTATATGATTCCCTAATTGCGCATCGTTTTCGTATCTCTTACGATTTCAGAGATCCCCATGCTTATCTTGGACACAATATAAAAGTTATAGCTAAAAATGTTGAAGAAACTGAAAATAGAGTAATAAACTTCCCCGCTCAGCTTTGAATACATTTCGAAATAAAACGAAAACGTTCGCCATAAGTAATTAACAAAACACTTTGTGGATGTTATTGAAAGCGTAGAATGTCGCTGTGGCAAACCGATTGAAACTGTACAGATCAATCAAGTGATTCATTGAAAGAGGTGAAAACGGATTTTTCCTCTGGAAATTTCAGTCTGCCATAGTCAGGCTTACAGATCGAGACTGATAAATAGGATGATGCGTTTTTTTCGGCAAAAATTAAACGAGTGTTTTCATTGTGCTGCAAAAATCACAAATGGAACGATGCATATCAGTCACAGGTATCTGCAAAAGGCGTTACGATGTTTTCCGTTTTATTTCGTCATGTGCATGGAGAGGTTTCAGTGGGAAACACGGCAGATTTTCCCTCTGTGAATGCTACTCAATGATTTATGTTCACGGTGTATGGTAAAGGCTTTACCAGCGATTCATAATTTATGGGCATATTTTTGTATAAATGATAGGTCATTAGCGTTTTCCAAAGCTGACAAACTAAAATAGATACACTTTGAAAGCGTTCCATATTTATGTGATTTTAGACTCTCATTTGGCTTGCTTAAAACTTGACTGTTTTACCAGGAACGTGAATGTTGAGTGGTGAGGTCTGTGCATATTATTTAGATGCTTCACATCAACTAAAATGATCTTAAGTGTTTTAATATTTAACTATACCACAAGTTGCAACGTGTTTGTTCTTGTCCTGTTCACACTTGAATAATCGTAAACTATTGAGTTTCAAATAATATAAACTCCGACATACATCAAAGTAAAGCAATAAAAGAAGTTGCGGCATTTGCCAACATTTAATTCCCAAAGGAACCTTTGCTAGGAAATAGTGATTTAAAAGAAGTCGTAGATAATTTTCTCCATGAGTGTGCTATTCAGATATAGCGCAAACCGATCCGTTCAGGTTATGGCATAAAAATTAATCCACTGAAATCAGCCAAGAATTTTGCATTTAAATTGAAATCCAACCGAACAACACCAACCTTTGTCGTTATTTATTTGGTCCGGACATTATCCGAATGATCTACTCAGACTCCGTTTGTTGACGTTATTTATTCCATTACAAGGCAATGTTTACGGCTAACCTTTATATTGGGAAAAGCAATAAAATAAACACGAAACGCTTCTGCCTAAAAGCGGCACCAATAAAATACAAATAACATTCGTAATAATCGACGGGGTAAGTTGGAGAAGTTCTATTAGGCCTATATACGCTGAACCAGACCATTAGGGCAATTTTTAACGATGAAGATAAATATTAGTTAAAAAGTTTTCTGAGATGTGGAAGGTCACCAAATACTCTTGAAAGAAGATGTTTTGGACTAAGCACAGTGTCCAAGAGCTACGAGGGAAGCAATTGAGATGTTCAAACACTCAGGCTTTTAAAATACCAGTTACATGCTGGAATTATCCAACTCCCACAGAAGAAAATGGAGAAGTTTTCAACCCATTTCAACAATTGCGTTAAGTGTCAGTATTCTAAAATATCTGTAGCCCCCATTCAAAAAATTTACATTTTTGTTTCCACAAGTTCACAAATTCACCATTCCACGAATTAACGAGCCTGGACTCAAAGCGACGTAATGAACTTTACTACCCAGTGCTTGTTTTAAAAGTAAATGTTTCGACAATTGAGTTATCTAAATAATTCAGATTAAATGATTGCGGATAAATTGGGGAACTCATCGAACCAACAAATTGTAGACTGAAACTGCGCCGTCAATTAAAGCACTATTAAAACAGGCTAAAATAATTTTGCCTTTTATTTGTGGCACTTTTCGTCGAAGCTTGATGGGTAGTCCAGACTTTAATGACGCCTGAATTCCAGACAATTTAAAAACTGCGCATTCGGCAATAGGGTTAACAATGTCGTTTCGTTTTACAAATTTGTCGACAGAATTGTGGAGCTGAAGCTAAAAAGGAGCTTACGGAACAAAAAAAGCAAAAATGTTCCATGGGAAGAATGACCGTTTGTTATGTGGAAGCTTTAGGAGCCCGATCCCTTAGTTAAATGAAATTCCGTGTTAATTTAAAATAAAGTAGAAAGCAGCAATATTATTTAAAGCGTTCAAATAGAAACGTATTTTTAGGTCTAGTTTAAAGGTTTTTTCAGCAGTTTCTTTATGACGTACCAAAAAGATTATCTAATTAAACCGCGCCAATTCCGCAGATCGCCCGGTGCAATATACCATTAGGGTTTCCGGTCGGCTTACCCCTTCCACCTGAGTAATTTTCAATTTGCACATTCTGAGATTAGGGCGGAATTAATGCCTAATGAACAAGCAGTCTTTCCCGCTTTGGGCGTAATCATATTCCGGCAAGAAAAATGTATATTCGGTTTTATGGGAAGCTAAAACTGGCTAATTTTGGATAACACTAAATTATCTTCTGAACCACATCCGGACTGTTAGTAAATTACGGCTTGGATTAAAAATAGTTTCAAAAATTGAAAGTTTATCATGAAAGCAGGACGCAGTGGCCATTTAAAATGCTCATTTCCATATCATCCATAACAGGAACGCCCATATAAATGTTGCTCTAGTTAAAAGTTCAAAATGGCTTTCAAATTTCAAAGATTTGTCAAAAAAGTGGAATGTTGAGAGGCGATTAGGACTTGAAGGAAAATGTTGAAATCCTAAAAATTAGTGCTCTACTATGGCGTTTAATCGTTCTAATATCTCTTTTAAATTAGCATTAGTTTCATGAATTTTTAACATAGCGTAGTAGACTTACGAGAAATTAGAGTCTCAAAACTTTTATTGCCAAAAGAGCTTCCGAAATTTTAAAGCGACTCTCTGTTATCTTGCCTACAATTAGTATTCTGGGCACAAACCGTGATTGTCACGTTAAAACCTGAAACCTAAACTTTTAACAATAATCGCTTTTAAATGCTGAGCCATTAGAATTAATTGCATCGGGTATATTTCTCTAACTTACAGAAAAAGAAGTTGAAACTAATTTAATGATAACGTATACCGACATTTTTCTGCACAGGTTTAGATAGATATTTAGAAACTGAAAGTAGCATTTTAAGTTTGTTGTGTAGTTTCATTTTAAACGGTCAATTCACTAGCAATTTCGTAAAGACTCAATCTAACTATATTTGAATGAAACATAATAAGATCGATTATATACAGACCGCAAACAAAACGAACAAATATAAATTCGATATACAAAATCAATCCCAATTTATTGTGCTCATTCGCTCCTATTAAGTGCTTCAGTAGAATGGTATGTTATGTATGGTCCAATAAAAGTGAGCTGTAGAATTTAATGTCATTTATACAATCTAGAATTCAACGCATAATAATTTTACTGCTTGGTCGATATCCATATTTAGCGAGAATGCTATATTGCATAAAGATCTAAAAATTTTATTTGGCTGTTATCTGGTGCTCTTTATTATATTCGCTTATATGGATTCATAATGTTTAATATTTGCAACGTCGGTAAAAGAAAGTCGTATGTGTAACAACAACTTTACTGGATATTATTCATCAGCTCCCTATCTCGACTGGAAAAATTAATTTTTGCACTTTTATAACTAATTGCTAACACAAAGCACTTAAATTAGGATCAAATTGCAATTAGCCTTGGTGGCTAAAGTACACATTCGAGTATATTTCAATTTTCTGAATTCCAATTGCTTCGTGATATACCAAGGAGAACGTTTAACATGGAAATTTGAATGGCAAGAACACTCATACCACGCCCGACTGCTCTTTTCTAAGGCTACATTGTCTATGTTGAAAGCCAATCCCTTCAGGCGGTGAATATAGTGGATCTACTTTGCAGAGGAAACCAATTTGGTATCTAATTTCATTGAAATATGTATGAGAATAAAAAATCAAAAACTAACATAAGCTCTAATGGCTCATAGAGCATTAGATATTGAAGCTGGATCCTGTAAGGCTTCAAAGGAATATAATCGCAATATTTATTTAATTAAATTTAATAAACCTTTCAGTAATATTATTTCGCCTTATTTTCGAGCAGATTTATGTTATACTCATTTAAATAATTATTTAATTAAAACACTCAAACCCATTAAAAATATAACAAATCAAATAGGAAAAAAGCCTGCAATATTAAAAAAACGACGATTTTAAACGATTGTTCTAAAGGTTTTATAAGTTTTTATTAATAAGAGATATTGTGATTACATGCAAAATGTATTCGCAGAGTAGAAAAAGTGTTTGCTGAACAAATTTTAAGTCAACAACTTCTACTAAACACATCTCGAATTAATTTTTTTTATTCGAAGGCAGGATTGGAAAATTTTGTGCGGTTGGTTTTCCTTGATCTGGGCCGGCTGAATCATCAGGTTTAAAAGAAAATTTTTGAAAAAACGGAAAAGCTGATTTGACAATCACGAATTACAATTTTATTTAAATTATATATTTTTCTGGGAGGTCTTGAAAGCGGTTTAAAATTATATGTTCTGGTTAAAAAAGGAAATTTATTATTTAAATTTTGCAATTTATGAACAGCAATACGATTATGATGCTTTTTGTGCAGTCGCTTATTGTTAGATGTTGCATTATAAACCATAAGCAACTCGAAGAAGGCCATAACAAACCCATACAAACCAAACAATATCAAACTAACCCAAGCAAACTCAGTGAAACTTAAACAACTCAAACGAACTAAAACGAGCGTATGTAGAACAAATGTGGCAATATAAGCAGACAAAAAAACAGTGGTCTAAGCAAAAAAAATGTTTAACTTGCCAGTCGCAGTTCCATAAAACAATGTTTGAGAATGAATGAGAGATATTCTGGATAATAGTTAATATTTAAATATTTATTCAATTACTTCAATGCATTTTACATTAAATTTAAAGTATTGGGTTTAAGTTTTTTTGACAGGATTGATCGTATTCTAAAAAAAGCTATCATTATTTTCATTAGTCGTAAACCTAAAGCCACTTTGCCTATTTGTTTGAACCAAACTGCATCCCATTCCTCAACTAGTCGATGAAATTCCTGATTATATGACCCCGGACTCTTTAAAATAGAGAAATTAAATCGGATTCCCTAGTTTTCATTTGAAGCTATTTTCTTTGTGCTGAACGTGTACTTCGTCGGAATGTCGATTAAAAGTTAAAATTACTTTGTTTGCTGCACATTGCAAAGTTCTGACGGTTTAATATTCTACGTGATTCTGAGAGCTCTTAGAAGTATTTAAATTGTTTAAGAAAGAAACTTTTGCCCAATTATACTAAAGCTTGGAATTAGTCTACCAGATGGCATCTTTTATGAGAGATGGGATTGAAATGTCAACAGCTAAAATACTTAAGAGAAACTTGAGAGGTCATTTTTAGCTTGTAAAGGTCTTTTGTGTTTCGATGTAGCCAATTTGGCAAGTTAAACTTCGACATCCGTTAAGTTCTTCGAAAAAAAAATCGAATTATTTACTAATTATTATAAAAAATGCTTTGCAGTACAAAGTATAGATTTAGATAAAAATTATTTGTTTCTTCGAAAGATGGCGAAATGTTAGTTTTTCTATTATCATAATGATATCATTTGCTTGTAGAAAGCAAATATACTACTTATATTTTCAGCAAGCAATAAAACCGAACCCAATCTAGTATTTTTCTGCGTACGTGCGAATCCGTCCAATCCAAATTGCATTGAAACCCTTATTGCCAGTAATTCGTATTCCCTGCTTCACCCTTAACGCAATAATTTCCAGTTTTAATAAATTGTAACTTTCTATTCTGGAGAGGCACTAGTATATTTCATCAATAAAGTTTCAGATCGTGTTCCTTATAATTGATATTATAAGCTATGTGGGTCAACATTGAAAAGCACACTTCGGTCATACGAAAATGTATTGAATTCGATTCTAGGTTTTCAATTTTATATGTAAGACGGTTATTTTGCCAGCATGCAATAAATGTGTCAAAATTGCTTTAGCTGTTGCTGATTAATCACTTGATATACCATTAGCAGGAAAAATATTCTATTACTTTTAACATATACCATTACATATTACTTACAAGCAAACTTAGGTTTGGTGCTGAAAGATTAAGTACTGTAGATGAAGATCGAAAATGTGTAGAAAATACGAAGCTCGTTTAGAAGTTTGATTTATTAATCGAAAGTTTAATTATTCATCTTAAATAGTTATATAATATAGAGAAATATAATTCAAAACAAGAAAACACCATTTCGATAACGGCGCGCTTGAAAGGTCCATATTGTCATAAGGTTTTCATTCTATTTGTGAATGTTTTGGAAGTGAATTCAGGGCTGGTGGATTTGATTAATGAAGTACCTTTTCCAGAAAAAAAAACAGCTATTTCATATAAACTAATAGGAGATATCTAATTATTCTAATGCGCTTAATTTAGTAAAATTGCGTGAATTTCCTATATTACTATGATGTATGTATGTATGTTGAACGGTTACCAAAATACGCTCTAGGCTAGTAAATAAGCTCCAGTGGGCAGTCATGCCGTCAGATGCTAGGAACAATGTGTTGACAACATTATTCGGATATATTGTACGTAATAAATATTCAGTAAGTAATTCGAATTCCATTCCCGGCAGTTTCTGGAAGATAAATAGTCGACCATTTTTGTATAATATTCATACGGATTCTGATATTCATTCGCAGTGCTATTCGAATGAATTGGGTACTGGAAATGATTATTTTCATTGTAGATTCTGTGCCGTTTAAAACAAGTGTGGATGTAAAACAAGAAGGCAGAATTTAACTTATAATAAGCACTTCAAACAACTGGATTTTAAACAAAAATTATTAGCTAAAAATCAGTATTAATTTATGACTAAAATTGATAACTTTAGGAAACTGAGTGATTTTCTTAAGGAAGTTCGAAGCAAAAGGGGTTTTTGGCTTCCCTTCAGGAAGACATTTTTTCCTTAATGAATGCCCCTCGAATAAAACCAAAACCGCCACTTCAAGATCGCCCTATCTCCTGGCGTTGTCGTGCGTATGGCTAGCTCGGGAATGTCCATGTTAGGGCACTGCCCAGGTAATGGACGACTTAGCGCGCCTATTTAGATCATGGGCAAAGAGCAACCGGCCGAACATCTGGCTAGACATGGGAGTTATGTTTGTTAACTTTGTATGTGAATTTTATTAATGGGAATTCATTCCAATGTATTCCTGGGTTTTCAGTCAATTTTATTGTCACTAATTCACATAACACCATAATTAGTGACAATAAAATTGACTGAAAACCCAGGAATACATTGGAATGAATTATAGTACAGTCAGGAAATAGAATATACAAAAACGAAGATAAATGCTTCGGAAAAAAAGCAGAATGGAACGAGTGGCAGCATCGGCAACACGGGTTGCCAACATCTCACCGCACAAGATCTACACCGGCTCGGTTCATTTACGTCCGAACGCGTATAACCGATGTCCGGCGTATAAGGCAGGGTCTACCTACGCCTTACTGACGAGTACAATAGGTAGACCCGGGACGAAACGCAGGGCTCATCACATAACACCATAATTAGTGACAATAAAATTGACTGAAAACCCAGGAATACATTCGAATGAATTATAGTACAGTCAGGAAATAGAATATACAAAAATTAATGGGAATGTTCAATAAATTTTATCTATCTATCTATCTATCTTAAGGAAGTCATCAACATTGTGAAAAAAGAAGTCAAAAACAAACAAAAGACAATGAAAGGAAAATCTAGAAAAGTAAATCGCTACTAATAAATATTTTGAAAGCCAACGAAAAAAGTTTCATCCAACTGAGTAAAAATAATACATAATTGCACAAAAAATGTGTTTGCAATGAGGGTGTTCTTCTTCAAAATTCTAATTAATTTTTAATTCTTTATATGTGTTGATGTATACAAGGTGGCCCGAAAAAGTCGTGAAGCTGCAACCTGTTTATTAAAACCCCCTGTTTTCTACACTTGCGTGCATAGAAATCGGCCCACAGTAAACTTTTGGCTTTAACTATATCTTTTTTTAAAACTTTTCATCAGATCAAAAAAGAATATCCTGTTTGAAAGACAATTTAATATGCTTTAATGTGAGTTCCTATGTGTAACATAGTGAAATTAATGCATTAAGCAAATTAAGCTTTTTTTATGACTAACATAAAATAGAGTTATTGAACAATTAAAACTTCACACTTAATTTTATAATAATGGATATGACCTCCTCTTTCCCTAATAACTTCTCTCATACGATTAGGCATAGATCTAATCAAGTTTGCTTGTTGTATTGTTTCTTGAGGGATGTTAACACCACTCTTCTTCTACTGCACACAATAAACTCTGGGATCGGGTTAGAGGTATGAAGTCTAGCTCAATTCTTCGTTTTAGCTCATCCCATAAGTGTTCGATCGGATTTAGGTCAGGGCCTGTATGCTGGCCATTCCTTAAACCGAACACCGATTCTGCAATGTAATATTGCACGATTCTTATGGTGTGCGGCCTGGCATTGTCATGCATAAAGGTAAATTCGTTTCCAATGTAGTAAACGTAGGTACCACATGAATTGCTAAAATCTCCTCGATATATCTAACATCCGTTAAACCTCTCTTCCGTAAACACGGTCGCCCCTACGAATGAATTCAGGGTCGGTTCGTGCTCCTATAGAAATTGCACTCCAGATCATACAGGAACCACCTCTATAAGCACTCCGCTCTTCAAGCAGTAATCTGCAAATCGCTCTCTTGGTCTTCGGTACACTGTCCTTCTTCGGTCGCTACCCATGGAGGCATATTCTGGTCTCATCTGAGAACAGAACAGATCCCAATTCTTCAAACGTCCAATTCAGATGATCCCGTGCAAAACGCAGGCGGGCTTGCCGATGAGCTGGAGTAAGTTTTGGACCAATCGCAGGTGTTTTAGGGGTTAGGTTATTTTCCTGCAGTCTTCGTCTTACTGTCCACTGACTAACAGCCACTCCTCGCACCTCCGGAGCAGTCGTTGCACTTGAACGGCATTAGGGTGACGATTTCTTATGTTGTTGACACAATAAAGCGGTCATCACGAGCGGTTGTAAATCGCCTTCTGCTGTTCCCAGGTCACCTATGAAAGGATCCAGTCTCCTCATAACGTTTGCACACTCTTCGGACTGCTGCGCGTGTCATGTCCAATTGTCTAGCAACAGCTCGCTGACTAAGTCCATTTTCGATTAAAGCAATAACTTGGCCGGCTTTTTGTGGTGTTGTATGCATTAAACTAACACACTTAAACACTATTGAGATAATGAAAAACGAATTTTAAAAAAATATAGTTAAAATCAAAAGTTTACAGTGGGCCGATGTTATGCACGCAAGTTTATTTCTGAAAAATCCTTAGCATTTCCACACAATTCAATTAAGTGCAATGTACAAAAAAAATTATTTCGAATTAAATTAATAGGTTTGCTAAGATGTATCGTTTCTTGATAGATTACATTGCCGACTACCTTAGAAGGATTATTAGAACATTTTGTAGGCGTCATCATAATAACCGTATAAGAGTAATGGAGTAATTACCAAAGCCATAAATGTAAAGCACTGTCACAAATCATATTTAATACTCGCGAAAATCGTGAAGCCATCCCTTTTCGCAAGCATTATAGCTAAGGCTAAGTAATACAAATAGCCTCCATATCCCAATAGGATAACGCGACATTTCCAGTTGCCCCGTCTTTGTCCTGCTTCCATAGATTAGGTCGGTGATGCCAATATTAACTCGTTTTTCACCATGCCCCATACCCTGTATCACACTTTGCATAGTAATAAATTTCGTTGCAAATAGATGCAGGATGCGAATTTCAGAACAATAAATTGTCAGGTGGATCGTCCCGGTGAAGTTTGTCATTCCAAAGTTATTAGGGAATTTAGATGAGTTATATCCCAGATGTGCCCTGATACACTGCTGGTCTCTATCCAAGTGTTTGCATGCCAGTTTTGAGTATTTTCAATCGCTGAAAGTTTCCAGGACGCGAATTTTCCAATAGTTCAGTTTCTTTGAAGTTCATTCATATTCATTCAGTTTTCAATATTTTCTTGATCGTCCAAATTATTGTTTTTATTACTGATTCTTATTGAGCAATCTCAGGTACTAATGTCTGGCTTATTGTGGATGAAACAATAAGAAGTAAATCGGTGAAAAGCTAATTCTAGAGGCGATCCAATTTGCTGAGTGAGTTTCAAGAAGAGCAAGTTTGAACAGGATCTTCCCACATTTTACTTCGGTATGCAAATGTGACCAGCGAAAAATGCCCTCAAAAACTCCTCTATTGAATAATATGTGAATCGAGCAATGAAATGCTTTCAGTTTTCCCACTATTCAAAAAATGATCCAAATGATAAATCCGACCCAATTATACCAGGCATAAACCATGAATAAAAATGCAAGCAATCAAGCATTTTTTGATAAATATTTATTAGAAATTTGCCAGAGTTAGTTATAAAGCACAAACTAAAAAACTTACATGATCTTTGCAAAAGTACGTGTTAGGTGTTATTGTGCATTTTATTTAAAATCAAATTTTGAAAAAATGTTTTTATTAGTTTTTCTAGTCCTAATGGACACAAGGTTTAAACTAATCACGAAAGTAACCACAAAACTTTGATTTTAAATAAAATACACCAAAAACACCTAGTAATTTGCAAAAAATGTGCTTAATTGATAGTGAAAAATGATTTATTTTTATTTTATTTGCTATTTCTTTGCAAAAGCTGTCCGGCAACAATGTTTGATTGTCTTTCCACAGTTGCGGAAGTAAAGTTCACAACCGGAACTTTTAGTAGACTTCATGTCATGGAAAATTATATCGTTTTGCTTTCATGAGTAAGTTTTGCGACAGTTGTTGGCTTGTTCTAATCGCTATTAATTCCTGTTTTTCAACATAAACCGTGTATAATATTTGGTTGTTTGTTCTATAAGATAAACTAGTTTCCAATACCGCCAATAGTAGAAAGAGAAATTAAATTATTTATATTTTAAATTAAAGTATGCAAAAGCTGAAACTAATTGATCACGATCAAAAACTAAAACTGGCAAATAAAAATTGTTGTTTTATATTTTGTTTAGCTTCTTCAAGTTTAACCAATTTTTTCTAGTTACTTACTGTGCGTTTTGAACAGTTTTTCCAGCAAGAAAACCTTGCAGGAAAAAAACATTTATATTTCAACTTGCGAAACTAAAGTCCATAATCATTAATTAAGCAGTTTAAAAACGCAAAATTGAAGAACTAAAATAGTTAAATAATAACAAGACAACTAAAGAATTGATTGCCGAAAACCGTCACAAATGTCAGATTTAAAACCTCCAAATATTTTGGTCTCAATTAAACACACTGAGTGGCTTCTAGGAGTGATTTTCAATCTAAGCGCCAATTGGAAGAAACTGAAAAATCCGGATCATGTTTATGTGCACATTACCCGAATATTCTACAAAATGTGCTTATTAAAGAGTTTGCAAGGTCTACTGAGACACGAGACATATAGGAAAGTAATAAGAGATGATGCGTTTACGTGATGACCACCGCGCTTACCAGAACTGAATATATGCAACTTTTGGTCGGTCGTATGTGAAAGAAAATTTATATTAGCTATAAGGTGATTTTTTCTCATTGCTTGTAGGTATAGAGAATATGACAAATTTCAATACACCTCTAGCAGTATAACGAAAAGATATCGAAAATAATTGAGTTTTATCCGTTAAGTAACTTAAATGGACCTATTTTGGCACAAAAAATATGTGGGGGAGTTGTGTAGACATTTTTCCCGGGACACTCTAGGTTTAGTGGGCAAACAAAAAGGGGTTGTCAACGAGAAATGGTTCTGACCTAAGGCGAAACATTTCGCCAGAAGCGTGGAATGGCCATTAATAGAGAAAACGTCGACGAACCGCATAGCTTGATACGTTTCGTTAATGATGCGATTTAAACAGCAATGTCTAATGTTCCAACGACTACAATTCGAATCGAAACGGCCGCAGGCGGCAGTTTCCCACAATCCAGCTCATCCTGTCTGCTTTTAATGCCCTTGATTATGGATGACCGCTGGATTGAATTCAGCCATGTGGCTAGCGGAGCTTTTTCAGATGTCGGATTTACCGGTTTTGTTTTAAAAAGAAAACACTCGTTTTTAAATGAATTTTCTTTCTCAGATTTCCGAAGCAATTTATCGTCGCTTTGGCTTTGTTCCGTATATATGAGCGGAGCTCTAAATTGATTCCAAGTATTACTACATATAGAGCACAGCTACGCTTTTATTTTCATTCGTACAGTGCTTTTATCCGTTGAAAGTTTATCATATCCGGACATCGTAATTTAAGTGTTCTCCTATCTTTAGACGCCGATTAAAAATACTCTTAGAGATTAAAAAGCTTAAAAAGGATTTTATTTTTCATTAACATTAATATCTACTCAGTATTTTTTATATCAAATACGTTCCCAAATTTGGCCCACTGTGCTCCGTTCCGAAGTTTTCCTTTCTTCTTGATTTAGCTCTCCAGATGTTCCCATGATGGACTGATTTAATATGCTTTAAGCTGTCTTTCTCAGGTAAGTTAGACTAACTCGAAAAAAGAATAGGGTTTTTCTAACCGGTTGAAGATAGCAGGCTCGCGGTAAATATCATCTTGGTATAGCGTCTTTGCTATAATATAGCGCATACAAAAATTGCAGACTTTGACTTTTAAAGTTAAATCTTAAAAGGATGAGAGGCGTATTTTTATCATGTAGATTAAGCGACCGAATAACCAGTTTCAGTTTCATAAAAGTTTCAGGCAGTACTTTGTACTTGAAGAGACCGTACAGGTTTTCAAAATGTGTGTCTTCAACAAAATATAACACAAGTCGGGGGACCATTTTGATAAGAGGGTGTCAAAAAATATCGCTTTGTGAGACAAAATGGCAGGACTTTAAAACTTGAGGTGGAGCCAAAATGTTGTAATACTACCATTTGAAAATCGAGCAAAATGTCTAGTCACATATAATTTCATTTATTCTACTATAAAAATAGAAAAATTGACAATGAGAATACTAAACATTTTGTTTCTTTTTTATGCAGCCATTTCGTTTTAAAATCGTACGAAATTATGGGAATAATTAATAAATCCAAAAAGAACGGGAAGATCCAACACTTCCCGGCTTTAATAGTGCCAATTTTTGCATAAATCCATCTTATGTCCTATATGAATCCATACTAACCCAAACTATACAAACTACACACCCCAACATATCTACTACACACCATAAAGAACTTACTATAAAACAGACAACTACAAGTACGAATTGACAAAACACTGTCATTTTCTTTTTCTCCTGAACAAGGGCTCCCTCAAGGATCCCCGCTCTCACCGTTTCTCTACAATATATACTGCCATGACATATACAATTACAACTTACCAGACAAAAATCAAATCGACAGATCGGCATACATATTACAATACGCAGACGACACGGCACTTATTGTACATGACAAAACTACTGAGAGGGCAGCGCAAAGACTCCAGACACTAACAAACAACACAACGACATGGTTTTATAAATGGAGACTAACACCAAACGCGTCAAAAAACCAACTTCTGCTCACAAACCACAGACTCAACGCTGACTCCCCTACAATAACTGCAGACGGCCAAACGACACAACCAAAAAACGACGTAAAATACCTTGGAATCACAATTGACCACAAACTTAAATTCACTAAACACATACGAAACATCAGGGCAGAAACAATAAAGAGAACAAAACACTTCCGATCACTAACCTACAAACACAGAGGAATTAGCACAAACACCGCCACCAAAATATATAAAGCTATTTGTAGACCCTTGCTAGACTATGGACATATACTCATGACCAACGGAACAGAAAGGACAAAACGTTATATACAAACAACAGAACAAATTGCACTAAGACTAATAACACGAATAAGACACCCCCAAAACCCACTACACAACCCCTCCACCCAACTACTATACGAACGCACAAACATGACAAAGATTTCGGAAAGACTCATACATCTACAGACAAAATGGACAAACAACCCCTACAACTGGACCACACTCAATCCCCTTTGTCTTACAAGACCAACCAGACAATGCCGCTTCCGTTTTCCTAGATCAACGCTACTCGAACACTTAAAAACGCAACTGACTACTGGACAATAAAATAATTTTTTCTTGTCATTAGAATTAGAAAGTTTATTGAATTAAATTGTTAACCCAGAACAAGAGAATTTTTATCTTTGTTTTTTATTTAGATTAAGACTATATGTACTAAACAAAGGCAGAAAGACCGATAGGTCGATAGCCTTTTTTAGAAATAAACATGTTTACTACTACTACTACTACTACTCCATCCTATGCTTTTCGTTTTTTTTCCTCCTATTGCAGTACTTGCTTACCGAAATGATTCTACAATAATCCTGTTACATTTTGATAGGGATTTGCGAGTTTTTTCAGTCAACACAAACCGATTTTTTTGTGAAGAATAAAAAAAAAAGTATTTTTTTCATCAATGAATTTGCATGGTTATTTCTACCTGGAAATTCCTTCTTAGCTTTCCGAGTACAGAAACAAGAAAACATATTTACAAATATAGTTAGAACAAGAGTCGTTTCTTCCTATATACCCGGATTATATTTTGCTTTTAAAGTACGAAAGAATTAATTTATCTGATTAATTGTTGCCATTACTTCTCCGGTCACTACTCCGTATATTAAAATAAATTTTATATGCAAAATTAGATTTTATTTTACTTTTAACTAAACCTAGTTATTCTCAGTTTGGCGATTTATCTAGCAAAGCTTACGCATTTTGTTTTAGAAATATTAGTTTTTATTTTTACGTTGGATACTAAGCTGAATTTATTTCTTATTCAGTTTTTATACCTTGCTTCCTAAGATACATGGCAGAGAATAAATTCTTCCGAATTAACTTTTAGATGTCCCCATAACTTACACACTAAAACCTTTGAATTGTTTTTTTATAAATGTTTGATCTTATTTGAATAAGAATCAAAAGTGATATATAAATACAAGAATAATGAAGAATTGAATTGAACTGATTCAAAAAAGTGAAACTTAGAATGTGTGATTTTAGACACACGTATTAAGCATTTTAACTAATTTTAAAAGGTTTGACATAATATATCTTTCCACAGCACAAGTCCGATTTTGAGAAAAAAAAATTGGGTAGATCGACCATCATTTTCAAAAAACAACGACAATATTGTCATAGTTAATGTTTAAACGCTTTTAATTCATAGACTAAAATATTGACAATGATACGATTTATCAAATTTAGCCAACATGCACATAAAAAATCTGAATCTTTTCATGCGTTTTAATAAATCTTAGCAAGTTTAAGACATTATCGAATGTTGCGTGAGGTACGTGCATTAATTTAAATAATCTATAAGAGCATTTTTATTCTCTGGGTTCATGAATATTCGTTTTAGTACCACACGTTTTCATCATAACAGTTACAAAGGTCGTTTCGAACCTTTTCGGGGTAACTATTTTACGAGCCCCTAATGGATTAATGCCGGCCCTGTGCCAGCCCAGAGAGCCTATTCCGAAGAGCGTCCTATCCAAGTCCGTCGTAATTTAATGACCTAGTTCTCTAGCACGACTGGTTCTTTTAAACAACATTATCAATCTAATAAAACTGAGTTGCCTTTGACGGCCGATCAATAAATGTATTCGAATGTTTTGAGGAAATTTTTACATATAAAACAAGCATACCTACACATTGAGTTAAAAATTACTTGCACCTAAACTGTCAGCATTGCTCTAAACACATTTTTAATTCAGTTGTTTTACTATTTTTATTAAATCCAAGCCCCCAGGGGGTTTGGAAATAACTCTTATTAGAGGATAACAGAATTTTAAAAAAACATAGACCAAAAGTCATTTCATCTCAAACCAAAGAAACGTTTGCGGATCTGTACTCTATTTCAAGTAGTCGAGGAAGCGAAAAATTGAAAATTAAAATTGGTTCATTTCATTGTCATTCACCATCCAAGTCAAATATTTCATCCAAATATATTCGCCCTCGTAACAAAAGTAACCAATTCGAATGAAAACGAGCGCATTCGGCCAACTTCGTCGATATACTCAGAAGTGAGTGCAACACTGAATTTGCCATGAAATTTGCTCTGTCTTTGTCGCTCCTGTCTCGTATACGAAGGTTGATCAAAAAAATCTATTTTTTTATAGATAAAATGAACAATGACGATAAAATCATGCATTTCAAGTCAAACATAGAGACTTTCTATATAATCTTATGTAGATACATTTTTAAAGTCTTAGAAATGACTAATTCTACGATTCTCACATATTGATTTCTGTTTCTATTTTTCGCAGTACGTAGAATGTTTCAAGCTTGCGAAAAGCAATCGAACTTTTCCTTGAAATCAGTCTCAAAAAGTAGGTACTTCGAAACGAATATCTACAAGTGCGATTTCAGTTGAGCGGAAAGTTTTTAAAGAAATCCATACGAATTAAAAGCGGAACGAGTAGTTTAAATTGAGTTGAAGGATCTATGCAGTTCGTCCATAAGTATTCGTTTGACAAACTCTATAAATCGGGTTCACTGAGCAAGAAGCTCATTAAATATAAGTTGATAACATAAAAAATTCAACCAGTTTGGCGCAATGTAGACAGATAATAGTTTTTGAGCATTGTCAAGGGATACACTTGGTTGAGTAGTAGCAGTAAACATCTTTATTACTAAGTAAAGGCTATCGACCTATCGGTCTTTCTGCCCTGGGTTGATTACAAAGTTTTGTATGGAAACTTAATAACTAATAACTAATATAATTAACAAACATGTACATAATTTATGTCTGGAGATGCTCCAATAGGGTTGAGGTTGGGAAAAGGAAACGCGTTTGTCTGGTCGGTCTTGTTAAACAGAGGGGGTCCAGGAAAGTGAGATTGTGAGGGTTGTGTTTCCATCTTAATTGCAAGACGAATAGTCTTTCCGAGATCCTTGTCAAGTTTGTGCGTTCGTAGAGTAGCCGGTTTGGTGGATTGTGTAATGGGTGTGCTGGGTGTCGGATCTTCGTTATCAGTCTCAGTGCTATCTGTTCTGTTGTCTGTAAATGCCGTTTAGTTTTGTGAGTAGCGTCGGCGAATAAAATATGAGCGTAGTCTAGTAGAGGTCTGCAGATCGCTTTATATATAATAGTTGCTGTCTTGGTGCTGATACCCTTGTTTTTGTAAGTAAGTGTGCGGAAGTGTTTTGCTCTCTTCGTTAGATCTGTTCTGACGTTTTGTACGTGTTTTGTGAATTTTAGTTTATTTTTATTAATTATTTGACCGTCCGTGGTGATGTTTGGAGAGTCTGGTTTAATTCGGTGGCTTGAGAGGAGCAGCCGGTTTTTTTATGTATTTGGTGTGAGCCTCCATTTGTAGAACCATGCTGCTATTGTGTCTGTTAGTGTCTGGAGTTTGTCCACTGCTCTGGCTGTCGTTCTGTCATGCGCGATAAGGGTAGTGTCGTCAGCGTATTGCAGCCGGTAAGCGCTTTGGTCTATACCTTCTTTGTCTTGTCTGTTGTGGTTGTATATGTCATGGCAATATATGTTGTAAAGCAGGGGGTGAGAGTGGTGAACTCTGAGGTAAGCCTTGCTCAGGTGGAAAGGGGATAGAGTGGTCGTCGTTGATTCGTACCTTCAGTTGTCTGTCTTCGAGTAGTTGTTTAATAATATGTATTAAGTAGTTCTAAGTTTGTGTAGTTTGTACAGTAAGCCCTCGATCCAAACACTGTCAAAGGCCCTATTTATGTCCAAAAACAGTCTGGCAGTTTTTCCTCCGGTCAGGTGTGTGGTTTGTATGTTATTAGTAAGAACAAAAAGTGGATGTATAGTTGAGGTTTTAGTCTTGAAGCCAAACTGGTATTTTGGAATATGATGTCCTATTAAATTATTTAATCTGTTTTTATTATGTGTGCAAACAGTTTGCTCAACCCCGGGAGTAGCGTGATGGGTCTGTATTTTTTGTTAGTGTGTCATCTAGTCCATTCTTTAAAATAGGAATTAGTATTCCGTTCTTCCATGACTTGAGTATTTTGTTAGTCGTGATGCATTCGTTAAGTTTTCCTAATATGAAGTCATGTGTCTCCTGTGCTAGATGCTTAAGTACCTTGCTTTAATATTGTCTTTTCCGGGTGTCGTGTTTTTCAGTTGTGCTAAAGCTTCGAGATATTCGGTCTCTGTAATGATTTCGTGATTTAGACCCGTCGTGTTTCTAGAGAATTTGTCATGCCATTTATTCACCCGTTCCCAGTTGTCGGTGTCAAAGTTTGTATTTGTTGATCTTTTGAAGACCCTCTGAAAGTGGCCGGCGAAGGCGTCCGCTCTGTCTTTGTCCGAGTATCATTGTGTTCCCTGCTCATTGATAATACCTATCGGATTTGTTTTTTTTGTATTTAGATAATTCTTTTTTCCACCAATATTTTCTTCCTTTGTCTTTTTCGATTTCTCGAAGTTGAAAGTCATAGCCAATGGTCTGATCTGAGTTCGTTGGTCAATCTTATCGTGTCGATGTTGTTTCTAAGGTTTCTTGTATGTAGTAAAACGTCTGGTGTTGAGTCTTGATTATCAGGCATCAAAAATGTCAGTGGAGTGTGTCGTCTTATAAAATCTGAGTTTTGTAAGAATCTGTTTAATTGTCTCTTTTACATTTTGTTCATGTTAATGTCTCCAATAATTATGGCATATTTGTATAGACTTGCTAGTTAGAATGTTTTGCTCTATGTTGGAGCGAGGATGGATATACACTAAGAAAATGTGTACTTTGTCGTCTAGGTAAGGTAGAGTAAAATGAAGACAGTCGTTCAGAGAGTTGCTTAGGGAAGGAGGATTGGCCTTACCCAGTTGCACCGTTGGCTTAAGTAGGACTGTCGCACCTCCTCTCTTGGTTGAATATATTCGACGATTCAAAAATGAAAACGGTTGAATCCACCGTGTCCAAAATAAGAATATAATATAAGATGTGTGATAATATCGGAATCCGCAAGTGATACGAGAGAAGTTGTTGGTCAAATGGGTCAAAGTTGTTGGTTAAAATACTAATAAAATGGCGCTTTCAAATATTTCAATCGGATTATGTTATGTAATCTATTTAGAGTAGAGCGCAACTTCTAATTTTCAATATATCTTTTTGGTGTGAGTTTGGGTTAACAGCAAATTTACAAGAGTTGTGTATAGCAACTTGACCCCAGCGTAAAAGTCACTTTATCAGCAAATTCAATTAAATTTTAAAAAAAGGACTTTAATATATATTTCTACTCACCGTGTACACGGCGAGACACTTTGCCTTTTGGACGGTCGGACACTCTGTAAATGTGAAAGAAAAAGAGTCAACAAAATGTCCTGAGATTTGAGGTTTTTCTTAATACCTTCGTAGAGTGCAAAACAGAATGTATTAACTTAAGTATAGTTTGTTGGACGAACACATGACTGAGCCGATCAAAAGAAGCTATTTCAAGCAAAGGTGTTAGGTTTATTAAGTAATTATTGTAGGCCAAAAATATTGTCAGAAATGGTTCCTGAGCGTAATAATATGAGTATAAGATGTATAAATTGTTTCACAATTCATTCAATTTCACAATAAAGCAATTTCCTACCTGTTCCTCCCTTTACAAATCGCATTTTTTCTTTTATTCTTCAAATTTTGCCTGCTAATTTTCACTTATGTCACTGAAATCGATACAAATTTGAAAATGTCATCTGCATTTTCAAATTGTCAAATTAATTACTCCCACATTGTCAGCATTTGAATTGTGCTTAAAATGAAAATTGCAAATGTTGGAAGGAAATAATTGATTGAGAAAAACAATTGATTTTTGGCGGATAAGATAAATATTATATAAGTACAACTTGAAATTAAATATATTAAATTTAAATTTTTATTGCTAATTTAAGTTATTTCGCATTTTTGAAACCTGAGAAAAATTTTATATATTTTGCAATAGGGCTAAGTTGCAATTACATAATTTTTGTTAATTATGTAAATTTCTGTAAAGTTTTCCTTATGAGCCCCACCCAAATCCAGTTGATACACGACAGAAACAACGTTGGATTGAACGTATCTTCACTGGCAACGTTGTTCCATCCTGTCACTAATCACCTTTTTTGGCGTTTCTACTGTCAATTGCGTCAAAGCAACCATCAAGTTGTGTTTACCCAATAGTTATAAAACTGGGCGTAATTTGTTTTTTTCTATCGCTAGCTTCCAGTGTAATATCTGATGCAAAGGCAAATATGATCTGCCAGTAAGTGAATGAATTTGAACTTTAACAGTCACGTCAGGTCTTATAATCAGATCCGAAGTTATGGCACGACAAATGAGTCAATCTGAGCGAAAGCTCGCCGAAAAACTGGTCATTCTGAATGATAGAGGTCTTGGAATGCTTACCAGGATATATAACATTAAAAAAGCGTGTGCGGACGCTAAATCCAAGCCTGCGTTTTTATCGGATAAAAACTTGGAATCTTCCATTAAAAGCATTGTGAGGAGATTTCCCAATTTGGACGCCAAAAGTCTCATACCCATCCAGGGTCTTCGCAATGAGATCATCAAGTCTCTCTCATTATACTACTTCACTTTTGTGGATTTGTTGGACTTTAAAGATCATGTTTCTGAGCTGCTGACTACCATGGATGCTTATCAAGTCGAACTGGACATTGCAATAAACTTTGACCTTACTAAGAATTACCTGGATTTGGTTACAACCTACGTTGCTCTTATGATACTGCTCTCTAGAGTCGAAGACCGCAAAGCTGTGCTAGGTCTATATAATGCCTCCTACGAAATTGTACATGGATCCACAGATACGAATTTTCCTCGTTTAGGCTCCATGATTATGGATTACGACCTTCCATTTAAGAAGCTTTCTGAAGAGTTCGTTCCTCACTCGAAACTATTGAGTCAAGCTATAGCTTCATTGGAAGCTATTTATATTCCACGAAATGTTGCTGTTGAGATTTGGCGAGATGAACAGCGGATCCTAAGCCTAGTGGGAAATCCATCATTTTTGCTGAAGCCTGTGAATACAGAGAAGATGAGCTGCGAATTCCTTTCAATGGAGACCATGGAGAGATGGATTGTTTTTGGCATAATGTTAATTCATTCAGTCCTCATTGATAGACATGGAGAACACTTCACAAGTTGCTTATCAATGCCTTGGAAAGTTCTGGATTTTAACGTTATTCAGGGATGAGGTCCTGTATATTCATCAGTATATCTGGTCGTATTGGATACATTGAAAGGTATGAAAAATACATTTTTATGTAATAGTATTGTGTGAGCTCATCTGATTAGTTTAATAGCCAAGTTTCAGATAGGGTAATTAAGATCATCAACAATACAGTGTGTTCAGTATAAAATTGATGTACATGGGGATATTGGAAACCGTTAGAGTTACAGGGTGGACCAAATGGGAAAAGTTGCGCAATCAAGTGCCTATAAATAATCTGTCATCAACTTCTTTGAACTCGGAATAACAACGGATATACAGGGAAAAAACGAAAAAAGTGCGTTTTATAAAATCCTTTATATCGTGTTTATTATAAAAGATACAATAACGAAATTTTCAGGGTGGGGGTAAGAAATGAGCGTAAATTTGAAAATAAAGTAAAAAATAATCTGGGCCCACTATGTTCAATGAGGCCGAAGTCAACTTTTGTTTTTCTTATGGGCGCCATATTGAATTTTTGCATTTTTAAATTCCCCTTTAAATATGCTCTTCAGCCATGTATAACATGTTTATGTTCGGTCAATATAAATAATTAAAATTAACAAAATTAAGATTTAATGGTAGTAGTTGTATCTTTTATAATAAACACGATATAAAGATTTTATAAAACGCACTTTTTTTTTTTTTCCCTGTATATCCGTTGCTATTCCGAGTTCAAAGAAGTTGATGACAGTTTATTTAGGCATTTGATTGCGCAACTTTTCCCCATTTGGTCCACCCTGTAACTCTAACGGTTTCCAATATCCCCATGTACATCATTTATACTAGACCACACTGTATATCCAACTTGGAAGCACCCTTCATACCTATGGGCAACACACAATCATTTTTTACTGAATTTATCGGTTTTCAAATCTCACATAAAAGTAAAAATCATACATCCCACTATGTGATATTGATGTTATTTCAGGATATGGAAAGAAAATAAGTGACATAAAAGATGCCTACCAGCAAGCAGTTCAGAAAGCTGGTCACACCCATAGAGAAAGAAGAAAGTTTCTGCGTTGCGCTCTTAAGGAGATGGGATTGATTTTTGTCGACCAGCCTGGATTATTGGGGCCAAAAGCTTTACTGGTCTTTATGGGACTGGCCTACTCTCGAGATGAAGTTCTGTGGCTTGTAAGACACAATGATAATCCTCCGCAACACAAAGCAAAAGGTATTTTCTTGATAATTTAAAGAGGATTGTTGGCGCGAAATAAATATATTTTGTTCGCAACTATAAAAAAGATAATTTATAAATTAGAGAAACTTAAGCTCAATTTCCGAATTTTGTTTCATATTGAAGACTCAACGATTTCGTAGCATATCTGACGGACTACTAAGTTCTGCATCAATAACTCATAATTTTATACATGTGCTTACAATTTTTGTTCATATGTATTTTTGTTATGTAGTTTTGCTCTACGAATTTTTTTTTCTGTAGTGTTTAATAATTTTAATTAAAAAAATTTAATTGGACCGTTGGCAAGTTTCACATATTCCTAGAATTTTTGCACCGATAAGAAATCAATAGAAAAACGCATTGAAACGTTTTTTCAACTTGAAGGACAACATTTTGGACATGTTTTGAAATGAGGTTTTTGATCAAATTAAGCTCCGTTTTAAATTTTGTTTCTCTGTCTTCTAGCGTTGAATATACAAATTTGTAGAGCAAGGCTGAGAAAAAAGTGTTTTTGCTTAGGATTTCACTGTTTAATTGATTCCCAATAGTTTATGTTAATAAAATTGCGAATTTTTGCGTTTGTTGCTTTCAGGAAAATTAACTGAAGATCTTGTGGATCGTCATCTTCCTGAATTGCTCTTCCACATCGAAGACTTACGTGTGCTTGTCCGAAAATACAGCCAAGTGATGCAGAGATACTACGTACAGTATCTATCTCATTGGGATGCAATCGAATGAAACAAACAAATGCAAGCGTTGCAAAGTTGTACGGAGGATGAAGCAGTTATTTTATCCTCTTATTGTAAAAACCATTTCCGGATTGTCCGTTAAGCAAGGTCGAAGAGAATGAAACGTTCAATTTTTTTCGCCTTTAGATTGGATTGGCTGCGATTGCAGGCCTATACATCCACGCAACAATCGAAATTGAGATTAATGGAAGTGAAAGGATTAGGCCAGCTAATGGATATGATTCAATTTCATACGAAAATGGTTGACAATCTAGACGAGATGTTGCGTGAAACGGTCGGATCTGTCCATATTTTGCTTTTACAATAGAGCTTTCGAAATTCAGTTTCACATGTGTTTGGAATTTCCAGCGCAAAATCGTTTATATTATTGCGTTTCCTTCGATTTGCAGTCCACTACCAACTGTGCACCCATGATTGTGCCCAGAAGAACGGCATCACCTTAGAGAGCGAAGTTTGTCGGTTGTGAACTTGTTTTTGGACGAAATGCCAAAGAAGCCAAAAACATACTTACCGCAATCTGCGACGCACAGTGCAAGATGAGCGATAAACTGTTGCCAAAAAATTGTTGCTCATTTAATATCAGCTGCAAATAAACAGGAAGAAAAAGGAAAAAAACAAAAAAAATACTACAGAGTTTGAAAAACCTGGCATGGAAAGTTACAGGAAAACTCGAGAAAATTTAACAAACAATGGACAAACTTCACATCGGCATAAACTGAGCTGTGTTATGCCATTAACTATTTTTCGAACATTAAAGTATGGGAATATACTTTTGCGCCTCGCGAATATTTGCATCAACACTTGGAAAATAGATTTGCTAAAGCATTAGTAGGAATGGTGATGTACAATCCTGATACTAATGAAATTGCCAAACCGTCGGAACTCTTGGTTTCCGTTCGATCTTACATGAATGTGTTTGCAGACTGTTTGAGAATTATGTGCATATCGACATAACTCGCGTTTTTTAACAATTGCCTCTTACAGCAGACCCAAACTATGGATTAGTCATGGAGAGAAACACCATTGCATCAATTTATACAGAATGGTACTCTGAAGTACTTCTTCGCAGAGTCAGTACTGGAAGTATAATTTTCGCGATGAACCAAAGATCATTTGTCAGCTTAAACACTTGAAAGTACAATCCCATTCAATCCTGAAGAGTTTTCCGATGTTAATGAAATGAAGGCACTAGCCGAGCTGATTGGCCCTTACGGTATGGGGCAGCTAAGTGAAAACTTAGTGTGTCAAATTACCAACCAAATTATAGAACTTAGGAAGTTAGCAGATATCAACAAGAATGTGCTCCTGGTGATGAGAACGAGCTTTGATAAACCCGAAATAATGAAAGAGCAGTGTAAAAGATTAATAAATGCGGACAATGTTTTACAGCGAATGACTATTGTTGGAGTGATTTTGAGTTTTAGACAATTGGCGCAGTCTTGTTTAACTGATGTCTTGGAACAACGAATACCATTTTTACTGAGTTCGATTTTAGACTTCAGACATCATCTACCGGTGGTGATCCGATGAAGATTGTAAGCGAAATGGACATCGGCAGCTGGTTTAAGCTACAAGTAGATCCTTTATTGCTATCCACACTAAGCTCGTATACCATTGAATTCGAGAAAGATGAGGAACATCTCCTTGTTTGTTTTGCTCATGTGTTTGTCGCTGTTCGATACCAAACACTCGCTAGACTAGAACAGTCGTTTTACAGGGCATCCTTGGAAGGACATACAAACAATATCCATTGTATGGCGTTGGCATTAAACCATATTTTCGGAGCTCTTTATAACATTATGTGGCAGAGGCGGACATCGAACATCGGATGAAAGAAGGTTTTTAGCTTTGACTTCTTCGAGTTTGTTGCGATTGGGTGAGGAAGCCGACAAAGACGCTGTTAAAAATAGAGAATCTTTATATTTGCTTTTGGATCAAATCGTCCAAGAATCGCCTTTTTTAACTATGGACTTGCTGGAATCGGTTTTCCTTATGCATTGATCCGCAATGCTTATCACGACGTATATAAACTTGAGCAAAACATGTAATTTTTTATATTTGGAAAAATAGGATGCTTTTCAGTTCAAGGAAAGCGGAATGTGTGTTTTAATTGTTCCAGAATTGCATGGAGCATCACCTACACTAATTAGTTATGTCTGAGATTTTCATTGATTGGATGTCGTAAATCGATTAAAATTTGCTTTGCCCTTAATTTTTATTATTGATTATAGTATTTTAGTTAGAATTCACCCCCTTGCTGTGTTTAAGCTTGAACTAAACAGGGTGGTTCATAGTAGTGAGCACTTTTAAGACGTTTTTTCTTGAGCTTTATCGAAAAATTTTCTTATAAATGTTTACCAAATTTCACAAGGTTGTTTTATTGAACAACCGTGTGAAATTTCAAAAGCCACCTATCGGTGGTGCGAATTACATAATCTTATAATTATAAATTTTGTGCTATGTTTCAATCGGTTAAGAAATCATCGTGTTTGATGTGTTGAGTTAATGGCGTAGTTAAAAGCATTTGCAAAGTCTTTAAATTATATATTTTTAATTAAAAAAATATATTTTTTATTTAAAAAATTGTCCAGAGGGACTTTATGGAATGTACGTTGTAACTTTTAAAAACACTAAAAGCTTGTTCAAATTAGAGTAAGTACAAATATGTTTCAATGTATCTATATATTTCTAGTTTAAGGTTATTTATTTTGTAGGCAACAGAAGTATTATAGAATAGAATAGATTTTTTATCAATATATTACTATTTGTATCTAATTTGATCATGATATTCGATGACATTTCGGTATATACAGATTCACATTTAAGTTGAGAAGACTTTTAAACCTTCAAGGTTCTTCCGCTAAAAATTCAATAAAACGATAAATTTATCATCGCACGAACTGGTGAATATTAGGGTAGTAAAAATAAACAGTTGGTGAGCTAGGAAATAAGGGAAACAAGCAGATATTCGTATAAAAACAACTATTTAATTTTCCTTATTTACATAAATAGTTTTTACAATACCAGATACAGAGAATAGCATCAAATATATTATTTTGATACACTAAACTTCTATGGGATGAAGACAAATAGTTTGAAAATTTTATTTTTTGCTTTTTGAGTTATTATATCACATTTTCAAAAAATGTCAACAATAGTACATACAATTTTCACCCATTACAAAAATACCGTTTTCGCAAAGAAAATATCTCGTTTTTAAAATTAATGAGATCTGTAAAGAATCTGCACATTTTTTAAATAGATATTTGTCACAAGTTGATAATATAAATATACATAAAATGCTTTTATTACACATTTTTACAGTGGCCAGTACCGAATTTTCGTGTCACTAAATAATCTTGGGCGTATTATGTTTGTTGCAATGTTTCACTGGAAAAAAATTCTATTAAAGCGTCTGTTTTTGCAAAAACATCTAAGGCATAAATTAAAAAGTGTCGAATTAACAAAAATCAATATTTGAAAACCATAATGCATAAATGAAAACCAAAATGCAATTCCAAATTTGAAAAGCATACTGAATTTTGAGTAACTTCCATGTTGCGTTTGAAGATTATTAAACACTGTTTTCCCACTGACGCGTTATTAAAAAACAATTGTTTTACCCTTAATATAAGAAAATCTTATGAAAAAGGTTACGACGTTGACTATTGCTTTGAAAGTACGCCAAATATTGAGCAATATTTCAAACAAATAAAAGTATGCTTTTATTACTCTTTTTAAAACTACCATGTAATTATGCGGAAAAATATCACATTAATGCAATTAATTATAGAAGAAAAAAACTACACATAAATTTCAATAAAATCGCAAAAAATGTATCTCTCAGTGGCGTATCTCGGAAAACCAAGAAAATACAATCGGTTAAACTGAAAACTGTTGAAAAGTCAATACATAGTTATCGATATTGTAAAAGGGATATATTTTTTTTCTTTGGCCACTGCAATATACAATGCCATGTGGTTAAAAGTACAAACACAAAGGGAAGTATTTGCATATATAAATGATAGTTAAACAATTTACATTGGTCTTAAATTCAGAATATATAATATATGAGGTACAGGGCGCTTTTCTGATAATATAGTTGTTTACATTTGTTATAATCACAAAACAGCCTGCAATGTAAAATAAAATTATATGCTTATTATAAAACAACAAGAAGAGCGTTAAATAATACTTATAAATGTCCATGTACTCTATGTGGAATTTGAGTTACTCAATAAAAGAAGTAATAAATATTTCATATATTTTTTTAAATAACCTATTTGGATATTTGGTGCATCAATGGCAAATGGTACGACGTAGGTGAAGTAATAAAAAGTAGTTATACTGTAAAAATATTGGCAATGACACTAACATGCCTTTGTTACTTTAACAATACAAGTGTTAAACAAAGTTCGGGGCATTGCGCCTCTGACTAACAATAAAATGGACAATGTTTCTAATTTAAAATCTACAAAATGGAAATTCGAACAAGAAAATCAGCCTTGACTCAAAGAAAGCTAAATAATATCTTACACTGCTTCACAAAGCTTTCCTCAAGGTATAAAACTTAACACTAAACTAAAGGTGATTACGATCAGACAGAACAAGAACTGTTATGCAAAATCAAGGTTTGCAAGTCGTTTTTCACGAAGAAATTGATTAAAAGTGTAAACACAGAGCCGCTTGTTTGGTTCTGTTAAATAATTTCAAAATAGCACAAATTCAGAATTTACAAACATCTTGTTCTATGTTCACCCGTTTTTTTTTACCAAATTACTTTTAAGGTAATTCACACACACTTGAAAAATCCATGTTCAATCACAAAACACATGTTGGCTAACGCTTGCAGAACAGTTGCACACGACTGGCCTAATCAGAAGATTGCCTGGAACATAATCTGGGACATGCAAAATAGTATCTTAGCTGAGTTACATTATCAAAACATCAATCACAATGATTATTGAATTCAAAGCGAATGAACAAAAGGTTCGCTGATTCCGAATGTTGCAACTCCCAAATTACGAAACAAACACTGAATCTGATGATCGTTCAGCTACGGGTGCCAGTCCTGCATTCACATTTACACCTGGCATAATAATCACTTCCGGACTGGATACTCTCGGTCGGGAAATATTCACATTCGGAACTCGCAAACTGCATCTTCCATCATGGTTTGTATCACTTGGTTGATCGAAGTTCAGTATTATGTTAGACAACATTGGGGTGCCTGGATAATCGGGCGGAGGAGACACCCTAGGAGGATCAGTTAATTCACTGGTCCCTCCTTCGTCCTATCAAAGCAACATCGGTTGGAAAAACGGTAAATCAGTAGCACATTGTTATTGATTACGGTAGATGTTAAGTGCAGTTGATCAGATTTGAAGAAAGATAGTTGTTGCAAAAGTCTAAAATGTTGCAACCCATTCATTGGGGGAAAAAGAAGTTGTAAATCTCTTTATTTGGCGCATACTTTTTGTTAAAGTAATCATTATTTATTTATTATACAAGTTATCCCCAACCTTTATGTTACATTCTATACAGTGTGTCCAGTATAAAATGATGTGCATGGGGATATTGGAAACCGTTAGAGTTACAGGGTGGACCAAATGGGGAAAAAGTTGCGCAATCGAGTGCCTATAAATAATCTGTCATCAACTTCTTTGAACTCGGAATAGCAACGGATATACAGGGAAAAAAAGAAAAAAGTGCGTTTTATAAAAATCCTTTATATCGTGTTTATTATAAAAGATACAATAACGAAATTTTCCGGGTGGAGGTAAGAAATAAGCGTGAATTTGAAAATAAAGTAAAAAATAATCTATGCCCACTATGTTCAATCAGGCCGAAGTCAACTTTTGTTTTTCTTATGGGCGCCATATTGAATTTCTGCATTTTTAAATTCCCTTTTAAATATGCTCTTCAACCATGTATAACATGTTTATGTTCGGTCAAGATAAATAATTAAAATTAACAAAATTAAGATTTAATGGTAGTAGGCATTGATATTTCTATTAATTATTACTTTAAATTATTATTGATCATACATCGAACACTGCAAAAGAACAAGTAACATTTTAGGATTAAAGTAGGTGTTCAAATAAGCCACCGTTTTCTCGCACGCACAACATACACCGTCTCATTATTGCTTCACAGGATTTTCTGATCATTTCTGGGGTAATTCTGTTAACAGCTTCTATAACAGCGTGTTTCAGCTCTTCTTCGGTTTCGTATGATCTACAGTATACCACATTCTTGAGGAAACCCCATGCAAAAAAATCAAGCGGTGTTATGTCAGGGGATCTCGCAAGCCATCTTACTGGTCCCAGGTTGCTTATCGACTTGTTGGGAAATTCGTGATTTAAAAATTCTGTGATAATACGTCCATTATGTGGCAGCGCGCCGTCTTGTTGGAAATACAAGTTTTGCAGGGTAGCTACTGGAACATCCATAAGTGCTTCCGCTACGTTAGTTTGTAAGAGGTTCAAATATCTCTCGGAATTTAAGTTCTCATTAAAAAAAATGGTCCAATCACGTGGGTACCCACAATACCTAACCAGACGTTAAATCCAAACCTAACTTGGTGCCTGACTTGACGAACTAGCCGTGGAATTTCATCTGACCAAAAAACGGTATTTTTACGATTAAATAGTCCACATTTAGTAAATTGGCTCTCATCTGACCAAGGGATTTTTAAGGAAAAGTTTGGTATCTCGTTATTTCTTTGAATAAACCACTGACAAAATGCCATTTATCTAATCGCATCGCCATTCTGGAGTCCCTGGCAGGGCCGTTCACGATAGAGGTGATATTTATGACGCTTTAAAATACTATTCGCCGTTGACCGCGCAGCACCTGTTGTGGCTTCAATTTGACCTAAATACGTACGAGGTGTCTCAACCACGCTTTGCATTTCCAAATTTTCTTTATTTTCGTCTGGAAGTTTGTTTTCTTAACCTTAGCAAGACTCCCGTAAGCTACAAGGTTGTCTTTCAGACGCCTAAACATAGTTCTTTCAGTTTGTCGCCTTTTTGGATATTTATTTAAATACATTTCTTCAGCTTTCCCTTCATTTCGACGACAGAGAATAAAACACTCCAATATATCGTATTTTTCATAATTTGAAAAGTGATTCATTTTGAAACACACAATTAATTACAAACACTTGACACTGACAATAAATTCTACTTTGACAGTTACCCAGGTAATTAAAACGGACAACGAACGTCACTATGGGGAAATTGAAGAGAAATATCAATCAACCATAATATCTTAATTTTGTTAATTTTAATTATTTATCTTGACCGAACATAAACATGTTATACATGGTTGAAGAGCATATTTGAAGGGGAATTTTAAAATGCAGAAATTAAATATGGCGCCGATAAGAAAAACAAAAGTTTACTTCGGCCTCATTGAACATAGTGGGCCCAGATTATTTTTACTTTATTTTCAAATTCACGCTCATTTCTTACCCCCGCCCTGAAAATTTCGTTATTGTATCTTTTATAATAAACACGATATAAAGGATTTTATAAAACGCACTTTTTTCTTTTTTTCCCTGTATATCCGTTGCTATTCCGAGTTCAAAGAAGTTGATGACAGATTATTTATAGGCACTTGATTACGCAACTTTTTCCCCATTTGGTCCACTCTGTATCTTTAACGGTTTCCAATATCCCCATGTACATCATTTTATACTGGACACACTGTATAATACAGTTTCAATCAAAGAAAATTCAATACTGAAAGAAAATCAATACTGTAATGATTATTTTCATTGATGCATTGATGAAATTAATAATTTTATGATTATTTACAACATTTTACAATTGGAGTGAATTATTTACAAGATAAAAATTTTATATTCGCATGCTTAGGAACTTCTGATGGAAAAAGTTGATCAAACATACTGACCACATCCGTAGAAATTTACCACTATCTAATTAGGTTTCCGAAAGTTCAACAAAATCATAATCCACATTTGTGGTGACTCAAAAAATTTCAAGAATCGCTAATATATTAAAATAAATTTTTGGCAAAGAAGACACAGAGCGCTATTGATTTAAGAGAATCAGATTTTTCGTGTATCGAATCAGATCCGGAAAAAAACTTCTCGCAAAACGATGTAATAGAAAACGAATTATTAATGCAATCTAAAGCAGTCCGCTGCGATTTTTCAACAAAACATTAATGTTGCAAATTATTCAGTATATTACCTTAATAAAAAGGTGGTCAAAAAAGTTAAAAATATCCAAACCGCGACTCATACCACTTTAATTTGTCTACAACAATTTCATAATTCAATGCCATTAATAAATCTGAAGCAGGTAAACTACAAAGTATGAAAAATCTATATCAGTCTTTGTTATATCCTAAATGTAGAAACATGACAAAAATGGAAATCACGACGATCATAAAAAAACCGCAAATATAAATCACAAACAACACAAAAAATTGCATCTAAACCATAATGCGCATATAATTAGTCTGATTTGACTAAACCTTTTAAACGCGCGTTTTGTTTTCACATAAAACCACGATTTCATTTCCATACCATATTTGCTTTTGCCTAAATAAATACTTACTTTCTGTCAGACTTTGTTTCTCATTTCATATGCCCCGGCATATTGATAGCTGGTAGCGGAAGGCGGGGCCGTGGCTAATGGAGAATAATCTGGTTAAGTTTGGAAACAAAAATAGTTCATTAGTACGTGCCTGTGTGTTGTTACGCATATCTTGCAAAAAAATTATCGTCGATTCCTTTAACAATCAACTCAATATACTTATATTTAATCAGATTTAAATCCTATTGATAAAGTGAAATAATGATCAATATCCGCTCACGAAACGATCGATCGTCAATACAATGGTTTGATTCCTTAAAAAAACGGTGAAATGCGGAATAGAAAGCAAAAAACACAAAACTGTATACTTTATACGAAAATGGTTACAAGGCTGATGTTAATTATTAAATTCTGGTAAATAATGAACATGTAAAAACACACATGACACAATACAACAACAAATTACAATGAAAATTTAGCGATGTTAAATGTATTAATAATGAAACATTTTTTCCACAATATCTGCTTTTTTCGCATGTAATTGGCTTAACAGGCTGGCAAGCTCAGACTAAAATAAAAAACGTCGAAATGATCAAAAATAATTTCTTTCTTCATTTCTAATAAAAGTTTATATAAGGGAGGATGTCACGTCTCATTCTAGTTTGAGCTAAGAATTTTAATAAACGTTACGGATTTTGTAACAAACCTGCAATAAAATACAGACCCGCACAGTCCTACTCTCTGTTAGTAAACAGTTCCAAAAATATGTAATATTTTTTCAACCTGCTGCCAATTAGATAACAAAAAAAAACAGTAGTTGTGGATAAAAAATAAGCATTTTTGATATGGAAAAGCTTATCTAGTGAGATTAAAAGAAAGCTGCGAAAAATGTGCGAAATCGAAGCAAATAGTGAATGATAAAAAAATATTAAAAATTATGAACGTACATTTACTACTTTTACCTTTTGGGGCTTGATACTGACCCCGACCTTCTCCATACCCTTGTCTAGGACCAGCTTGACTAGAAGTGGGTCTTCCCGATCTATCTGGTCGACTTCGTCCCGGAACCGGAACTGCCCGTCCAGCTCCACCGTGCGGATGCCTCTAAAATATTCAAAAAATAATATCATCAATATTTTAACCGAGAATTTTAATATTTTATAATGATATTGTTCTTGGAATGTTGCTGTTTGTCTTGCCCTGTAAAGTCTTGATTTTATTAAAACTTGAATCACATTAGCACAAATTCAATTTATTTAATAAAACCTTAAGCTTAACTTTAAAAAATGTATATTTCTTACCATTCTTCTCAAAGTATTCATCGGTCTACGTAATGTATCGCTAATTCTTCTAGCAGGCGGTTTCTTTGGATTAGACGAAGGTGTGTGTACTGCACAGCATTTAATAAACAGTCCCATGAAAATCATAAAGGCTATACTCATCAACAGTACAGCCCACCAGTATTCAGTAATCCATTGCGCTACAGTAAGCAACGTTTGCTTATTAAGTAGTAAATTCATCAGACGAACTAGAGGGCCGTCAGCATCAACTGCTCGACATTTGAGGAAAACATCACAATAACCCTGCCAATAGAAAAACCAATTTATTGAATAATTATAAAACGAGGAGCTTCATTGAAATTCGCATAGCTTTTTAAGGTTTAATTATAGCCGAGCTCACCTGGAAATTATCACATGGAGATCCAGGTCGCAAACTAATTCCTCCTGTTGGTAGGCCGACTTTCTCGGCAAATTCTCTAGTGCTTCTACAAATATCAGTACCATTTTGGCACGCCAATTCACACAGCTCTCTTTTATTTATATCTGGCTTATCATGGCTATTGAGAGAGCAAGCTTGCAAGTTCCACTCAAGGCATATCGAGCCCAAACATTCACCCTAAAAAAAATAAAAGCAATGTGAAAACCAGACCTACTTCACAGTTTCACGAATGCTATTTACGATTTACTTAATGCCCTGAGGCAAAAGTTATAAAATAAACTAATTGCTTTAATCAAAAAGTCGTCCGATAACGATATCTTAATAATAACCCGAAATTATTTGCTGGTTAATGAACTTACCTTGATACAAAGTTGAGTTCCGTTATTGCATTTCGTTTTATCCGGTCGAGGCTGTGGAGACGGACATTCAGCACTTTTTCCATTGCAATGTGAAGACATGGAACAGTCGGACTCAGTTTTACATAGTTCGCGCTCATAAGGTTGTATAAATTTGCATGTTTCTCCATTACAACACGGGCCTTGGCTAGGACTGAAATTAGTTTAAAAATTTATAACATTTCCTTTCAAACATTTTACTGCTTCTAATAAAATATTTTGTACTATTTTTTTTTTACCTGCATTCGGTTCCCCTAGGACGTCTACAACCAGTGGCGTTGATATTCCTTTGTCGATCTTCAATGCTGATAATTCGGGGATAACAACATTTATCCTGGCACTCATTGTCGTCATAACCACAATCGCATTCTTCTCCAGCTTCCACAATTTTATTTCCGCAAAAGGCACCTATAATTAGACACATTGACCATTTCTTCCCATTTAATAAATAAAATTTTCAGGCTTAATTTAATATAGCTGAAAAAAGTAAAACGCTTACCAAGCGCCTGAACATATCTCTTACCTGCAGATGCTGTAAAACAATTCCTCTTCTTATTGTCATCTATTGCATCTAATACGTTACTAATATTGCCAATAGAACAACCAGAAAATTTGCTATTGTTAGGTCTGTCTCCACTGGTTGCCGAGGCAAACATTATAAAATTCCCATTCAATCCTCCAGGTCGACAATCCTGTGGAAAGTCATGCTAAAATTTGAAAACGATTAAATCAATATGCATTGCAACAGTGCATTAACAAACTGCTTACAGGTGAACCGAAGTTGTGTCCAATTTCATGAGCAAGGGTCAGTTGAGAAACTTTAGGCGGGACGCGACTGTTGTAGTTGACAAAAGTGATAATTCCGGTGTTTAAAGATCTCTTCGTGGACTGGTACATACCACCTACAAAACAACGAAAAACCATATATAAAATAAAGAAACTTAATAGAGCTAATTTTACGGAAACAATAGGAAAAGCTTCTAAATTGTGTTCACCTATTGTTTCGGTGTAAGTTTTGTATTTTTCGCAAATCCCTCCTGAAGCGCCGGAAGCACTGGCGACCCAGGCCAAGCCTAAAGTGCCTCCAGTAAAATCTCTATAAGTGAACACATATGCAAGGCAGAAGTCTTCGTGATTTCCCAATGAGTGAATATTCAGGAAATTGCTAACGTCGATATTTTCCAGGCAAAACTGATTCATGTCACCGCAATGGTGATGAGTACATTTACATGAGGAATCATCATCGATCTGAAATCATCAAGTATTAAAATATCTTGGGGGTTTAAGGAACTCACTAATACAATTTACGAACTGTTAACAGCTACATGTTTCAGCTCTTTTGCAAAATGAAGTTCTTCATGTAAGCAACACGCATAAATTAATGTCTAAAACGATATAAGAATAACAATTTCTGAAATATTCTTTACCTTGATTCTCTGTACTTCAAATTTAATATTCCTATGTTCGCTTCTACCATCAAATTTCGTATCCCTATAGATGTAATTAACGGCAGTAACGTGATGAGCAATCAAAGATAAAATTTCTTCCCTTGTTTTCTCATTAACTTCGCTCTCCTTTCTTGGGTCACTGTGCTACAAATGAACAAAATCCGCTTTGTAAGCTTGCCAATAATAAAATGTTTTCTTTATTTTAATTAACGAAACTATAAATTGCTATACGAAATGTAAATCACAGAAGTCATTAATGTGAAAATTATAATGGAAAATTGCTACTGGAATTGACAAGAAAATTTAAACCCGAATAACCTCATTTTAAGTGCATCGATTTAGTAAAATTTAGTAATACGCCGGTTTGATTTGATTTAGCACATTAACAGCCCATTTAATGTTTAATGTATGTAAATTAGATTGCACTATTTTCAAATGCAATAATGAGCTTGAATCTAATTTAAATAAATCACTTATTTAAAGTTGATGATTGCTCTCAAACACATTTGTCATGTTCATGTAACAATATGCATTATTAAAAAAATAATAAATAAATAGTGTACTATAAATTAACTAAAACTATAGCTAGCAGTTTAAGCAGAATAAAATCAATTAAGTTATTAATCAAATATTAATAAAAATACGCACCTCAGGAAAGGTTTCCCTAATATGCCTCCAAATAAGCGGATCAGTTTGTATGTATAGAGAGCAAGTGTTCTTCTTGTCGTCCCTTCGAGCTGCTCTTTTATGCCGAGAAAATTTTTCATTGGCTTCTTTTGAATACTTCTTAAAGCCAGCTTCATAGCTCGGTTCGGGTTTCACTGGACTATCATTCACTTTATTAGTTAATATCTGGTTCGCTTCATCTTTGGAAAGCAGTTTCACGAATTTTGATGTATTATGAGGTCGTTCTTGGGGTGTTGGAAATGGATCGGGCACTACTGTGTTTTGAATTGAATCCATCCAAGCAATCACCTCATCGTTAATACCGCAACCAGCTGAATGACCTCAAATATTAAAAAAAAAACTTTTCTTTCAGAATTCAGATGAAATAGAAGTTCTGTGTTAATACAACAATTTTTTTGTTTTAGATGAACAGGACCTTCATTCAAAAACTATGTGAAATTCCGATGAAATTAATGTTTTTCATGGTGATAAGAGATATTTTTTAATTTTAATCAGGATTTGGGGCTTGAATTAATTTTACACCAATATATTCCTGGGTTTCAGTCAATTTTATTGTTTATTATTTAAAATGTTACAAATACGTTTCGGTGTCTTTAAACCTGTCTATAAACAATAAAATTGACTGAAACCCAGGAATATATTGGAGTGAATTGAAGTACAGTCAGGAAAATATACGTAACGATATTACTTTTACAGTAACTTTTAATTAAAAAGTGATCAGAGGGTAATTCAGACATGGCATACGTAATACTCGTTTGATTAATTTAATTTAATTAAATTATTGTCTTCAAAAGTTCAAATTCCATTATATTCTTCTCAGAACATGGGATTTTCTATGGCTCATCCTACCAGCATATTTCAAAGTCATCGATGGATGAACTGATCGGTTCGCATAAATTTACATGCATTAACTAGTTGTTATGCTTTTATTTTAAACTAGTCAGTTATTCCATATTATTTTAATCATAATTTTAATTGTTTATGTGTGTTTTTGTGAAGTTTAATTGAATTTAATAAAATCATAAAGTAACAATATGCCAGCAATTCTTCACAATTCAATGAAGAGTAGAAGAGCTCTCAGCAATAGACAATTGGAAAAAAACTGTAATAGGATCACAGTTATCTAAACAGTCTATGTAAAAACGCTGATATGTATTTATTTTTAGTAATTACTTTGTATAAAATTAGCTAAAAGATTAACGGTCTTAATAGTTTTGAAATTCATCGCAATAGTCCTATAAAAACTCAATTTTCACTCTATGATTTACCACATTATTAGCATATTAACACAATACTCTCACATAACAAAAGTTGTCACGCATCGCTGAGAAGTGAACCTAAAAAATATGCTGAACATTGCCGAAAATTAATCAACATTAAATCTGAATTCTGACCTCATTAGTTGCCTTTAGGCCGTGGTTTCATTATTGATGATCTTATCGAAAGCGGTCAACTAAAACCTTCACTCTTTTCGCGCAAATTGCAAGCAAACGCAAAAAAAAATACGATTTCCTCCATATTAAGAAATGAATTGCATTTATGTATAAATGAAGGCAGTAAATCAACTATGCAAATTAATATGATTAATTTTTAAATAAGCAAATTGCCAATACATACGGAAAAATAATGCTTGATTGGAAATCTAGCAATTACGGTGTTATAGTATATTTATTTATATCAGGACTGTCTACCTTCTCGCATGGCTTCGTACGGGTCATGTACGTGATCTTCATGGTAAATTACTGAATGAAATGTTCGGTTTGGATGGGTTTTCTGTGGAAAATAATGATGTGCCTTTTCTACATAGTACGACCCACTAGGCGAAACAATTTTTCCTTCGAAAACTCCGTCTGATATTGAGCCAAATATTTTACTGTCAGGTTCACCTGAAAAAAAAAAGATAGATTAACGTAATTAATATATGCCTCTAGAGGGCAAGCCGATGAACCGAGAGAAAATGATGAAAAATTTCGGTACTGGGTAGCGCAAAATGAAATTTAATTTCACCTAATTTACACTATTATGTACAGGACATTGCCACACAAATAAGTTCCTGAAAAAAACAATAAATCGTGTGGAAAAAAAAAACATATTATTTGTACTTATATGGAAAAAGTGAACAGTTTTACTAATTTACAAAGCCTCGATGGCTTTGGGTGCTCATAGATGAAAAAACCGAAATGTTTATGCAGACAAAGCTCAAAAGAAGAAGTACATACATTTATGCAAAAAAATAAAAAATAAAACCCAACCATCAATTTACTGTTACGAATTGGAATATAATGTATAATGTTAAAGGACTTTCCACTGTTACTTGCCACACAGTAGTGAATTGAGACGAATTAACAGGTAAAAAGCGAAAGGGAACGAAAACCGCTTTCTCAGGCTGGAAGGCTTCTTAGACCTCAACTCAAACTTAAAACCGGGTATTTGAGACTGAGATTGAATGAAACAGAAATTATTGCCAAATAAAAAAGTTTTATTATTTATGACTTGGATATGTGAGCAACTGGCTGAGAATTCGTATACACATTTTTAAACATTAAATAGAAAGCATCACTTAAAGAACGCATTTAATGTATCACTTGAGTACAAATTGAATCTCAAAACTTCACTTATCGTTTACATTGTCGACTACATCGCACTTTTAAAGATTGCGAATTTCTCACGCATATGAAAGTAGATGTCTAGATAATCTGGAACCCGCAAATTACACATTTATTGGCAAAATATCTGAGGGAAATCTGAATTGATACAAACTAGTCAGGGATCTGGCAATAACCGACTAGACGAAGAATTTATGGTGCTTTGAACCAAGTAACCAATTATATTTTTGAATTAATTGGATCATTCGAGAAATTTATGTTGGTGAAATATCAACCGATGTTCGAACATTCATGAAAAAAAGGGTATCTGATATGAAAATTTAATAATGTAAAATTTACCCCCCTATACTCAATGTTCTAGGTTTGGGTTAAGATGGACTGAAAAACTTCAAGACAGATCTAATCAAACTACATAAAAAGTCATACAATTAAGTTCATTCTGATGGATCTGTTTTGAAGAGTTTAACTTTCGAACCGAAGTTGCGAAGCTGTCCAACTTAATTATTATAATAGCTCAAGTTTCCTTTGCTTCTTGTCCATTTTCTTCGAGATAAAACTTTAATGGGTTCTCGAATATTCACTAAGAATACGAGTCCTGGAATATCGGAATATTTCACCCAAAGCACCAAACTTCACCAAGTATATGTCCACTGTAGACATGTGCCGTATCCATATCTATTCTTTGGCCTTTATCATCTAAAACTTCCAGCTTGTCGCTGAACACGTCCAAATCACGTTTCAACCGCAATCGAAAATGGCGCTGATGTGCGCTGAACGATAAATAGACATTGTTGTTGCTGACCAGCGACCGTTTGCTACGCAAATGGGCATTGTGAACTGCTTTGGTATCGTAGCTGAGTGGCTCGTAGTAGCTGATGTATTCACTTAGATTATTAGCTGCAAAAAAATATGATGTTTGAGAAGCATTAACGAGACACGCGAGAAAGAAACGAAAAACCGCGAGAACAGTTTGCAGAATTATCGTTTTAGGTAAGATATCAATTTGCCCTCACATGCGCAAGTTCAGTTGAGTCAATCAACTATTAAATAAAAAAGTTATATCTAGTTTTAATTACGTTACTGATTATTAGTATGCTCAACACGTATTTCTGCTACCTGTTACCCGCAGTTGTTTTTGCTTTTTACAGCCATAGTAAACATTAAAATAAAAGATTTGCATTAATAATCAAATCAAACATAGCAGTAAAAGTGTTTTAATGAGTCAACATTAGAATAGCAAAAAAACCTAAATATTTAAGCTAGTAAATATAAAGCATATGTATCTATAGATCAATCCATCAATAATCATTACCAAACAGTGTATAAAATCGAAACCCCATTGGAAAATGCTTAATGCAAACCGATGAACATAAACAATTTACAATGCGGATGATGCATCTGTTTTGTGTCTGTTTGTGGTAGTAAAAGTTGCTTCGTTAATAAGATAATTAAAACGAATTAATAATGAGTGTCAGGGAAAACGGAATTAGTTGAAGTAAAATTGAGTGTAAAATACATGAAACCAGCATTAATATGTTGGTTGTTGTTCGGTTTGACACCCGTTAGCTCGGCGAGATGGATAAATAATTCAATGCTTAATCCATCAAAGTTAGCTCAATTTCAAGCAAAAAATAATGAAATGTGAATTCATTTATTTTATACCAAAATAGATAAACCCAATAATTATTTAGGTATATGCCGATTTTAGATGGGGGATGAATATGAATAAATGGCCTTCTCATCAAGGCTTACCCGAAACGGTATTCATTATTTATTCTGAAGCAGGTAAGGGATATCAAATAATTTTACATTCCTCTTACCGCTTGAAAATTTAACAATGAAAACAGCAAACATGGTCGTAAATACATGTAATGAAGTACAAAACAGTGTACTTCAACACAATACGAAAAACTCAAGGGTATCGTTTCGTTCCACCCTAACTTGGAATGGAAAATGTTGAAAATTATCTTTAATAAATAATATCCTTCAACTGACCACAGAACGAACATTTTGAAGTGTGTGTATGAAAAAGATAAGAGTTATATGCGGATATGACGAGCTCTTTATATATATATATTATAATATGTATGTACAATTCGTTTATGAGTGTGTTTGTCATATAAATACCAGTAGCAAATGAATTTAATGTAAATAAAATTAGTCATTACTTATCAAACATTCGCAACTCAACAAATAAATTCCTAGACCTTACGTGCTTGCCTCTGATAAAAACTTCCACGTAAAACTTAATTTTCTTTTTAAACGGATAGTTTTTCTCTGTTCTAATTAAGCAGATTTTTTTATATTGGTATAATTTACAGCACTGTTGAAGTAATTACTGTTCAGTTTGTAAATGATCTAATAAATTCGACTTAATCGCTTTATTAAACTGTTCCGAGCAATAAAAATGAAACTAAAAAACGAAGTAAGAATGTTTCATTAAATCCTACCTTAGATTGGGTAAGCGATGCGAAAGAAAAATGTTTATATCAAGGTTATATTTTGTACACGAACTCAAGGCGCTGGAAAATAAATATAATTCAGACAGACAAAGTATTTTCATCGAAAAAATATACATTTTTATTAATATCGAAACACACGAAATAAAACAGCCATATGTACCATATAATAAAAGTTATTCATGCTTATTATTACCTTGTTAATTTTCAAATAAAACCGTACTAGCCTTGACAAAGTGTTCCGGATGTTGAGACATTGTCGTGCTTAGTTTATTTATTTTAAGTAGATTTTAGTTTTGCATCAATTTTATGTGGTTAATTTTCGTTGCAATTCCACATACAATTACACTGAAACCATTTAGCGGATACATTAGAAAGTGAATTTAATGAACCATCTGATTTTCCTCCTCAGCCGAAGTTAAAATAGTGAAGCTAATTATCCACATGTCAAACAATTTATTTGATAAATATCGTTTTAAGCATTGGAAAAAAGAATCTGATTTAGATAATGGCCATTTAAGCTGAAGCAGAACTGGCACGGATCAATTTAGCACAATAAAGCAGATTATCTAAAGTTTCAACTTTTATTTGGCTTAATTGGGAATTACAGTTATTTTTTATTTATTTAATTGAATTGAAATCAATTGTAACAGCCTTGTATTTAATAGTACGTGTTAAAGAGAGTGGTCCACTTTCATTGTACATAGGAAATCGTTATTTTTATTTAGTAACAAAATTATTAGCTGAAAACTTATACTGTTTGGACACATTTTTTAAGAAACCCAAACAAAGGAGATGGACATGGATAAATTCAACTGGTACGATGAAAAACGAGATTAATTACATTCTCTGCAATAAGAGGAATATCTGTACTGACGTAACAGTTTTAAATCGGTTTGATACTGGAAGCGACCATCGGTTGATTAGAGCTCCAATTTCCCTAAACCTGAGAATTGAAAGAGCAAAACTTGTCAATAAGCAAATTTTCCCAAGTGCAAGCGAAATAAGCGTCCGTAAAGAGGCTTTTCATAAATAATTGGAGAAGAAATTTAACCCCATTGCCAACATAGAGCGAATGAACTTAAGCAAAGACATTCACACAATAAATAGGAAAATTTGTTCCCGAGTCAAAATACCAAGAGACAGTAAAGTAACGTCAAGGACACTAAAACTTATAAAAGAAAGGAAAACAACATCCAGATATGCAGCAAAATACCAGGAGCTCAACGTTAGGATACAGAGGGCAGTGAGGGGAGATCTAAGATCCTATAGTACCAGAACAATTCAAACTCTAATTGAGGATAACTCTAACGTGAAAGTTCTTAGATCGAGACTTTCGCCTGGAAAAAGCAGAATTCTCAAAATGACGGATGAGGGTGACCTAATCCTAATGTTCAGAAAGTTACGTTACCATTTGCAATGTAGGTTCAGAAGAAATTCCTGATATAACCAAAGAGGAAATAAGGGTGGCACTAGGACAAATGAAGAACCGTATATCGCCTGGTGAAGACACAGTTACCTGTGAAATGCTAAAAATGGGCGGGGACAAAAATTATGAGCAGGACTGAGGAAAACACAAGAATAACAGGCAAAATTTTGGAAATTGTTGACGAATATATATATCTTGATCATGTCATTAAAATGGAAAAGGAAAACCAAACGGCAGACATAAAGCGATGAATACGACTGACATGGATGGCGTTTGGAAAACTGAGTCATACAGTTAAAAACCCTGACATCCCTATAAACCTTAAGCGAAAGGTATTTAACACATGTATCCTGCCTGTCGCAACATATGATCTTGAGACAAAGGCTTTAACCAAGAAGTACAACAATGCTATTAGAACAATGCAAAGGGCCATGGAGCGGGCAATGGTTGGCGTTAGCTTACGAGATAAAATCCGTAACGAAGAAATAAGAAGACGAACGAAGGTAATGGACATAATACATCGAATGGCTGAGATTAAGTGGCAATGGGTTGGGCATGTTGCCAGACTAAGTGTGAACAGATGGGTATCAAGGCTTGTACACTGGAGACCACTGCAAACAAGGAGGATTGTCGGCAGGCCACAGAGGAGATGGTCAGATGATGTTAAAAGAATAGCAGGAGGAAGATGGTATCATACAGCGGAAGAGAGAACAGCATGGAAACAAATGAAAGAGGCCTTTGTTCAGGAGTGGACAGATAATGGCTGACAAAGAAGAAGAAGAATTATCAGCTTAATTAAAATAAAGAAAAAAGTTCAATAGAACTTTTTTGTCAGTGTTTAGCGGTTATATTTACAATCCACTCTTGGCACAATTTATTGTGACTAATAGCATTTTAAAATCGTGCCCTATTCATGAAAAGGCCCCCATTTACAAGCTTTAACTAGGTCGATATAATTAATGACATTTAATTATTGAGATTAAAAAAACTATTAAAATGTTTTCAAGTAATAACAGCAAAGCGTACAGGGCATGTAACAAATTGAGCAAACACTCCAGCTAGTTCGTGCATTTGAAGGAAAAAATTACTCGTTTTTACTCTTTAAAAAGCCACGGTCAGAACGGCTTTATAAAACAATTTACTCGAATCTATAACGGTATATTGGTATAATTTAATGCGACACGCGCACAAATTACAAAAACACACTTTGTCCGGCCTTATGAAACACAGGCACGTTTAAATAGATAAACAACTTCAATCCATGTTGCCATAAAGTCAGCATATATTATTTTATAATAAAGCTACATGACTTGCTGCCTTGTTGCTGGGCTCAGCTTCCCACAGGGATACGAAATGAAATGAAATACATATTTAGCATTATCCAATTTGGCATTGAATTACTCAAGTTAAACATTAAATTATATAATGCTTACATGCTTAAATTAATTAATCTGGTGGAAACCCTTAGTTAATTAGAATGGGAAAGTGATCCAAGAATTAATAAATTAAATCCAAAATGAGACAATGAACTTCTGTTAAACATTATTTGTATATTTCTGTTTTAAATTTGACTATTTTGAATAAATTTACAACAAGCTAGAAATTTGGGAGGTAGGTATTCTGCTGTGAACAAAACGATAAAAATCAAATGAAATTAAAATCAAACAATTTATATCAAATACAGGTTACTGAAACTGTTTAAAACTTTTCCTTATAACTGAACTGGGTAAATAATACACAATTACGGCTAATCTACTTCGAACCAAGCATACAAATCAAACAACAAAAATTTCGATTATAAAAGCTTCCGATAGCGATTGGGAAGTTTTGCCATATAATTTAACCTTAAACTACTTGCAAATGGAAACTAGTTTAATGGTAAAACATTCAAGATCAGAGTCTCATACTTTAATTATCTGAAAAATGCAGGTAATTGTTGAATCATTCCAGAAAACCATAAAAAAGAACAATTTGCTTTTCACTGATTGCGAGCTTTAATAGTATTCATTGCTGTAGAAACTAGACTGATTGCTTAATTTTTAATAAATCCTTTGTTATTTCAACGAGCTACATTTGTTACTAAGAATAATGCTTAACAGTGCATTATTATAAGCCTCGTAATTGCTTGTGTAAGGCTATAATAATTGCAGGTAAAGTTGATGATGTAAATGTTTAACGCTGGTTGTTGATAAATTATGACTAATCAATTCCACACAGCAAAATACGTTTTCATTTAAATTTTGTGGTTTGCTAAAAAACAGAAAAATTGGAAAATATTACGCTGGAACTAATTTCATTGCCCTTACAAGCTAAACGGATCATCTTCATTCTCATCACCTGGTTTAACTAGAGTTTAAAGTACCTTTGATTATTCGGTACATTAAAAGGTTTTTTTCAAGCTTTTTCATTGAAAGTACTTCAATGGAACAAATGGCATACTTAACGGTGCAGAACTCATTATGCATACATAAAGATTTTCTCTCGATTTTGTTCTTGGGCGTATTGCTCAGAATTTTTATGAGAAGCGTGAAACCTCAATTTAAAATTGTCTTTATTTTATCACGAATAACGGCATATTATTCTTTAAATTGCTCGAATTATTTAAAGCACAATTCAAGTCAATCTGAAGTGCCCGGAATCTATCAAAATCCATCTGATTATTGCAAAAAAATAGTTTTTTTTGCTGTTAAAAAAATGAACAAACAACAACAAGAACATATATTTATTCATAACAATCGAGCATTGCGCTCTTTCAACTCAAAATTCTGACACAATTTGAACAAAAAAATGTATTACAACGCTGCATATAGTACTATGAATAAAAACTAATTATTTGGTCATGTCGTGATCTGTCCATTATTGTAGTGTTCTAGTAGAATTTCCTTGGGGTGTATGTAACGTGAGTTTCGTGCGTGCCTTGATAAGCAGAGTTTCTCCAGTATTGTCCAGGTGTTTTCTCCTGTGTTACTCCATTTTAGTCACAAGTATTATATTGGAAACAAAATTATCAAAATAAATTATTTGTGAAGCCATACAAACGCTAACTTTAATAGTCAAACAAATTGAATATTTGTGACAAAAAAAAGAACTTAATAATACTATAATTTAACTGGATGTTTCTTCCAGTCTTCCCATGGCATATAGGATTACAATATTTATTCGACCAGAAGTGTTTACCAAAAATTAAAATTACTGAAGGACGCTGCAAAACCAGATATTTAACGATTAATGGAAACAAACATTTCCTTGGCCAAAGGCGGCATTCCGAGTAACATTTGCGTCTAAAATTATGTGGTTAGATATGTTGTTTATTAATTGTAATTAAGGTTTTTTACATTATAATTCACGAATTTTAAAAACTACTACTGCTTTTCCGAAAAAAGCTCCACTTTCGGACATATCAAGAGGCTACATTTATTTTGATCAGACACCAACTTCACACAGTCACCAACTATTATAAATAAAAGAAGTATAAAATATAAATATTTACATAAAAGCCGCAATATGTCTTGTTATATTATTATAGTTGGCAACAAAAAGCAGGGGTCAGTTTATGTAAGGGCTTTTATACCTTAGTTCAACCGCATTCGGTTAACTGTAAATCAACATGTTTTATGGCTGAACAGTATTTTAAGCCAGTTTTATTGCATTTATTGAAGTTGGCCAGACATATAACGATTAAATAAATGAACAATAATTTTTAGCTTCAAAATCTAATGCTTTATTGTGCAATAAAACTATATTTTTATTCTCTCTTCAAACGTTTGTTTCTTCTTCAGACTCTAGTATGGTGGCTTCTTTAAAAATTATTTAAAGTGTTGTTAGTAAAATAAACTCAATAAATCAAAGAAATTAATTGTCAGGTTTAAAAGTACATTCAGTGGATGGATATCGAAAGTAAGTAGTGCAAAGATCAGTTCATTTATGTAAATACAAAGCATCTCACATCTGTTACCAAGACGTGACATTAAACTGATCTATTAACGCAAGTACTTGTCTCGAGAACCACTTTGAAGATGAAAGAATGGAAAGTGCAACTGATATATCTCAAGATGAATAACGTGTATAATTTAAATATACCGCGGGTGATACCAAAGCAGTTTTTTTATATTATAGACACATGTTTCATTATTTACTTGATATTACCGACAGATGGTTTCACTTTCCTGTATTGCATGGAAGCTTTTCGATTGTAAATAATCCTGCAAACTGATCTCATTAAAATGTATTAGAAAGTGAATAAGTTATATGCTTGAGATGATAAAGATAAAATATGGCTGCACTGAAATGGCCACGTAGGAACGCTATCAACTACGCATTTCTAGAACTAACAGTGGAAATAAATAATAAATATAAGTAATACAGGTAAGTATGTGTAAATAAAACTCCGCGCTTAAGTTAGTTCTGAGCATAAAAATATATCACTTTAAAAAACAAAAAAATTCTAATATTGCTTTAATAAAATTAGTTAACGTTTATAACATCGAATTACCAAACAGAAAACTATACTTCATTCTTTAACCCTGTTTTTTATTTTGCCATTTACCACCGAGGCGTCGGACAAGTCAATTCCTTTGTATTTATCCGGAACATAAAGGGGTTGTTCAGCTCAGCAAAAAACGGACCTGACTCTGAGCTGGCCTAAAAGGAAAAGCGACTCTAACGTAATAGAAAAGTGATTGCACAAAGCTTTATATAGGATTTATCGATATCGGCTGTTCACCTCGAATCGCCCGGCAAAAACAAAGGAAGAATATCGAAAAGTCAATTGGGCCTAAAGAACCGATCATGCTTAAAAATTATTTTTCCAATAAAAAAGTTTTGTTATGAAAGGTTCAATAACCAACAAAAACATTCATGGACTCGATATAAAATGGTTAAGACCTACTAAAGTCAGAAGTCTTAGTTTAGTGGCGACTTTAGATAAAAGTTTTTGCTGTTTCGGTTTTTGGTCAGTTCACTAACAAACCTTTTCCACTTCTAAGAAGTTCTAGTAGATTGTGTAGCTGTGTTAAAAATAAAATCATATTTTTTCCTGTGCAAGCAATTCGTCCAATTTTAATTATAGTATAAATGATAAATAACAAACGAGTTTAACAATATGAATCATACATGAAAGCACAAGCAAAAAATATAACTGCCAACCTCAGAAACCAGATTAATAGACGGAAGTTAGGTAAGAAGGTGTGCATCTACTTGGCTTGAGAAACCAGAATAAAAAGCTAAGCGATTTTATTAAATAGCACTCTGTATGTTAGAAAAATAAATGTTATATAAACAGGACAAGTATTATTTTCTGTTCATCATCGAGCACTTTTCTTGAAATATCTAAATTACACTCTTACCTCTAATTAAACTATATTTTTAATATCAGTCACGAAATTATCTAGTTAAAATATATTGAAAAAAAGCTTGACATGGAAGTGCTCAATTTTCATACGTAGCTAATTACAAAACTCCTTAAAGTAAAAGCATCAACTTTTTTAATATTTGTTGTTAACAAAAGACGTCTGCAGAGGCAAAAATGCAAAAATGAGATACGGAATTCTGATATTGTGCAAAATATCAGCAATATTATTACGGTATTGTTTATTTACAATATATTCTTTTCGATTATATTATCTATAATATGGAAATGCGAAGCCAAGAGTTATCTGAGCCATAACCATTCACTAAAAAAAACTGAAGCCTAGTTCGTTGTTAAACATGTAATTTCCTGACGATAGGCCACAAAACACACTTTACTTTTCGCCAAAACTGTGATAAGTTTTATTGAAAAAATCAATTCGCTTTAGACGCATGAAACTCTACATTCTATGAATATTTGAACGGTTTTTATCCGCCAATATCTGCTCTATTTTAGACTCAAGCACTCTGTATATTGGGAGCATTTTGGGTCTAAAACTGTTCATTCAGCCAAAAAAACATTCGTGAAAATTCGAAAAACTGAAATAACAATATAACTAATCACAGTCTATAGAAGACACTTGGATCTGTCAATTCTTAATATTTCATTTAAATTGGGTCAAATATTGATTTTACGCACTTAGTAAATGTCGGACCTAAAATGAACGTTTCCACCCAAATGCACCTTCTACAATGAAAAATTCCTAACTTCCAGTCTCGAGCAAGTAGAAAGTTCAAACTTGCCCAATCTATAGATTATTTATAAATTAATTTGTCAATTATGAATATTTCAATCAAATTGAGTCAAACCTCGATTTTTACGGACTGGGTAAACGTTGGCCCAAAAATGTATGCTTCAACCCAATTGCACCCTCTGCTATAAAAATTAACAACTTCGATTCTCGAGCAAGTAGAAACTTACTCGATGAAACTGGCACAATCCACAGAAGACACTTTAATCTGACAATTATGAATATTTCAATTAAATCGAGTTAAATCTTGATTTTTACGAAATTGGTAAATGTTTGCTCAAAAATGAACACTTACACCAAAGTGCACACGCTGCTATAAAATATTCCTCCCTTCCATTATAGAGCAAGTGCAAACAACAAGTAAAACTTGCACGATCTGTAGAAGACCCTCGACCCTGCCAATTGTGGAAATTTCATTCAAATCACATCAACTATTTATTTTTACGCACTTAGTAATAAGTTGGTCCAAAAATGAACGTTTCCTCCTGAGTGCATCCTCTGCTATAAAAATCCGAAACTTACAAACTAGATCAAGAAAATCTTGAAACTTACACAATCTATTATAGAAAACACTTGATTTTGCCAATCCTGAATTTTTCAATTAAATTGAGTCAAATCTTGATTTTTAAGCATAAAGTAAATGTTGACCGAAAAATGAATGTTTCCACCCAAGTGCAATCGCTGCTTTAAAAAAATCCATCGTCCAATCTAGAGCAAGTAGAAACTTGAAACGTGCACAATCGATAGAAGCCACTTGAATCTGCCAGATCTGAATATTTCACTTAAATCGAGTAAAATCTTGATTTTTACCGACTTGGTGAATGTTGACACAAAAATGTACGTTTCAACCCAAGTTGACTGCAAAAAAGCTAACTTCCAATATAGAGCCAGTAGAAACTTGAAATTTGCACAATATATAGAAGACAAAGAGAACAAAACACTTCTGATCACTAACCTACAAAGACAGAGGACTTAGTACAAACACCGTCACCAAAATATATAAAGCTATTTGTAGACCCTTGCTAGACTATGGACAGATACTCATGACCAACGGAACAGAAAGGACAAAACGTTATATACAAACAACAGAACAAATTGCACTAAGACTAATAACACGAATAAGACACCCCCAAAACCCACTACACAACCCCTCCACCCAACTACTATACGAACGCACAAACATGACAAAGATTTCGGAAAGACTCATACATCTACAGACAAAATAGACATACAACACCTACAACTGGACCATACTGAATCCCCTTTGTCTTACAAGACCAACCAGACAATCCCGCTTCCGTTTCCCTACATCAACGCTACTCGAACACTTACAAACGCAACTGACTACTGGACAATAAAATAATTTTTTCTTGTCATTAGAATTAGAAAGTTTATTGAATAAGATTGTTGACCCTAGAATAAGAGAATTTTATCTTTGTTTTTTTATTTAGATTAAGACTACAAGTATTAAACAAGGACAGAAAGACCGATGGGTCGATAGTCTTTTTTTTAGAAATAAAGATGTTTACTACTACTACTATAGAAGACACTTGACTCTGCAAATTGCGAATATTTCGTTCAAATCGAGTAAAATCTCGATTTTTACGGACTTCTTGGGGGTAAATCTTGGCCCAAAAATGTACGTTTCTACCCTATTGCACCCTCTGCTATAAAAATCCCCAACTTCCAATATGGAGCAATAATGCTACCCGGTATAGCAGTAATGCTTAGAAGCTTTTTTACTGTACCTTGTAGATAACAGCGTTAAGCTAGGGAATAATGAAGTTATTTAAACGAAAGAGTTCATCTCTCACAATAGCATTACGTGCCCCAATTGTGTTTCTACACAAGGGAGCCAAGATTACGCGCCTCCCTATGACAGGCTTAGGTGTATGAGATTTGCTGCTACATGATCACCATACGTTTAAACATGCTATTTAGCATATTTAATACATCAAGTCGACATATTATATTGTAAGATTTTGTTAACTTTAAAGCATTAAATTTGACCTGCTGAAAAATATACAATCTGTTTTGTTTCGGAAAGAATTACTAAAGAAGCAAAATGCACTTAAAATCAATGGTAAATGTGAAAAAAACTTAACACGTGATTCTCATTATCAGCGTTACTAAGTGAAAAAAACTATTAAAATATATTTTATTAAAAATGTCAGGTCTAACGCTATGAATAATAGGAACAGTTTACTCAGGTATACATGCAATGAATTCGCCGAAAACGTTCTGATGCATAGAATTACTGATTCGGTGAAATGTGGCCCGTGGCAAAACGTGCATTCACCAACTTAATTTATCCAAATTCTCGGAAATGATTATATGCTATACATATACCAAAATAAAGCATTCCCTGTGCCCCAGATTTTCTGCAGGGCAAAACATCAGATAAGAAAATATGTGGATATAGAGAGATGAACATATTTCATGCAGACGTGAGTTAAGAAGTGACGAAAAGCTGATTTTATTCGAAATTGCTGAAAAAAAGTTCAAATTATCGACTCTTGACAAGGAAATTGAGACCAAATTTTATAGAAAGCAGTTTTTTATCTAAAAAAAACAGTTTCCCTCTAACATCAATATATATTTTACAATATTCTTTTGGAAAATACTTAAAAGGTTGTTCTGCCTTTGAATCCATGCTACATATATCGTACATGATATCTCAAGGCTAAAAACTAATCTAAGTTTATTATAATAACGCGGGTCGGCGCTTTGAAAGTGTTTCAAAGTTTTAAAATTTTCAACTTGCTAACTTACTTTCTCGATGGTAAAATAACAAAATCGAATGAATTTCTCTAAACTTTCTGTTGAAGCATTGCACAATTGATACAGGATGTCTCATTAAACACGCCTTGATTATCTGCGACTTTGGGAAATGTTTCATGTTTGACTGAATTACTGGGTAGATATTTAAAAAAAACAGCGAGCTCAATGTGTCTGCAAAGTCGTTTTTCATTTTGAAAAAGGGCGTTTACTTGCTAATAAACAATCATCTAGTTGTCTACGAACTAATATAAATCATGTATAGCAATTTCTACCAGCGTTCGTTAAAAGAACAAACATAAAACATCATAACCATATTCACTTTTAGATAGTAACACCAATAAAATGTATGGTGCAGTTTGAAATAATGCAAATCAAAAAAGCTTTTTTAATTGCCGCATTGATTCAAATAATGTTTTTAACATATTCCAACAAAGAATTGCTCGATTTTTTTGTTAGTACAACAGAAACTTAAATAAATGGCTGCTCGCATTTTTGCCCATAGATTTAGGTATGAACTACAGGGTGATTCAAAAGTGGCGTCATTCCTTTTAAGGGGTTATAGGGGCTCACTTGGAGAGTACGAGAAAAAAAATTTTTTTCGAAAATTTCTAGAAGATATTAACAGTTGAAAATCGAATTTCAACTTTGTTATTAAGTATTATAAAAAATTTTAAGTATTATTTAAATAAATGTTTGCTTGGTAGCCTTTTGGACTATTTAACCATTCGAAAAGAAAAATTACGATCTTTGCTTCAAATTACGAAAATTTTTGATATTAAAAACGACCTCTTCTATAATTTTTTGATGAAAAGTCAAAGCGGCAATGATGTTTTTTGTCATTAACAGATAGTTACAGGTAGATAGCCTTTGTCAATAATAACAAGCATTTGTAAATCTGTGACTTACTTTGAAGCTCCTTTCACAAAATGTACACCAACATCGAATTTGCGCATATGTGATTAGTTATGGGAAAATGCCACACTAACATAGCAGAAGGTGAAAGACCTTACACCAGCAAAGGATAGAGACACTGGACGATTGGCTCCAGGAATTGACGCAGATTGTGGACGATCTAGAGTTGCTCGGGTTCCAGACACAGAGGCACAGGTATTGGAGATAATTGCAGCAGAGCCTTCCAGAAGTGCTCGGAGCATTGCACAACCACTGACACTTTCCCAGGCACCGGATAATTGTCCCTATAACTCCCCAGAGGAAGGGCCACATTCCTACCATGTAGGTAAGATACACAGGACACAAGGACACATTAAATCTCTGATCTTCCGAATACCGGTACAAATTGAGCAGGAGTTAATTAACCGAATACGAGAAGCTGATCAAAAGGTGATCCCCGACTGCGGCGATGAGTGCACAATAAAGTGATTGGGGAACAAACATGTCTGGAGTTAAACGGGTAGAACTTCGTCAACCTCTTGTGATTTAACAACTTAATTGCGTGTTATTTGATTAATATTGATCATTGATACATAACCTTACACAGGAGATGTTTGTTTACATGTGAGGCGAGTTTAAGAATATCACTCATCTTCCCCAAAAAGGATTGTAGCACTGACGGAAAATTGACAGGGTGACCCTACCCTCGTAATTGGGGAACAAACATGTCTGGAGTTAAACGGGTAGAACTTCGTCAACCTCTTGTGATTTAACAACTTAATTGTATGTTATTTAATTAATATTGATCATTGATACATAACCTTACACAGGAGATGTTTGTTTACATGTGAGGCGAGTTTAAGAATATCACTCATCTGCCCCAAAAAGGATGGTAGCACTGAAGGAAAATTGACAGGGTGACCCTAACCTCAAAATATTTCTATTGCTTTCTCTTTCTTTGTTTTGTGTTTATCTATGGTTACTACAATTTTCAATAATTAAAAAGTAACAGATATTTACGTAATGTTAAGTAGGCAGATTACCTTGAAAAGCATCGTTGCCGTAATTCTGATCTAGTTTTTGGCAAATATCTCAGTTTTTGATAAGAATTATTTTTTTTACTATTTTTCCTGTACTCCCAAAAGACCCCCAGACAACACCCCCAGAGGAATGACGCCACTTTTGAATCACCCTGTATAAAACAGTGTCAAATAAAGTCTGAACGTTCCTCAACCATTCGATGTATTTGTTTTGATTTGAAGAAAAACATTTCATTTTTCCCTTTGACACAAATAGAAATACTCGATAAAAATACAACCAGATAATAGTTTAATAAAATGAAAATATCAATCCGAACACTGTTTGTTCCTAAAGTATCAACCACCGAATCCATTTTATCGAACTCATTTGAAATCCTAATGCCCTTTTTAAAAGTACTTTCATTCTATTTAATATATATTTTTTGTATTTATCGTGCTATTTCAGGCAAATGACAATGATAAACATTATTGATGGCTGGAGAATCAAAGAAAACGATTTGATGATTTTACATCAGATCCGATCGTTGAAAAGTATTAAGCCTATAACGAATATTCAATATTTACTGAAAAACCCCGTTTCAATTAATCGGAAAATGATTCAGGTATTTCTATGGAAAAACGGAAATAGAAATACATGGAAAACAGCAAACACAACTAAACCCGTTTGCTAATCGGGTTAGTTTACGAAGCTTAGTTTGTATTAAGCTTCAGAAAGGCAAATATTACCAGGCATGAAATTAATCGATTATAAATTAGTGATGACAAATTTCCTTGTACTCAATTTGTAAAACAATTAGAGCCATTTCTAGGTGGGTGACTGAATCTGCTACAGAGAAAACTAGTCTGATCACTGCAGTTAAAAAAAGTTGATTTTTTCACCTTTAAATCCCGCAGCCTTAAGAAACATGGAAAATTGTCTGATTGTAAAGAAGCATTGCTTTAATCAAAACCTTGAATTTCAACTGAAAAGTATCGATTAAATGCGTGTTAAATAACCCACAAGATAAAGTGCTAATTAAAAATTAAATTGCGTGGAAGTAAATTAAATAAGCCATATGGAAATGAAACAAACGATGAGGGTGAAACCCCTTTTTTCCGTTAGCCATTAAGGGGTTACAGTACAGAACGATCACGAAATGGTTCGCTTACACTGTATTAAACCAACTTAAAGAGATTATTTATTAAAAAAATAACTGGCGGTTCTTAATATCTCTAATAAGATGTTTAAAGAAAGCTATTGCATGTCTAAAATCGGTTTTGTACGGATATTGCTGGAGTTGACAGGTGTTGCCCTCGGTTTTCTTTTACTTCACAAAAACCATCAAATATTAAACAGGTCTTGTTAAAAATAAATTACGATGAAAGATAAGAAAACATTCAAAGAGAAATGAATAATCAATAATTGAGTAAATGTTTCAGGAAATATTTTTAATGGAAGTTAAAACGTCCAATTATTCTAATTGATTATTTCAGGGCTGCAGGGTTACATTCACGTTGTTTTTACTGTGGAAATAGATCATTCTAGAAGAAAGTATGCACAATACAAAACCAAATCGATTATTACTCCACACAGTCCTTTGTACCATGCAATAAACGTTCAAGATTACAATGATTAATTGTTATTCACGGCTGTATGTTTGCGAAAATGTAGTATCCAAAACCATTTGGAAAATATATCTTTTAAAATAGCAAATAATGAGAAATTATTGAGGTATTCAGAAAATGTATGTGTACAAAAAAGGCCCAGTAATTAAAGTACAAAATAATTTACGGCATTTTTAGCAGCTACTTAGGCTTTAACTAAACTCTAAAATTCCCCATCTCTATTTAACTGGACGACAAGATTAAAACACATTTAAAATATATGCGAACTTACAAATGACTCGCACCCTCGAGCATTTATTTTTTCACATGCAATTTAATGAAATAAATCTTCAGTTCTAAGGGAAAACATGCCAAATTAAATGTCTGTTTCGGTTAAAGAACTATGAACTACTAGACAGCATGCAATTGAGACTAGATAATTTGTTTACAAGTCTAGACAAGCTGCCATTTTTTGTCCTCTAAAGTGCAAGATTAATTAAATGGATTAATCAAGGCGTGGGTTGGTTCATCAGGAGAGAGTTTTCTTTAATATTAATGACTCTTCCATTTTTGTCGAAAATTTATAAACTGGAAAAGTCTGAGAATAAAATTACAAGATATTCATTTAATAAAATAGTCACTTATTAAGTATCGCAGACGGGGGTATGTCGAGCATTCTTTTCATTTTAGTCGTTTAGTTGAATATACTGTTGATATTCCAAAATTAATTAAAAAAAGGAAATTCAGGAAAACAACGGTACGGCATTTGAAAGATTCAGAATGTGGGGTCGAAATGAAATTGAGCTTCCATGCAGAGTCCGTATTTAGATTACATTATATGACTTTCTGACGATATGTATGAACACTCAGAGCTAATCAAAAATTAACTAAACAATCAATGGAATAATGCCAACCACTTGGACAATATATCTTTCTAGTTTTAACTTTTTAAAATGTTGAAACTAGACTAGAAAGATTTTTGATATTCAATAGCGAAAAGCACCGATACATTCGTACACTTTTGTTTTCTATTCATTATACTGGAACAGTTGTTTTATGCAAAAGAAGCAGATGCAACAATAACAACGAAAAATGCATGGATGATTTTAAGTACTCCAGAATAATTGCGGTGAGTTAAAACTTCATCATTTATGCAACAGAAAAATGGGTATTAGTTGGTTACTGTTTTCCAACTCCAAATTGTATTTTATGCAGCGAAATCGTAATTGGGTATTATCCAGAATATTAAATTTAAGCAGATTTGGAGAAATGTATGGCGAAAAGGCTTAGAAATTAATAAATTTAATATTCTAACAAGTCCAGCCTCAGAATCAGATTGCCCGCGTATTTTCCAGACATAAAAGTTATTGTATTTCTAAAGGATTAAACTAATTCCAAGGCACTGAGAAAGAGTTTTGTTCATGCTCAAATACGCGGTTGAACATTTCCAGCTTTGTGTCATAAGCCCCAATGTATTTCATTAATGTTGGTAGGCGACACATAATCCAGGCGACGGAGAAACTTTGGTTATATTAAAACAGTCAGTCATCTCGCTACCAGTGGTAAAACAGATAAGTCTCAGTTGAATATTCTTTATATAAAGGAAATACTTTTCCAATTCGGAAGTTTCGTCTAGGAAATATCCGTATTTATTTCGGTTCTGAGTTTTGGAAAGATTAGTTCAGTGGCTCGACTATCGACTGTAGAGTTTTACAAAAACAAAAAAAAATATGAATCAAAATCTACGAAACAAAAAGTAAGGCTTTATGAATTTCAGCTATTTCATACTGTTTTAAACTCTTCTTATATATTAATATTCACCATCGGGTTAAATGTGGCTAAAATATAATGTTGTAAAACTCACTTCTCTACTATAATCGATTGATAACACACACACTAATACCGGCAAATTAGCAGTAAATTTAAAATAAAACCTGGTAAATTTATGATATCGGTGGTCATCTGCAAACCCAATCAATTTAACGCTTAACTGACTAAACGGCAAATAATTCCAAAGTACATTTAATGGAAAATCGAATCTGAATCTGAAAGACGACCGAAGATTTACAACGTGGATACTTTTTCTCCCGACGATCCACTGGAATTTATAGTCTTTTCTACACGTCACTTGTGGTATCCTCAAGAAAAATAAAATAGATTTGGCATATTAGAACAACTTTGGAACTAAGATTATTCGCAAAGTAGCTGGCTAAATGGGGATGGTTGATTGATTTTTCCAACTACAGGATTTATCAATAAATAAATGTAAAACTACTGTACAATAAATAAATGTAAACAATAAATGTTTACTTAAGTGTTTTGTAATATTTTACCCAGCAAAAAATGTATAACATAAAACCAACACCCAAATTATCTTATTCATTTTATAAAGCTCAAACTATCCTTACACTTTTTAGGCATTTTTTACATAGCATAAATTACAATTTTAATATAATGTTTGCTAACTGTGTATCTGGGTTTTCGCACATAATGCACTGTAGTCCAAAAATGGACTGGACAATACACAACCGAGCAACTACAGACCAATTACACTGCTTCCAGTACTGGGCAAGATTTTTGAATGCATAATGAAGCAGCGGCTTGAAAAAGTGATTGGAAAGTATATACCTACCTACCAATTTGGTTTCAAACAGCATCACTCGACTGTTCATCCGCTCTTTATTTTGGCCAACATTGTACAAACTACCCACCTAACTGACAGAAAGACAGCTTGCCTGTTTATGGACATTAACAAGGCTTTTGACAGTGTCTGGCATAGAGGCTTACTATACAAACTATACAAACTACACACACCAACATATCTACTACACACCATAAAGAACTTACTAGAAAACAGACAACTACAAGTACGAATTGACAAAACACTGTCATTTTCTTTTTCCCCGTGAACAAGGGCTCCCTCAAGGATCCCCGCTCTCACCGTTTCTCTACAATATATACTGCCATGACATATACAATTACAACTTACCAGACAAAAATCAAATCGACAGATCGGCATACATATTACAATACGCAGACGCACGATACGACAAACTACTGAGAGAGCAGCGCAAAGACTCCAAACACTAACAAACAATACAATGACATGGTTTTATAAATGGAGACTAACACCAAACGCGTCAAAAAACCTACTTCTGCTCACAAACCACAGACTCAACGCTGACTCCCCTACAATAACTGCAGACGGCCAAACGACACAACCAAAAAACGACGTAAAATACCTTGGAATCACAATTGACCACAAACTTAAATTCACTAAACACATACGAAACATCAGGGCAGAAACAATAAAGAGAACAAAACACTTCCGATCACTAACCTACAAAGACAGAGGAATTAGCACAAACACCGCCACCAAAATATATAAAGCTATTTGTAGACCCTTGCTAGACTTTGGACATATACTCATGACCAACGGAACAGAAAGGACAAAACGTTATACACAAACAACAGAACAAATTGCACTAAGACTAATAACACGAATAAGACACCCCCAAAACCCACTACGCAACCCCCCCATCCAACTACTATACGAACGCACAAACATGACAAAGATCTCGGAAAGACTCATACAGCTACAGACAAAATGGACAAACAACCCCTACAACTGGACCATACTGAATCCCCTTTGTCTTACAAGACCAACCAGACAATCCCGCTTCCGTTTCCCTACATTAACGCTACTCGAACACTTACAAACGCAACGGACTAGTGGACAATAAAATAATTTCTTCTTGCCACTAAAATCTTATTTATTTAATAGTATTGTTAACCTAGAATAAGAGAATTTTCATATTTGTTTTTTATTTAGATTAAGACTGCATGTATTAAACAAGGGCAGAAAGACCGATAGGTCGATAGCCTTTTTTGGAAATAAAGATGTTTACTACTACTGCACTGTAGTTGTTTCTATACAAGCCTGAGTAGTTATTACCGTTACTTACTTTTCATGGTAAAACATTTACATTTCCGTTTTTAGCTTACAATAAGAGATATAGATGACGAGACAGGCGATGCATGACAGGAATTAGTCCATCGCTAGTTAAAATTGAGAAAATTGAGGAAATATGGTGGTAATTTCCAGACTATTTCTAACAAGTGTCATATAGTTTCAAAGCGACAAGAAAATAATTAATTTAAATTGCTTATTTCCTATAAAACCGCTATTAACTAATTGAAATTTTTATATCATTGTAATAATCAGAAGTTCTCAGCAGCTTCTTCCAATTTGACAAATAATACATTATTATTTTAAATTGGAAACGCTACGCTCTTTATCGCATTCAAAGTTGAAAAAAAGTACTTTGCTTGACTCATCATCTACCAAATTATTAGTAACCGTGTATATTTTACTTTTTTCAAGTGTTGATGCTCATTACATTTTTCTCTAGTGTCTCAGGATCCACAGGATTTATATTACAGTCACAAAATATCGTTTTTTTTTTCAAAAAAACTTTAGATGTAGCACTAGTTAAGCATTGAAAGTTTTTTTTTTGGATAATTTTCTCATTTTGATATTATCTCCTATATCATTAAAAAAATTAACACTGCTTTTCATGGCACGGATGAGTTTCCGTAAATAAAGCACGAATTGAAAAAGAATTTTAAACTCACCGTGTTAATTGTTTCGAAATCACTCGTGAGATCTATTTTCAACAATACCCGACTGTTTCATCAAATCCACTCTTCTAATTGCAGTGCACGTCTCTTAATCAGCTTAATTATAGGGAACCCTCAGCGGGATTGACAACTACAAAAGCCGCATGTAATTACGTATAATATTTGAGACTTGTCTCAAACAAAACATTGTAAACATTTTTTCGAGGCTCTAATTTCCAGAAAAATGCGCATATATGGAACAGGAACAATGTACATTTTGAATTAATTTTGATATGTCAGTTTTTAATGTTAAAGCAAAGGTATTCACTTCAGATTCCGTTCCGTTTTATATCAAAACATACTAGCGTCGGACAATATTTACCTTCCATCTTGAGCCATTGAAAATCATTTTAATTATAAACTTGATGTTTCTAAAGAAGTATATTTCGCTGCAGCGATACTGAGGAAGTAACAACAAACGTATATATGTCCTGGTCGTAAAACCGAATCATGTTTTGATTGTTTCCAGGTTCCACATTGTGATTTTAGTAACCCATTTTCCATTATTCGCCGCGCATGAATAAACCTGTTTCACTACATATGAAAGTATAACAATACTTACATGTTGAAACATAATTCGTTGGATACGATGTTATTATACCCCAATTCAACCGCGATTTAATATGTGTGTTTCTTCATATGATATTAATATCATCATCGAGAATTTAAAGAAAAAATAATAATTTTTAGAAAATTTCCTTATTTCATCTAGTTTAAATTTGGTGAGTGCTTAATGCTGAAAATTTTTATTAATTTTATTAATAAAAATAAAGCTCCAACACAAACTGAATAACTACACCACAACCATTTCTAGGTCGATGTCCGAAGCGCATTTATTTGAAACGAAAATAAATAAAACCTAATCAAATTATCAATAAAAATAAACAAGAAAATATAGTTGCACAAATGCATTGATGCATAAACAATTGGTATCGATTTTGTCATTGTGAAATATAGAAAATGTTTTTTTAAAGCTTCTGCAGTGTTTACTTTGAAAGTTGCGTTGAACTGCCTTCATTATTTTGCAATATGAACTTTCATACAAACTTATTGACGGTTTTCTAATCAATCAACCAACTTCTTTAATTATTATGGCTTTGCTTTAATGTAACCAAACATTAAATGGAAAATGTGACAATACAAAAGAAACCTTTGTATAAACAATAACTTAATTGTTAGTTAGATTTGTTAATAAACATATATGAAAACGAACTGCGCTTGAACATGAAACCATTAAAAATAGACATGCACTAGACCCGTTCTAATAATTTTGTTCATGTATTGGGATTTTAAATTGGTCCGACTGTCCGACAAAATCAATTGCACGATAATCTATTATTTAATTAAAAGTTGTCAACGAATTTAAATTGTGATAGACATCGAGGCGTTACAACATTATATTATATAAATCGGAGAGCAAAATATAATCGAATTCTACGAGAAAAACGATTATTTTAAATATTTTATTATTATTTACTGGCAGTTTAAGCCGGTAAACGATTTTAGTAGTAATAAAATTTTATGAAATTGACGTTGATTAAAACTTTTTCGCCAATTATCAATGCTGTTTGTAGAGTTATAAAACATTGACAAAATTCACATTTGTCTGCCTTTTTTGGCAAATTTATCCACTATTCTCCAATATAATAGTTCAAGGAGTTTAGTTACACTTTTGAGATCTAGACTTTTTTCGAGTTTTTTGCTCCATTATTCAAGAAATTGCGAATATAAGCGACAAATTCTATTTAAGATATTATTTGATACCAAAGAATATTTTAGTAGATGTACGTCCATAATATTTTGGACAATATTTTATAGCTGAAACGCACGAATAATTTATGTGAATTACGTCTATTTGTTCGATATTTTACTATTATTTTTAAAAGAAACTAAAAGGAGATTCCAAAATTTTCCTTTTTGGAATAAAAACAGAAAGTAATGCAGTGAATAATTAGGTAAGCATATTGCTAGTACATTTTTTCCTCAAAATTTTATTAAAAGAGTCCCTTTAAATGACGATTAAACCTAGAGCGAGAGCCATTCACTGAAAATGCAATTCAAAAGTTACCCATTTTGTTGAGACTAAAAAGCCGAGTGTATTTTACGAAAATTGAAATTTGATTTCTCATTCAATTGAAACGGTCTCTCGTAATATAACAGATCCGACGAATCCAGTGCATTTGGCTTTTTGTACTATTTAGTTTATTTAGTAGAGCATTTTTGAAAAGTAGTATATATATGTATAACAAATGCACATCAAATAATTAATAGTTTAATATTTCAAATCACCTTTCCTTGCCTGTTAAAAATACAAATTCTAAAAAAAAATAAGCGCAAAAATGTTCGAGACAGCAACCAATGTGAGGGGTTTTTGATAAAATGAAACAAACCTTTTTTTCCAAAAAAAAAACATATTTTTCCGCTTTATTTTGAGTATAAAAAAACTAAAATTCAATTTTTGCATTATTGAACTTGCTAAAATGTTGCAAAGTTTAATATTATTCTTTACGCAACTCCCAACAGTGACGAACGCTGGTAAAATGTGTTTTGACTATATAACCAAATCACAGCACACATAACATTAGAAATAACACTTAATAAACAGTAGAAATAATACGATGAATGAAAAGTTTCCAACAAATTTCAATTAAGAACATAAGTTAAAATGAAAAGGGATTTAAAAATAAGAAATTCATTTCCTTCGTTAAAAAAAAATGCCAATTGCAAAAAAAGGTGTATATTTTCTTGCAAAAAAACATCTCCTCTTATGGGTACGTAGTTCTTATTAATGCTGCTTTATTAGTATAGAAAAGATGTAAATGGGAGGTGTAATTGTATAATATAATTAATACAGAAATGGCAAAACCAACGAACAAGAATGCATATTATTACTATATATCACACAGTGGTGAAATACATAACAGGTACGTGAGATGAAATTTGGGATTACTGAATATGTACAAACCAAATATATGTGAATATGCATGGTATAAACATGCCGCACACAACGGGGGCGTATCTTGAACGAGGGCATACATGCAACTATATTTTGTTGTTTTGTTTAATCGCTTCATATTTATGAAAGCTAAAATCAATACTTACTGGCAAAAGCAGAAAAGTTATTTTATAACAGAGAGAATATTTTTCGTGTTGCAATATGTGCAAATAGCGACACATAACAGTACATGAATATACGTGCAATTATGTGTAGTAAAACTAACGCTGTTATCTTTGTGTGAATATGTGGTACATTTTACACGGTCATACCATTTATTTTCCTTGATTAGCAAATCCGCTTCAATTACGCAGAAAATCATTATGCCCCGCTTATTCAAGCCATAGTTAAATTGGAATAAAATTACCGAAACAGTAGTTTAGTCAATTAAATCTCAATGTCAGTTAATTCTGTCAACTAACCAGACTAAAATTTACCAAAATATATTAATGCAGATGCAAATAAAGGTCAGTTGACGGTCTAATTAGTAGATGCACTCTACTCATCAGAAGAATATAACCGCGATTTCTATTGGAAAATGCGGTTTTAAAATCTAAGCCTGCATAATAAACGCGGTTTTGTTTAGAGTTCGAAAAAATATATTATAAAATGAATTATACAAGCGATATATTCTCGCACAGCCTGCCTCATGCTAATACATTGGCAAGGCCAGTGACACCGACGGGAGTTCCTGTATATGCTGGTTACATTAGTCACACAGCCTTGACTTGCCATTACTGAAGAGCACTTGAAACTACATAATTATTATCAGAACTCTTCACTGGCAGCGAATTTCCTTATATTACAATTTGCCTAATCATTGTTGTGTATATTTTCCCGACTGTACTTTAATTTATTTCTAAAAATTTTCCTGGGTTTCAGTCAATTTTATTGTTTATTACTTAAAATGTTACAAATACGTTTCGGTGTCTTTCTCCACGATCATCAGTTTGTGTGTATAGTTGTTTCTACCTTCACATTTGACTGGTTACTTGGAAGCTTTGACTGGTTACTGGACTACTGGTACTGGAAGAGTAACCAGTCAAATGTGAAGGTAGAAACAACTATACACACAAACTGATGATGGTGGAAAAAGACACCGAAACGTATTTGTAACATTTTAAATAATAAACAATAAAATTGACTGAAACCCAGGAAAAATTTTTTGAAATAAATTTGCCTAATGTCCTCAAAAAAATATGTAATGCAGTGCGAGGTTGCGTTGAAAAGAGCAAAATAATTTCAAATTGAGCGCGGATGTTTTTGAAAAACCTTAGAAAACAGTCAGTTAAGATTAAAAAATCGCATATTTTGCCAGTTTAGTTTGGCATTTGGGGTGATTTCACAGACTACATTACACAAATGGATTTTCAAACTTGCCTTGAACATGCTTGTTTCATGACAAGCTTTAACTTGTTAGTATTGTTTATCAGCCGTCCTACATTATCCACTGGCGTTTTAATGCACGTTTTGTGCACGAAACTGCATCTGCGTTTGAAAGAACGTCTTAAAAATATTATAATTATCGGTTCTAAAAATAAGATTAAACGCCATATTCAAAAACAACATTCGAACAATTTTAAAGTAATGTTAATATTTTGTCTTTTAACACGTTATTACATGCAACTTGCAATAAAAAAGTCACGAATTTAATAAAAACAATAAAATTTGTAGGCAAAATTGCACTTTTGGAAATACTAAAAGATGTGTAAAAAGTTTCGCCAAAAAAATTATATGGCATATTGACACTTTGAAAGCTTATCCAGACCTTTTCAAATTCACCAAAATCACTATGATACTTTCCAGTCCAAGGGCTACAAATTATCAAGAAGAATTTACTGGCTCTGTTTTAGAATTTCAAATTTAATTTTCCACGTTCCCTTGAAATATTTGGAATGCACCTGAGTTTATTGTGCAATCTCATGGATTTACAAGAACGAAAAATTCCTATTAGAGATGACTTTTCGCTGGAGTATCCGGAAAATGTATTTCAGCAGCAGTTTGCAAATAATGCTAAACTGATAAAACAAACACTTGAATAAATAACGTACTTAAATATACATTAACTAAGTAATCATCTATTTGCACTGAATGCAGTGGATTTATTTAATGACTAAAATTCTCTTATCTTCACCTGTTCTTGAGAAAACATATTAATAATAATTCTTCTATATTTGTTCAAATTTAGAGACTTAAAATAGCAAAAGAAAGTGGCGATCAAAAGTTTATAACTTGCCAGATAAACAAGAGGCAGCCATTCGACAGTGTTTAACTTAGCAGATATATAACAGATGAATAAATATCCTACAGAGAGCAGCATATGACAAATGTGCAAATATTTGTACATTACAGTTCTTCCCCAAATGTTTGAAAGCGGTGTCACATGAGGTTTTAATATATGAGGAGTCCCAGTTGGTATAAAGTAATTACAATTTTTCGCTAAGTACGGTTTTCCAGTTCCCGAAAGGGTCTGATGAACGTCTCAGTAAAGAATGGAAACACTAATTATATGTAAAGAAGATCGCAATTAGTCTCAGTGGATAAAAGTTTGGATTTGACGAACAAATTTGCAATTGCTTTTCTATAGTCTATAGGAAAATGCTATCCAACTTTCCATAACAGAAAAGCATAAGCCTTGTTGCATTTTGCATTTTTAAATTCGAAAAGCTACAATTGCGAGTGCATCGAAAATAAACATTAATCAACATTTAATATGTTCGGATTACATTGTTTTCCGTAGATAATTCCTGATAAAAACCCAGATTAGCAATGTCGGTGCATATATTCTTATTATTTAAAAACTATTTACGTGTGTAAAAATATACGGAAAGTTTCAGAAAAGCAAAACGATTGTATAGTTAGAACACATATTTTTCAAGAGCCCACATAACGACTTCAACTTTGAGCAAACTTTATGATATATTCCCGGCAATCTTTGAAAAGTTGCCCCAAAAAATTCTGCATGCTTGCATTGAATGGCAAATAGACCCTACGGGGGACGATTATTTTATAACAAATATTTGAAGAATTTGTTAAAAAGTGTCTCACAAAAAATTGTTGAAATAAGCAAATTTAAATTTTATTAAAAAATTATTCTGAATGACGAGAAGTAAATATTGAGATCATAGTATCATCCTGAACTTAAATAAAGACACTAGAAAGGAACTGTGATAAAATAACGGCTACGTAATTAGTTGTTTCAAAACAATAGAAAATGGAGTATTAAATGTAATTCTCTGAATAATGATAACAATAATGTCGATTAAGTTGTGTTTCATAGCAAAACTTTTCAATGAACATTGATTTAGCCGTCCATCTTAACTAGTTTTCTTATTGTTTTCAACATCTTACTTTTAATTCAATGTTTATGCGATGTTAATTAGACAGTAAAGAGCAAAGATGAAGTAAAACATGAATTTGGATTATGAAATGCAATTAGTAATATTTTACATAGGTTTGGAAAGCTTTTGGTTAAATAGGTAGGCAAAGTTGAACAGGTTGAACTGAACAGAGAGCAATAATGTTAATTATTTACCCTCAAACTTGCTTAACACTTAACTAATTATATTTTCCACATTTAACTGTGTCTATATTAGCCTTTTAATTAATTAAGTACCGAAACAACGCCCTAAACTATTTTAATTTTAACAACAATAGAATCTAAGCATGTTAAAATTAGAATGCCGATGTTTCAGGCATTTTTCAATATGTTCCCACATTATATTCATCAAGCTAGTTGATCTAAAACTGTTAATATTTAACGCTAGGCATGTGAATCGGAGAGACAAGAGCATTTAAAATTCGAACGTATTATGAAGGTTGGGAATGTAACTTATTAATAATACTAAACAATGGTATTTGCTTGTGGGGTGTTTAATCCATATGTACCGCACAAAACCTTTGACTTTGACGATTTTAGTATGCATTTTAAAACCTACATTTCTGCAAAAATCTACAGCAATCCCCCATGTCTTTATCATCAGATAAATGAACATTGCCACGTTTTATCTGAATTTTATAGCTTCGTTTCTGATTGGTTTTACTTGTGGTATCGGATGCGAATAACCCTTTACAAGCCCTTGATGTTGCCAGCACCGATTTCAGTCCTTTTCACATTTTTTAATAACTTTTTTATATTATAATTGAGCACTTAATTGCGAGTTATCTGTAAAACTCTCTGTTTTGTGGAGCACATTCGATGTTCAGTATTTTCTCTGTAACTCTGTGCAGCAAACTAATTGACCTTTAGTAGCCTTTTGCTTAACTGGCTATGAGACTTTCAACATGTGCATCTCAAGTCTAGCATCATCGGTCATTGTTACATCCAGTTAGTGCCACATTTATGAGATAAACATTCAATGTATTATTGTTTTAGACAAAGAAACTCGATTTCCAAGCTTTATTTCGAAAGATTCAAAAAAACCTTTGCAATGTAGCATGTTAGTTATAAATCGTGCTGAGATGGGGCTTTTTTTATTATTGTAAGAGAGATAAACAAAGTAAGGCAACCTTGCAACAGTTCAAATATGTTGAGTTTTAATGCAAAAACTAGCTCTTGAGACAGTTGAGTTATATCTTGAGATAGTTTAAATGTACATGTTTGGAAGAAATGGATTACCGGAAGCATAGGGAATATTACATTATATGTACGTTCTGTATTATTACGCTAGTGAATACCGAGTAATAAATCAGCGAGATAATGGAGCTTGAGTTTCGAACTTACCACTATGTATCGGATGTAAAGCCAAAAGTAAAAATGTTACAAAAACACCACAGAAACCACTAAACATTGTTTCCATAGAAAAAAAGCACAACACGAAAAAAATACACCCAAACAAGTCTTTATGGCATATTTCCAAGATTACAGCTGACTAACAACTAAGCAGTCCAGTTGAAACTATTAAACCTTTGTGATTTCCAGAGAAGTGCGCATGCTATTTTCGCTTAATAATGTTTTTTGCTCAACTACCACTGAAACCCGAGTCTCAGTGAAACTTTATAATCAGATACTGATTGTAGTGGTAAATTCCACGTTGTCTACCTTTCGACAATAACTTATTAGTCACTAAAATGATTTGTAAATATTTTGGTAAGCTCGACACTTAGACATAGGTGACATTCTACTGTAAACGATGACAAGAAAATGACAATTTGCCAGTAAAAACCATTGACGTTGTAACACCTGATTTAATATTCACGGTAATTGTAAAATTTGTGGCTGTATATCCTTCTCTTTCCAACATAAATATAAATTTCCTTCACTTTGTGCTATTGATTACTTTAATTCTAGATCTGGTTCCAAATGTTGTACTTTAATTTTCAACTCCGAAATGTTCCCTCGAGTATGCGAGTTATACACGCAAAGATGATCAAGACAAAATAATAAAATAGAAAAAAATGTCTCCATCTCATGTAGCAGCCAAAAGGCAACAGTGCACTAAAAGTACGATGTCGATAAACACAAATTTAACTGTACATAACCCAAAATTCAAAATGTATTTACAAAGTTTCGGTTTAACTTTTTTACATATTTTTTATTTAATTTAGTGTTTACACCGGTGCCTGATACTGAACGTATATTGTTTATACGCCACATATTTAATGTGCGTAAATAGGTAGCGAAAATGGTCTTGAGAAGAACTTTGGTAATTGTTCTCTATGTTACTTCGGTGTTTATTTTCGGTTTTATTTTGAAATACTGTGATGTTTTGAGTGATTTCTTATATTCCTTAAGTCCAATTGATACCAGGCAAAAGTTCGACTATATTGTGGGTAAGTTTATTTCTTTTTAATTAATTATTTGTACGTCCCCTTTGTATGGAGCCTGCACTAGAACTACTAATCTTACCCACAACTGTTCCCCAAAACTAACAGTGTTAAGGCGACACATACTGTACATTGGAAATTATCAGTTTATGTTTATTTCCTCTGAAATTCAATTAAATCAACTTTAAAAAGAATGATTTTAAAAATGTTCTTCTTCTAACATTTTAGTAGGTGGTGGATCAGCTGGTTCTGTTATTGCTAATCGACTCGCTCGAAATGCACAAGATAGAGTGTTGGTTCTAGAAGCAGGAAAAAATACTATTGGGCTGTTACATATTCCTTCTGTAGGATTACTGCTGCAGGGGACACCATTTGACTGGACATATAAGACAGTGCCTCAACAAAATGCTTGCTTTGCGTTAAATAATAATGTACGTACAGTAAGCTAGATTTATGGTAATTCTTATAGAAGTTGAAACATTTATTTTGAAATTCAATTAATAGAAAAAAGTGTAACTTCCTATGAAGAGCAAAATTATATTTTTTATGCATTTGCCATTTTTATTCTTTAAAAACGGCAATTGGTATTATTTTTATTCTACCAGTAGAACATATAGGAATGTTTTTCGGGCTTTGAATCCGTGGTCCATGGGAATTTCTTCCTGACGTTTCGTCCAAACTGCGGTGGACATTATCAAAGGCGATGAGGCAGTGGGCGATGTGATCTCCCGTGCTTTCCGACTAAGACTGGTTCAACTACTGGATTCTTTGTCGTATTTATGCGGTCCGGCCGTGTGAGCTCATGCGTGAGACCAAGACCCAAAGACCAAGAAACAGTGGAGGTCGTCCTGAGGAAACATCTGTTTCCTCAGGACGCATGATGAGCGTAAGTGTTGGGCTTGCCTCCCATACATACATGGAATCACGGACAGGATCGGCAGGATACTGGAGAAACACAAAGTGAAAACAGTCTTTAAACCAACTCGAACAATCCAAGAGACTTTGAGATCGGCCAAGGACAAACGGGATCCTTTATCGGCACCAGGAGTCTACAGGGTTCCATGCAGTTGTGGCGGAGCATATATCGGCACCACAAAACGTAGTGTAAACACGAGGATCACTGAGCATAAAAGAAGTTGCAGATTAGGACAAACAGAAAAATCAGCAGTAGCGGAACAGGCACTTCTAGACGGCCACCAAATACGTTTCGATGAAGTGGACATTTTGCACCAATCTCAACGGTATTATCCGAGACTAACCAGAGAGGCCATTGAGATCTTCAAACATGGCAACAATTTTAACAGGAAAGAAGAAGTCACGGTCCTTAATCCAGATTGGAAACGCGTTTTGCGGCAAACAGCGTGTACGCCAAAACCATGGAAGCGCATCCCACTCCTCACGCATGAGCTCAAACGGCCGGACCGCATAAATACGGCAAAGAATCCAGTAGTTGAACCAGTCTTAGTCGGAAAGCACGGGAGAACATTTCGCCCACTGCCTCATCGCCTTTGATAATGTCCACCGCAGTTGTGGACGAAACGTCAGGATGAAATTACCATGGACCACGGATTCAAAGCCCGAAAAACATTTCTATATGTGGTTTGACCGGCCGTGAAAGCCTTCATATATCAGTAGAACGTTGGAAGTTTCAAGTGCGACTTAAATCAAAAGAGGGAACAAAAAGTTCAAAATTGTTTAAAGGTGGTTTTAATGATGGATAATAAATATGAAGCTGCATTTTACAAAATAGAAGCTTGTAAGGAAAACGTGACGAAATATGTTCCCGCCACTTAGAAGATTTAAATAATTCGAAGACACTAATTATAGATATAATTTAGATAATTTTATTATATAAAAACTCAACATTTCTATCTTGAGTAATCTTAATCACTTCCAAAGGAAGTACCCAGAACCGTTAAGACACCCACAATGAACTTATTAGCCTTGGAATAGGGCGAATAAATGGATAACCATTTAATTAATTTGTATATAATACATAGCTTTGTAACACCAAATAATATTTTAGTTGTATCTAAGTATGAATGCTTATTTTCTCCTTCTAAGGTGAGTGTCTGGCCTATGGGTAAAGCACTCGGCGGCACTAGCATGTTAAATAACATGTTATATGTTAGAGGGCATGAAGAAGATTTTAAAGAATGGTTTAAAGGCAAAGAAGATTACAGCTATGAAGATGTGATGGCATACTATAAAAAACTGGAGGCGTTCGGAACACCGAAGGAAAAAGGTGTGAAAAAAGTGTGCAAAGCCAACATTCCAAATAAAATTTACTGTGAAGAACCGAAATCTGTTATTACAAATATACCATACATCTATTCTATTGTAATTAAGTGTGCATTTTTTGAGATTAGAAACTTTTGAATGTACAGGGTGTTTCTAAGTGGAGATACGACCCTGTAGTTGGAAATTTAAAATGTCAACAGCAATTTTTTGTTTGGATGTAGGAATTCTACGGAAAATTCACATTAAACATTAAAATTCAGAGGATTTTTTACGTCACCAACCCTATGTCGATATTCACCGTGTTACGAGAAAACAGCATTTATATCAGCGTGTACACGCAAACACTCTATACAACAAAACTTTAACGTTCTTAATTTAAATGCGTTTTAAGAAACTGTCCTTAAACACCGACTTTAAAATTAGCTTTATGCAACGATCGTTATTTCATTTCAGACCCTAGTCACTTTGATGCGCCCGTTTTCATCAGAGATCTAATATTTTCTACCGATCTAAATAACATTCTATTGAAAGGTGCTAAAATCCTGGGTTTTCCAGTATTGGATACCAATTTCAACAGTAAACTTGGTAAGTTAAACACGTAATTTTTGTATTTTAATAAATATAAATGGATGAAGCAATAACTAAACACATTTTTGATACATTTAAGGATTCAACGTTCCTAAAGCCAACCTGCATAACGGTAAAAGATGGACATCTGCCGATCAGTTAAAGAAAAACACTAATTCAAACTTACTGATCCGGACAAACTGTTTTGTAAACAAGGTATTACCTTGTAAAAACCAAATTCAGATCTGATGTAAATCAATTTAAACGTTTTAGGTAATTATCAATGCAGGTTTTGAAGCCCAAGGAGTAGAATATTCCTATTTGGGCAAAAAATATAATGCGTACGCAAAAAAAGCCATTATACTCTCAGCGGGGGTTATTGGAACCCCGAAGATTTTGATGTTGTCGGGAATTGGTCCAAAACATCACTTAGATGATTTGAAAATCCATACAGTTGTAGATTTGCCTGTGGGAGATAACTTGCAAGATCATGTCACAACAGGTAAGACGATTGGACTTAATGGCGAAGCAAATACTTTTGCTTAAGAAAATGCATTTTAGTTAATCTCACTATTTTCTTTCTTCAAGGTTTTGATCTTGTATTGCTTAATAACAGTCTCAGCCTCAGCTTAGAACGAATAGTATCTCCCTTCTCAGCTTTGGAATATTTTTTTAAAGGCTCCGGCCCATGGTCTACTACAGGGTTAGTGATGAAAAATATCAAATATATAGATACAATTGCCATTGCTTCATGGAATTGCTAATTTGGTTCTAACAAGATTGTACTTTGCTTGAGTGCCTTTACTAAACACTTCTTATATATTTTATAGGTACGCTAGATTAGTTTAGCGACTGTAAATAATTCATAAATTTGTTAATTTCATCATTTTGCAGGTGCGAAGTAATGGCGTTTTTAGACACAGAAAGCAAAAATCTTTCTCAAAGGTCTGGAAGGCCAGATCTTCAGTTTATGATCATGCCATTGGGTATAACGGAAGATAGTGGCTATTATTTGAGGAAACTTATGGGTAACGTTGAACTATATGCATTTTAGATACTGAGCAATTATTTCTTATACTGAAATGATAACTGAAGCTTATCTACAAAACTTTTTGTGAATTTCAGGAATATCAGATCACGTGTGGTCGCAATACTTTTCGAAAATCCAGAAGAAAAGCATGACAATTTTGCCCGTATTGCTTCACCCAAAAAGTAAAGGGATAGTAAGATTGAAAGACAAAAACCCATCCACAGAGCCACTGATAGACCCCCAGTATTTAACCAATCGTCGGGACATCGATATACTGGTCAGCGGCATAAGATTGATACAAAATCTTCTAAAAACGCAACCACTCGCGTCTTTCGGAGCAAATTTCAACACTCATGTGTTTCCAGGTCAGTGGAAATAATTAAATTTTTACTGCATTCTCGGAAAATATGTATGAACCAATGTTTTGATGGAAGTGTTTTCTAGGTTGCGAAGAACATCCGTTTGATAGTGAGAAATACTGGGAATGTTACATAAGGCAACTAACGATCACTTCGTATCATCCAGTAGGAACATGCAAAATGGGTAGAAAGGAGGATGCTTCGAGCGTTGTTGATTTTACATTCCAGGTAAGTGTAGATTCAGTTGATATGCATATCAATTGAATAATTGGTTTGTTTAGGTCAAAGACATCAATAAATTATATGTGGTTGATGGTTCAGTGCTGCCTTCTTTGCCTAGCGGCAATGTGAACGGTCCGATTATGGTGCTGGCCGAAATGGCTGCAGATCTAGTTAAAAAAGCCCATTATTTAAGCTACAAACAGTGTGTACGAATGGACTTGTTTGTTCCTGAAAATATCTGTTAGACTGAGTTGTAAATAAAATGTATGGTTTTCTAATCGGTTGTTTGTTCTACAAATAAAAACCCCAAAGTAAATCATAAAATCATATAATAACAAGATGAATGTTTTAAACAGTTTTACATATGAAGGAATGAGGTATTTTAAGACATCTTCACCGCATTTGTTAAAAATTGTAGACTCATAACTATGGAAAAAAAAACAAAGTAAAAAGTTGTGCATTTCAATTATTATATCACAGTGCCAGTAAATGTTTTCTGGTTCCTTCAGTACCGAAAAATTACTTGCATTTTTACAATAACGAATTTCTTATATTTACAAAACAATCTCTTCCTACAACCAATGATTCTGTGTTGAAAAGCGGTTTAATATTTCTAAATGTTTCACTAGCAGTAGAAATGTTGCTACGACGCTTTGGAAACGCTAAATTTCGGCAGGCATAAACCGAACTTTGTTTCAATTCCTGAAAAGATTGGCACTGACACTGAGTATCCTCCTACATGATCAGCGTTTGTTAGCGCTTTGTCTCCAGCCAGCGACGGAACTTTCAATTCTGAACCAGATGGTCGACTGGAAAAAAAATCGTACGTTCGTATAATTTTTTATATGTTATGGCCTGACGAACGATTATTATTTAAATAATTAATTTTAAGCAAAAGGTAAGATATTAAGAACTTAAAAAATTTGTTCCGGTTGCAAATTTGCTTCATGAGTTATTCTTAAACGGATACTGAAATGTTTTTATACAATTTTTCAGATACTTCTTTTTGCCTTCTATGGCTGAAAAGCAAAATAAGTTTTTAGAACTTACCTTCCTCCGAAATCAACATACAACGTTCTTTGTAAAAGTTCGTATGTTAACAGGGTAACACCAAATTGCGGGGACGATCTGAACACTCGAGCTGGAATGCGAAAAAGTACAATATTTTCGTGTTAAGTACCATCTAAATAATCACCTCTCTAGCTCAAGGGCCGTGAAACATATTTTGGAATAGTTTTCCTTTGCTTTGAGTAAGATATAAACTTTTTACATACCTATAGAACCTTTCCAGAACGCTCGGAATCCTTCTTCGGCATATATTTTCCGAGTGGCATCTAAAACTCCAGAGTATGTGGTTTGCCCAGCCCTGGCTACTACCTGTAATCTTGTTTTTATAACGTCGGCTGGTGTAACAAGCGATGCGGCAGGAATACCAGCAATGGCACCCGCTACCAGCAAAGTAAGTGGATGATTGTATCCGCTTTCATCTGCAAAACTACGATAAGAAGTTTTTATTAAATCAATCTAAGTTGATGAAATAACTTAATTGTACCTAGCTTTGGTGTGAGCGTATGCGGGGAAGTAAATAGCGCTGAATGGTACATCTCTTAGTAAACATGCGCGAGCTCCTTTATATAGACCAAATAGGCCTAGCTCCTTTACTACAGCCCATGCTCGGACTTTAGCTCCTCCGGCAATTTCTCCAGCTACTTGGAGACGAATTTTTACAATTTCCAAGGGATTTGTAAAAATTACTTGTGATCCACCAGCCTAAAGAAAAACGATGATTTAATATAATTAAACTAACGAACGAAAAAATTAAAAACATTTAATTAAGTGAAATATTCGGTACTTACACAGGCACCAGACAATATTTCCCCATACAAAGGAATATTCCCATTTTTATCTGTGAGTTTGTCTCTGACTAAATCATTGACCTAAAACATTAAAAACCCAACATTGCTAATATTCCCACATTTGAGCAATATTACTTCTAATACGTACAGTGAGTTTTATGGCCTTTTCAGGTGCGACACCCAAGAGTTGTGGTACCAACCCCCGATATAATCCAAATATTCCCTCATGTCTGATCACTTTTTTAAAGCAATCAAAGCTATTTCTGTACATCAATTCACCGATAAATGAACCAGCGCGTTGATTTTGCATTCGAGTTTTCACCAAATCAATCGGATACACTGCAGTAGCACCCACGGCTGAAAATAGGAAATATATTTGCAAATTTCGATTTGAAAACTGGGAATTCAAACAAACAAACGCCAAACCCCGCATGCATGATGAATCACAATCCTCTTGAGACAAATATACTGAAAAGCCATTATATGAGTTATGTGCCAGGATGAATTTACATACTTACCATGCTTTTTTGGGTGAACATAAAACTGTTAATCTACAAGCTGAAGAAGAAGACAACACAAAAGATGATAAAGGTACCGGTCAATTAGAACTTACCTCCGGCGATTGAACCTAAGGTGAAGCGATAAGCACTTTCAAGAATTTGAATTACAATTCCTCTTTCCTCGGGACTCTGAAAATTATGCCAAAACAAACCGTTGTTTAAGTTACCTCAAAATACACAATTTATTGAAATAGTCCTTATGTTGGCTAGTTTTTAATTAAACTTCGCTCTCAATTGAAGTAGCAATTAGGTACATTAATTCGCATTTTCTGAATTTACACTCGTTATCCAAATAGACTCTAATTCGCCCACACTATTAAGTTTAAACCTGAAGTTATGTTCGAAGCAAGAAAATAAATATAACGTAGATACTATGTTTAGAGCAATTATTAGCAAATTAGTTTCAACTTACCGAAACAGCGTGAATTTCAGCAAGCCGGTTGGTAATTTGCTTAAAATACTGCTCCGGAGCAATTGCATAGAGATCGTTGTACACAATACGCCTGAAATAAAAAATATACTGCAATAAAAAAAAGTGTTATTTGCGTTTTGATCAAAAACTTCATAAATGGAAAATATTTTATTTGTCCCTCATAAAATAGTAGCTTGATTAGTTTTAGCTTCAAATAAAGCTTAATCTAATTACTGTCGACTATGTGAAAAGTAAGTTACCCTGTTTGATGCAAGACGTCCACCATATGAAAGAGAATTTCTACTTCGAGTGGAGTCATTTGGGACATTGCCTGTGCGGAATGCATAAATTCGTCTTTGCTAACTTCTTGGGCACGATGGCCGTTAGTAACGTTGAGGTAAATTCGTTTAACCAATTCCATATTATTAAGTAGGGAATTGAATGCTATGAAGTATGGAAAACTCACTCGGCGGCTTTGAGTTTCCCCTTGTACTGCCTAAGAGTATAACAAATGGTTAGTAGAGAAACAACAGCATATTAAATTTATTAAATTTAAAGTGTTCGTATATGCGAATTCATTTTATTTATGCTCGTATCAGGTGGAATGTTTATGACTGTGTTAACAAAATTACACTTCCAGCCTTTTCAATTTGCTAATATTTTATTCATGACCTTAACGAACTTTATAACATGAAAATATGAAATTGCGCAAAACGCTGAAATTCTAAACAAAAGAAATTTTATTAAATATTTAAATGGTGTAGTAAGTAAATAACAAAACAACAGTTTTTGAATTATATGTACCTCTATAAGGTGAGTTTGAACTTCTTTGGTGAGTAAGTGACTCTTGATGTTGATCATAATGTCCTGAAAATCCAAAACAGAAATAAAACCAGAGCCATCTTTGTCAGCTCTCCTAAAACCTTCAATGGCATACTCCTCATGGAAGTCATGCAAAAATTGGCTGAACTCGTTGTACGTAACCAAGCGTTGTTTGTTCTTACCGAAGTAGAGCTGCACAAAAGGCGTATCCATATTGAATGGGATACGCTGGTGCAGCTCAGTTTTTTTCATCACTTCGACAAATTCCTCTAGAAATAAATTGATTTTTCATTCTAACAAATATGTTGATGGATCCTAGACTAACGTCGTTCTAAATACTATTATTAGGTGCAAATAGAGAACAAAAAAATAAAGGAATAAAACTTAAATTTAATTGCAAAATAAAAACTTTGAGAAAACCTGCTACAATGCAAAGCACATGTTTATGAACTTCACTATTTTAAGGAAAATAAAAAAAAAACATTAAATTAAGCCTAGTTTGCAAATAACAGGTTTGTATTATGTAATATTAAAAAGTGAACAAAACTCTTTACCTTGATTCTTAGTGGCAACTATTATGACCTTTGCAAGGTTACTCAAGTTCAAAAACACACATACTTACGGAAGCTAACAGTGCCATTTCCATTGGTGTCAAAGAGCTGAAAAGCTGTTTTATAAAGAGCATCAGGAAAGCATAATAAGCCCTCAAAGGCCTGGAACTCCGGATAAGAAATAAGTCCATCCTTGCTGGTGTCAACAATGCCAGCCAATAAGCGCACAGTGTCAGCATTAAAATCTTTATGGTTCAATAAACCCAGGAATCTGATCACAAAATCATCAGGAGTCATAAACTTCTCGCCATTCTTCTCGATGGAAGCATATTTGTTGAAGATGCCCTGCAACTGTACGGGATTGGACCTTTTTAAGTAACCTCCGCCCTGAAACAAATCAAACAATGAAATGCACTGAAAATTAGCAATTGAAGAATAAAGATTTAAAACAAAATAGTTTGCTTCACAACTGACCTCAATAAATTGAACAGAATTTTTGGCCATAATACGGACTCACGAATTGATTTGGAGTGCGAACAATCTAAGGATTTTGCAAACAATTTAAAAATCGCAACCCGTGCGCGTTCCTTACATCACAGTGATGCAGTTAAAAATAGTTTTAAAACAGCGCTACTGCTGTACGCAGAAAATCGAAAAATAAACTCCAAGAGCATTGTATCAAGGTTTGTGAGAGATGTGTACAAATATATGTGAGAAGTATAAAATTGTAAAACGCCATGGAAAAAATGGCATAAATCAAAAAAATGTTACCAGGTGAGCGCATTGTAGTATTGCCAAAAATAAAATGTAAGAAAATATTTTTAAACAAGCCCAAAAATTGAAAATGCCTTGCCCAGTAACTAATTTGCTTTGCATGTGATTTTCAGATTTACACTTTATACGTTTGACTGTAGGTGTGGTGTATAAATAAAATTTTATACCTTCTTCAAGCGCACGTGCCGATATATTTAGAATCGTATCATATATTAGCCTTTAACGTACACAATACATTAATTAAATTTGGAAAAAATTGAGGGAGCTGAAAGTTAAAATACAAATAATTGTCGAAAGTTAGCTAGCTGGTCAAAAATAATTCTACGGCCATTCAAACATCGTGCCCTCGAAAATTGAGATTGTCCTGTACAAAAAAATTAGTAGTTTGAGAAAAAGTCGAAAATTCAAAAAGAGAAGCGGGATTTGATTTGTTAGAATTAAAGCTGTTTGCGCTATTTTGTCTATTTTTCTTTCTTTTCTAAATTAAATATTTTGTGCAGAAACTTTTTTCGCAGCTTTTGCATAATAAATAGGTACATATAAGACTACTAAAGTATTTCTAAATGTAATCTGGAAATTAACTTTCTTTCAAATGTGAGATACAGAAAATTGTGATTAAATGTTGTCATAATCTTAACGCAATTGAATTAACGCGATTTACAAATGCACTTTGAGCAGCTGAACCGGCCAAATAACAAGACGAGCTAAACGAGAGCTGCTAAAAAATAATTTTTCAAATATAATTAAACGTATCCAAAAGAATATAAATTATGGACATGTAAAACATATATTTATGACAAAAAAAACATTCCAAAATTCTCATTAAAAAACTTCAATGATGACACTATATCTCACTCTTGAGACACCTTGTATATAAAATAGAATTGCAAATAATGAGCATTTAGAAAGACTAATTGACGTATGCAAGCAGTTTTGCAAAAACGTGTCTACTAAATTTTAAATAATCATTTCATGGGGCACGCACTGCATCGTCCATATTATCACTGGTCAGCTCATAATCATTAAATGGTAGGTGCTAAATTTCGCATTTTAAACATTATGTGTATTTAAAAGAGTTATCGCTAAACAAGTTATCTTGTTCAAGGTGGTTCGTTCATCTATCTCGAACAACAGTGTTCTACAAATTTTCCTTCACTGAATTTCCAAGCGGAGATATTAGTTTTAATTAATTAACATTTTTTGATAATAGTGTTAGTGCAGAAGAATATTAAATTGGTCTGAATTCTCACCTTAACATCATGTGATGCAATACTCATGATACCAGAGGAATAAAATTCAATCCTCACCAGGCAACACTTGAGATAGATAAGAAAATACGCGACCTTATGCTTTTTGAATGAAATTAATTTTATCGTTCTCAGCACATAGCAAATTAAAATGTTAAATGCTAGATTACTGTTTTCAGTTATCAACTGACGTCATATCGTCCCGCAACTAAAACAGTCTGTTAATGATTTGCAATAGTTGTTTGTTTTTATGAAAAAATATGCACGCTTATGATTGCGGCCTCCTAACCGTTCAAAACACGAATCAAAAGCCAGCAAATTTCCATCACAGATTGGATTGATACATTTAATTATTTTCTATTTAGGTACTTAGTTTCTATATGTAGAATATGTATATAAATGTAAAAAAAATTATCACTCGTATTAAGTGTATTACAATTTTAATGGAAATGCTTTAAGATGTAAGTATGATGTAATAGCCGTTCTCACGAAAGTATTTATAGAACTGTACAATTTATTATATGAATTCAGAATAAAGCCACACTTTTTCAACTAAAACTTAAAATAATATTTTCATTGTTGGGCTAACTTAATTTAATAAATATTGAGTCAAACATGCTTAGAAAATAGGCGCAATAATGATAGTTTATTGTCATTAAATTTGCAATCACTTGTTTTGATTCAACATTATTATTGCCCAATTGCTTTCATTTAATCTTAACGTAAAACCATTGCTTATCAGGCATAAAAACAACTTTACCAAATTATTGATTATAAAAATGCTTTTAAGTGCAGTAAAAGTAAATCACCAGATCTCAACTTTGGAAAACCTTAAACCAAATCAATACCAGTCTTATTAAAATGACATTATATTCAAATCTAAAAAAAATACAGTTGTATATGACTAAGATAATATCTAAAGTTACATTTTTCACACACCATTTCTGAACGAAACGAAAGGGTTGAAAATATATCTTCAGTCGTGAGGACTTTTTCTTCGGTACTCTGTCCCAAAAAAATATATTTCTGTTTTATCGGAAATTCCTAAGATATAAAAAAAGAGAAGCTCAAATAAGAAAGCATAAAATAAAAAAGAAGTTAAATTTTGAAAAAGTCGCAAATATCTGATGCGTTATCGGAACCACTTGGACTTTTGAGTTATTTTACTTCAACTTTAATAAGTTGAAGTAAAATTCCTAAAGTACAACTTTTAAGTTTTTAGTCTTTTTTTGTATCTTGATAACAGTTGGAACCAGCCGAATATCAATTAGGTCCTTTTTGATAGAGTAGCTTTTGATCTCAAAAATAATATTTTCCCAACTACGTTCTAACAGAAATTCTGTTACGTACAGAATTGGGAGGCTCTTGAGGAAACACAACATAAGAACGGTCTACAAGCACACAACAAAGATCCGAGAATGTCTAGGGTCAGTTAAAGACAAAAGACCTCACCCAGCAACTGCGGGAATCTACCGGATTCCATGCTCCTGTGGAAGCGTCTACATTGGAACTACGAAGAGATCGTTTGCGACAAGATTAGAAGAACACCGACGGAATTGTAAACTTGAACATGTGGAAGAGTCAGCAGTGGCGGAACATGCCCTCAGCGATGGAACACACAACATCTATTTCGGAGAGGCACAGGTCTTGGCCACGACAACAGGGTATCGCCCCCGACTAATACGAGAAGCCATTGAAATCTACAAACACGACGACAATTTCATCAGAAAAGAAGAGACAATGGCGCTGAACAGGATATGGTTTCCAGCACTCACCAACGCAAAAACAGCAAGAAAAAGGAACAGCTCAGGACAGGAGAGAGAATCCAGTACACCGGAGGATAGCAACAGCCAACAGAATGCGCAGGCTCCGATGACACAGGCCACGTCATCACAAACCACGTCATCGCAACCGGTGCATAAATACGGACTGCGCCCGAGGAATCGCATCAGAACAGTGTAAGCGTTCAAGCAAACGACTTCTGAAGATGCAAGCCGCACGTGCTTGCGAAACGTCAAGAAGAAATTCTACCGAACGACGGCCTAAAAACCCGAAAAACCCACTTGTTTCAATAATTAGAACGTTTGTGATAAAGCACCTCGTAAATGTAAACTTCTAGTTAGGATTTACGGGAAATTCTTTATCATTAACAAGTTGAAAGAGAATGAAATATGAGCTTCTATCGTTGCAACGATTCAAATATTTAATTTATCGTAATGATCTTCTCGATAGAACGTTTCAAGAGCTCTCTTCTCCCGGTTGAATTGAAATGTTGTAGATATTCTTTTTAGATAAAGAACCTTTAAAACCTAGAAAAAAAACGATAATTTTTAAGGGACCGTAGGAGTTTACGACAAAATATCTGAATAATCATTAGCACTTTTTCGATAGCTCTCTAGATCTCGAAATATTAATTTTTTCTTGAGAAGATTTTAATCAAGCGTTCAGTTGGCAATAGCTGAATGTTTGTGGGGTTCTCTGCTAGGAGAAGAGTTAGTTGTTAGAGAGAAACTAGGAGTTTTTCTAGAGTTATAAACTCTAGTAGTTCACAAACTAAGCATTTGTTTGTGCTAGTTACTTTACCAAATAAATGCCCATATTAACATACTTATAATAAAGGCGTTAATAAGGACATAAAAATCTACGCTAATGAACAGTGGCACTTTTCCTCTCATACTGACACTCAATTTACACGTATTGAGAGCACGAACTGAAGAACAACACAAGTAAATTTAAATTCAACGCCACTTAGAGCTAAATGAATTGTGGTGTTTTCCGGATCGAAAATAATCGAACTTGCTACTATAGAAATATAATAACGTACCAGATAAATCAGAACAATTAAGTGATTTTTATACATGAGAGTAAAAACATTGTAGCTATATTTTTGATGCGAACCTATATAGTCCACTCTAGATAGAATTTGGAAAGGCAAAGAAGCACTTGCTCAAAAGGGGTAGCTAATTGAGCATATTGCAAAAAAAAATATATAGACATTTTAGTAGTTATTTCAGCTTTGCTTTATGCTTGTTAGTATCAGCTGCGATTGTTTGATATAATACTACATGGTTTTCATTTTATTGAAAATAGTACCCATGTGATGCATTAATATGCATGGACAATGGACAATAAAAGTGAGAAAATATTTGAATTCCAAGTAAAGTATACCTAATTCTTAGGTACGTATTTGAACTTAAATTAGACTTACCTACCTCTTGGCAAGATGCTTTAAAGACACTTAATACTTTCTCCATTGCAACTTCGGGATTGTATCTTCACAATTTATATATATATATATTAATTTTTATTAAACCAGGAGGTATTTCCTGGAAGAATTCCCTAAAGTTTCCAAAAAACTGGCCGTGTTAAGTAGACGCAATTTTTTAAACTAAAATTGGCTGATCCGTAAAAAAATATGCCTGGACAGATAATTGATATTTGTGTGAGAACAGGCTCAAAAAAATAATTTTGAAAATGACCTTTTCTAAGGTTACCAGTTTTCTGGTTTTAGGCGTTTCAATCCAGTTGTCAGTGTCAAGCCAAATCATATGGTGTGGATGTCGGCGACGCGGCAACCATGGAAATCAGACAGTTGACCGAAAGCAAACTGAGAGGGAAGACTTATAAAGTACTAAATGGTAAACTTTTGAAATTTTCCAGTAAACTGCAGTATTTATTGTAAAGTTTTTAGTTTCAGTTGCCGAGAGAGGGCAGCGAAGACGCATTTTACGTCGTTCTAAATCTAAAGAATTAGAGAGAATTTTTTGAAGCCCGCGCCCATTGTGGTCGCCAATGGTACCCAATGTGGCGAACTTCACCCACCAGCTCACAGGTGGCAGCAGCCAACATCCATCTCACCGCCTAAGAGCTACGCCGTCTTGACGAGTCGAATAGGTAGACCCTTTTTTTCCTGTTTGCCCGGCGGCTGGAGGAATAAAAATCTTCCCGAAGACACCCAGTGTTCCTAACCCTGGGTAGTGTTGGATTTTTACCAACTAAAAAACCCCCTTTTTTTGTACTACGAGTTTTCGGAAGATATCCTTTAAAACTTGTAGTCCTCTCTAAGAATTTGTCAGCTCCGGCATCCGTATGCCATAGCATCGCATTCTCTCCATGCTAGCTGCTTGCTAGCATGGGCATCTTATTAATTTAACGCCTTACTTATACATGCATGCTACTTACTACAAACACTACATTATTACCACACTTACAGCTTACGCCGTTTGATACCTGTTGCCCTAGTGGGCTAGTTGGTGTCTGGGCCTTTTTTTCCTGGGTCCCAGATCTTCAGGCGTGTAACTTACGAGTTTTCGCAGCTCTTCGTTCGAGTGCCTTTCAGCTTTCTCGAAGTCTGCTTTCGCTTTCCTTGTGAGAAACTCTCTTAGTGGCTCCCACTCCAGGTCCCTGTAGATTTGGGAGTTTCTAACAAACCAGGGCGCATCTATGGCCATCCGCATGAGGTTTGTTTTCTGTGGCCTGAAGTCTATTCAAGTGACATTCGGCTGCATATCCCCACGCAGTGGAGGCATACACCAGTGTCGGCCTGATTATGGTCTTGATGAGGAGTAGCTTGTTCCTAATACTCATCTGGCTTCTTCGGTTGAGGAGTGGGTACAACTTGGCAGTTGTTGCCTTAATCTTGTCGATGGCTGTTTTTATGTGCATCTTCCAGGTCAGCTGTTATCTAAAACAACACCCAAATATTTAATATCTCTTCCCATTCGATGTTTTGTCCCTCTATGGTGATATTGCCATCGACACTGTCCTGCTTCCTGCCAATAAGTATGGCCTGGCTCTTCTCTGCATTTATCTTCAGCTTCCACTTGATGAACCACTGATGTAGTTCGCCAATTGCAAGCTGGAGCTGTTGCCTGGTGCAGTCCTTGCGCCATAAGGATTTCAGAAGGGCGGTATCATCTGCAAAGAGTGCCAGGGTCGTATTGGCAGGTCTTGGAATGTCGCTTGTGTATATGTTGTATAGCAGTGGGGAGAGCACTGTTCCTTGCGGTACTCCTGCCCCAATGCTTCTGGTTTCTGACCGGTGGTCTCCAACTTTGACGCTGAAGCTCCTTCTGCAAATATAACTGTCTATTAACTGGCACAGTTTCTAGTTTATACCTGTTTCCATCATCTTGTAGATTAGACCGTCTCTCCACACTCTGTCGAACGCTCTTTCGACATCCAGTGTGAGTATTCCAGTCGCTCGGTACTGATTCATTTCTTTGGTGCAACTTTCTACTATCCTGAGCAGCTGAAGTTCCGTGGAATGCTTTCCTCGGAATCCAAACTGTTCTGGCAGAAGCAAATCAAGCTCGCTCGTTTCCTATTTAAGTCTCCTCAGTATAACCCTTTCGGCTATTTTACTGAGAGCGGGCAACAGGCTGATAGGCCTGTAGTTTTGGGGGAAAGTCCTTTTTTTCTTGGGCTTCGGGATCATGATGACATCCGAGTGCTTCCAGATGCTTGGGAAATGACCAGTCCTGAAAATGGCATTAATCAAGTTAGATACAGCTACCAGTCCTTTTCTAGGCAGGTTCTTCAGCATTTTGTTGGTGATTGTGGTCTTCTGATGATGGCTGCAACTTCTACTGGCGAAGTTGGGGGGAGGTGGCTGCCTGGCTTTTCACAACGAAGCTTATTTACTGTCCTTCTGACCGTTGCTTCGTGGTGTAGGTCATTGTTTGGGTGGTGGTTTACCCTGTCCTCACTCTCCTTTGCTTCCGCAAACGCCTCAGTAAATACCACTTTGCCGCCATCTGTAAATACCAAACATTGAGTTCCGTGGAGACCTGGAATCTTGGTACCTTCTCTTCTTAGGGCCTTTTGCATACTCCATATGCTTTGGTCCTCAGGATTCAACTCTCTCTAGCGGTTTTCCCATTTCTGGTTCTTGTGCTTCAGTAAGGCTTCTTTCAGCAGTTGCCCTTATCGGTTAAGGGCGATTCTGTTTTCTTCTGTGGGATGTCTGCGGAATGTCCTGCGTAGCATTCTATGGTTGATGATTTTTTTGCGGATGGCGACCGGGAGTTCTTCCCGAACTACCGGCAATTCCGTAGTCATCAAGCTTCTGTCATGCGCTTGTTGGACGGTTGCTTCCAGACTTTTTGCTGCTTGCTCCACATCCTCCTTAGTAGGTGTGTCAGCTCTTTGAACTTTACCCAGTTCGTTGTGGTTCTACTCCTGTGTAGTGGTGTCCTTTCGTCGGAGCCACAACACAGCAGGATTGGGTTGTGGTCGGAGGTTCCCTCTTCAATAGTCTGGATGCTGATCGGTTGCCTCATGTTCTTGATTATGGCAATATCCAACACTTTAGGAGCTCCCGATCTTGTCGGGATCCTTGGGCATCTACAGCTTCTGCTAACAGTCGGCCTTTACTGCAGGTTCGAGTGCTATTCTACTCCGTGTTTTTGCAGTTTAGGTTAGTTAGTACCTATCAACAGTCTTGCTTTGTCGTTCCCTAACATTGTCTGGATGTCCAGCAGGTTCAGGCCTTCCTGCGGGGCTCTGTAAACACAAGTAACAATTACTGGCCCTTTGGAGTTATAGACTTGCACGCTGATGGCGTGTATGTCGGTGTCCTCTACTCCTATGCTATGGTGGTCGATGTCCTTTTTAATTAGGAGGGCCACTCCTCCACGTTGGGTGCTGTCGTCGTGCCTGTAAACCTCATAATCTTGAATATTAATCTTCATGTTACTTGTCACCTTGGTTTCCTAGAGTGCTACCACTACAGGATTCCTATTGTTCAGGAACTCGTCCAGCTCTGGACGGCGAGTCCTTAGCCCATTGACGTTCCAAGACGCTACTGTAAAACTGTCAGGCCGTTTAGGCATGGAGTCGGGACGTTACCGCCTGGACAATGGCTTCCAAGGACTCCCTGTCCATTGCATGCCTGCTTGGTGATGGTAACTAGTCGATCCAATTTCTGGCTCCATTGAGTGGTGGTCGAAACTCTTTCTTTTGGTGGTAACGGAAAATCCCACTTGGATGATCCTTCTAGTAAACAAGGTTTTCATAACTTTGGCTAGAATATGTTATACAAAAGACAAAATGGTATTAAATACTAGAATATAAAGTGATTTAGCAGAAAACCCTTTTTGCTGCCCACTGGGAAGATCCAGTAAATTATAAATAGTTACGTGTGTGTCCATTTTAATGCTTATTTTTAAAAATATACTATTTTAATTCCTTTATATTGTTTAGGTACAAGTACTCAATATTAAAATTAGGACAAAAAATATATAAATATTTGTTTCTCTTACCTTAAATTGTCAGGAATAAAACGCAAGCAGTAACGGCTATAATTAATATTGTTGGGAAAATGAACAAACCGCCAATTAGCCAATCAAATATTTAGGAAAATCGATTAAAATGTGATATTGCTTCGCAACATGGTCACTGATAAATTATTTTGGTTTAAACTGATAGAAAATTATAGAAGACAAAATTTTATTAAACAATTAGAGATTAAAGTTCACATAAAACAAGGACAAAAAACACATTTTTGAGTTGCAACCAACTCGAGTACTCAAGAAAAACATTCGCACATTCTTAATTTTAGCTTCTCTACTTCTAAATCGTTCATTTAAATTAAAACATGATTGGTATGACTTATTATACTTATACTTAATAACCAGAAAATAAACGATTGTTCCAGATCAAATTTACTTTTTAAATACACTTTCCTCTTTCTAACAACATTCGCAACTTTAGGATCGTCGGCTGAATTCTTCCGATGTCCCTCATTAACAACAGTTTTGAAAAGTTTTGTTTAATAATCTTTCCATTTTTCGAGTTAAACAATGAGCAACCCCAAAAATGCAACTAAGATTGATAAACTGAATGTTGTTTAAAATGTCCTTTCATGTTCTCTGACTCACCTGGTATAGGCAAATAATTTGCTATATTTTTCCTCTCGAACTAGATGAAAGTAGAAAATCGTGCAGGAAATTCACAAGATTTATTAAACAAGGTATATCTTATGTCAATATAAGTAAAAATTGATTTACAAAAGCTACAGATCGAGTTTCATTTTATGGAAATATAATTTATTTACCTAAAATCTTACCTGAACCAACATATCTACTACACACCATAAAGAACTTACTAGAAAACAGACAACTACAAGTACGAATTGACAAAACACTGCCATTTTCTTTTTCCCCTGAACAAGGGCTCCCTCAAGGATCCCCGCTCTCACCGTTTCTCTACAATATATACTGCCATGACATACAATTACAACTTACCAGACAAAAATCAAATCGACAGATCGGCATACATATTACAATACGCAGACGACACGGCACTTATTGTACATGACAAAACTACTGAGAGAGCAGCTCAAAGACTCCAAACACTGACAATCAACACAATGACATGGTTTTATAAATGGAGACTAACACCAAACGCGTCAAAAAACCAACTTCTGCTCACAAACCACAGACTCAACGCTGACTCCCCTACAATAAGTGCAGACGGCCAAACGACACAACCAAAAAAGGACGTAAAATACCTTGGAATCACAATTGACCACAAACTTAAATTCACTAAACACATACGAAACATCAGGGCAGAAACAATAAAGAGAACAAAACACTTCCGATCACTAACCTACAAAGACAGAGGAATTAGCACAAACACCGCCACCAAAATATATAAAGCGATTTGTAGACCCTTGCTAGACTTTGGACATATACTCATGACCAACGGAACAGAAAGGACAAAACGTTATACACAAACAACAGAACAAATTGCACTAAGACTAATAACACGAATAAGACACCCCCAAAACCCACTACACAACCCCCCCACCCAACTACTATACGAACGCACAAAAATGACAAAGATCTCGGAAAGACTCATACAACTACAGACAAAATGGACGAACAACCCCTACAACTGGACCATACTGAATCCCCTTTGTCTTACAAAACCAACCAGACAATCCCGCTTCCGTTTCCCTAGATCAACGCTACTCGAACACTTACAAACGCAACTGACTAGTGGACAATAAAATAATTTTTTCTTGCCATTGGAATTTTATTTAATAATATTGTTAACCTAGAATAAGAGAATTTTCATATTTGTTTTTTATTTAGATCAAGACTACATGTATTAAACAAGGGCAGAAAGACCGATAGGTCGATAGCCTTTTTAGAAATAAAGATGTTTACTACTACTCCTACCTGAATTAGATAGCGGCAATGGAAACCCGCATTAGCTAGAATAAATAATAGATATTTTAGAACCCGCAAGTCCCTTGAATTTCATTATTTACATCTCCCTTAATTAGAGTGTCTACATTAAATTAAATCTGTCTTTGAGCTGTGCAAGACATGGCGGTAAGTTTAATTTTGCTTCTATATAATATTATTTATCTATTATAACAAGTTGCATATAATAAACTTATATATAAATGTCTTTTTTATGATAGTTATCAAATTCCTTAATAAAAATAATAATTAATTATTGTAATTTAATACAAAAATATAATATTAATATTATATTTTTATCACAGATTTATGGATTAACTTTAGATAAGAAAGACTATGCGCATTTCGCTCCAATGGGCTTTCATAAAAGTCTAGTATTTTCAGGCCAAAATAAGCCAAATTAACAAAAAAACACGTTTTTACAACTTTTTGAATATCTCCCCGATCAGAAATGCAATTTTAGAAAAAAAACTTGGACTTGCAATTACTAAATTAATTTAAAAAAAAATTGGAATGAATATTTTAAATTTAAAGGAGGATTGGAAGTTTTTTAGGTTTTGGATTATTCTGCAGTTTTGGTAGCTAACTAATTGCTATTTAAATACATACCTTGCCAAGATTAACGATTGACGCGATTTATCTTTTTAGCGCTTAAACAAATTAGCTTGTAGGTAAAAAGAGCTTAAGGTTGTTCAAACAACTTTGCAGCTAATAAATCAATCAATTAAAAACAAAAATTATACTTCTTTCTGATTATGTGCTTTGTTATCCGGATACGGATTGAGGACGAACTCAAACCCCAAGAATCACTGTTTTTGACCGTTTTATAGTCTGTAAAGATCTCCTTTGATCTTTGCATAATGATTTTTACCAATCTCTCAAACAAAGTCCCACAAGAAATTAACAAATCGAACGACAATCTTAATAAACCCAATGTAGAAACCTTTACTCTTTTAGGTTTATCCACAATGCGAATATTTGAAAATTGCGATGATCTGTTGCTCCCTGTTGGGCATTTTTCCCTGGCAATTCATGTTCGAAAATCAAAAACGGTACCAAGCTGCTTATGCATTGTATTCGAATGTAATGCTCGGCTATTACATTTTCTTTTTGATTTCCGCATACATTAAATTGTTCATATTATTGAATGCTGATACAGAGCTTCAGATGGATGCGATTTCTGCAAATATATGCATCACCTTTATCTACAGCATTACCATCACCAGGCAATTGATAATGAAAAATAGTACTGGATTTAGATCGCTTATCAAGCATATTATTGATACAGAAAACTCAGCGTCTGCTTTTGAGGATAGCGAGGTAAGCTGTGTAGTTAAAAAATGCAGAATATCCATATTAGAGTCTTAGGAAGATGTTACTAAAATTAAACTTAACTTCAGATTGAAAAGATGAGAGAAAATGCTGTGAAGGAGAGTAAAAGAAAATCGAAATGGTATCTGTATATTTTATTTGTTGTGACATTACAATATATTCTGAGACCAGCATTGGTTGATTCGAAAATTATTAAAGTCGGAAACATGACCAAAATCATTAAACCGTTGCCGCTATCATCATGGTTTCCTTTTGATGAGCAAGAATTCTATAAGGTGACTTATTTATTTTATTAAATACAAATAAGACACAAATAGTGAAAGTTTACTTTTTCTGATGGAAAGCTATCCTCTATTTCATATAAAAACATTTTCAACCAGAACTAATTCAAACCATTAAAAACAAGCAAATCAACAGGAATTCTGCAATACATGGTAATTCTGCATTATATCAGTTGGAAAAAAATTGGTACATTAGCTAGATCCTACAAGTTTTATGCACAACTTAATTTCTACAACGTCTAATTTTTGCTTATAGTAGAGTATTGAGTATGAAGTCCTCTGTTTATAGTATCATACATTTTTCCTTGATCGTAATAAAATTGACTTTGAAATTAATTTTACGTTCCTTAAATAAAAAAAAATTGTTCTAGGTTGCTTATGTTTGGCAAGTTTTAGACAGCTTGGTAGGAGCTTCGTTTGTTACCTACACAGACATACTTATGTTCAACCTAATTGTATTCCCCATTGGCCAAATAAAAAAGCTGCATCATTGCTTGAAGAATTTTGAAATTTACAAAGAAAAACATAAGGTATTATACAATATTACAGATGACGAAAAGGCTGGAGAAGCAATGTTTATTGAATTCGTTTTCAGACATCGTCAAATTATCGAGTGAGATTAGACGAGTTTTTTCAATATTGTACATATATTTTTATATATTACTTTTAGTTATGTGACCTATTTTAATGATGCGATGGGCGCATCGATGGTATTTGACTTTTTGCAAAGTTCTTTCCAGATCGCTGCCATTTTAACCCAGGTTTTGGGGGTGAGATTTTATGAAAATATTTTTCAAAAACACGAGACGTATCGATCATTTTCTCTTCTAGAACCAAATTACATGGGTAATGTTTGTTTTTGTGAGCACTTTCTTTGTAAGCATGGTTTTTCGATTGATTCTGTACTACTACCATGCCAATGATGTGATGTATTTGGTAGGTGAAGCAAATAAGAAAGCGGTAAAACAAAATTTGTGATACGTTTGTGGTTAATTTGCAATTTTAGAGCCAACGCTTATCGTACTCAATTTGGGAAGCAAACTGGTTCGAGCAACCGAATAGATTAAAGCGGATGATATTAATGTTCATCTTGAGAACGCAGAAACCTCTCACTTTTCGAATTGGGATTTTTAGTGTTATGACTTTGCAGTCTTGCATTTATGTAAGTACATAATTTGCAATTAAGTCGAATAAAATACGCCGATAAAATAATAATAATAATAAAATATGCCAATTGATTCATTTTCATGGATTTAGACAAGATTATAGAGCTAAAAACTGTTTTAAAATTTGCAAAATGTTAATTGTTAGCTAGAATTCTGAATCCCCTTTTCAGAGAATTTCGCATATTAGTTTGATTCTATCGTTTCAAATGGAACTTCTCAACTTTCTTCTTCAGAAAAACTATTTCAGAAAAAAAGATATAATGTAAAAAAACGAGCTTCTCATGCAAAAGGTACAAAGTGAACAAAATTATATTGGCTTATATTTCGAAATCCTATTTTTCAGTGATTACTCAATTTTTGAAACTATTAAATGGATACCAATAAGTATTTGGTTGATCTTCAAAAAAATCTACTTAATATAACGCCTTATATTTAAAACTACTTTTCTCGGTGGCTATTTAGGAATTTATAATATTAAATATAATATATATATTATATAACTTTATAATCAAACCGTGTAATCTTTCTTAGACTTAAAAATTACCAAATTGTCATTAATTTAACCGAGTCTCAATTTTCTACTTAAACGTTTTTACGTTCACAAATACAACATTTAAAATCTTCTCGTTATTTTGGTAGGAAATCAGGGATCAAAAAGACTGCGTTTTCATGAAAAAGCATAATGTAGATTTATTCCAAAAAAGGCTCATTTCTCCAAGATTGTTGTCCAAAAGTAAAAGACAAAAAAGTGCAAATAACGGCTTGATCAAAAAAATCACCGTCATGATTTTGGGATCAAAAAGACTTCGTTTTCATGAAAAAGTATAATGTAGATTTAGTCCAAAAAAGGCTAATTTCTCCAAGATTGTTGTGCAAAAGTAAAAGACAAAAAAGCACAAATACCGTCTGTACCTTATATACTACTCTTCTGATTAATCATGATATAGAGTTGAAAATTACAGTCTTTTACACAGGCAAAAGAGACATAAAGACTGAAATTATTTTTCGAAGACATGTATTTGCATTTAGACTCGTACTTTCGGTTAAGAAACACTAGAAAAAATTTTACTTTCCTATTACAAAATGTGTAGTTAACCTTTAATTCAAATTTTCTTTGCCATTTTATTACACGATGAATTATTTATTACTCTAATATTTGTGTTTCAGATTTTAAGAGCTACTTATTCCTACATAACTTTAATGGTTGGATACAACTGAGCTAACAAAACTCACCTTAGAAGATTTTTAGGCATGTTAGCAAACCTGGAATATTGCACACTGTTTTACTAGAATTAATAAAACATTCACGGAAATATTAGTTGTTTTTTTTTCTGTATTTGATGCATCGGAAATATTGTAACGAGTTACCACGGAATATTTCGAAATCCTATTTTATATCCTTGACCCTGATTTGCTCTTCTGACAGTTTCAAGTGAGGATAAGGCTTGTTGGGGTTAATCAGCTTAGTTTAAGAATAATTCAATCAAAAGTGAAAAATAGATATTATAATTTTGAGGGTTTTTAACTAAGAAAACTTCAATCAATTGCGATGCAAAGGTGTTTAATGCTTACCACTAACCAAGTGACCAATATCTTTTTTCATATAATTTTTTTCCTCAATTGAAATCTCACTGGTCCAATAATTACATTCAATAATTCGTTTGCTTACACCAAAATGTTTTTTAACTCTAAAAATGTCATAAACATTCCCACTCTTTAAACCTCTATTGGAAATCAATTTTCACTAGTTTTCAGAAAAGAAAATTGCAGAGTATTTTAATAAACCAGCTGTTTCCATTTTATGTGGAGTAATTCAAGTGCAAGGTGTTCAAATTGTGCAAAGTTTCACTTAATAATAGTTCTTCATGTTTATTGCTTTCTTACATCATCAGCATCACGTAAGAATAAGTGGCTTTCAAAATCTGGAACAAAATGAAATTGTTCATTTCCTTGCTTATCCAGTTTTCACAATTTCATTATTTTACTCAATAAAACTTAATTACATACCGCAATAAGTGACTCGATGGACATCACCCCAAACCCTCCAATACGAAGTGTTAGAGGTCGTTGTGTTCTGAGTATAAAAATTAATATCATTTGTTTCACTTTAGGAGCTTGCTCAAACCAGTTACTTTCATATATTGAGTAGGACAATTCTGCACTCTAAAAAGACCGGAGGAACATTTCGTTATGTTATAGAATATTAGATACAAGTGAAATACGGCAGGATCAACTAAATACGTTTGAAGAACTGAACAGTTAAAACATTACATATTAGATGCTTTAACAATGATATATTTTCTAAAACTTACCAAAAGCATTACGTTATTGGCATGGTAATAATACAGAATCAATCTGAAAATCATACTAGCAAAGAACGAAGCCACGGTAAGTACCACCATAACAGAAATTTCTGACTGAAAATGGGAAACACATTTTTTCAGTTCATCTCAGTCAATTTGGATTCTTTACGAACTGAGAATTAATTTTTTTTTAAATATTTTCATGCGATTGATTGCAATTAATTGTCAAAACCTCGTAGGTACGGAAATATTTCCAACACATAATGAAAAGATCACAATAACGACTTAGAAATACCTATACTAAATATTCACCTTTGAAACTTCGGTCAGAATGGAGGCAATATGCAAGGAGCTTTGCAAAAAATCGAATACCATCACAATTTCCATTGACTCATTAAAGTGCCGCACATATCTAAAAAAATGGTATTTAGATATGACAATATTTTAAGGCCATATAGATGATAATATACAGGATAATTTCCTTATGCCTGCGTATGAAGTAAGCCAGGGTGATTTTTGCCGCTTGTTCATCATCCACAATATTATATAAAGTCATAAATTTTTCCTTGTAATGAGAAAAATTCTTCAGCAGGTGTTGCAATTTTTTCAGTTGAACAGCAGGAAATACTATTAAATTGAACATTAAAATATCTGTACTTGTGACATACGTAGCTCCCTGTAAAAGGTTTAGATCTTGCCATATGTAAGCGTACTGAAATAACATAAAAACATATACATTTTGTTATTTTTGCGGGATCTCTTAATCATCCATACTTACAGGGTAATGTTCTTGTTCATCAAATGGAAACCATGAAGATGCCGGTAAATATCTGATTACTTTCGACGTGTTGCCGATTGAAACTATAATTGGCGTCATTAAGATCGGTTTAACGAAATATAACATTGACAGAACCATCATCAAAAATCCATAACATTTTACAATTTTATCACTTCTTTGGACGATTTTAAGTTCAATTTCAATTACCTAAAATTGTAAATTCATTAGCTTACAATTTTAGTGAGTGAATGCATTTTTTATTATTAGAGTGCACTAATATAAATTATAAAATAATAATAACCTCGTCATCTTCAATGGGAGATTTACAATTTTCAGTTTCTAAAATCTGCTTAATAGTAGCCCTGAAACTACTATTTAACATCATAATCAGTTGCTTTGCAAGAGTGATGGTATATATAGATGTAACCGATATATTGGCAAAAATAGCATTTCTCATTACTTCTTCATCGGATATTAAAATCAACAGTTCTAATTGTTCAGTGAATACAAATAATGTGAAAAATCCCAACATTAATTTCGAATAGAATAGAGTACATGTTTTGAAATGTTTTATTATCATTGAACATGAATTGCCAAGGAAATGTACCCACTAACGAAGAACATATCATAGATATTTGGATCAGCCGACATTTTGGATATATCTAAAAGAGATCAATTGTTAAATAAATATGTATAGTATGTGTAAAAAATGTAACAAGAAACTTTTAGGTAAATTTTTATACTTAGATACTTTTTAGGTTGATTAATTCGTTAATTGCTTGATCTACAAATTTACACAATTTTATTTTACTTTACACAAATATTCTGAAATATTTCTTCTAAATCAACATAGAATGACCTAGAGTAGACTAAGTATTACCAAAAATTCCCTATTCTATTGGGAGATTAAATCGAGATTTTGCCACATATGTATTGTTAATGTTTTTAATAACAACAGCAAAACAAATTGTATTGTAAATAATTTTAAATCGACTTCTAATTTGGCAATAATAAATTTTTAAGAACAAAAAAGTTTATATTTCTTTTGATGAACAGGTTAAAATCATCATTTTTTCATCAATCATTTTTGTCCATATTCATTGAAAACAACAACAAAGTGTTTTAAACAATAAATAAAACAATCTGGAAATTATGTGCAATTACTTACGGCCATGTTCCATTAGAGCTACCAGAATACTATAATGTTTCGATAATTATGGAGAAAAATTGTATAATTTTTCCATGTATAATTTGCATACTAAACTCTTTAATTGAGGTTTGACTTGCGTCTGTTAGCAACGCATTAATTATTAGGGCGAGATCCTTATAAAAATGGAAACTGTTGGAAAATCGTCCAGCTTTTGATAAAAAATTATTTAACCTGCCATTGGCATTTCTTTTGGCTAAAGATGGTATTTCATAAACAATTATTTTAATCATTTCAGTAAGAAACTAGATATGATTCTTCTAGGTAAAATTTAAATTGCACCGAAATATATTTGGAGCTTTTAATTTTAATCCAAACATGCTAAGTTACTTGCAATTTTTACGAATATAATAGAGATAATAGATACACACCGATCTGATCGGAAATGCTAGAAATTAAACATCATTAGTTTGGAGGCAAAAATGTCCGATATATGTGAATTTTTAGTAATAAAAGTAGAAAAGTTGGCTGAATGGAGACTCGAAAATTAAAAAGATAAATAATTTTAATACAGTTTCATAGCAAAAATTAGATTTAATATGCTTGTAAAGAAATCTGCAATGCCGAGGCTTTTAGTAGTTTTAATAACAATTTGAACATTTTGTTCAAGTACGGATGGTACTAATTGCTCTTAATAACTTCAAGTTTATAAATGATAAGACGACAAAAAAAATATAATAGAATGAACAATCGTCACTTTACATACTCACTACTTGATAAGCTAAACATCGTGTTCAACTTTTTGCAAAGTTCTTTCCAGATGGCTGCCATATCGTTTATTTTAGTACAAAAAATAATAATAAAATTTACTTTTGTTGCGATCCCATATTCAAATATCGTTATGTCCAAAACTATTGAATTCAATCACATTGTATGTTATACAAAAAATACTTCGAATTCAATGTAGAACCTGAATCTGGATTGAAAAGTAGGCTGTTCCATTAAAAAAAACTTGACTGTCATAAATTTATTTTGAGCTACCCTGTGTACTTCAAAGTCACAGAAACAAATACTTTGGCGACAACCACAACACTTTTATATGAACGTTTTTTTCAGTTGCTATTTCTGTACTATATAAAAGGGGGAGCTCTCGCTTCGCTGGCTCACCCTGTATACCATCATGCCGCAATCTTATTACAAGTATTGATTAATTTTCATAGATTTAGACAAGATTCTAGAGACAAAATTTTAATAGTTAGCTAAAATTATGAATCCCCTTTTCAGACCATTTCGCATGTTAGTTTGATTCTATCGTTTCAAATGGAACTTGTCAACTTTCTTCTTCAGAAAACTTATTTTTAGAAAAAAGATATCATCTAAAAATTGGGCTACTCATGCTAAAGGTATAAAGCAAATGTAATTCTATTTGCTGATGTTTCGAAATCCAATTTTACAGTGATTACTCAATTTTTGAAACTATTAAATGAATACCAATAAGAATTTGGTTGATCTTGAAAAAAATCTACTTAATATAAGGGGTTAATTCCAGAAACGTAATTTTATTTATATAAGCTAACTGATCATTATTCAGGTTTATTTGTATAACTTTGTAATCAATCCGAGTTTCGTCAATTTAAAAAAAAATTATTTAGCCTCAAAAATTACCAAATTGTCTTTAATTTAATCCAGTCGCAATTTTCCAGTGAAACGTTTTCACATTCATAAATACCATATTTAATCTCTTCTCGGTATTTTGGTAGGAAATTACCGATCGATAAGACTGAGTTTTCATGAAAATGGATAATTTAGATTTATTCAAAAAAAGGCTTATTTCTCCAAGATTGTTGTCCAAAAGTAATAGACCAAAAAGGAAAAATGCTGTCTGTACCTTATATACTACTCTTCTGATTAATAATGATCTACTTTTAAAAACTACAGCCTTTTAACATATCTGGAAAAATGCTTAATATAATTTATTATTATGTTTCTTGTCACATGGATCTGAATGCTCCATCAAAATTCAAGTAAACAGGTACACAACATGGCTGACAAACGAGACATTAAGACGGAAATTATTTTACTAAGACAAGTATTTGCATTTAAACTTGTACTTTCGGTTAACAAACACTGGTAAAAAATCCTACTTTTCTATTAAAAAAATTGTAATTAACTTAACCTTTAATTAATATTTTCTTTGCCATTTTAATAAACGATGAATTATTTATTGCTCTAATATTTTTATTTCAGTTTGGAATTCACGTGTTTGTTGCTGTAAGTTTGCTCTTGTGTGTAAGCTACTTACCCCTACACCACTTCAATGGTTTGACAGAATTGAGCTAACATATTAAAAAAACACGGTTTTACTAGAATTAATGAAATATTTACAAAACTATTAGTTGGTTTTTCTGTATTTGATACATCCGAAATATTGCAACCAGTAACCACGGAATATCTCGAAATCCTATTATATCCTTGACCCTGATTTGCTCTTCTTACAACTTCAATTGAGGATAAGGCTTGTTGCGGTTAATCGGCATAATTTAAGAACAATTCAATGAACAGTGAATACTGGATAAAATAAATTTGAGGGTTTTTAACTAAGAAAACTTCAATAAATTGCGATGCAAAGGTGTTTAATGATTACCACTAACCAACTGAACAATATCTTTCGCATACATTTTTTTCCTTAATTGTAATTTCACTGGTACAATAATTACATTCAGTAATTCGTTTGCTTGCATCAAAACGTTTTTCAACTCTAGAAAAGTCATAAACATTTCCACTTTAGAAAGCTGTTTTAGAAATCAATTTTCACTAGTTTTCAGAAAAGAAAATTGCAGAGTATTTTAATAAACCAGATAATTCCATTTTATGTGGAGTGATTCAAGTGCAAGGTGTTGAAATTGTGCAAAGTTTCACTTAATAATAGTTCTTGATGTTTGTTGCTTTTTTAGATCATCAGCATCATGTAAGAATAAGTGGCCTTCAAAATCTGGAACAAAATGAAATTGTTAATTTTCTTGCTTATCCGCTTTTCACAATTTTATTATTTTAATCAATAAAACTTAATCACATACCGCAATAAGTGACTCGATGGACATCACCCCAAACCCTCCAATACGAAGTGTTAGCGGTCGTTGTGTTCTGAGTATAAAAATGAATATCATTTGTTTCACTTTAGGCGCTTGGTCAAACCAGTTACTTTCATATATTGAGTAGGACAATTCTGCACTCTAAAAAGACCGGAGGAACATTTCGTTATGTTATAGAATATTAGATACAAGTGAAATACGGCAGGATCAACTAAATACGTTTGAAGAACTGAACAGTTAAAACATTACATATTAGATGCTTTAACAATGATATATTTTCTAAAACTTACCAAAAGCATTACGTTATTGGCATGGTAGTAATATAGCATCAATCTGAAAATCATACTAGCCAAGAACGAAGCCACCGTTAGAACCACCATGACAGAAATTTCTGACTAAAAATGTAAAACACACATTTTTTCAGTCATTACGAATTGGTTCAATTTGGATTCTTTATGAATTGAAAATTTCAAAACGATTTTGAATATTTACATGTATCTACATGCGTCTGATTGCTATTAATTGTTATAAAGCGCATACGGAAACTTATTCAACACATAATAATAAGACCACAGAAACGACGTAGGATTACTAAATATTCACCGTTAAAACTTCGGGCAGAATGGAGGCAATATGCAAGGAGCTTTGCAAAAAATCGAATACCATCACAATTTCCATTGACTCATTAAAGAGCCGCACATATCTAAAAAAGTAGTATTCAAATATGACAATATTTTAAGGCCATTGATGTGATAATATACTTGATAATTTCCTTATGTCTGCGTATGAAATAAACCAGGGTGATTTTTGCCGCTTGTTCATCATCCACAATATTATATAAAGTCATAAATTTTTCCTTGTAATGAGCAAAATTCTTCAGCAGGTGTTGCAATTTTCTCAGTTGAACAGCAGGAAATACTATTAAATTGAACATTAAAATATCTGTACTTGTGACATACATAGATCCCTGTGAAACGTTTAGAATTTGCAATATGTAAGCGTACTGAAAAAAAAAAGAAATATATAAACATTGTTATTTTGGCGGGATTTCTTAATCATCCATACTTACTGGGTAATGTTCTTGTTCATCAAACGGAAACCATGAAGATATCGGTAAATATCTTATTACTTTCGTCGTGTTGCCGATTGAAACTATAATTGGGGTCATTAAGATCGGTTTAACCAAAAACAACATTGACAGAACAATCATCAAAAATCCATAACATTTTACAATTTTATCACTTCTTTGGACGATTTTAAGTTCAATTTCAGTTACCTTGAATTAAAAATTTATGACCTAACAATTTTTAGCGTGAATTAATGTTTCATTATTAGAGTGCCACAATATAAAAACAATATAATAATAACCTCGTCATCTTCAATAGGAGATTTACAATTTTCAGTTTCTATAATCTGCTTAATAGTAGCCCTGAAACTACTATTTAACATCATAATCAGTTGTTTTGCAAGTGTGATGGTATACATAGGTGTAACCGATATATTGGCATAAATAGCATTTCTCATTACTTCTTGATCGGTTATTAAAATCAACAGTTCTAATTGTTGAGTGAATACAACTAACGTGAAATATCCCAACATTAATTTCGAATACAAAGAGTACATGTTTTTAAATGCTTTATTATCATGGAACATGAATTGCCAGGGAAATGTTCCCACTAACGAAGAACAAATCATTGATATTTGGATCAGCCGACATTTTGGATATATCTAAAAGAGTAAAATATGTATAGTACCTACTTTTTAAAAATACTTACACAAAAAATATACGAAAATTCTAGATAAATTTACATGCATAAATATTTTGTATGTTTATGGATTCATTAATTGCTGGCTGTGCAATTTTACACTGAATTTTGCAATAAAATTTCTTCAAATTAACATTCAACGAGCCACAGTAGCCTAAGTCTTACGAAAAACACCCTGCCGTTTTGCTAGAATATATCTATATTTTGCGACAGATGAACATTTATTATTTAGTTAATTTATAATTAGAATTAGAAATAATTTGAAATCGACTTCTAAACTGGAAATAATTAATTGTTAAGCATAAAAAATATTTCTTTTGATGAACAGATGAAACTAGCTTTTGAGTATTTGTCCATGTTCAATGAAAACAACAACTAATTGTTTCAATATTCAATTTCAAGTGAATAAAACAATCTGGAAATAATCTGCAATTACTTACTGCCATGTTCGGTTAGAGCTACCAGAATACTATCATGCTTCCACAATTATGGAGACAAATTGTATAATTTTTCGATGTGCAATTTGCATACAAAACTCTTTAATTGAGGTTTGATTTGCGTCTTTCAACAACACATTAATAATTAGGGCGAGATCCTTGCAAAAATGGAAACTGCTGGAAAAGCGTCTAGCTTTCGATAAAAAATTACTTAACGTGTCCTTGTCAACAATTCAATGAACAGTGAAAAATTATTATAAAATTGAGGGTTTTTAACTAAGAAAACTTCAGTCAACTGCGATACGAAGGTGTTTATTGATTAGACCAAACCAACTGAACAATATCTTTTTTTATATGTTTTTTCCTCAATTGTAATTCCACTGCTACAATAATTACCTTCATTAAATCGTTTGCTTGCACCAAAGTGTTTTTTAACTCGAAAAAAGTCATAAACATTTCCACTCTACAAACCTCTTTTAGAAATGAACTTTCACTAGTTTCCAGTAACGAAAATTGCAGAGTATTTTAATAAGCCAGATGATTCCATTTTATGTGAGTAATTCAAGTGCAAGGTGTTCAAATTGTGCAAAGTGTCACTTAATAATAGAGCTTGTTGTTTGTTGCTATCTTAGATCATCAGCGTCATGTAAGAATAAGTGGCCTTCAAAATCTGGAACAAAATGAAATTGTTCATTTTCTTGCTTATCCGCTTTTCACAATTTCATGATTTTAATCAATAAAACTTAATCACATACTGCAATAAGTGACTGGATGGACATCACCCCAAACCCTCCAATACGAAGTGTTAGCGGTCGTTGTGTTCTGAGTATAAAAATTAATATCATTTGTTTCACTTTAGGCGCTTGGTCAAACCAGTTACTTTCATACATTGAGTAGGACAATTCTGCACTCTAAAAATACCGGAAGAATATTTCTTTATGTTATGGAATATTACAATGGCAAAACGGCAGCATCAACTAAATACGTTTGAATAACTGAACAGTTAAAACATTACATAATGATATATTACATGGATAACAATGAATTTTTTTCAAAAACTTACCAAAATCATTACGTTATTGGCATGGTAGTAATATAAAATCAATCTGAAAATCATACTAGCAAAGAACGAAGCCACTGTTAGTACCACCATTACAGAAATTTCTGACTGAAAATGGGAAACACTAAAGTTTTCAGTTCATTTCAGTCAATTTGGATTCTTTACGAATTGAGAATTTCAAAACAGTTTTGAATATTTACAGGTATTTACATGCGTGTGAATGCTATTAATTGTTATAAAGCGCATACGGAAATTTGTTCAACACATAATAATAAGATCACAGAAACGACGTAAGAATACTAATATTCACCTTGGAAACTTCGGTCAGAATGGAGGCAATTTGCAGGGAGCTTTGCAAAAATTCAAATACCATTACAATTTCCATTGACTCATTAAAGAGCTGCACATATCTAAAAAAATAGTATTGAAATAGGACAATATTTTAAAGCCATATAAATGATAATATACTGGATAATTTCCTTATGTCTGCGTATGAAGTAAACCAGGGTGATTTTTGCCGCTTGTTCATCATCCACAATATTATATAAAGTCTTAACTTTTTCCTTGTAATGAGCAAAATTCTTCAACAGGTGTTGCAATTTTCTCAGTTGAACAGCAGGAAATACTATTAAATTGAACATTAAAATATCTGTACTTGTGACATACGTAGCTCCCTGTAAAAGGCTTAGAACTTGCCATATGTAAGCGTACTGAAATAACATAAAAAATATAAACTTTGTTATTTTTAAGGGTACTCTTAATGATCTATACTTACTGGGTAGTATTCTTGTTCATCAAATGGAAACCAGGAAGATATCGGTAAATATCTGATTACTTTCGTCGTGTTGCCGATAGAAACTATAATTGGCGTTATTAAGATCGGTTTAACGAAATATAACATTGACAGAACAACCAGCAAACATCCATAAGATTTTACAATTTTATTACTTCTTTGGACGATTTTAAGTTCAATTTCAATTACCTTAAATTATAAATTTATTAGCTTTCAATTTTAGTGCGTGAATGCGCTTTTCATTATTAGAGTGCACTAATATAAATTATAAAGTAATAATAACCTCGTCATCTTCAATGGGAGATTTACAATTTTCAGTTTCTATAATCTGCTTAATAGTCGCTCTGAAACTACTATTTAACATCATAATCAGTTGCTTTGCAAGAGTGCTGGTATATAAGAATGTAACCGATATATTGGCGAAAATAGCATTTCTCATTACATCTTCATCGGTTAATAAAATCAACAGTTGTAATTGTTCAGTGACTACAAATAAAGTGAAATATCCCAACATTAGTTTCGAATACATAGAGTACATGTTTTTAAATGTTTTATTATCATGGAACATGAATTGCCAGGGAAATGTTCCAAATAACGAAGAACAAATCATAGATATTTGGATCAGCCGACATTTTGGATATATCTAAAAGAGAAAAATTGTTAAATAAGTATGTATGGTATGTGTTAAAAATGTAACATGAAAATTGTAGATACATTTACATGCTTAAATACTTTTTAGGTTGATTAATTCGTTAATTGCTTGATCTACAACTTTACACAATTTTTTTTTACTTTAGACAAAAATTGTCAAATATTTCTTCTAAATCAGCAAGGAATCGGCTACAATAGACTAAGTCTTACCAAAAATGCTCTATTCTATTGGAAGATTAAATCTAGATTTTGTCAAAACAAATTGTGTTTAATAATAAACAATAATTAATTTTCAAGAACAAAACAATTTTATTTCTTTGATCAGCAGGTTAAAATCAAATTAACTTTTGAATTTTTGTCCGTGTTCAATGAAAACAACAACTAATTGTTCTAAACAATAAATAAAACAATTTGGAAATAATGTGCAATTACTTACGGCCATGTTCCATTAGAACTACCAGAATACTATAATGTTTCGATAATTATGGAGAAAAATTGTATACTTTTTCCATGTGTAATTTGCATACAAAACTCTTTAATTGAGGTTTGACTTGCGTCTTTCAGCGACGCATTAATTATTAGGGCGAGATTCTTTTAAAAATGGAAACTGTTGGAAAATCGTCCAGCATTTCATAAAAAATTACTTAACCTGACCCTGGCATGTGGTTTGCCTTAAGGTGAGATTTCATAAATAATTATTTTAATCATTTGAGTAAGAAACTAGATATGTTTCTTGTATGTAAAATTGAAATTGCACCGAAATATATTTGGAGCATTTGATTTTAATGCTAACATAATAAGTTACTTGGAATTTTTTATGAATATAGATAATATATACACATCGATCTGATCGGAAATGCTAGAAATTAAATATCATTAGTTTGGAGGCAAAACGAGAATTTGAAAAATGTCCGATATATGTGAATTTTTAGTAATAAAGGTAAATTATAAATGAAGTAATTGAGAAAATAAAAGTAGAAAAGTTGGCTGAATGGAGACTTGAAAATTAAATAGATAAATTGTTTTAATACAGTCTCCAAGCGAAAACTGGATATAATGTGCTCGTAAAGAAATCTGCATTGTCGAGGCTTTTGGTCGTTTTAATAACAATTTGAACATTTTGTTTAAGTACGGATGGTACCAAATTCCTTTTAATAACTTCAAGTTTATAAATCATAAGACGACAAAAAAGTATACAGGAATGAACAATCGTCACTTTACATAGTCACTGCTTGGTAAACGAAACATCGTGTTTAACTTTTTGCAAAGCCCTTTCCAGATCGTTGCCATTTTAACCCAGGTTTTAGAGGTGAGATTTTATGAAAATATTTTTGAAGAACACGAGACTTAACGATGATTTTCTCTTCTAGAACCAAAGTACATGGGTAATATTTGTTTTTGTGAGCACTTTCTTTGTCAGCATGGTTTTTCGATTGATTCTCTACTACTACCATGTCAATGATGTGATATATTTGGTAGGTGCAGCAAACAACAAAGCGGTAAAACAAAATTTGCGATACGTTTGTGGTTAATTTGCAATTTTAGAGCCAACGCTTATCTTACTCAATTTGGGAAGCAAACTGGTTTGAGCAACCGAATAGATTAAAGCGGATGATTTTAACGTTTGTCTTGAGAACTCAGAAACCTGGCATTTATCGAATTGGAATTTTTAGTGTCATGACTTTGCAGTCTCGCATTTATGTAAGTACTTAATTTGCCATTAATTCTAATAAAATATGCCGATAGATGTTATACAGGGTGAGTCAACGAAGCTAGATTCCCCCCCCCCCCCCTTTACAATCGAACAGAAATAGCAACTGACAAAAAAACGTTCATATGAAAGTATTATGGTTGTCGCCAAAGTATTTGTTTCTGTTACTTTGAAGTCTACATGGTAGCTGAAATAAAGTTATGACAGTCAAGTTTTATTTATGGAACTGCCTACTTTTTAGTCCAGATTCAGGATCTACATCGAATGTGAACGATTTTTTGTATGACATACCATGCGACATACCATTCAACAGTTTCGGACATAACGACATTTGAATCTGTGAACGCAACAAAAGTAAACTTTATTATAATTCTTTTTACTAAAATAAACGATATAATTTTAAAGGAATATTGAAACAAATGTACTATTTTCTCGTTTTTGCTTTGTTCTGTTCTCAAATTATATCGTTTATTTCAGTAAAAAAATAGTTATAAAATTTACTTTTGTAGCGGTCCCATATTCAAATGTCGTTCTGTCCAAAACTATCGAATTCAGTCACATAGTATGTTATACAAAAAATTCTTCGATTTCAATGTAGAACCTGAATCTGCATTCAAAATTGACCTATTCCATTAAAAAAAAAACTTGACTGTCTTAACTTTATTTTGAGCTACAACTTAGAAGATTTTTAGTCATGTTAATAAAACATTCACAGAAGTATTAGTTGTTTTTTCTGTGTTTGATACATCCGAAATATTGTAACGGGTAAGCACGGAATATTTCGAAATCCTATTTTATATCCTTGACCCTGATTTGCTCTTCTTACCGTTTCTAGTGAGGATAAGGCTTGTTGTTGTTAATCGGCTTAGTTTAAGAACAATTCAATCAACAGTGAAAAATAGATATTATAACTTTGAGGGTTTTTAACTAAGAAAACTTCAATCAATTGCGATGCAAAGGTATTTAATGCTTACCACTAACCAAGTGACCAATATCTTTATTCAAACAATTTTTTCCTCAATTGTAATGTCACTGGTACAATAATTACATTCAGTAATTCGTTTGATTACACCAAAATGTTTTTTAACTCTAAAAAAGTCATAAACATTCCCACTGTTCAAACCTCTTTTAGAAATCAATTTTCACTAGTTTTCAGAAAAGAAAATTGCAGAGTATTTTAATAAACCAGATGATTCCATTTAATGTGGAGTAATTCAAGTGCAAGATGTTCAAATTGTGCAAAGTTTCACTTAATAATACAGGTTGTTGTTTGTTGCTTTCTTAGATCATCAGCATCATGTAAGAATAAGTAGCCTTCAAAATCTGGAACCAAATAAAATTGTTCATTTTCTTGCTTATCTGCTTTTCACAATTTGATTATTTTAATCAAAAAAACTTAATCACATACCGCAATAAGTGACTGAATGGACATCACCCCAAACCCTCCAATACGAAGTGTTAGCGGTCGTTGTGTTCTGAGTATAAAAATTAATATCATTTGTTTCACTTTAGGCGCTTGGTCAAACCAGTTACTTTCATATATTGAGTAGGACAATTCTGCACTCTAAAAATACCGGAGGAACATTTTGTTATGTTATGAAATATTAGATACAATTGAAAAACGGCAGGATCAACTAAATACGTTTGAAGAACTAACAATACATAATTGTATATTGATGATTTAACAATGATATATTTTCTAAAACTTACCAAAATTATTACGTTATCGGCATGGTAGTAATATAGCATCAATCTGAAAAGCATACTAGCCAAGAACGAAGCCACTGTTAATACCACCATTACAGAAATTTCTGACTAAAAATGGAAAACACAAATTTTTTCAGTTCATTTCAGTAAATTTGGCTTTTTACGAATTGAGAATTTCAAAACAGTTTTGAATATTTACATGTATTTACATGCGTCTGATTGCTATTAATTGTTATAAAGCGCATACGGAAATTTGTGCAACACAGAATACTAAGATCACATAATCGACGTAAGAATATTAAATAGTCACCGTTAAAAGTTCTGGCAGAATAGAGGCAATATGAAAGGAGCTTTGTAAAAAATCGAATACCATCACAATTTCCATCGACTCATTAAAGAGCCGCACATATCTAAAAAAATTGTTTTGAAAAATGACAGTATTTTAAGGCCAGATAGATGATAATGTACTGGATAACTTCCTTATGTCTGCGTATGAAGTAAACCAGGGTGATTTTTGCCGCTTGTTCATCATCCACAATATTATATAAAGTCATAAATTTTTCCTTGTAAAGAGCAAAATTCTTCAGCAGGTGTTGCAATTTTCTCAGTTGAACAGCAGGAAATACTATTAAATTGAACATTAAAATATCTGTACTTGTGACATACATAGATCCCTGTAAAAGGTTTAGAACTTGCAAGATGTAAGCGTACTGAAAAAAAATAGAAATATATAAACATTGTTATTTTGGCGGGATTTCTTAAGCATCCATACTTACTGGGTAATGTTCTTGTTCATCAAACGGAAACCATGAAGATATCGGTAAATATCTTATTACTTTCGTCGTGTTGCCGATTGAAAATATAATTGGGGTCATTAAGATCGGTTTAACCAAAAACAATATGGACAGAACAATCATCAAAAATACATAACATTTAACAATTTTATTACTTCTTTGGACGATTTGAAGTTCAATTTCAGTCACCTTAAATTAAAAATTTTATTATTTATTATTTACTTTACCTTTCAATTTATAGCGCAATTCATTTATAGCGCAAATTCATTTTTCATTATTAGAGTGCAAAAATATAAAAATAAAATAATAATAACCTCGTCATCTTCAATGGGAGATTTACACTTTTCAGTTTCTATAATCTGTTTAATAGTAGACCTGAAACTACTATTTAACATCATAATCAGTTGCTTTGCAAGAGTGATGGTATATATAGGGGTCACCGATATATTGGCGAAAATAGCATTTCTCATTACTTCTTCATCGGTTATTAAAATTAACAGTTGTAATTGTTCACTGAATACAAATAATGTGAAAAATCCCAACATTAATTTCGAATACATAGAGTACATGTTCTGGAATGTTTTATTATCATGGAACATGAATTGCCTGGGAAATGTTCCCACTAACGAAGAAAATATCATAGATATTTGGATCAACCGACATTTTGGATATATCTAAAAGAGTAAAATATGTATAGTACCTACTTTTTAAAAATACTTACACAAAAAATATAAGAAAATTCTAGATAAATTTACATGCTTAAATATTTTGTATGTTTATGGATTCGTTAATTGCTTGCTGCGCAACTTTACACTAAATTTTGCAATCAAATTTCTTCAAATCAACATTCACTAAGCCACAGTAGACTAAGTCTTACGAAAAACACCCTGCTGTTTTGCTAGAATATATCTAGATTTTGCGACACATGAACATTTATTATTTAGTTAATTTATTATTAGAATTAGAAATAATTTGAAATCGACTTCCAAACTGGAAATAATTAATTGTTAAGCACAAAAAAAATATTTCTTTTGATGAACAGATCAAACTAACTTTTGAGTATTTGTCCATGTTCAATGAGAACAACAACTAATTGTTTCAGACAGTGAATAAAACAATCTGGAAATATTCTGCAATTACTTACTGCCATGTTCGGTTAGAGCTAACAGAACACTATAATGTTTCCACAATTATGGAGAAAAATTGTATAATTTTTCCATGTGTAATTTGCATACAAAACTCTTTAATTGAGGTTTGATTTGCGTGTTTCAACAACACATAAATAATTAGGGCGAGATCCTTGCAAAAATGGAAACTGCTGGAAAAGCGTCTAGCTTTCGATAAAAAATTATTTAACCTGTCCTTGGCATATGATTTAGTTTGAGGCGGGATTATATAAACAATTATTTTGATCAGTTGAGAAGAAAGATCTGAACATCCTGCGTTACTTTGAATTTTTATGAATATAGATATTACACTTTGATCCTATGAATAAAATGTTAGAAATTAAATTCCCATTAGTTTGGAGGCAAAAGGAGAACTTGAAAAATCTTCAACATATGTGTATTTTGCTAATAAAAATAAATTATTAATGAACTAATAGAGCAAGTAAATGTAGAAAAATTGGCTGAATGGAGACTTGGAAATTAAAGATTCAGTTTCCAAGCGAAAATTAGATTTAATGTGCTCCTAAAAAATCTGCAATGTCGAGATTTTTGGTCGTTTTAACAGCATTTTGAACATTTTGTTTAATTTCGGATGGTACCAAAGGCCAAGAAAATAAAAGCAAGTATACATAAGACATGTAAGTTAAAATTTCTTTTAATGACTTCAAGTTTATAAATAATAAGACGACAAAAATGTGTCACTTTCCATATTCACTACTTTTTAAACTAAACATTTAATAACATAAAGGATGTATTTTTTATTCAGGTTTATTTGTATAACTTAATAATCAACCCGAATTTTGTCCATTTTAAAATAATTTTCTTTAGATTTAAAAATTATCAAATTTTCGTTCATTTAACCGATTCTCCATTTTCCAGTTGAACGTTTTGAAACATTACAATTATTGACTTGAAGAAAGTGGTAAAGTCTATTAGAATTTTTGCATACAACATTTAAACCACATTTAAACAAATAGTATTGTCAACTGTTGATATAATTTTTTTCTCGAAGTTTTGACAGGAAATTAGCAATCAAAAAGACCGAGTTTTCATGGAAAACATGATTTAGGTTTATTCCAAAAGATACTTTCCGCTCCAAAATTGTTGTCCAAAAGTAAAAGAAAACAAATTCAATCACCGTGTGTGCTATATGTACTACTCTTCTCATTAACTATGATCAATGTTTAAAAATTACAGCCTTTTAATATACTTCGAAAAATATTTGTTACAATTTTTTATTATGTTTGTGGCCTCCTGGAATTGAATGCTCCATCAAAATTCAAGTAAACAGGTAGAACCACGGATGACGAAAGAGACATAAAGATAGAAATTATTTGGCGAAGACGAGTATTTAGATTTAAAAAGTATCTATAAAGATAAAAGACGTTGGTTTATTTACCTGTAAAGTGAGAAAACGTTAGTCAAACATGTAGTTTCGATTAAAACACCCTAGGACAAAAACTGTACTTTTTTATTTTAAAATTTTTAGTAAGTATTTGACTAATATTTTCTTTTCTATGCTAGCTGCAACGATGAATTATTTAGTACGCCGATAATTTTGTTTCATACTTACCTTAACACCTACTCCTACGTCGTTTTAATGGTTGGCTACAATTAAGCTAACAAAACTCAAGTTAAAAGATTTTTAGGCATGTTAGCAGACTTCAAATATTGCACACTATTTTAAATTAGTGAAACATTCACTTCAATATTACTTGTTTTTCTGTATTTGATACATTCGAAATATTGTCACCAGACCAGTACTTGACCATTCTTGACCCAGATTTGCTCTTCTCACGGTTTAAATGTAGGATACGGTTTGTTGGGGTTAACCGGATTAGTTTATAAACCATTCAATGAACAGTAAAAAATAGATAAATTTGATGGTTTTTTAACTAAGAAAACTTCAGTCAACTGCGATGTGACGGTTTTTATTGATTAGACCTAACCAACTGAACATTTTTTTTCATACATTTTTTCCCTCAATTGTAATTCCACTGGTGCAATAATTACATTTATTAAATCGTTTGCTTGCACCAAAATGTTTTTAACTCGAAAACAGTCTTAAACTGCAAGGTGTTCAAATTGTGCAAAGTTTCACCTAATGGTAGAGCTTGTTGTTTGTTGCTTTCTTAGATCATCAGCATCATGTAAGAATAAGTGGCCTTCAAAATCTGGAACAAAATGAAATTGTTCATCTTCTTGCTTATCCGCTTTTCACAATTTCATTATTTTAATCAATAAAGCTTAATCACATACTGCAATAAGTGACTGGATGGACATCACCCCAAACCCTCCAATACGAAGTGTTAGCGGTCGTTGTGTTCTGAGTATAAAAATGAATATCATTTGTTTCAATTTAGGCGCTTGGTCAAACCAGTTACTTTCATATATTGAGTAGGATAATTCTGCACTCTAAAAATATGGGAAGAATATTTCGTTATGTTATAGAATATTAGATACAATTGAAAAACGGCACAATCAACAGTTAAAATATTACATAATTATATATTAGATGATTGAATAATGATATATTTTCTAAAACTTACCAAAAGCATTACGTTATCGGCATGGTAGTAATATAGAATCAATCTGAAAATCATACTAGCCAAGAACGAAACCACGGTTAGTACCACCATTACAGAAATTTCTGTCTAAAATGGAAAACACAAATTTTTTCAGTTCATTTCAGTCAATTTTGACTCTTCACAAATTGAGAATTAGAGAAAATATTGAATATTTACATGCGTTTGATTATTGTTATAAATATAAAATTGTTGCTATTGATTGTTATAAAGCGCATACGGAAATATGTTCAACACATGATAATAAGATCACAATAACGACGTAAGAATCCTAAATATTCACCGCTAAAACTTCGGGCAGAATGGAGGCAATATGCAAGGAGCTTTGCAAAAAATCGAATACCATCACAATTTCCATTGACTCATTAAAGAGCCGCACATACCTAAAAAAATAGTATTGAAATATGACAATATTTTAAGGCCATATAAATGATAATATACTGGATAATTTCCTTATGTCTGCGTATGAAGTAAACCAGGGTGATTTTTGCCGCTTGTTCATCATCCACAATATTATATAAAGTCATAAATTTTTCCTTGTAATGAGCGAAATTCTTCAGCATGTGCTGCAATTTTCTCAGTTGAACAGCCGGAAATACTATTAAATTGAACATTAAAATATCTGTAGTTGTGACATACGTAGATCCCTGTGAGCTATTTAGAACTTGCCATATGTAAGCGTACTGAAACAACAAAAATATATAAAATTTGTTGTTTTTGCGAGATCTCTTAATCATCCATCCTTACTGGGTAATGTTCTTGTTCATCAAATGGAAACCATGAAGATATCGGTAAATATCTGATTACTTTCGTCGTGTTGCCGATTGAAACTATAATTGGGGTCATTAAGAGCGGTTTAACGAAAAATAACATTGATAGAACAATCAACAAAAATCCATAATATTTTACAATTTTATCACTTCTTTGGACGATTTTAAGTTCAATTTCAGTTACCTTAAAATAAAAATTTATTACCTAACAATTTTTAGCGTGAATTAATTTTTCATTATTAGAGTGCCATAATATAAAAACAATATAATAATAACCTCGTCATCTTCAATAGGAGATTTACAATTTTCAGTTTCTATAATCTGCTTAATAGTAGCCCTGAAACTACTATTTAACATCATAATCAGTTGCTTTGCAAGAGTGATGGTATATATAGATGTAACCGATATATTGGCGAAAATAGCATTTCTCATTACTTCTTGATCGGTTATTAAAATCAACAGTTCTAATTGTTGAGTGAATACAACTAAAGTGAAATATCCCAACATTAATTTCGAATACACAGAGTACATCTTTTGAAATGTTTTATTATCATGGAACATGAATTGCCAGGGAAATGTTCCCACTAACGAAGAACATATCATAGATATTTGGATCAGCCGACATTTTGGATAAATCTAAAAGAGAACATATGTTAAATAAATATGTATGGTACGTACTTTTTAAAATTTACTAAAAAACAATAGAAGAAAATTCTAGATACATTTACATGCTTAAATATTTTGTCGGTTTATTGATTCGTTAATTGCTTGCTGTACAACTTTACACTAAATTTTGCCATCAAATTTCTTCAAATCAACATACAATGAACCACAGTAGACTAAATCTTACGAAAAATACCCTGCTGTTTTGCAATAATGGTAATAATTAATTGTTAAGCATAAAAAATTATTTCTTTTGATGAACAGATCAAACTAGATTTTTAATTTTTGTGCATGATGCATGAAAAGAACAACTAAGGGTTTCAAACAATGAATAAAACAATCTGGAAATTATTTGCAATTACTTACCGCCATGTTGGATTAGAGCTACCAGAATGCTATGATGTTTCCACAATTATGGAGAAAAATTGTATAATTTTTCCATGTGTAATTTGCATACAAAACTCTTTAATTGAGGTTTGATTTGCGTGTTTCAACAACACATTAATAATTATGGCGAGATCCTTACAAAATTGGAAACTGTTAGAAAAGCGACTAGCTTACGATAAAAAATTACTTAACCTGCCCTTGGCATAAGGTTTAGTTTAATGCGAGATTTTATAAACAATTATTTTGATCACTTGAGAAAGAAAGTAGATCTGATTCTTCATGGTAACTATGAAATTGCACCGGAATGTATTTGAACATTTGATTTTGATCTAAATATCCTGCGTTACTTGGAATTTTTATGAATATAGATAATACATATCGATCCGATGAATGAAATGCTAGAAATAAAATGGCATTAGTTTGGAAGCAAAACGACAACTTGAAAAATCTTCGACATATGTGTAGTAGTAGTAAACATCTTTATTTCTAAAAAAGGCTATCGACCTATCGGTCTTTCTGCCCTTGTTTAGTACATGCAGTCTTAATTTAGATAAACAAATAAAGATAAAAATTATCTTATTCTAGGTTAATAATTTAATAATTTTAATTCTGTCAAACAGAGATCTTGGATTTATTGTCCGGTGGTCAGTTGCTATTGTAAACGTTCGAGTAGCGTTAATGTAGGGAAACGGAAGCGGGATTGTCTGGTTGGTCTTGTAAGACAAAGGGGATTCAGTATGGTCCAGTTGTAGGGTTGTTTGTCCATTTTGTCTGTAAATGTATGAGTTCGTATAGTAGTTGGGTGGAGGGGTTGTGTAGTTGGTTTTGGGGGTGACTTATTCGTGGTATTAGTCTTAGTGCAATTTGTTCTGTTGTTTGTATATAACGTTTTGTCCTTTCTGTTCGGTCTAGCAAGGGTCTACAAATAGCTATATATATTTTGGTGGCGGTATTTGTGCTAATTCCTCTGTCTTTATAGGTTAGTGATCGGAAGTGTTTTGTTCTCTTAATTGTTTCTGTCCTGATGTTTCGTATGTGTTTAGTGAATTTAAGTTTGTGGTCAATTGTGATTCCAAGGTATTTTACGTCGTTGTGTGGTTGTGTCGTTTGGCCGTCTGCAGTTATTGTAGGGGAGTCAGCGTTGAGTCTGTGCTTTGTGAACAGAAGTTGATTTTTTGAAGGGTTTGGTGTTAGTCTCCATTTATAAAACCATGTCATTCTGTTATTTGTTAGTGTTTGGAGTCTTTGAGCTGCTCTCTCAGTAGTTTTGTCATGTACAATAAGTGCCGTGTCGTCTGCGTATTGTAATATGTATACCGATCTGCCGATTTGATTTTTGTCTGGTAAGTTGTAATTGCATATGTCATGGCAGTATATATTGTAGAGAAACGGTGAGAGCGGGGAACCTTGCGGGAGTCCTTGGTCAGGTGCAAAAGAAAAAGAGAAAGTGTTGTCAATTCGTACTTGTAGTAGTCTCTTTTCGAGTAAGTTTTTTATGATGTGGAGTAGATATGTTGGTGTGTGGAGTTTGTGAAGTTTGTAGAGTAATCCCATATGCGAGACACTGTCAAAGGCCTTGTTAATGTCCATGAATAGACACGCCGACTTTCTGTCAGTTAGGTGAGTTATTTATACATTGTTGGCCAAAATAAAGAGCGGATGAATAGTCGAGTGATGTTGTATATATTTTCCGATCAGTTTTTCAAGTCGCTGCTTTATTATGTACTCAAAGACTTTGCAAAGTACTGGGAGTAATGTAATTGGTCTGTAATTGCTCGGTTGTGTATTGTCCAGTCCATTTTTCGGTATGGGGATTATTAAGCCGTTCTTCCATGTTTTTGGGATTTTGTTTTTTATGATGCAGTTGTTCAACTCAGCTAGACTCAGCCTGTATGTTTCCTGAGTTAGGCCTTTCAGGAGTTTTGCCTTTATGTTATCTTTTCCCGGTGCTGTGTTTCTGATATGCGCTAGGGCTTCATCGTATTATATGTCTGTGATCAGTTTGTATGTATATTTTGGTGAGCTGTTAAAATAGTTCAAGTACCAGTCGTTGATCAAGTTCAATCAATCGGAAGGCCCTTTGATAGTGTCTGGTGAACGAGTCAGCCTTCTCTTTGCCTGTGTAACGTTCTATTCCGTTTTCGTCAATTGTGGCAGTAGTGTTAGTTTTTTTGTATTCCGCTAGTTTCTTAATTTTTCGCCAGTATGTTTTGCCTTTGTCTTTTTGTATTTTTACATGTTTCTAGCCATTTGTCTTGTCGGTATTGTCCAATCAAGGTTTTAATGTTTCTGTTGAGTTGGTTCAGTGTCTTTTTTAGGTCGTTATTCTGAGTGTTTGTATATAGTCTGTACAGTTCTCTCTTTTGTTTTATGAGTCTCAGTATGAATTTGGGTAGTGTATGTCGGTGGAAAGCATTTTTTATTTCCGGGCTAAATTTTCCTATGGCTAGTGAAAGTTGTTGTTGTATGGTTTCTATTGAAATGGGCTGTGCTTGCGATTGAATGTAGTCATGTATATGATGTTTCACTTTGTCTATGTCAGTCTTTGTTAGGTGTAACTTTTTCTCCATAGGAGGTGTACTGGAGATAGGATGCGTATGTTGTAAGCCTACGTTAAACGTAATAACCAGGTGGTCGGATCCAAGTTCGTTGGTTAAGTTTATGTTGTTGATGGTGTTTGTTAAGTTTCTTGTGAGCAGTAGAACGTCTGGTGTTGAATCTGGGTTTGCGGGCATCAGAAAAGTTGGTGGGGTGTGCTGTTTTATAAAGTCCGAATTTTGTAAAAATCTTTTAAGCTGTTTCGTTTTGTTTTTGTTCAAATTAAAGTCGCCTATAATTATTGCATATTTATAGATGCTTGCTTTGGTCAATATGTTTTGTTCTAAGTTGGAGTGTGGGTGTATGTATGTCAGAAATATGTGTATCAGGTCATTTAGGTAGGGTATCGTAAAATGTATGCAGTCGTTCAGAGGGTGGTTGAGGGAAGGAGGATTTGCTCTTCCAAGTTTAAATTTTGGTTTTAGGAGAGCTGCGACCCCGCCGCTGGCATGATTAATGGTATTTCCATGCCTATAGATATACTGCCAATTTCTGAACGTTGGTGTCTGTCCTAGTTGGGTTTTAGTCTCTACAAATATGCAGCAGTCTGTGTCGTTTTGTTCTATGTAATTGTAAATAAGTGGTTTTTTACTGTTAAGTCGTTGATGTTGGAGTAAAGTAGTCTCATGTTGAAGGGTCTATGTTAGTGATTGTTTGTTTTGATTGTTCATGGGGTTCTGTCGAGGAGTTTTTGTTAGGTAGGAGCATGTCGAACATCAATACATACCATATGGTTACCAAAAAAGACGACCGAGGTGTCGATGTCAAAATCTTCAATAAATTATTTTCGCATATTTTTTTTATCAAATCTTCTCTGTTAGTGTTGGTAGACTTGTTCATTTGATGTTTGTATTTGTTTAATATGAGATCGTGAGTTGTTACTGGTGAGTGTATTCTGTTATCCTTAGCTATCGCATCCGACACCTCAGACGTTCTCTTGTTCAGACACTTAATTTTAACATTGGGGATACCACCGATTGGTGGAACGCTTACAATAGCAACTGACTACTGGACAGTAAATCCCAGATCTCTGTTTGAGAGAAATAAAATTATTAAATTATTAACCTAGAATAAGATAATTTTTACCTTTATTTGTTTATCTAAATTAAGACTGCATGTAATAAACAAGGGCAGAAAGACCGATAGGTCGATAGCCTTTTTTAGAAATAAAGATGTTTACTACTACTATTTAATATAATTTATTATTATGTTTGTTGCCACGTGGAAATGAATGCTCCATCAAAATTCTAGTAAACAGGTAGAAACCATGGATGACGAAAGAGACATAAAGACGGAAATTATTTGGCGAAGACGAGTGTTTGCATTTAACAAGTATCTATAAAGATAAAAGACGCTGGTTCATTTACCTGTAAGGTGAGAAAACGTTTGTCAAACATGTAGTTTCGGTTAAGACACCCTAGGACAAAAACTGTACTTTTTTATTTTAAAATTTTTTGTAAATATTTATCTAATATTTTCTTTTCTATGCAACTAAACTATGAATTATTTAGTACGCTGATAATTTTGTTTCATACTTACCTTAACACCTACTCCTACATCGTTTTAATTGTTGGCTAAAATTAAGCTAACAAAACTCATGTTAAAAGATTTTTAGGCATGTTAGCAGACTTCGAATTTTGCACACTATTTTAATTTAATTAGTGAAACATTAACTTCAATATTAGTTGTTTTCCTGTATTTGATACATCCGAAATATTGTAACCAGACCAGTACTTGACCATTGTTGATCCTGATTTGCTCTTCTTTCGGGTTAAATTTAGGATACGCCGTTTGGGGCTAATCGGATTAGTTTATAAAAAATCAATTAACAGTGAAAAATAGATATTATAAAATTAAGGGTTTTTTAACTAAGAAAACTTCAGTCAACTGCGATGCGTGTTTATTGATTAGACCTAACCAACTGAACAATATCTTTTTTCATATGTTTTTTCCTCAATTGTAATTCCACTGCTACAATAATTACATTCATTAAATCGTTTGCTTGCACCAAAGTGTTTTTTAACTCGAAAAAGTCATAAATATTTCCACTCTACAAACCTCTTTTAGAAATTAACTTTCACTAGTTTCCAGTAACGAAAATTGCAGAGTATTTTAATAATCCAAGTGATTCCAATTTATGTGGAGTAATTCAAGTGCAAGGTGTTCAAATTGTGCAAAGTTTCACTTAATAATAGTTCTTGATGTTTGTTGCTTTCTTAGATCATCAGCATCATGTAAGAATAAGTGGCCTTCAAAATCTGGAACAAAATGAAATTGTTAATTTTCTTGTTTATCCGCTTTTCACAATTTCATTATTTTAATCAATAAAACTTAATCACATACTGCAATAAGTGATTGGATGGACATCACCCCAAACCCTCCAATACGAAGTGTTAGTGGTTGTTGTGTTCTGATTAAAAAAATTAATATCATTTGTTTCACTTTAGGCGCTTGGTCAAACCAGTTACTTTCATATATTGAGTAGGATAATTCTGCACTCTAAAAATATGGGAAGAACATTTCGTTATGTTATAGAATAGTAGATGCAATTGAAAAACGGCAGGATCAACAGTTAAAACATTACGTAATTATATACTAGATGATTTAGCAATGATATATTTTCTAAAACTTACCAAAAGTATTACTTTATCGGCATGGTAGTAATATAGAATCAATCTGAAAAGCATACTAGCCAAGAATGAAACCACGCTTAGTACCATCATTACAGAAATTTCTGACTAAAAATGGAAAACACTAATTTTTTCAGTTCATTTCTGTCAATTTGGATTCTTTACGTATTGAGAATTTCAAAACAGTTCTGAATATTAACATGTCTTTACATGCGTCTGATTGCCATTAATTGTTATAAAGAGCATACGAAATTTTTTTCAACACGTAATAATAAGGTCAGGAACGACGTAAGAAAACCAAATATTCACCCCTAAAACTTCGGGCAGAATTGAGGCAATATGCAAGGAGCTTTGCAAAAAGTCGAATACCATCACAATTTCCATTGACTCATTAAAGAGCCGCACATATCTAAAAAAATAGTATTGAAATATGACAATATTTTAAGGCCCTATAGATAGATGATAATATACTGGATAATTTCCTGATGTCTGCGTATGAAGTAAACCAGGGTGATTTTTGCCGCTTGTTCATCATCCACAATATTATATAAAGTCATACATTTTTCCTTATATTGAGCGAAATTCTTCAGCATGTGCTGCAATTTTCTCAGTTGAATAGTAGGAAATACTATTAAATTGAACATTAAAATATCTGTACTTGTGACATACACAGATCCCTCTAAAAGGTTTAGGACTTGCCACATGTAAGCGTACTGAAATAAAATAGAAATATATAAACATTGTTATTTTTGCGGCATTTTTTAACCATCCGTACTTACTGGGTAATATTCTTGTTCATCAAATGGAAACCATGAAGATGTGGGTAAATATCTGATTACTTTCGTCGTGTTGCCGATTGAAACTATAATTGGGGTCATTAAGATCGGTTTAACGAAAAATACTATTGTCAGAATAAACAGCAAAAATCCATAACATTTTACAATTTTATCACTTCTTTGGACGATTTTAAGTTCAATTTCAGTAACCTTAAAATAAAAATTTATTACCTTAGAATTTATACCGTGATTTCATTTTTCAATATTAGAGTGCCATAATTTAAAAATAAAATAATAATAACCTCGTCATCTTCAATGGGAGATTTACAATTTTCAGTTTCTATAATCTGCTTAATAGTAGACCTGAAACTACTATTTAACATCATAATCAGTTGCTTTGCAAGAGTGACGGTATATATAAATGTAACCGATATATTGGCGAAAATAGCATTTATCATTACTTCTTCATCGGTTATTAAAATCAACAGTTTTAATTGTCCAGTGAATACAAATAATGTGAAATATCCCAACATTAATTTCGAATACATAGCGTACATGTTTTGAAGTGTTTTATTATCTTGGAACATGAATTGCCACGGAAATGTTCCCACTAACGAAGAACATATCATAGATATTTGGATCAACTGACATTTTGGATATATCTAAAAGAATAAAATATGTATAGTACCCACTTTTTAAAAATTACTTGCAAAAAAATATAAGAAAATTCTAGATAAATTTACATGCTTAAATATTGTGTAGGTTTGTTGATTCGTTAATTGCTTGCTCTACAATTTTACACTAAATTTTGCCATCAAATTTCTTCAAATCAACAATGAGCCACAGTAGACTAAATCTTACGAAAAATACCCTGCTGTTTTGCTGGGTATTTTTCGATGAACATTTATTATTTAGTTAATTTTTTATTATAATTAGAAATAATTTTAAAGACACCTAAACTGGAAATAATTAATTGTTAAGCACCAAAAAAAATTATTGCTTTTGATGAACAGATCAAACTAATTTTTTAATTTTTGTCCATGCTCCATAAAAACAACAACTAAGGGTTTCAAACAATGAATAAAACAATCTGGAAATAATGTGCAATTACTTACGGCCATGTTCGGTTAGAGCTACCAGAATACTATAATGTTTCCACAATTATGGAGAAAAATTGTATAATTTTGCCAAGTGTAATTTGCATACAAAACTCTTTAATTGAGGTTTGATTTGCTTGTTTCAACAACACATTAATAATTAGGGCGAGATCCTTGCAAAAATGGAAACTGCTGGAAAAGTGTCTAGCTTTCGATAAAAAATTACTAAACCTGCCCTTGACATATGGTTTAGTTTAAAACGGGATTTCTTAAACAATTATTTTAATCGTTTGAGTAAGAACGCAGATATGATTCTTCAAGGTAAATATGAAATTGCACCGAAATGTATTTGGAACATTTGATTTTGATCAGAATATCCTACGTTACATGGAATTTTTTTTATCAAAATAGATAATGCACATCGTTCTGATGAAAAGAAATGTTATTAGTTTGAAGGCAAAACGAGAACTTGAAAAATGTCCGATGTATGTGAATTTTTAGTAATAAAAGTAAATTATGAATGAACCAATTGAGCAAATAAAAGTAGAAAAGTTGGCTGAATGGAGACCAGAAAATTAAATGGATAAATAATTTTAATACAGTTTCCATGCGGAAATTAGATTTAATGTGCTCCTGAAGATTTCTGCATTGTCGAGGATTTTGGTGGTTTTAACAGCATTTTGTTCAAGTACGGGTACCATCCGTAAGGCCAAGCAAATAAAGACATGTAAGTTGAAAGTTTTTTTAATAACTTCAAGTTTATAAATGATAAGACTACAAAAAATATAAAAGAATGAACCATCAACTTTACATAGTCACTACTTGGTAAACTAAATATTTAGTGATATATAGATAAATAATTTTTATACAGGTTTGAATAATTGTTGCATTTGTACTTTTATTTTACAATCGGTTGGTTGGTATTCAGTTAAAATTATTAAAATTATTCAAAATTAAAACAAGAAAAGTCAATTCAAGCAAATTCCAAGTTATGTTGACACCAATCCAATTCCTGATTGAAATAATTGTTACTATTTCTATAATATGTAATTGTGGCCTTATTCACATATTTTACGTTGGTACAAAAGCCTTAACTATTACTTCCATTAAAGAAGTCAGTTATTTAAGACGCATTTGTAAAATATTACACGTGAAAAAAACAATGTGTATATAAATATGTCTTGGAGGCTTCAACGCTTCATTGTTTTTAAATATAATCAACTCTGCTTGCATCGGAAGTAGCCAACACTCTGTAAATGTTTGTTACTTTTTTGTTTGCTACTTTGATTCTGGACACGTTGAACTGATGAAAGAACATGGCAACCAGTTTATTTTCACCTCGAGCTCAATCACCTATAGCGGACTCTGCGTTTCTCTGGATCAAAATTTCCAAATAAAAAATCTTTCATTTTACATGAATATAAATTATTTATTCCTTGAGTCAAATAGTACATTTGGCAATGATTGTTTAGTTCAAATTTATGAACGTTTGCGCTTAAGGAATGGTCATTATTAGTTAGTTCATATGAAAATGCATATTCACTTCAGCTCTCTCGTATTACACAAGAAGTAGGTACTACTTGCAGTGGAGACTGGCGGAAATCGAAAGTGCAACACCACCTGATAACAGTGCACTTTTATTGCAAGTAGTTCACCAACTACCTTCGGTACTGACGTCTGGTTTACCTTTCAATCTCCAAATATGTCTCTACTAAATTGTGATTATCAATGTTTTTCTGTGTAACAGTGTCTTCGTTGAATTAGAATAAATTATCAAAAAATTGACATGTTTCTTCAGGCTGTGGTGATTATAGTTTTGATGCATAATGTTGATAATGTTCGGGGACAGTCGAGTAGTCCTCAAAACAACACCAGCAGTTTATCCAAATTGTCAGCTCAAACTGGAAGAACACCTGTGATAATGCAAAATGCAAATGCACCAATGAACCAAACAGGAATGAAGGAATTTGCAGAATTATTTGATCAGTATTATTGGTCTAAGCATGTGAAGTTACTAAAAGATGGAAATTGTAGGAAAAATATGGAAAGCTATATCACACAGCTGCGGAATGGGTCTTTTTGGGCTTCAAAAAGTAAGCAACAATATCTTTATGTATATAGATTTGTGTAACATTAACATTTGTTAATATGGAACGCAATATTATAGTATATTTATTGTTTCCTTTTATCTAGAGAAGTTAGACCTTTATGGAGTTACATTTTCGCATAAGTAAGCTTTTATTGTTGCTTGCAAGCTTTTTAAACTTTTAAATTTTCAATGTATGCGACTGTCTTATTGAGATTTTGTAAGCGTAACCTTTATTTGATACCGTTCATGTTTTGCTACTTGTAAAAGTGTTTGGAACTTTAAAAGTGTGATATTGAATGGTGCAATTGCTGAAAGAAGTATTGTTTCAAGGGCGATTTCAGTAATAAAATCTCTTGGGCAGCATTTCATTCAAATTTACTTCAACAGTGTCCACATTATATCGTTGTCATCATTATATATAGATATTAAGCGTTTCCAGCGGCTTTTCCCTAAATTAACTCGATTTTAGGGAGTTGATGAAAAACGAGCAATTTATTGTAATTTGACCATTGATTAATTATCAACTATAACTATACATGAAAAAAATACGGAAGAAAAACGGAGGTGACATACGCTCGATTACCAAACCGCAGGGTGTTTCAAGTTTTAATAGTTTTATGGCTGATTAGTTACTGTGCTTTTTAGATGTTTACTTAATATTATATTTAATAATTAATCACGCTAAATGTTCTGCAAATACTCACGGCTTTTCTGAGGTCAAAATCTGTTTTTTCCATTCGTAACGAGCTGCTGCTCATTTCTTTACAGAAAATTGAAATAGTGTTCAAAGGAGAAATAATTTCATACTGTATTTACGTATAAACCACGTATATATGCACGCAATTTCAATAATTTTCGATCAATTAAATATAATTTTTTTATATTTTTTTATGTTATCTAGATAATTTGTTCTCACAATTACCCAACTTTTATTCGATTTTACTTAGTCTTAAAAATAAAAACGATCGCAATATTGACACCGACGTTTTCAAGATTAAAGCTCTATTTGGATATACATGTGATACTTCAACATTTAATTCACACAAACTTTTAAAATATTAAATTATTTTCATTTACTCGCTGCTCAGCATGCATCTTCCTGCACAAGTACATAATCTATCTTGCATCAAAAACGCTTCTATTGCAATGGAAAGTGCAATGATCAATTTAGCTTATGCTAATGTCTCAATACGTGAAACGCCAATTAATACATTAGAAAATAACCGAAAACTTTAAGCAAGGCAAACATCGAAATCGTTTCCTGTCGCTAACTGGCCGGTAATAAGAAATGATTTTTATTAACAATTTGGATCCTAATCGATACTTTCTCTGCAACTAGTTTACCAATCATCATTAATTCCAGGTTATTTCAATCAATTTTACTATAATATTTTTATAGTATATATAATATTTTTAATAATTTTTACTTCCAGCTTGAAGACAAATTATTCATCCTCTCGCTTTCAGAATTTATTCATTCAGTCCCTTTCAACCTTAACCCTAACGGTATATTCTTTAAATACTTAAGCAAAGTTCCGCAAATGCACTTTTCGCGTATCTAAAGTAAAAGCAGAAAGAAGTGCATGTGCATTCAATGTACGAATACCGGTCAAATGGATTATATAATGGTTTGGTGCTGGTTTACATTTGTTGAGGATCGTAATTATGTGGTATCAAAATGAAAGTAAGCCAAACAGGTTTTTGAATCAGTCGAAGAAATTGGCTCGGCTTGCTATTAGCTAATACTTATTTACTATGAATATGTTATACATATCTATTACCTGTATGCTTTATTTTTTCATGACTTTATTGAGAAACTTTTATCTTCATTTTATTGTCATTGTTAATTTTATGTATTTTATTTTTTTGATTTCCGCGTCTTTGAGGAGAATTTTTATCGCCTACGTTATCTGCTTCCGCTTTGTTGTTAAATATATTCTTCTTACTGTTTATTTCGAATACATCTTGTAAACTTTCAGCCGCACGATATTACCTTGCCTTTCTGCACATTTTGTAACTTATTATTGCTTCAAAAACTTTGCTTAAATATAAAAAAAGTATTTCCCAATACAGAACTTGGACCCTTCAACGATCTGATCCACTATTCTCTCTACAATGTGGAGCTTTTTGTCATTCTTCTGAACCATTGAATGCTTAATACCTTTCCACTTTCCGTAGCCTCCAGGGTTGCTTTTGAATATTAATTTGTAAGCGAGTTAAACTGAGGCGAGATATCAAGGATTGCAATGTTTATTAATTGTAACTAATACTTTCAATTAAACCGTCCAAAACAGAAATGTTACCATTTTTTAATAAATCATTGCCTTACTGTTCTTTTACAAAAAAATCATCTCAAGAAGTGGAATAGAAAATCAAACTGAAAACATAAAAGTAATTAATATGTCTCTTATAAATGTTATTTTGAAGCTTATATAATATTAAAATAAAATTCCTGGGTTCCAGTCAATTATATTGTTTATTATTTTACTACAAAAACGTTTCGGTGTCTTTCTCCACCATCATCAGTTTGTATGCATGACTGTTGCTATCTTCAAATTTACAGTTTACAGTATTATATAATATATATTTTGGAATATATTAATGAAATTACGCAAAATGTAAGGAATAAAAAATGCGATACGCCTTCTGTACATCCACACATTCCACACATCAGACGCAATTATTGAAGGCTGCTCATGCCAAAACATACAAAAATAATATATTTTTTTAATTTACAAAGGCTAATTTCTTAAACAATTTGTCAGTGTTATTACAGATTAAAAATATTTCATTTTGCAAGTTAGAAACAGTTTAAATTTTAACAACGATCACTAATCACCTTAAATTACCTTCCTACCTTAAACTACTAGTTCCTACCTTAAATTACTACACACAAAAGAACTAACTGGTTAGAACGTTTTGCAGCGTTTTGCTAGATAATATTCTTCATTTAACTTATTGCTTCACTTATATTATTTATTAAGTCTGTATTGTGAACGGTCACCACCAAGTAATCATTTTGACTTAAAACTTAGCTATACTTTGGAATCTGAAAATTTTTCTTTTATCATCAATCACAAGATGGCAACTGAATAACTTGAAAAAAAGTTGATTATAGGTATCATTTCGCATGAGAATTAAAAATGAAAAGAAATTCTCTTTAAATTAAGGTAGAAAGTTGTGGGTTTATTCAGATAGATTCGAAATTTATCAACACTCAAAACAGCCTTTCGTTGAATACAATTGCCCAAACTTCCGTAAGTTAACTAACCCTGTCATGTGCCTTTATGAAGAGACTTAATAAGATAAATCACCTCATTTCAAGCATAATCAAAAATCCTTTAAAAAAATATTTAAAATAAATTAAGATTTGCATAGCCCTAAGATACTTGTTCTAAAACTTAAAAAAAACTGGTAACATTTTTAGTGGCTAACACAAAACACAATGTTTCTTCATTAGTTAGAATGGTCAGCTTAGGAACATTCTTTACGAATATGGAATTTGTAATATTCGGATCTGGGAAGATTGTTGTTTATTCAGACCACCGATGTTGAATGTTAATTTGATACTTATGATACAAAGCTCCTCAATATTCAAGTCGACCTGTTGGATGTCCAAGGAATTTGTTGACTTGAATTGTGGACTTTTTTTTCTATTATTTTATTTACATAACATTGCATTTTCAAGAATAATTTTCATGTTTTAGTGTATGATGCATCTGGGCGATATAATGGACAGTTCTTCTTTGGTAATGATTATTGGCTTGGATCTTGGACGTTGTGCCATGAACTTCAAAATCCCAATACCAACAATGAAATTCCTCCTTTTCCCGTATACTTTTTTGTTGTTAAATTCAAAGTAAATATGGGCTTTACATTTACACCCCAGGTAAGAACTTTCGTTCCTTAGGCCTTAAAGTTACGGTCTTTTAAGGCGAGATTTAAAAAATTGTATGGCACAAACGACGGCTAATTCCATAGGAACTGTATAGTACTGCGCTAAAAAATATTCTATTATCCAATCTCAATTTCGCTAACGGAAAGTACAGAAAGTTGCAACAAATACCAACCCAGAAGCTCCAACTAGACAGGGCACAGTTAGTCGTAAATCAAATAATCCTCGAGAAAAATAGAATTGACAACATTTTTACAAGAAAATCCAAGTTGCATCACACTGAAACTCTCTAATGCCATATAAACTTACCTCACCTAGTGTGTGGTAATGACATAATCTACTAACCTGTACCCTATAGGAAGAGAAAGCAAGTGGAAATAGCAAATATCGAAAATACCGCATCAATACTGCAATATTTCAGCAATAACACACTTTATTTTGTTGTCGTTTTTTAGCCTCGACAAATCCATTTAGGGCTTTGCCTGCCTAAATCTTGCGATATTATGGATGTAAGAAAGTTGCTACTGGAGGAACGTACCAACACCATTAACACAACAATTATTGATGTTCGAACAGTACCAGGAAGTTATTCGATTTTTAAAGACGTTAAATTTCAAATTGTGGGGTATGTGATACTTAATACCGATTTATAGTCGTCAACTAGCCTAATAGTATTTGGTTGATTTACAGTTTTGCAAACATATCAAATTAATTCACGCAATACAGGTAATAAAACGTATAGCCTTCGAGATAGACAGCATGAATATAAAAACAGCACCAATTAAAACAAGGACTTATTAGTCATAATCTATTGGTCCTTTCCTTTTCGTTTCCATTGTCTGGTAGGGATCTGTTGATTTCGTCACAACGTACAATACTTAAAATACATGTTACATCCTGCATGCAAAATAGGCAGATTTTGCAATATATTTGCAGTGCAGCTATTGCTGTTTAAAAACCAACAGCATTTATTCGATGGGTCTTATATTTGCCAACTAGTATTTTGAAATATTTTGCGAAATTCTTAACGACAAGTAATTAAATTGCCAGTATTCTTTGATGAATTTTATAATTTGCTCACTCGACGTAAATAACCATTAAACAAAAGTCACCTTTTACCATGCGTTTTTCCTTGTTATTAATTTTTTTCAATCTATCTAAGAACGTTCGAAGTTGATCAATGACTTGCACAAGCAACACCAGCCTTTACATTAAAAAAATAATTATTAAATGGTGTTGGTTTGTATGGAAAATTTTATTGGTGTTTATAAACGTATTGTTCGTATAAATCAGATCTTATTCGTCGTATTTTATTAGTTAAATATTTTGCCATCCACCCGTCATTAAAATTAAATATGTTGTGTAATTTTTAGCATATCTGGATTGGTGACATTAATGTTGATAATAGTCGCCTCAGTTGTTGAAGTACTTTTAAAGAAAAAAGTTTGTCATTCTTATTCGAAAAATGATGGGGAAGCGAACAGGACAGTTGAAAGTTCAATAAGCAAAGAGAAAATTATCAGCAACCCAAACAGCCTCAAGACGGAACACAGTAATTAGAAATATAAATTACTAGTGCATTATTTGGAAGTGATTTTGAAAAATAATCCAATTTTTTATGAAATTTTAGGAATTCTCTTAAGACTGTTGCTCGCCTTTTCAGCAATCAGTAATGGAAGAAAAATTATTTGTGCCAACTCCTCAGTGTCCAAAGACGTAATAGGTTGCTTTCATGGATTGCGCGTCTTTTCCATTGGATGGATCATTTTAGTTCATACTTACTTGCAGATTTTTGGAATTGGAGCGAACAAAAGTTTACGCACGGTTACGGAACAGAACTTTATGTATCAAACAATAGCAAACGCGACATTTTCAGTAGATACATTCTTTTTTATAAGGTAAGCAAAGAGAGAGTGACAACTAATGTTCTATGGATTAACATACAAATAAGAATAATATAACTACAGTTTTGAAAAGTGGTTTTCTTGTTTTGCTTGTAGAAACTCAAAGTTTAGAAAGATTTTCTCGATTAGGAAGAAGTAATTATTTAGGATTTAATGTTATTTAGAAAAAAAATAACATTTGCGGATCTGTTAAGGTTAACAATATTGTTATTCCATATGGAAGTTATTAAATTCCATGTGGAAGTTCAATAATTGTTTCGTCCTGAAGAAATTTTAAGCTAAATTTTATTACATTTGCATGATTCTCACAATTTCTCAATTAACTCACAATTCAACAATGTTCTAAAATTAACTGGATTTAAAACTTTTGTTATTTTTAGTGGCCTGTTGGTGACTTTGGTATTTCTTCGAAACGAAGCTTCAAAAGATGAAAAACCGCAAGAGAATTCTCTAGTAGCAGTTTTGTCTTCAAGTGTCTCAAAATTTGCTCTCATGATAGCCTACAGGTTTATTCGCTTAACACCTGCATACTTATTCGTCTTAGGAGTCAACGAAGTGGTTGTCAGGTATATTCACAAGTAGGTAAATGTTATTTGATATGAAGCACCGCTCAAGCTGTATAAATCACAATTAATTTCATATTTTTTTCCATCGAGGCGGCAAATTAATAACAGTTTTTATATTACTCCGGGCGAATATTACTAATTATTTTCCTTGTTGTTCACTAAATTGCTTCGTTTCTCCAATGTGCAGTGCTTACACGGCCATATTACAGGAAATATACTGCTTATTTCAATTTAATTTCTACGGAAAACGGAAGCAGTTCGAACCGGACTTGTTCTGGCTTTTTCATATAAGAAAATATTGTTGTTCTTTGTTTTTCTGTTATAAACATGTGATCTAAGTAAACGACACCGATTTCTTGAAAATTAGCCCGAGATATTCTGATTTTTCAAAATTTTTCGAAAATTTTTAAAATTTCTTGTTAAAGATGATTAACATTTTGATATTCAGAACACCATATTCTTACCAATATTTAAAATGAATTTGAACAGTAATACATTTGATTCAGTTAATTGTCTTTCTAATATTGTTTGTAGTTAGAAATATTCAAGCAATTTTTGTACATTTTTTAAAAACATTTAGCTCCAAACTGCGTTAACTAAGATAAAATAAAGATTTTGACTTGCAACTTCTCTTCAGACTTACGGATGACTACGGAATCAACGCACACAGTGTAAAAACACTTTAATACATATTTACTAATATTAGCTTCACCTTTTTCTGCATCAGTATAAGGAAAACTGTTTTATTTTCATAATGAATGCCGTACTTTATTAGAAATTAATAAAAAAATGCTTGTTTTCAGCAATTCAGTTTTTACTCCCGCCCTGGTGGACCATAAAACTTGTGATAAATACTGGTGGAGAAACGCCCTTTATATAAACAACTTTTATCCCCGAGCTGAATTTTGTATGCTCTGGTCTTGGTATATGGCAAACGATACGCAATTTTTTATTGTTGCTTCAATCCTACTGCTGACAGGAATACGGTAAAATGTTTTAATAATAAAACAAAATCTTTAAAATAAAGGATGGTTTTATCACAATTTGTATGTGTTTTTAGGGGAAATAAGCAACTTAAATACGTTGCTGCATCAATGTGTATTTTGCTTCTCTCATCATGGTTTGCAACATTTATTTTAGCGATCAAACATAATTTTGTTGCTAAAGTACAAGAACCATTCGCCTTGTTCGATGAACTTTATGATAAGCCATGGATGCGTATCGGGCCGTACTTGATAGGAATGATTATAGGTTTGTTAAAAAACAGTACTAAAAATAGTATTGTAAAATTCTGGCTGATTGATCTATTTTAGGATACGTATTATTTAAATTAAATGGAAAATTAGTATTTACTCCTGCAGTGGTAATACTGGGCTGGATATTGTCGCTCATGTGTTTGGGGTCGTTAGTGTATGGTTTGGGAAAAAATGGCTTGGCAGTTCCAGCATCAGCATTTTACGTAAGTTTTATACCAAATCAAACATCCATTCAGATAAATTTGCTTCTTCAAAGGACTGTAAAGGTTTCTAAGATTGTTGTAAAAGGGAATTTGCTAAGAAACCTTTGGGATCAAAATACAGCAAATTATTTCAGTCCTTATCAAAAAGAAACTTTGGGTCTAAAACGATGTGGACATCTATTGAAAAAAACATTTTTTCAGGCTGCTTTGGGCCATACAGCTTGGGGCCTCTCCTTAGCCTGGATAACAGTAGCGTGCTGTTCGGGTTACGGGGGCCCATTCAACGTATTATTTAGTTTTAAGTTATTTTTACCTCTGAGCAAATTAACTTACGGTGCTTATCTTGTACATCCCATCATCATGTTTCTGACAAGTTTTGCACTGGATGGTTCTTTGCAAATACACAATGTTTTAATGGTAAGTTGAATCACATTTCAACAGACAACAGACACATTTTTTTATATTTTTCTTGCAGGTGGTGATATTCTTTGGAAACGCAGTGCTTTCGTTTATTTGCGCATTTGTAATTTCATTGGCATTTGAAGCTCCTGCTATAAATCTGATGAAACTTGTTATAGGGTGAAGTCAAATGAAACATGTGCTTGCATAAAAGTGTAAACCTCATGTTTAACCTTTGTGTTTCATGTAAAACTCTGTGTTTTATTGTCCCACAACTAAAAATAAGCACTGAAAGTTTGGTCGCTTAATCTTTCTTGAACTTAGTCTAAGTATTTGAAGCAAAGAAAGAAATTAAAAAAAATAGTTGAACAAAGAATTTTATTGCCAACTCCACTGAAACTTTCACAGAATATTCCCATCCAGAATAAATCACCTTATTTGGTCCTTATCTTGCAGAATAGAGAAACTAGTTCACCCAGTTCCAACCCTAGAAGCCAAAACAAAGTGACTCACTCTGAACATTTGGAATAATCGCGTTAAAATCCTCGAATTAAATAACTGACATTTACCGTATACATTATAGATACTTATAACGAAATAACATACAGCTCTGAAGACATATTACTGGATCTAGGGAAAGATAAATTCCTATAGATATTGAATTAAAAAAATATCAGTTATTTCTGTTAATCTATAGTCGCTATAGTCCGGAACCTTATTTACACAATAACTTCACTTCACTAAATAAGTACATATTTGAACAGTTTCTTTCACACGTCTTAGTAGTAGATTGCATTCATCTAAAAAAAAGAAAAAGTGCCCAATGAACCACTGTTTATCGTTTCTCATAGGATCTATTGTAGTGAAACATTCGCTATATAAGAAGTAAAACGCCACAAAACTACCCACCATCCAATAATTTGACACAATCATCAAAAAAACAACAAAAATGGCCATCAGTATGTGTTAAATAGCTGAAGCAGATACAGCGGTGTTTTGCTCATATTCGTCATAATCTTCATCTTCAGCTTCGGGTTCATCAAAGTCAGCATTTTCATCAGTGGAATCATCGGGATCAATATAGACGTTTGTGGACGGAGGAGCCGATGGCGAAGGCCTATTTAGACTCTACAAACAGCGGTTAGTGTGGATTAGTTGGGTTAATAAGCTGCACAAACATTTTAAGATTAATCCACATAAAAAACGTTACTTTAGTCGATAAGATGATTAAAAACTATACCTTTGGTGGTCGCCAACCGCACCCTGGCAATGGTAATCCATCTGGTCCCAATGGACAGGGTGCATCCAATCCAGGCACTCCTTGGTCTCCTTTATCACCTTTGTCTCCTTTTCTGCCTCGTTTTCCTAGAGGTCCCTGTACAGGATAAAACGGCATTATCCACACCCTCTCCTAACCGAATGCTCTAACTTACAGAATCTCCTTTAGGTCCTTTTTCCCCCGAAGGACCCTACGAATCAAGAAATTGAGTAAATGAGTGAGTATGAAATGGAAAACAACGATTTAGCCCCATGCACTATTAAGAATTGCTGGCTAAAGAGGTACCACAAGCGTTAAAATGCCAAATACATTTGAATGCGATGAGTAGTGAGTATTTAGTACCTCATGACCAGGAATCCCATCGGTACCCTAAAATGAAAAAGAAACAGGTTAGTACAACTATTCGTTTGACTTAAAAGTAAAAAAATTTGGGTATAGTCTTTGCGTTTTAGTAGGGGTGAAATTCAGAAAAAGATAAATTGAAAATTGGCAGTTAAAGTTGCTTAATAGTTGTGCGAGTAAGAGTCAGGATGAAGCTAGAACTCCGGCTTAATGGTTTGGCAAAAAACATTTTTGAGGAAAGTTGCCAAAGTTTGTAACGGTTTTCTTTCTATGAATATATTTTTTGCTTTAAAGTATGTCTTTCAAAAATAAAACAAAATATTTGAAAATCCATTTTATCGTCAGTGATATGTTAGAGATATGTCGCTAAATCAGTGGAATTAAAGAAGAATGATAAAAAGCATTAGCGTCTGAATTGACGAATATTAAAAAATATTTATTAAACATAAACCCTTAACAATTTTCTGAAGAAACATTAAATAATTATCCGGATTTTGTACCCAGCAAAAGCTGGTTTGATCGTATTATCCTTTAGAAAAACCTTTTTCACTGCAATACGTGAAACTGGACGATGAAAGTACAGTAGCAGATAAAGATGTAATCGAAATTTACCGGATGAAATTGAAAAGAATTATCGCAAGACGTGAATTTTTAAGATTTCAATGGAGAATTTCTAAGATTCCAAGAAATGGATTAAGTGTTAGAAATAACACAAGAATTCGATGAACTACGGTTCCATTTTCAAATCTTGATTACAATATATGATGGGTTTTCCTTGTTAAGAGAAATCAAATGCGAGCGGAAATGGGAATGAAGCGTTTTCTATCAAAGTTAAAAATAAATGCATCGAGAATTATAGATGAAATTTTGAGCAGCAAATTTCTTCCCAAAAAACTCTTGCATAAAAATGTTTATTTCCTTATTAAACGGTTTAACAGAACATATTTTAAAAGATCTTAAAATTTTCTTTCAAGCCATATGAAAGATGTTAGGTTTTTAAGATAAATGGGTCTAGATACGGCGGCTGTGGCTGTATCTTTATTCGGACCCAGTGGAAGTGTTAAAAGTAAGATTATCGTGCATGTTGAGTAATACTCGGAAAATTCATAAACAGCAAGTTTTAAACTTTCAAAAATCCAACTGCTGAAAACACCATTCAGTTTAGATGTTCTACATTTAAAGTAGGAGCACGAAAATTTTTAAATATTTTGCAGAAAATACAATATAGGCAATATATAATTTATTGAAGTAATAATTTTAAAATTCCAATGTAATAAAAATAATTAGTCTTATGTATTTCTCACCGGTAATCCTGGATCTCCTCGTTCTCCTTTGGTGCCCGGTTCTCCTTGAGCACCCTGACGCAGGAGATAATAATAGTTAAACATTCAAATGAAAATGTTATTATCGTTTATATAATATTTCTTTGATCCGATGTTAATATTGCTTGAGTTGGTTTTTAATATGTCTTTTTCATAATTATTTAACTGATACTTACTTTCATACCATCCAAACCGGGTGGGCCCTGTGAAGAAAAATATCTAAGAAATGAGGTGCGAAAATGTGAGCTTTAACTGTAATACTATATGGATGAATCAGTCAATGGCAGCCAAAATGCTCGGCATTTTTCCTGAAAATTATCTGAACATGCAATGCACTCACGCAAACTTATCAAAAATGCTTGTTTTTCGGTTAGTGAGGGAAATTATTAATTGTAGAATTGAAATGAATTGTGTACACAGTTGCTTCTCTGAAAACATGAAAAATAGATTTTACGAATAAGTTTATATTTGCACTTTCTGAAGATAAGACTTTTCATAAATATCTCGATAATAACTTGATATAAAAAGCGCCGTTAAATTACTCCAAAAGTTTAGTGTTGAAAATGCAAATATAATTGTTAATAATTCGAAAAATTAACGGCAAATTATGTAGTATTAACCTTGGAATCTTATCTATACTCACTTTGAGTAAATCTATACTCACTTTGAGTAATTCTTAGGGCTTAAGGAAATAATATGCAACCTAAATCAAACAAAATATCCTAATTGACTAAATTTTAGCAAGAATGATGCAATTAAAAAAATAGGAAATTGTAAAATAAAGTTTAAATAAAGGCAATGTCACATTTCCGCACATGCACATACATTTATTTATGGGCTTCTTTTCAATACATCTGCTTCTTAAAACCTAAAATTATATTCCCAAATTGTACATTCAGATGGATTTTGGACATTTTTAAATATCACTATTTCTATTTTTTTTTTGTTATTCTTAAGCGAACCATACCAACAAGCATTCAAAAATATTTGCAAAACTCATGTAATATATAAAAAGTCCATTGAACGTTATCGCCATAAGTACAAGGGAAAAAGTGATTTCGAGAATTTTACAACATATTCCAGATTAAGTGGGTGAAATCAAAGTTTTCCCGTTTTACTTAGGATGATGTTTATAATAAGACTCAGTACTTACATTTTTAATAATACTATAAAAATCAGTCACGTAGAATTATAATTAACCTGTATATTACTTACAAATTCTAACCTATTATAAGACACCTATAAAAAATGTTAACATTTATTTTACAAACTTTTATATAACATTACAAAGGGTAGTTTGGAAATATGGAAAATCCCATCTTTACAGTAGCGCTGATTGGAGAAAGTTTGTGTCAAGGAATATTACAAAGAATAACTTAAGCAGCAAATACAAAAAATAAAAAATATATATGTTGCTTCTACGAAGTTATACAATTAAAATTCCCTACACATGTACAGTGATAAATAATTAAATACCTATTATTCTAGTTTACGTATAATTAAGTAAATTTTTATGCAAGTAGCTTAAAGGTTTGGGAATTCAACGATTTCATGTCATCTGATCACTCTTTTATATGTAAGTACTCTGTGGACGCAATTATTGTTTTACAGCTCAAGAGAAACTGTTGGAAGTGCAAGCCTATGAAGGAAATGTTAGAATTTTAATTTTTTAGAGCTCCTTACAAATTTGCAAGTAACTATAGAGCAAATGAAAGTTTAGGATCAAATAAAAATGTATTCTCTCTCCGCTGACACTCTTTAACAAGACATTACTAAATGCAGGAGCACATAACATTGAAAGGTATGTAAATAATATGAAAAAATTGCAATTGAAGAAAAAACAGCCACAACAAACAGGACGGAAAATTGATTACTTATTTGAAAGAGTTTATGACGGTGTTTTTATGGTCAAACAGGTTTGACAGAATGTTTCTAAATATAAGAGGCATATAGAATTCGTTTTCCAAGTGCAAAACTGTACTTTTTAGCAGCAAAAATTATAGAAAATCCAAAAATTTTATGTAAGGAAATTTTTACACATTAACATGCTGCAATAAAGTAAATATTTATCCATTTGTGTATTTGGGCAATTAGAAACACCCTGTTTTTTTGCTTCAGCATTGCTCTCTGAAATCAGATTTTTTTCATAGTTTACCTTCCTGAATGAGCTTGACCTTATTAGAAATCAAAACCCTTTAAATCCTGGATATTTTGCAACAGTTTCCAGAGAATAATTTTTATTTGGCCAAAACTTATTAGGCTTTATTTAGAAACTTGAATGCAGAACCAAAATCCACAACCAGGAAATCAACCATAATTAACCTTAGATCGTTGGTAACTACTATTTTTACACTTAATCTGTTAATTGTTAATTAATAAATAACACCTACTATAGCAATACATACAGCTTTTTAGTAAATATAGTAACATGTTATTATTACAATATTATTGAAATAATTTATACATGATGCATTTGAAATGCGTGTACTCTGCTTGAGGAAAACAGTAAATCTCACCCAGTTTTCGATAATTTCAAAATGTGATTATTGATGCTAATTCCCGGTAATAGGACCTTAATAATTTACTATTATATTGAGGGCACTTTCAAGGCAAGACTAAAGTGGACTTGAAACGATATTCAAATAATTCAACGCAAAGTCCCATAAGAATTATCGATTGGAAATAAATGTTGCATAAGAGGTCGAATTAACTTTTCATACCAAAACCAGTCACCTAAATGACAGGTGTGCATTCTTACAATCCCCTGATTCTCTCTATCTCCCTGATTAATAAATCAGAGGAATCACACACGTTTTTTGAATTTTAAAGCAGAGTAAATCACATTTCCAAATAGCATTGATCGAATCTATTTATATGGTCGCCTGAAAAATTCGCGCAGTTCACTTCCAGAATTACCAGCTCCTGTTATTGTCCTCCTAAAAGATCCTCATAAGTGTGTTGCAAAATAAGTATTTTGGCGAGCTCATCCAATGGAATTGATGGCAGATGCCTCAATCAATCAATCACTTAACAAAATTGTCTTTTTAGGCAGTTTAATTCACCATAATGGTTCTGATAAGGCTTTATCTCACTAGGGCGTTCGGCGATAACACAGTTTGAGTGTGTTTATTGTGTTAATGGGGTTGAATGTTAATATTTGTTAAGTCACTGCATTGGAAAACCCTGCTCTAGTCCTAGTTATAATATGATTTCCTTACCATTGCACCAGGTTTCCCGTAGTCTCCCGGCCTACCACTTAGACCCATTGGACCCTTAAATGATTAAAAAATTACCATTTATAAAAAAAATTGAGACTAAACTAACACGTCCATTATTAAAAATCCATTTGCCCCTAAATTAAACTATTTGTGTTTAAAAAAAAACCGACTTGCATTAGAAATGTGCACACTTGCAATTAGGACTGAAGTTTAACACAAAACGAATACGAAAATAATTTGTAATCGATTGTAATGAAGATATTGCAAAATTCTAAACCAACCGCTTTTCCAGGGCTTTTCAATTTTGTCCTGTTGTTTAAAAAATATCGTCGTCTAAAGCGGTCTAGTCTGATAGTAGTCTAATAATTTTTTTCGACCGAAAACCACAGTTTTTCCTTTTTAGTTAATAATCCAGTTTTTATATTCATGTCTATATTGTTTTTAGATATTCGAAAGTTTCACTTTCCAATATCTAAGGCTTTGTTTCTTGTGATATTCTTTCCAAGTACCTAAGCCTTTCTTTCAATCGAATTCTAGTCGATTAAATTCCATTCCATAGTTTATTCACCAATACAATGGTTTATTAATTTTTGGGCAAATAAGGAAATGCAAATATTGAGAAACCACATACAGAATGCTTGCAAGAGAAAATAGATCAGTCAAAACTTAGATCAATCTTAAAAAATGCAATCATTTTCATCTATTTAATAGTTCGTTCGTCCCAGGTTTAGTTTTTGCATGTATTTTTCCGAGCTTTTTCAATCCTGTTCCACTATTACTTTATACAATAAATTGCTTACTCAGGTGGAGACAACCGAATATAAATAAAAAAGAATTTGAATCAAACCGAATTCATATACAGATAAATAAATACATTTTATGTATATAGGGAAAATGACCTACAAAAAAAGTTACGGAATAAGCCTAAGCAAAAACAAAACAACCTGAACAACTGAACTTAAATAAAATACACTTTCGACACGTATACAAAACATAAAAATAATGGTTTAAATTTTATACTAAAACCAAAGAGAAAGGAATAATTTTTGTTCAAACCATAATATCTGGGCAGTGGATGCCACTTACGTGCAGCTCTTTATTGAATGGACACTCAAAAATATATATTTACATTTAGCTTTCTGTAAAGTGGTTTTGAGTATGAATAAATGTGAATTTTTAAAAGCACTCTTTGCGGGATTTTATAAAATCGCTTTGACCCACAGTCTAATTTATTTTTAACAATGTCTTTCATAAAAACCGCTTTTTGTTAATAGGATTTGACTGAACAACCTATCATGGATAGTCTGTGATTTGGGGGCGCTTAATACCAGTTTTAAAAGTTAATTCATAAATAATTTGTTAACAAACACTATTACAATAGTTTAACCGAACGATTAACTGAAAAAAACATTCAATAAGCAAAGGGCATATTATAGACTTAGATGAATCAAATATCTTGTCTATTTTTCTATCTGTCTTGCTAAATAATATAAGACCAAATCAGTTAGACCTATTGATGTGTGTATACTATCACACCTTTATTGCACACATTATGAAGGATGCATATATCACTTAATTTCATAATATATTCGCTGCATACAGCTTCTCAGCTTTAATGCGCATCTAATTAATGTTTCAATACTGAAAATAAACCGCCTGTGCACTTTTATTTAAAAATCACTCTTTCCCTCCAGATATGCATCCATGTTATTGATGTTGTAGATGCTGATGGCATAAATTCAATGTACCATAACTTTATGTTGCATTTATCTTTGCTACATTAATTACGAATTATCAAAATAAGATTCAAGAAATATTCCAGGGATCTTTGCCTAACAGATTATTAATATAGTATGTTTCAACATCTATACAAACGGGAAATGAAACGTAGATTATGCATAAGTGGCTCAAAGTAAACAAACGTATTTGCAATTAATTGCCTGCTTTCAATACTGCTTTTTCGAATTGCAAGTTATATTTTGCTAGATTTATTGTGTAAACTATATTCAAATATTTGACTGTGGTGTTTCATATGCACCAACCGATTTCGAATAAAAATATTCAATTCGACCATTTATATTCCAACGATCAAAAGTTTGTTTTGAATTTTTTTGCTATTTGCTCAGTTGTATGGCTGTTATGGCAAACCAATTGTATATAAAACAATTATTTTAGTTTTTGAAAACAGTAGATGAGTTTCAAGCGTAGATTCTAGTTTTACTAATTTATATGGGATCAAAATTGAACTGATTTGACGGTATTGATAAAAAAAATACTTTGAACTATTTTCTGGAATATCTGGTGAGTAATATAACGCAATTATTCAATATCTTGTACTTACAGGTAAGCCCATTGGTCCAGGATCACCTTTCACACCTTTTTCGCCCTATAATTTACAAAAAAAAATCAATACCAGAACCCATATAGGTAGTTAACTTAAACGCATTTATAATTTCATTAATTTCATATTAATAAATATTTAAAAGTATAATTTAGCGTACCGGTTCTCCTTTAATGCCATCCATGCCCCTGTCGCCTTTGATTCCAGGTGGTCCCTGAAGTCCTGGTGTCCCTGAAGGACCTGGAGGTCCTGGAGGTCCCATAATCTAATAACAATTTTCACCAACATTATTTAAAAGACGCGCACAATATTCGAAGAAATGTTCAAATTGGCTGGAACTTGTACATACAAATCGATATCCTGTAAAGTACTAAAAAAACACATTTCTGATATTGGTGAAAAATATAACATACAATTTAAAAAATTATTATTTACCTAATTTGTTGTAAAACTATGATATGTTTGAATAATAGGAATTTTGGGCTCAAGAAATTAATTAAAAGATAATTAATTAACTATAAATTTTAATTAAATGTGAGGTTTTATCATGCATCAGCTCTTTCGGATAAAAGCCCAGTTTTTAAGATGAAATCACAAAACCGAATGTTTAATAACATATTAATAAAATGTATAAAATAGACATTTGATAGGCCACAAGTATCAGATAAAATATTAGAAAGACTCAGTCTTCCTGGAAAAAATATATTATAAAATAGTAACGATTTATTTATGTAAATTTCACATCTAAAAGTTCATCAAATATAAAATGTTTTGTCCAAGAAATTTCAACTCATTGATCAAACTAGGAAACAATATTAAAACAGTAGGCACTGTATTCAAAATTTAGATAAAACCAAAATTCTTATAAGGTCTGAAGAGATGAAACATGTACCGTTCGGTAGGCCTAATCAACCTCGATATTTAATCTCGGTTAATTATCACATTATTCTGTGTTTGATTTTACAATATTATTATGGGCCAAAGCGGATTCTACTTTACAGTACCTAATCAATTGTTGCTGATACTGAAGTTCTGAGCTTAACTTACCACTTCTCCTCCAGATATTACTTCTCCGGTGCCATCACCCTGAAACAGCATGGGAAAAAGTACAAAAAAGACACTGTAATTACAATTGTGGAGTGTTAGTGATTTTAAAAACCATCGCTAAAAATTATCACTTAGCAATCTATAAATATTTACCTGTCGGCGCCTTAATTTCTTGTATTTCTGCAAAAAAATACGAATATAAAATTTATAGCAAGAAATCTTCAAAACTAATTATCTCAATTTAGGTGTATAAAACAACTAATAACAAAAGAGGCAACTTAATTTTTTATAAACTAGAAAAGTTAAAAATGTAACTTTCCTTAAGCTGTTTTATTCATTTCAAATGTATATGCGATATAAAAGAAAAAAGATACTCACAGATTCTCCTTTTTCGCCTTTGTCACCTTTCTGACCTGGATATCCAGGGGGACCTGGAAGACCTGGAGGTCCCATCAAACCTGGAGGCCCAATATCACCATATTCACCCTTTTCACCTTTAGGTCCCACCAGACCCTAGAAGTAAATGTCTATAATAAGTAAAATATATCAATTTTAATAAATTCAACAACAAATTCCTTGGTTTCAGTCAATTATGCTATTTATTATTTTATTTCATTATTAATACGTTTTGGTTTTTTTCTCCAATATCATCAGTTTGTATGTGTAGTTGTTGCTACCTTCAGTTTTGGCATGAAATTTCATACAAGAACTACACATACAAACTGATGATGGTGGAGAAAGACACCGAAACGTATTAATAATGAAATAAAATAATAAATAGTATAATTGACTGAAACACAGGAATTTGTTGTTGAATTGAATTGAAATATAGTCAGGAAAATGTACACAATTTTAATAAAGTTTGAAAATTTCGAGTGTTGGGCAAATACAGTTTAGTTATGGTACTTTTGATTAGCATCATTTATAAAAAAATGCGTTAAACATTGGCGACTTACCGGTAATCCAGGAGGACCTTGTGGTCCAGTTTCCCCATTCGCTCCAGCTACTCCTACAGGGCCTATTAGACCCATGTCTCCTTTTGGTCCTATAAATGATCAAAGTGTTTATATATAGTTGTTTAATGTATTTGTAATTGACGTTGTACAAATAAATGATAAAAAAAATTGAGACCGTTGATCTATTCGGTTGTCGACAGTTCAATCCTATTTAAGAGCTGTTAGTATTTACCAAAAAGTGTTACCCCCATTAAAATTTGTATGAAGTGGAACGACTTTAGTACCTGGCAAACCTGGAAAACCGTTCAACCCCAAATCTCCCCGGTCTCCTTTGTGACCAGGCATACCTGGTTCCCCTTTTGCTCCAGGGAGCCCTTTTGACAGTGCTTTTCCGTCTTGACCCTAAGTAAATGTTTTCGTCAGCGTATAGCTTCATATCAGCCAGACCATATGAAATTGAAAGTGTACACTCAAAAGTCTGGAGTTTTGAAAACTTAAGCAATATCTACACCGACAATTTCATATGAATCTGCAAAAAACATGCCTGGATAATAAACTAATAACAACATAAATAAGATATTGAAAAAGAAAGAATACTAAAATAACTATACAACTAAAACAAATAATATAGTAAAAGTAAAGAGTAAAGATGCATAAATATTAATATACATATATACAACAACGACTAGTAATACTGCTCTAAAATAAGGTTTATGCTAAGGTTAATGGTGAATTTGATTAATTAACTTAAATTATTAACAAGTGTGCTTTTGCTATAAAAATTCTGTGGTGTTCAATTTAAACAAAGTTTATGCTGCGTGCCTAAATAAAACAGTAAACACGCGAGCACCACCATCGTTTTTTCGATAAAAAGGCCCTTTCTATAAAACTCCAAAATCAAACCGAATCTGGTCATCAGGAACTATAAAAATCTTTTTTCCAGGAAGTTTAATGCCCGTCTAAAATTATTATGAATTACTAGTTTTTACGACATCGGTTTGCCGCGTCGAATATAGAAGTAAAAATCATTTGATTATGCTGGAATAATCATGTTGGTGTTTCAATATCATCGATTTCATTTTAATGGGATTTCATGTGTCGAATGCCATCAAAAGAATAATTTACGTAATGTGAAAGCAGCCTGTTCAGGGCCCAAATGTCGCACATTTTCCGATAAAACCACTGAAAATAACATTAAAAAAATACTCTTAAATGTGTCTGCCTTTTAAGTTATTATTATTTAGTTAGCCAATTTAAATTTTTAAATTAATTGTTTTTCTGAGACTCCTCCACATCTTACTGTACAATAGTGCTATACACAAATTATTATACTTACTCATTGGTGTACAAGCAAATTGCTAAAACGCGTGATGTTACACAAAATGTTAGTTAGCAAGTGTCATTAAGCAATACTCATGAAGGATGTGTGGATTTTTTCCCGTTTTTCTGAATAATTTTAGCTGAAACTGATCCATCCATCTTTCACATTTACATACATTTGGTTCACTATAATAGCTTAATAATTGCTAGGCTACAGATAAATACATAATTTTACAGGTGGTTTGCTGTAATAACAATGCTTTTCATTTCTCAAAATCAACTGTATATCCATTAAACATTGTAAAGCTCAATTAATTAATGTAACATCTGCATTAGTTTCAATTAAACCACGCTACATTGCTTGCATTAATTATTGTCCGGTTTTCACATAATTAGAATGTGCTGGCAATATAATCTAGTATCTAAAATTTACGAGTCTTTCGAATGTATCACATTATTTAATTTTTGATTCATATGCAAATTGCCCCATATTTGCGTTAAAACTATGTTGTCCAAGCAAAAGCTATCATCAAACAAGCACATATTCTACGAAAAAAAAATAAGCACAAGAAACACATGCTCATAATGCTGAACACCATGCAACATTTACAAATCCTTCCCTGTGATATGAAGCTATATGCAATGAGGTATGTCATTTTGTTAGATTTTGTTTAAATAGTTCTCAAAGCTAATTCAAGATGTTTTTTTTTTTCCACGTTTTAATGTGTAATTAGTGAACTTTTGGCTTGGGTTAGCTTTTGGAGAACCATAGGCCAAGATAGAGAAACAGTATCCAAGTACGTTACCCGTTTACCCCTCTTTCCACGAGTTCCTTTTTCTCCAGGGGGTCCAGGCGGACCAAGGGGACCAGGTTCGCCTTTCTCACCTAATAAATTTCTATTAAATATCGATCGTTTGTTAATGACTGATGATTTAAACTCATTGATTTAGAAACAATAACATGTAAACATTTTTCGGTAGAAATTTTTTATGATGCATGGTGTGAATTCGTAAATTCCTCTTAACTTATTTATTCTATATTTTAATGGACATTTACAGCACATTAAGATGAATCGGTGATAAGCAAGCTATTTTGAATTTTGGAGCAAGCTAATAAATTGTCCACAAGAAATGTGTTGAAGTTTTTGAAATATAGGCCACAGCAAATAGTAAACATTCCAGATAAAATTATCTAGATATGAATGAAGTGGGTTTCAGGAATGTATTATTAATATCCTGGTGAATTTAACTGTTAGGTTGCTTACATATCAATTTCTTAGTTCAATTCAAATAATAACAATAATTCACTGTCCTTTCCTGCAAACTTTAATCAACGGTTACTTTCAAATACTGTCTAAAAATATTATTGTAATATCATCAAAATGAAAAAAATAGTATGTGAACTTCGGAAACCTAAGATGATACAAAGTTAATTAAATAGGATGAAATGAGTCTTCAATACTTCTGGCAGAAATTGTCGATTTTGACTCTTTTATCTTAAGGCAAAAGAATATCTTCGCCTCATTATATATTTAATTGCTTAAGTGGTAAGCAAATGATTTAAATAACGCACGTATAACAATCAATTTGACAAATAAATGAATAAATTTTTCGCATAGAACACTTAAACCTAGATATTTTTGGAAAAGCTCGTAAAAATGTTATGACTTTCATAATGATGGCTTTAGAAAAACCAACCTGCATAATGCCTAAAATAAAATAATACTGATTTACGACTTGATATAAAGTTATGATTTTTCAAATGCTTCCTTGATCCGCAAATAATATTTTAAATATTTAATTTTAGTCACTTAATGAATCGCACTGGCTGAAAGCGGATTAATGATTTAGCACGCGAATTTATGAATAATTCAACAAAATTTACATTTATTGAAAATGTTGTTTTTAAGCGCCATTCCGTCACCTAAAATTTGCAATGAAGTAAAGAAAACAAAATTATACCTGCTGGGCCGGGAGGTCCTGGAGGTCCTTCAATAATCCCCGTGGGAAATTTAACGTCACCGTTAAGAGTTGTCGTATAGCCTCGTTCTCCTTTGTCTCCTCGATCTCCCTAAAATGAATCAAAATATTTGCATCTCCAAGCGCGTAATTAAAGCGATGCAAAAAGGTTTATAGGATCGTTTAAAGCATGGCTCCATCATGGAATCATTCAACTCGTTGCAAAAGTTAATCAAATTTTTCGATTTTACTTGTTAGAGAAAAATCGCTAATTGAAAACAAAATGAGAAAAAAACAATGATGAGCATCATCATCTATTCAACATCGTGACCAATGAGAAAGCTTTATGAAAAAGCGTTTAAGTTAATAATTCGTTTTAAAGTCAAGATCATTTCAAGCTTGGAAATAGTTTGTATTAGAAGCTTTTTATTTTATTATTAGAGATTTAAATATTATTCATAAGTTGTAAAATATTTGAAACATTCTTGATGCTGTCTTGGTTTAGTTAGTATTTTTTCAGCTCTTCCCTTGAATATCAAAATTTCATAATGCCGGCCACAAAAAAGATCGTCTTAAAATCGGTAAAAATATCTTGATTTGGTAATTTTAACATCAATATTTTACATTGACACACGGTGTACCTTTGCTCCTGTTAATCCATCCATTCCAGGTGGTCCAGGTGGCCCTACAGGTCCCGCATCTCCTTTTACACCAGCTGGACCAGGGTCTCCAGGCATTCCTTGTCGTCCATCATTACCTGAGGCTCCCTCAGGACCCGTTGGTCCGGGAGGACCTGGAGGTCCTGGTTCTCCAGGTTCACCCTAAGCAAAAAACTGTATATAGCAAACGTAGAGGATGTAAATTACGTTAATATACATGCAGATTCAAAACTTACCGAAAGCTATGTAAAAGCCGTTTCTTTTTTATCTCCACTTTATAATTATCATGAGGGATGAATACAGTTTTAATTGAATGAGCTTTATTGGAAGGACGCAATGAAATATATATTTAAATACAGTTTTTACTTGGAAGACTTGTGATAAGAACAATATTAAAATAGCAAACATACTAGTAAATCGTCTAAGCTGATGGAATTTTTTTATTTAGCCAATGTAGAATCGAACCAACGAGCAGATGTGGTTTAAATTTTAAATTACAACAAAATGTATAAAATTTGATGATGAGTTGATACTAAATTAATCAAATAAAATATAAAATCACAGTTTTTCATAAATTAAGTTAGGACAGAAAGACCGATAGGTCGATAGCCTTTTTTAGAAATAAAGATGTTTACTACTACAACTCCTCAATCTCATTCATGAAAAAAAATCCAGATTTTCAAAATAAGCATCGACTATCATTTTTTGCTGTAAATAAATTTGCGTGTTGCAACCAGTAATTTTCGAAGCGATTTTCTAGATAAAACATGAAACGGTTCGATTATAGCATATCGATTAGGCTTTTCCAAAGGCTTTTCGATTATTCTTAAGAAATTTGAGCCAATTTTGTCTTGTCTGTTCGCTAGCAATCTGCATTTTCATTTATTTGCAATTATTTTAAACGTCTATCATAAAAAAAATATTTATGCTAAGTTTACACATTTTTGGAGTAATAAAATTATAATTGCTTTTAAGAAAAGTGTATTTAATTTCGTCAGTTAAACAGAAGGAACGTGATTGAAATGCTTGGCTTTTACTTGCTTTTGGGATAAAACTCGAAAGACGAATAACATAAAATAAAAATAAAAATAAAATAAAACTCTGTGCTTTGAGAATTGTCAAAAAAACATAATGTTTTCTATAGAGAGTTACTTAGATAGTCAACGTTACTAGATGATTTTACAAAAATACAATAAAAACTTATGTTAAATTATTATTTAATTAAAAGCAGGTATTGTTAATTTTTGCTCGTAACTCTCTAAATATGGGCAGTGAGGACTGATTAGTTTATTAATTACTGCTGCTATTAGAATTAAAAATAATACTATACAGTGTTTTTCTTCATTTATTTAAGCCTGAAAAATTGCGGCAAACAAAAATCTGGGTGAGCCACTTTCTATGTTGACATATACTTTCCAAGTAGGAACGGTACTTCTTTATTCTTGCTTAAGCCATATTTTATAAATAAACATTAGTAGAATCGGTTCTCAATAGAAGCAGCGCATTAATAATTCATGTGTTAATATTGGAAATGCATGATAAGAGCTTAAATTAACACATACAAAAATTCCCTTAAATAAGATCCCGGACATGCAATAGTGAATATTCAATGTTAGTGAAGCACAAAGCAACAGTCGGAGTACTAAAAACGAACTCACTTTTAGAGTAATGATAGTTTCCCCGGTTATGTTATGGCCCCTTTCTTGAAGCCCCTAAAAATACACTGAACATAAAATAAAATAAAACAAATACAACTACCAAAACGCATTCCCATAATAGAAAATAAAATAAATTAATCTGCCACCGTTGAAACCAGTCCATGCCTAAACTGTGAAAATTAGTACCAATCTTTTAACGCAAAAATGTGAAAGTTGGTACTGAATTTTCCTACAACTCAAAATAAACAAGACAAACTTCTACAACACTGATTGGGGTGGTGCCGTTACCTTAACAGCCACGATTTCAGCATAACCCAGCGTGCCCCCTCGAAGCGTCGTCACTGATCTTTTAAAGCCCTAAATAGACGGAATAATATTATCGACCTACTACTGTCTAACCATTGAGCGAATGTATGAACTCAAATAAATTCATAATAATTATTCATTAATTATATTCATACCGCTATAAAAACTACACATATAGTAAAGACTTCAAACAGAAAATAATAAAAGCGGATCAGTTGGAACACAAAAAAGCTACTCTAAAATAGATTCGCATAAAACATTGCAACGGAAAAATAAAAACATAACTGCAACATCCTTAGGGAATTACTTACCCTTCCCGGCGGCTGATAAAAATCAAATTAATTGATAAAAATAAGCCAGTACAGTACAAAAGATGGAGACAATATCATTTTAGGAGAAATGTTTTTAAAAGCTACTTTGCTTGGAGGACACTATTACTAAAGTGCAGAAAATAGACTTTTCACTACGCTGTAAAGTTGTTGCAGTCACTGTTAGTAGGTGGTAATAAAATCTTTAAGATTGCTGGGGTTTAAAGGATAATCCAAATAAATATAGAGCTCAAATTTCAAATGATTTTCAAAATGAATTATTATGAATTTACCTTCACTGCTTGTATCACATCGATTCCGGCACTACCAGGCTGCCCTCTTTGACCTTTTTCTCCTGGTGGTCCCTGAGGAAGAAAAATACCATTGAAAATCAATTATGACTACGTTCCAATTGTTTTTTTTTTAACTAAAACCTTATTTATAAATGCACTGACTAAAACAACAATTGTATGACTTTCCGGTATTGATCACGAATTATTTAAAAAGTTTCCGAAAAGAACGTTAAGAAAAGCCTTATTAGGGAACTTACTGGCTCGCCTTTAGGTCCGTCCAGTCCAATCGGTCCCTGCACAAAAAGAAAGTTTGTCAATTCGGTCGTATTAAAAGTTTAAAGATGAAGAAGTTAGAAAGTGAATGAGTTAGTGTGAAAACAGCTTAAAAGCTCGTTTGATTAACTATCTACAAATCTACTTCTAGACTTCAAAGTTCAAATTTCAATTTAGAATTTAGAGCGATTGGAAGTTCCGTAAATATTTACTGCAGTAAAGTTGCAATTTGAACTTGGAACGCGATGAAAGCTGAACCCATATTATTTCAAAGTTATATGCTATGGTAATAGTAAAAGAACATCAATTTTGTATTTTTATAAGTTTCTATATATGTATAAATATATAAATGCTGCCTTAAATAGTCGAATGAGTACATAGAATGGGAAAATAAAAAATGTGTACATTTTTTAAATTTATACAAAATTTATTGAATTTTTCAGTCAGCGATCATTCGACCATGTTTGACCGTTCTGCTAAATAATCCATTTCCTGATTCTAAATCACAAAAGCGCAACAGCTTTTTATGTTTTTGTAAAGATTAAAAGCGTCCACTACCAGCAAGTTGCTTCCCGTCACCGAAAGCAATAAAACAAAATGAAAATCAACAAACCGGAAATCCCGGAAATCCGCGCACCCCTTTCGGACCCTGCAACAGACATATTTCATTGGAATTTGTTTTTTTCTTAATTTTTGCCGATGATTTACGTTCCGGCTTTAACAACTAATATAATAATTTGTGAGATTAGCGGATATCCTTCAGCCTAATGAAAAACGGGTTTTACAAATTTGTTTGAACATCATCATAGTAAATTTTGATAATCTAACAACTTTGATTAAAAAATCTATTATATGATTTTATATCTGCCATATGCGTAAGTGTCCCTTTCGTTCATGTTTTCAATATATGTGTATGCAGGATGATATTGCAAGAAAAAATGCATTTGACGTATCAAAACTGTTGAAACTCCAATCAAAAAACGGATTAAAAACGCCTTTTCTAATTTTTACAATATTCCTGCATTTTTAAATACCTTAGAAATGCATTTTTTGAATCTGTTGATGATTTTCCGGAAAAAGCAGGACTTTTAGAGCTATTTATGTACCAAGGGTGTTAGGGCTTGTATAATGCCCTGAAGGTCGAACTAGCCCGAGGGCCTTAGGCCCGAGGGATAGGTTTCGGCCTGATGGGCATTATTGTCTCCGTAACGCCTGTGGTGCATACAATGCTTTATGTTTCACGTAATGGTTTTTCATCAATTACCAGTACCTGTATGAAATAATTTAATGATTTCTGATTTTTATCTGAAGTGACTTTCATGTTCCTGTCAATTAGCAATAATTCATCGCAGAAAACGCATCAAAATCTACAGATCCTATGATAGGGAGTATGAGTTCAGAATTTTTTTCAAGAATTCAGTTTAATCAGAATATGAGCGGGCATTATAAGCGGGCGTTATTTTAATGCCCGCTTATAATGCCCTGCGATTGTTATGGATATTATTATATGTTTCATTTCTAAGGTATTATGGATCAATAATATGTAGGTGAAATATGAAAATTTTAAAATAAACTTAACTAATCAACACTTTCGGGCTTAATAGCCCGAATTAATATCATGATTAATATCAGGTGTTTTAATTTTTTTTGCATTTCAAATTTAGTTTATACAGAATAGAAGATGAGCAAATATTGAAATTTCAAAATTTTTCTGACAAACCATATAATGTTCGAAAAAAAAACACGTTCAAAAGATTATCGTTTTAGGTAATTTTTAAGACTTAACACTAATCTCACAATTTTTTTTACTTTTTAAGTAACAGTGTTTACTACTCTGGACAGGGTAGATTTGGGGTAGTTAATGCGGATATGGCATTTCATGCAGCAGTTTCGATTCAAGTCATGTGTTACTTTGCTACATAAATAATGTGTGTATTTAGTTACAACTTCCTTACTAATTAGATGTATTACGAAACAGTTTTCTTGTTGGAAGCTTACAGTTAACGGCAAATTGAAGCATTAGATATAAAACGAAGTCGAAGAAAGTGCAACATAAACTGTTAAAGCTTTTGAAAAAATCAACTTAAGTTTAATGGAATTAAACTAAAAAGTTAGCAAAATCTAACGTTTTATCAAATGTAAGACCATAATCTGAAAAGATTTAAATCACTTATCACAAAAGACGCGCTTGCAGTACACGGAACTTGTATTTGTTACTGTTCAGTTTAAATTTGACTTTTATTCGTAATCTCTGGGTTGATTTTGTCTGAAACTTTTCCAATTCAAAAATTTTAAAGCAATCGTGCGGCAGCTTTAAACAGCACTTTCCAGATATCCATTTTCCTAGAAACTTTTAGAATCTGTTACCAAATGAGCCGAAAATAAAAATAGATAAGTAGAACTTAGCTTTGAGGAAAGTACTATCTCACTATATGTATACAGAATTATTGTATAACAATAATAATAGAAACAATATATATTAGAAGAACTTGTCACTACCTATTAGGTCAACTGATATTATTATTTGAATAACTTTTCAATCATTCCGGAACGCGTTGATGAAAATTTAATAAAATAGAAAAGTTTTCCCAATCAAAAGAAACTAGATATTGATTTTAAGGATTTAAATTCAATTAATACTCTTGCGACCCCGGAACTCGTTTAAGTTTCCTAAGACATTTGCATAATTTTAAATCTCCAAAACTTAAATTGGTATTATCGGCGCTTTTTAGACAGAAAGTTCAGATTTTCAATCGTTGCAAAGAGAGATACTGGTTTCTTATTTTTCATTTTAAAATCATGACAGTTCTATGCATAAACAGTAAACAAGGCGTAACTAAATAAATAAATAAATAAAGTGTTTTCATTAAGCTTCCATACATGTTTTCACATTTGTTGCCTGGCTTAGAATAAAGACTTGGTGTTGACATGTCTTCCCTTTCCGAGACTTCGTTTCACTATTAGTGCCTCAGTTTGCCTTTCGCATTATGTTAAAACCGCAATACCAAAAAAACCACCGTGCCTCTTACCCTGTAGCCCGATTCTCCTTTCTGACCCTTGTCACCCTGTAATATTAATTGAGATGGGGTTAATTTATGACTGCGGACCAGCTACGTAGACAGATAATTAATTATAAAATTAAATAATTTATTCGTCGGCGCTATGATAAAATGCTCGAATTGATGAAATAATTTAACCCAGTAAAATTCAGGTGCGGCAATACCCTTAATTGATTTCGAAACGAATATTTTTGGATAAAGATCTGCAGAAACAGTTCCAAATAATTTTTAAAAATGGAGAATTGAATTTCCGTTATTAACTGACTAGAAATTAAACGATATTTCTTGCAATTCTCGTCTATTAGAAATAGTTATCTGCATTTTTGAATCATCCAACTGTACTGTTGTATTTGTATATGTAATTGTATTGTAATACATCCAAGGACTGTATTTAAACAAACTATAATTTAAATTTTGTCCAATTCTGTGATTTTATAGCGCTTATTTCAACCAACTTTGCTTCAATTCTGGTTCACACATGGCTCTTTTTATTTCATTTTGCCAAATTTACTAAAACTTTGTTTTTATTTAATTAATTCAATAGTGGTCAAAACATGGAATTTTCTTTTGCGATTGTTTTTGCGAAGAATTTTTCGATCAGCAGATCTTTTTTCATATCTAAAGCTATTCTTTATATAATAATATCACTTAAGAGCAAATACGAAATAAATGATAAATAATAAATTAATTTTTTTAGGTACCCACAACCAAGATTTGTTTATTCTAAAGTAACTGGTTTGGTACAGTTCTCTTGTGCACAATGACGACAAAAAGTATTAAACACAAAGTACTAAGAAAATTTACTAAATTAACGGCGGTTTTTAAGAATATTCATCACGAAATGACTTCAATTTACATGCGAAAAAATGTAACTCAGGGAAAGTTGATTAGAAACAAATAGCATTTGAACATATTTGAAATATGCTATAAAACTTATGCGCATTGAAACACATAATTATAAAAAATGTATGCCTTCAAACTCTACTTAAGTCAACAGACGATTTTAAACTCAGAAAAGTACCTGAATCCAGCGATCCATTAAAAAGATAACTAAAATATGTAAATAAAAATTCAACCAACAAATGATAACTAAAAAACTACTAAAGAAATGCAGTTAACCGAACAAACTTTAAATGTTTTTATTTTTTAACATTAAATAAACACTAAATTAAAAATAATAAACACAGCGTCGCGATTGTGCTAATTTTCTTAGTTGTGAGCATTATGAACGCTAAATAGGTAAATCCTATCCAACTGATAAAATTTTCCACATGAGTATGAACAACTTAAAGTTAGAAAACTAAAATATATGAATAATAAAAAAAATAACTACCGGAAAACCATTCTTTCCTGGCGTGCCTGCGAGCCCCTAAATGAAAAGAAAACAAAATAAGAGACTAAAACCAAGCAAAATCAGTTAAATAAAAATAAGACAGGAATGATAATTATCAACCCATGATATCAACTGCATTTAAATAATTGAATCAGATACATTCGTAATCATCATGAACACCTTTGAGCGAGTATAATAAATCAATTAATGGACATACTACAAATTAGTTGATGCATCATTGATATATGGATTTGCATTAGTTTTATGTGAACATGGACAGAGAACTGATTATCTTCTTGCGCAAAAAATATTTCTGTCAAAGCTTCATTAATTAATTCAGCAACATTTTATTACACAATCCAATTAAATTTGAATTATAATGGATCAAATCAGGAAAATTCTATCAAGCCGATGGAAATTGTACGTAACAATATGAAATAATGGAAATGTTGCATGACAGATAAGAATTTAGTTTTCAATGCTCAAAGTTGAAAAATTTGAAATGTAATTTGTTATTAAGTGGAATTTACTTACTGCAGGTCCCGATTCACCGGGTTCTCCTTTTTTTCCTTTCTTTCCCCTTTTCCCAGGTGGTCCTGGGGGTCCGGGAGGTCCAGGGGGCCCTGAAAAAAATTAATTAGGCATAAGAAATATATAAGGAAGAAAATACAAATACAAAAGCTTCAAAAAATTACCAAAATGAAAATTATATAGTCACAATAAAAAATATAATGCTTATTTTCCTGAAGGCAAAAAGTGTAGCTATACGTTCGAACATTGCGTTAAAATAGATAATAAATCAAGTCTTATTAGGAATTTTTAATGCGTATGATTAAATTTGAGTATTCTTTGTAAATACCATGGGTCATAATTCTCTTATATGTTATTCTAATGGATGTAATGATGAATACCATCTTTTGTACAAACTAATGATTATTCCTAGGAAGAACACATGAGATGGCTCGCATAGCTCATTTGTTCCAGTCAAGGTATGGACACGTTAAATCGATGAAAAATCGTATTTTCGTTAAATGTTGTACTCTGATTGGTTTAGGGTCATCGGTCACAGCGTAAATGCGACGAGATTTAAGGCGGAGATAAATGTTTAGCTTGATTTTTATTACCTTTCGAAAACCGGGAGGCAATTAGCGGATATAGCGATCCCTTTGGATCTCGGCCATTAGTCAAAGTTGTAACTTGTAAGCGGGCGGGCAAACTAAATCAAGCTCGACTAAAGGATTTGGTTCGAGTATTCGAGTACCGCCTCAAGGATGGAAACTTAACCAAGTGAATCGTAAATTTCGTAAATTTTTCTTGTAATTAGCACGTGAACCGAAAGCTTCGTCCTAATCATCTAAGTTTATTGGTTACTTTTCAGGACTTATAAGTACCGCACTGATTAGCCGAGATACACCCAGGATTGTAAAATGAAAATACCTGCTGGAGGGAAAGAGATCAAACGTGTTAATCAAAAATGTTGAAAATGATAATCAGAAGCTTGAAAGCCGAATAAACTTGCTGCAAATAATACATACAAAATACGCATTTTGGTTGAAGAATTGTATGAGAAGCATATGAAGCATGCAAAAAAAAAAGAGTGAAGGAGAAAGTATAATTAAATCTAATATGAAGGATGTGAAGACTTATTTCAGATGCAGTAGCAGACGTAAAAGTTGCTTGAAAAAATCAGCAAATCAATGTCACCAGGCAGATGCGGCCATAGTTAGGATATCGACGAAAAGTGAAACCGCATATTTTTTTATGTTATTAATCTGAAGGACATAATATCTTTATTTGAAACTGAAATAATTTTTTGAGGCAAGACCTACCTCAATCTATGCCAAAAGTTCAAAATGTCTATTTTAAAACCACCAACCTTTATGCCACTTTGCATACAATATGGACATATTTAAACAAAATATTCGCTTCGGAAGTTCATTGTTCTGCTGCTTCTCCTGACTTAAATCCTCTTGATTTTCTGGGGATTTGCGACTGAAATAGCAATGCAGCACTATAGTCGACATCATTAAGATAGATATCACTTAAAGAACAAGTCGAACCATACTTAACAGTAGAAAAAATATATTTTGGGCATATTCCAAAATTGGTTAACAATATCCAAACAACCCACCTAACTGACAGAAAGACAGCTTGCCTGTTTATGGACATTAACAAAGCTTTTGATAGTGTCTGGCATAGAGGCTTACTATACAAACTACACACACCAATATATCTACTACACACCATAAAGAACTTACTAGAAAACAGACAACTACAAGTAAGAATTGACAAAATTGACAAAATTGACAAAACACTGTCATTCTCTTTTTCCCCTGAACAAGGGCTCCCTCAAGGATCCTCGCTCTCACCGTTTCTCTACAATATATACTGCCATGACATATACAATTACAACTTACTAGACAAAAATTAAATCGACAGATCGGCATACATATTACAATACGCAGACGACACGGCACTTATTGTACATGACAAAACTACTGAGAGAGCAGCTCAAAGACTCCAAACACTAACAAACAACACAATGACATAGTTTTATAAATGGAGACTAACACCAAACGCGTCAAAAAACCAACTTCTGCTCACAAACCACATACTCAACGCTGACTAACCTACAATAACTGCAGACGGCCAAACGACACAACCAAAAAACAACGTAAAATACCTTGGAATCACAATTGACCAGAAACTTAAATTTGCTAAACACATACGAAACATCAGAACAGAAACGATAAAAAGAACAAAACACTTTCGCTCACTAACATACAAAGACAAAGGAATTAGTACAAATACCGCCACCAAAATGTACAAAGCGATCTGCCGACCCCTCTTGGACTATGGACATATACTGATGACCAACGGAACCGAAAGGACAAAATGTTATATATGAACAACAGAACAAATTGCACTAAGACTAATAACACGAATAAGACTCACTACACAACCCCTCCACCCAACTACTATACGAACGCACAAACATGACAAAGATTTCGGAAAGACTCATACATCTACAGACAAAATGGACAAGCAACCCCTACAACTGGACCATACTGAATCCCCTTTGTCTTACAAGACCAACCAGACAATCCCGCTTCCGTTTCCCTACATCAACGCTACTCGAACACTTACAAACGCAACTGACTACTGGACAATAAAATCATTTTTTCTTGTCATTAGAATTAGAAAGTTTATTGAATTAAATTGTTAACCCAGAATAAGAGAATTTTATCTTTGTTTTATTTATTTAGATTAAGACTATATGTACTAACTAAGGGCAGAGAGACCGATAGGTCGATAGCCTTTTTTAGAAATAAAGATGTTTACTGCTACTACTCGAAAATTGGCTAAATTAATTATCTATTGCAACCGCCATGTTATCTATAATTTCGTATTACTTGCTATTGTTCATCTGTTAATTTATGATTCTCATCTGGAAGGCAAAACACATATTTTCGGCGAGTTAAAATATGAATAACTGCTGATTATAATTGGTTAATTTCCTCAAAGCATAAGTTGTTAGCGTGAATATCTCGCAACGAGTGTTTGTAACAGAACGACGATATAAATTAAGGCAGCAATCGGTTTTTTGAGTAATGGCGACCGCCCGGGTGTTCTTTGCATGAATTCTGATACCGAAATTACCGGAGACCACCTGGCCAACACTACCAGTACATACTTTTATTTTGTTATATTTTACATACTAAATATGAGAAGATTTATTGCCATACCGTTGCTTGACATAGAAATGAGAGGAATTGATTTCATTCACTAAATTCGAAAGTTTTTGTTCGGAATTGATCTACTAACTTGTACATTTTAGGAAACTCTAAAACAGAAAGTTTCTCGGTTTCAAATCGCATCCAATATTAGTTCTTGTTTAATTACCACAGATTAAGGTCAAAATGTAAATAGTAAAATTCCATTTCCATTTATATGGCTTAAGCTTAAAAGGAAACAGTTTCAAAGCTCAAACAGTACATATCTGGTTCCAAATGAAAGTAACTTTGCAGCCCCAAATTTCGTGCTTAGATAAGGGCTTGCTGTTAGGACAACGTTGCCTCTAATAAACCCAATAATCTGCAAGCTTAGACAATACACTTATTGGACACGAACTAGATATCAACTTCAACCAAATTGAACTTTGCATATGGACTAAACAATCAACCGCTCGATATTATTGCTGTTACATCTAAGAAGTATTTTAAAGTATCATTAAGTACGTGTTGGGAACGAAATTAAATGGACTTAACATCGATTTTTTAATGGATTATACTTTTCAAAAACCCAATTGAAACAAACACGTTGCTGTAAATTGGGAGGATAAAAAGAGCGTATTTTTCCAGACATAAAACGCTTAGTTATAACACCTCAACATTAATGTGTTTATTGTATGGAATTATGGATGGATGTATTATCGGATATTCGTTATTACGGACGTTTTCAATGCCAAAGAAAAATAGAACAAGTTTCTCGCAGCTAATGAACAACCCTTCCACGTGTCCGAAAAGCCATGTTTTTTCAAAGATGTATTATACAATATACTTAAATATAAATAATATAAAATACATTTTCTTGGTCCTTTCATAACATCCAGTATCCACGGTTATTTTATTAAAGTTATGCAACACCATAAGTTCACTTAGTATGTTCTTTTAATTTATATGTATTTTTAATGCTTGAATTAAAGATACAAAGTTTTCAAGTTACAAAACAATGGAAGTCAATAACTTCTTATTTTTAATCCAAATGTGAATAATCAATGTTGCAAAACCAGAGGAAACATGGATCGGATCCGCGAGAAGTCGCTCTAGATCTGAAGTACTCAGATCTAGAGCGACATAACAAAGATTGTTGCCCCGCTATACTTTTTGATGAGGCTTTTGAAACTCTTGCAAATACAGGGCAGATTAGGTTTAATTTGAATGGAAAGCAATTTTACGTTGCTCGTTTAAATTTTTCAAGCGCTGTAATATTATTATGATCTCGATACTGATGAAATTAGCACAAGAAGATAATGCAGGAAAATCGTGGTAAACAAGCCAGTGACAAACAGCGCATCGACAAAAGGTAATCCGCAACTTATTCTATTACGATTGTTAGGTAGAAGATAACACACAGATGTCTCGAGAAATTGTCGCCAAAGGCGCCGTGCCAAAATTGCGGATTTAGAATAGAGACGTAATTCGTTTTCTAACGTTCCGGAGACTATTTTTATTCGAGAAGATTACTTACTGAAATGGCAAATGTCTGCAATAATCCGGCTAACTTTTGTAAAATTGCATTCTAGTGGTCCTTGTGACAATATCCATGTGTGAGCCGAATTTTAATTCGACTAAAATGGAAACTTTCTCAGTTTCAAGTGGTTGGTGTTGCTGCAAATTCCACCAACCACACATTGCTTTTTAGAGGTATAATTGAAAAACTAGCGAGTTTACTTGAAAGTCACTGGAGAAATTGTTTTTTTAATTATAAGTTTATGCAAATACATCCCGATATTTATAATCCTTTGATGAATTCTTTATCGAAAGTAAAGTTTGTTAAATGAGGAATTACACATTACATCTGGCATCTGGTCTATTCAATTTAGCTTAGAGGTAGGAAATCAACCTAGAATTAATAACACATGCAAATGATGACAGAAGAATAGTGAAGAAGAAATGAGAAATATGGTGATAACGAAAAATTCTCATACCAGGGTATTATTCCAGAATGCCACTTAGGAAGTCAGTTCACATAAGCAGAACAAATGTTTTCAATCTCATAAAACATCACAATAATGTCGACTTCCATAATGCCTAGATATTTTATAGAAATAGTTCTTCTGAACGATTCTACAAGACTATTCTCTTTGATGATATATTGATGGTCATTCACTAATATTTTGCTTCCTTCCTAACCGTTGAAAAGTATTCTTCTAAATATATAATGATCGCACAAAAAAGCCGCTGCGATATCTCACATTGAGAAATATACCATTCTATAATAATTCATTCTAATGAATCTTCACATTGGCATTTGGCTTAAAGTTCAAAACCATTGAACCCTTAGGGTATATGTGCCTATCTTATTAGAATCAATTTATTCCATTAACTGAGGCATTTGCAATTCAATAATCATGTAGATTTTACCCTCAATAGGCACAGAAAAAAATTTTGTAAAATTGAAAATTTTCGAGTCCTTTTTAAAATAAAGATTTAATTTTTATAGAGATTGATGCTCGTTCCGAAAGCATAAACTATTGAATATGAGTTATGTCGTTAGCATTTGGTCGATAGCAATTTGCTGTAGGCTGTAATGTCGTTGTAATGGCTGTAGTTACAGTTTAGCCTTAAGTTATTTCACAGTTAGGACTAAAAGCTTTCGGCAATTGCAACGCTCATATCGGCTCAAAAAATTGTAATATTGTAGCTGACTGTGTTATAGCAACGCGATATCGCTTTCGTTTGAAATTCGAGATGTTGGAGTTTAGCGGTTTTGCTTCTGTGGGCAAAATGACTCCATAGGGCGTACCGACTGGAATATTTCATTTTTTTCATGTGAGGTTTCTGGGAATTATTTTCTAATAAAACCGACCACACAAATGAATGCGTTGTTGGAACAAAGTTATATGAGAAAAGATAAAGCTTCAATGTGTATTTTAATGCAATATTAAACTCAGTGGACAATTTCAGATGAAGCAGCAGAAGTATGAAAACAGAATGAAGAAAACGGGGAAGATACAGTAGAGATTATTACGTTTGCTCTAGAATCAGCTCAAAGACCTCTAGTTGAAGTAACTTGACTAGATATACCATTTACATTTTCACATTCATATACTTATTTCAAGCTATTTTATTGCCAAAATATAATGTGCAAGTTTGTAAAATCACATTATGTCATGTATTTTAAAACACTTTTGGTGCCTCCAGTACATTGCAAATAAAATTAAATCTGGTGCACAACTAAGGCACTAATAAAATAACTAATAAAATAAAATAGGGCCAATAGATGCAGACACAGTAGTCGAGTATATTAAGACCTTTCAGCAGCAGGAAACTATTATAGCAGAAATGCTTTGCAACTGATTAAAGCATCTCAAAAATGCACAAACCATTTCTAGAGAAATATTCTCATACCGAAAAATACGGACTTTTAATGATAATTTTGATTTAATCCATACAGAGACAAACGTTTTAACAAATGTTCTCCTACTAGCAGATAACGGAAAATAAAACGAAAAAAAAAAGGAAACTAATGAGAATTTCATTTATTTGCGTAAGCGCATTAAGCCTGAGTTTATTCATTTGCCTTAAGCCTAACCAGACAATTAAAAAACAACTGCACCTTTTCGGTTGAAGGTCCCATCCATGGACAAATTATTTTATTTTGCAAACTATTTAATTAATTACCTCTTAGGTAACAAAATTTCAATAACAAAGAATGTATCGGCTGAAAACCTTAAGGAAAATTTAGGGTATTTTAATTAAGATTGAATAAAAGCTTCAAATACATAAGATAGACATTTCATGCAAGTATAAAATGTTCCTTAAACCTAAACCATATGAAAAAATGCTAATGATTGAATCACCCGGGTGGTCTAATAAATTAGTAGGTTGGTAAAACAGTGTTATTAGAAGAAATAGCTATCAATTTCCAGCACACCACTAACCCATCATCAAGGCGTAATGAAGGATCAAGCTCGATTATAGATGATCAAACTTTAGCTTTATTTCGGCAATTATTCACTGACTCCTGAATTATCTAAACTCTTTTTTTCCTGCTCAGGTGCAACTAAATACCCGCTTGTCTGTGGAAGTGGAAAGTATGCTTATAAGCTCCTTCTAAAGCAGCAAATTAAGCCAGATGCAGAGCCAAAGGATTACGAAAAAGGACGATTTCCAAATAAATTAAAATGTTTACGGGGATTGTGAACATTTACACGCTCTTCATTACGATTAACTTTTTGTTTCAATATTGTCGGTTGGCGGTCGGAGTCCAATTTCACAGGCAATTTAACACCATTAGGATTAAATTCTTGTCTGAGCGTTAAAATAACAGACAAATCGAGTATTGCAATTTCTGATAAAATTTGCCATGCCCGCGAGTTTCGATTATCAGTTTGATAAAATGTAGCTAAATTGGACGGTGTTTTTATAGAAAGCCATTATCAAAAGGATATTTATAATATATTTGTTTGGTAATATAAACGTTACAAAGTCAATGTGCTATAAAATCATATTGATATATGAAACCAAATGTAAGAAATCGACTCATTAACTGCACTTAAACGCAAATTAAACTGTAAATTATAGCAATTCGCTCCTAATTGTCGTTGACAGTGATTTACGCAAAACATTCGTAAAATAAATAACGTCTCAAGACATGTTTCTTGTCCTTATACGTCGTATTTTACGATAACACAGTTCTGAGCATTATCCAAACGCTCACACGCCTCTTTTAATGTCTTCATTTTCAGACAATTGGTTACTTTACATAGTTCAGCCCACACCTGTCTCAGACTTGTAGATAAAGCAGATTTTGAGGGTTGGTTTGTCTGGGATATTTGCTTAATCAAGGGATTTTAACATGTAAATTAGTATTTTTATTGTCTCATAACGTTTTAAAATAAAATAGTGTAGTCATCTGGCAGGAATTAATAAAGAAGTACCTACCTGAAGAAAGTTAGTATAAATATCCATCCAGTTTACTTTATTTTAGTTTTATTTAGTTATGACTAGAATTTACTACAGATTATGCCCAAAATGCTGTGAAATAGTCGATTTTAAATTATATTACATAATAATATTATAAAATATTTTCACTAATTTGGTGTTGAACAAATTCTTGCTAATATCGCAAACATTTGGGCTTTTAGACATAATTCCGCTATCATTTCGTTCATGAAACTTTCAGCGTCTTCCTGTGCTAATCTTACATGGAACTCGGGTGTTAGAGCCGGCTTGATGTGCAAATGTTATGAATTAGAAACAGCATGAACAAAATTATCTCGAACGCAACTGTGAAAATCATCTGTAGCAATTTCAAACTATTTAATTGCAAAAGTTATTATTTACTAGTACACTCTGCAGGAGACGATCAATTTGAATACGGAATGCATGCAGACTTACAAATAGAGCACGATTAAAGTTCTGAAATCGCATTCCAAGACCGAATTTTCCATCCGATAATCCTAATGTAATTTATCGTTCTTGGTTAAATCTCTCTTAAGTTCTTCGTTTCAAAAAACCGGGCTCTATTTCAAAACTATATTTGTCAAAAGCACACATTGCCGGAAGCAAAAATTTAACCATATTAATCTCCCCTTTTTAATGGGCTTTATGGAGCCCACTTTAAACCACATAATAGAGTAGGGAGGAGACTCGGGAGGAGATAAAAGATATATCATGGAATTGTGAGCAGTGTTGCCAATCATTGTTCAACTGACTGCTAATGGACAGCCAAAGTTTTCCATGTATTATTTACCACATACGAAAAGATTTGACTATTTAGAATAATACTAATTTCAGCAAGTTAACATCCATCACACTTAAAATTTACTAGGGATGGTGCAAGTTCATTTTGTCCAGGCTCGTAAGCAACTCGAACCCATTAAGGAAAGTTTTACTCCATTGCTGCGGCAATGGAATTAATTCTATTGAACTAACTGTATGTAGTTAAGCTCTTATGTTGAAGAGCGCTTAATAAATGTCCAACATTTTGATTCGCATAAAGTCCAACACTCCCAGGAATTGCGCAAGTTTACAACATATTTATACATGAAAACTGGAACGACTGAAATTTTAACGATTTTGGCCTGATTTGATGACATCAGTATAGAGAGATCATTCCAATACCGATAGAACTAGATATCCATATAATGGCGAGGATTAAGCTGAGTAAACTATTGTTTGCTATTTGATTTTGCCAGATACGCCCATGGGATCGTTTAGTATGCACCCCTTTGCCATGAATTTGGCAAACTGACTGATGAGAAGTAATCAAGCAGTAAGCGCATCGTTATAACCTTGTTAAGCCTTTCGCTTTGGAATTATTAATGCGCTCCAATCTGAATTCCTCCGGTTTTTGGCCATCTTTTATACATTTCGAATGCTTCTTGATTTTTCTTGAATCACCAACCTACGAATAATGAATGAAAACAATCTTAAATCTCTGAATTAATGACGATTTTCGGTTCATTTAATGAAGTTATCCACAAATTTGCTTAGAAAAGATCGATTTATATAGCAAAAAAAAGAATTTAATAATAAGAATAAGCGAAGAGGAGAAAATTTACACGAAAACACTAGATTGATTTATATTGCAGGTGACATTAAAAAATTGAACGATATTCGCACAACCAGTTGTCTCAATCGACAGTTAACACGCTCGGACATACAAAAAGCGAGCTGATTTCTCAACGGATGTTCCTAAACGAAACCCCGAAGGAAAATTCAATCAACAGTGACAAGACTTCGAATTTATCCGGTTCCAATAAAACGTCGGTTAAGGAAACTCCCATCGAGGAAAATCAAAAAAGGGCGTTATAAAATTTGTTGTATTATCGTTTCAGTCAGCAGATAAGGAAGGAACGCTTTCAGTTTGAGTGTGGCTGTCGGCTCGGAAAAGGAAAAGGAAAAGGTGGGAACAATTTGAACGAGTAGTGTTGACAATGAATTATTCCCATTACAAAAAGCCTCATTTCCTCACCTCTTAGTCATCGCTTTAATTAATATAAATTGGAAATCTCAGAGATTCATTTAAACAGAGTTTCAGAGAATGTGTGGTTAGTCTGGCCGTCTAGTCAGTGAACACCCAGTATGTTCTCAGTGGCTTGCAATGGCATCTAACCGGAACATTTTTTTAGAGAAATTGAGTGATCAGTTTCGTGTGTAATAAATTAATCAGTAATTAAAAAATATTCACTCCGCGAATGAGTAATCGAGTCAACCACATTTGTTCTGTTTGGAAATCCATAATGCATTCAGGTGCCTTTGTGCTTCAAATTTCGCCGCTGTTTCACGGAAATCAATAATTAAGTATAAATAAAATTTAACAAGCTGTATATTTTTACATAAAATGATAGAAAATTTCAATGGAAATACATTTCATAGTTGCTTTCAATCCACAGATTACCTCCCATGTTGGCAATACTCAACAAAAAATTCACGTGTATTCCATCGAAAAACGATAATTTGATTCAAATGATAAAAAAATTTCAAATTGCGATGAAATACACGAAACAGGAACAATTTATTTATTTGAATTTCTTCGTGGGATGCTGAAATAATTCTTGTTTTACTGCAACTGATGCTGCTTTGTTAGGCTTTTTGCTTGATTACTTCGACTTTTTTGTTATCTTTTCATTTTACATTTTTATCGTACATACGCAATCTGCATAAGGCAAGATGACAAATTGCCTCTATGGATCTAAAAAGAAAAGTATAATAGTTCAGCAGAAAACGGTAAAATTATTATATAGAATGGTTGCCAAAGCATTCGCTGCTCGTTTGCTGCTGGAATGTAAGCATTTGAAAAAATATGTTTTAGGCAAAAGAAAAATAAAATAAAAATCGTTTAGTTTTGCTTTATATAATTTTCTATTATCCCTACAATTTGCAATTGAAATTCGCTTAAAAACCAGAGAGAAATATTTTTAAAGTGTAACACAAAATAATTTTAGAGCATAAAGATTTTGCATGAAGAAATGTACAGGAACCAAAGGTAGTAAATGAAGATCTCATCTTTAGTTACTTACCCTGTATATGGAAGGTAAGAGTATTTCTGGCGAAAAAATCTGTTTGGCTTATTTTTAGAACCAAATAAATTTACATAAATTCGTTGATTCTCATTTGATGTCACTAACATTGTAAATGAATCCAGACTGTTATACCCATTTGTGTAACATAACAGTGCATGTGTAATTTCTAATATTAATAAGGATAACACTTTCTGAGTGTTTCTGAGGCATCCTCTATTACATATTAAGAAATATCCCTTGATATAAATGTTTTGGAAGCTCTTTAATTCTTAGTTTCAACTTTGGGTGTTCAGTTAAGACTTATTCTTTGATAAAACTTTAAACGCAATCGTTAAAGTCTTGGTTAAATTTCAATAAATAATACTGATATATTAACTAAATGAGTTTTTTCAAACAATGCAAATTTCATGTGAACAAAATTATCGAAAACTGAGTACTGATCACATTTTAGTTAATTTCGCGATTTTTTATTTGAATTATGAGTGAACTTTACTCCATTTAGATGTTTTGGCGTTTAAGCTCGAATTAATCTTAATTATATAGGTACATTTAATAATTTTACGTTTTTCATTAAATTACTGCTAAAACATAAGCAAACTTTACAGCTGTTTTTATTCCGTTATTAAAGATTCTTTCCAATATATTCCTGGGTTTCAGTCAATTTTACTGTTTATTATTAAAATGTTACAAATACGTTTCGGTGTCACTTTAAAGTGACCAGTTAAACGTTGCGATGTTAAGAACTATACACACAAACTGATGATGGTGGCGAAAGACACCGAAACGTATTTGTAACATTTTAAATAATAAACAGTAAAATTGACTGAAACCCAGGAATATATTGGAATGAATTAGAGTACAGTCAGGAAAATATACGAAATTAAAGATTCTATGTCTGGTGTCTATTCAAAATGAGCTCCAGTTAAAACTCCAAATCACTAAAAGCTCTCTATATGAGCTCAGTTAAAAAAAATCGTATATATTTCACCTAAAATAAAGAAATAGAGAAATAAACCTACATGGTAATAGATAATTGCGAATTCAATATCAGAACATAAAACAAAAATGAATTAATGCATTCAAAGTAAAAAATAGAGTAATCAGATGAGTACAAAAAATCCTTTTATATAAACAAAATAAAATAATGTATGAATCCACGTATCAAGCAAAAATTTGCTGCAAAAAAATGATAGACTGTTTGTAGTGCAACCAATTTAATTTGGGGTTGATCTCATGTTATTTATAAACGACGTAAACGCACATTGTCGTAATGCTTAAACATTTTATTAAATCCAATCAAAAGATTCAGATCAGTAGATTATCCTGTGCTAAGTTTTTAAAGAAAATGAATTAAACTGATAATAGCGCGGTAAGTTCTAAACCACCCCAATTCCCATTTACCCAAAAAAGTTTATAGCCGCTCGTCGTGGCAAACAGAACAATTCAACAAGAAAAACACACCCCCACATATCACCCAAAATCGAACTCCCTTTGAACTCGAATAGACAATTTTCTCCTTTTACTTTTTCCACTTGGTAATACATTTCCATAAATTTCCTGTCCGCATCGCCCCCGATGTCATTCCTTGCAACAAACGGTCGTTACAACTTGCCTTTAATCCGATTCCCTTTGTTTTCCCTCTTGAAATGGCAAAGCGAATAAATGGTTTACAAATATACGAGGTCAAAATTAAGCAATAATCACCTTATGGAAATTTCACACTCAATGAAAGGAGATGAAAATCGTTTTCCCCTTCGGCATGTTTCTTCCTTTTGGATATGGGGGAGAACAAAGCGGACTGAGTATCCTCAATTGGAAATTGTCATTTCATTTTATGGTCTTTGCTGAGAAATTTAGTCGGTAAATGCTAGGAAAATGTTTGTTGATGAGATGAAATGTGAATGATTATTTTCATAATGGTAGTAACGGTATAGTATAGTAGAAAACAAAAAATTGAGAAAACTTATAAGGACCCTCGTTCCAAGTCAAATCTATGTTGTTGATGAAAATTGCTAACACGACGCAAATTGGCCCGCCATATCCCATCTCTAATGCACCCCTTGTAATTACTATGGGGGAGAAATCTCTGTCGCAATTTCTCTATTACCAAATGATGTTCATAGTGCATTTTAGCCCCCGGGGTTAATATTTCATGAATGTTTTCCACTCATAAGTGATTGTTTAGGAGGGGACATTCTTTACAACTTCAACGTGCAATTATTCACAGATAATTCAACTGATGCTCTTACTTGTTAAATAACAGGAAAAGGAAAAAATGATTATCATATTGACTCACAGAACTTTAAATCTTTGGATATTATAACTAGAAACCATCAACAACATAAACTTAACCAACGAGCTGGGATCCGACCACCTGGCTATTACGTTTAACATAGACTTATAACATACGCAACCTACCTCCAATACACCTCCTATAGAGAAAAACTTAAACCTAACAAAGACTGACATAGACAAAGTGAAACAACATATACATGACTACATTCAATCACAAGCACAGCACATTTCAATAGAAACCATACAACAACAACTTTCACTAGCCATAGGAAAATTTAGCCCGGAAATAAAAAATGCTTTCTACCGACATACACTACCCAAATACATACTGAGACTAATAAAACATAAGAGAGAACTGTATAGACTATATACAAACACACAAAATAACGACCTAAAAAAGACAATGAACCAACTTAACAGAAACATTAAAACTATGATTGGACAATACCGACAAGACAAATGGCTAGAAACATGTAAAGAAATACAGAAGGACAAAGGCAAAACATACTGGCGAAAAATTAAGAAACTGGCGCAATACAGGAAGACTGGCACTACTGACACAATTGACGAAAACGGAATAGAACGCTACACAGACAAAGAGAAAGCGGACGCATTCGCCAGACACTATCAAAGGGCCTTCAGCACATCGACAAACCCTAACTTCGACAATGACAACTTTAACTTGATCAACGACTGGTACTTGAACTATTTTAACAACTCACCAAACTATGCCTGCACACTGATCACAGACACAGAGTACGATGAAGCCCTAGCGCACATCAAGAACACTGCACCGGGGAAAGATAAAATTAAGGCAAAAGTCTTGAAAAGCCTAACTCAAGAAACACACAAACTGATCCTAACTGAATTGAACAACTGCATCACAAATGGCAGAATCCCAGAAACATGGAAAAACGGCTTAATAATCCCTATACCCAAAAATGGACTGGACAATACACAACCGAGCAACTACAGACCAATTACACTGCTTCCAGTACTAGGCAAGATTTTTGAATACATAATGAAGCAGCGGCTTTACAAAGTGATTGGAAAATATATACCTACCTACCAATTTGGTTTCAAACAACATCACTCGACTGTTCATCCGCTCTTTATTTTGGCCAACAATATACAAACTACCCACCTAACTGACAGAAAGACAGCTTGCCTGTTTATGGACATTAACAAGGCTTTTGACAGTGTCTGGCATAGAGGCTTACTATACAAACTATACAAACTGCACACACCAACATATCTACTACACACCATAAAGAACTTACTAGAAAACAGACAACTACAAGTACGAATTGACAAAACACTGTCATTTTCTTTTTCCCCTGAACAAGGATCCCCGCTCTCACCGTTTCTCTACAATATATACTGCCATGACATATACAATTACAACTTACCAGACAAAAATCAAATCGACAGATCGGCATACATATTACAATACGCAGACGACACGGCACTTATTGTACATGACAAAACTACTGAGAGAGCAGCGCAAAGACTCCAAACACTAACAAACAACACAATGACATGGTTTTATAAATGGAGACTAACACCAAACGCGTCAAAAACCAACTTCTGCTCACAAACCACAGACTCAACGCTGATTCCCCTACAATAACAGCAGACGGCCAAACGACACAACCAAAAAACGACGTAAAATACCTTGGAATCACAATCGACCACAAACTTAGATTCACTAAACACATGCGAAACATCAGGGCAGAAACAATGAAGAGAGCGAAACACTTCCGATCACTAACCTACAAAGACAGAGGAATTAGCACAAACACCGCCACCAAAATATATAAAGCTATTTGTAGACCCTTGCTAGACTTTGGACATGTACTCATGACCAACGGAACAGAAAGGACAAAACGTTATACACAAACAACAGAGCAAATTGCACTAAGACTAATAACACGAATAAGACACCCCCAAAACCCACTACACAACCCCCCCACCCAACTACTATACGAACGCACAAACATGACAAAGATCTCGGAAAGACTCATACAGCTACAGACAAAATGGACAAACAACCCCTACAACTGGACCATACTGAATCCCCTTTGTCTTACAAGACCAACCAGACAATCCCGCTTCCGTTTCCCTACATTAACGCTACTCGAACACTTACAAACGCAACGGACTAGTGGACAATAAAATAATTTCTTCTTGCCACTGAAATCTTATTTATTTAATAACATTGTTAACCGAGAATGGGAGAATTTTCATGTTTGTTTTTTATTTAGATTGGGACTGCATGTATTAAACAAGGGCAGAAATACCGATAGGTCGATAGCCTTTTTAAGAAATAAAGATGTTTACTACTACTATTGTTAACCTAGAATAGGAGAATTTTCATATTGGTTTTTATCTAGATTAAGACTGCATGTATTAAACAAGGGCAGAAAGACCGATAGGTCGATAGCCTTTTTTAGAAATAAAGATGTTTACTACTACTATAACTAGAACACCCCGCAAAAGATGAATAAAAATTATTGCCAGGTTATTAGTTTAGTCTAGGTTTATAGTTAAGTTTTTTCTCAGATTGCTCGTAACTGTTTTACCTTGAAGAAGTTTGGTGAAAAATAATGATGAAAATAAGCACGATAATGTCGAATAAATAACGCAACAAATTAAGTACTTAGCATAAAGACGAACGTAAAATTTGCTGCTACTGGAAGTCCGCCTAATTAACATCAGTGCTCTTAGAACACTGACTAAAGTTCGCCTGCAAGTCAAAGTTCTCTTTATGAGAACTCAACAACATGAAACAATTTCATTAGATAATTTGTAATAATTTTCTTAGGCAAACTACTCATCGTAAAGCAAAACAGTTTCCTCAACAAAACCAGTTAAAGACTTTCATCGTGTCGTCTGTACTTTGCTTTGTTGCAAGTAAATATCAAGTTTCAGAATTCCTCTTTCTTTATATCGTAATTTTCCCTCAGAAATTGAAATGAGCAGAAAACACTTCCGAGTTGGTGCAACACAAGCTTCATTAAACTGAACGATTAAAGTGGCAATTTAATGGGCAGCTTTCAAGTTAAAATTATCAAGTTGTATAAAGTGAGTTTGCAAAATAACCAAACAGAAAACTCCGATGTCCTTTCTAATTAAATGACGCCGTCGTTTAGTTTCAGGAATTTTTATTTCACTGGACCGATGTCGAGACAGTATCTGCTTTTCATACAGTTTGATGTCACTCGCAATGCAAGCAACTGAAGAAAGAAAATAGAATTTTGTTTCTTTTTTCTTTTCTTTTATTTATCAGCCAATTTTTGAAGCCGATTGATAAGGACGTAAACGTTTAAGAAACGTTTATTTCTTCTTATTACAACCCCAAAAAATGTGCATTTTTGCAACATAATTATTGATTTAAATAGATTAAACATGCAGAATTTCAGGACATAATGTTGCTATGTTAAAGGGAAAGCATGAGTTTACTTTGCAGGGTTTTTCCTAAAATAAAAACGTATTTGTTTGCTTATTGATGTTTTATGAGCCCATAATAAACACTTTCATAAAGTAAAACGTACTTGATATATGATCTCGAAGAGGAAAAAATAAACATCTGGCTCTTGAGGGCTCCTCTAAAAAAACGGGGAATTTATTCGACACTTTTGAATCCCCAGATATATGTAATTTATACGAAGAACGGTTTATGTTAATGGGAATTAAATTCGGCGCCCATATTTCGGAGGTTTTTAATAGTTTATGCAGCCAAAAAGTATAGATAAGCGGGTTTTTCAATTTTAAGAGGCGTTTGTTTACAGCGCGTTGTTTTATGAGGTGCAAGTATGGTAATGTAAACGGCTCGTGAAATATTGCTAACGGTTTGTATATTTGGAATACTTAACAATCCGGATATTACCTACATACATGTAAAAACCGAGTGTAAATATTATGCGATGTGAAAATTGGATCGAATTAGTCGAGACGAGATTACGCGAGATCAAAGAAGATTTAAACTAACGGCCTATTTCCAAAGCATATATTAGTTGAACGCTACTTAACTAGACAAGTCAATCGGCAATATAGCTGTTGCAATTATTTCCAAAAATAACAAACAGTTCTGTTCATTATTATTATTACTAGTTGATTAATATATGGAAAGATCAGCGTTAGTAATAATTCAGGCATGTGATAAATACACCAGCTTTAACTGATAATAGTAGTGATATGAATAGAGAGTTATCGGAAATTATAAATACTGTTATGCAGTAATAAGGTGAATCCTGATTTTAATACTGCATTAGCTTTATTTCTTTAACGAAATCATAGTTATTGGAATGGAAAACGGTCTAACCTAACTTTACAGAATTAAATTAACTTTGCGTTGTTGTCTATGTATTGTTTTCCTTTTTATTGGATTTTAAACGCTCTTTGGGCATTTCCGCTTAATTCTTACAATGGAAAAGCGTGTAGAAATAGAAACTAGGTTATGTATACAATGAAATATTCTGCTAGAGATCATTAGACCTGTCAATTGCCAGTTTAAAGTAGAAATAAAGCTGTACAGTACCGCTGCACAATTAGCACAGAACAGTATCCTTATTAAGGGATCCCTTATTTTTAGACTCAATTGCGCCGGCGTAAGTGTCAAAATACCACTAACTTTATTACTGCTTGCCCTTATTGACTGTCAAATAACTCTCTAATATATTGATATCACAGTATATCGTTGTAATTTTGCTGAAATATACTTGAAATAAACTAAAATGCATCAGAATGGAAAATAAATTTAAAAAATTATATAGATAGGAAAATATGTTGTCGATCATTTACTTAGATTACCATTATTTGCTAGAATTTGTTGGGCCCACAAGTTCGATCTAACCAATAGATACCATTTAATAAATAATAGAAATAGGTGTACATACCGGAGAAAATTTGGACAAATTTTCTTGAAAAAAGGGCCTAAAAATTAAACACTTCAATACAAAAAACCGATTCATTTATTAAATACCATTTAATTAGTGTTGATTTAAACTAAAAAAACAACTTAACTTTAGAAATTTAATTATTTGTTTGTTGCATTGTTGCATGCGTTGCAAATGGAAGAAAATTATTGTGAGATTTGAACTTCCTCTGATTTCCTACAAAACCTCAAATTTTTCTTCTCAAAAATTTCCTCAAATATAAAAATATATGTGATAAATAAATATAAAAGTAAAATTCATGAGAAGATAGCAACTAGCGCAAAAAACACATTCAAAACGTTTATATGATTACAAAAATGGTTTGTTTCGACATGTTTAAATTTAATAAAAAATGCATCGTTTTAGATATTGGACCTGTTGTTGATTAAAATCGTCATAACTTTCCATTTCTTAGTTACTTTTTAAATGAAAAGTAAGGATTACTAATCTTATACATATTAATTTGTTAATAAATGATTTCAAGTAAATAGCGTTTCAGATAAACTTTATTTTTATGTTCATTTTAAGTATTAATTTTAACAATACGGACTGTAAAATGTGCTGCTTCAAAAAACTGGGGCATCATGTACAGTTCAGTTTTTTTTTTCGTTGTAATCTTAGTTTTATAAATATAATGTTCCTAGTTATTATTAATTCGTTTTGTATATTTTCCTGACTGTACTTTAATTCATTCCAATGTATTCCTGGGTTTCAGTCAATTTTATTGTTTATTTTTTAAAATGTTACAAATACATATATACATACATACTGACAAATTGTTCAGACAAATGTCCAACCAAATGTAAAAGAAGAAACATCTAAACATACAAACTGATGATGGTGGATAAAGACACCGAAACGTATTTGTAACATTTTAAATAATTTTTGTATATTCTTTTTTCCTGACTGTACTTTAATTCATTCCAATGTATTCCTGGGTTTTCAGTCAATTTTATTGTCACTAATTATGGTGTTATGTGATGAGCCCTGCGTTTCGTCCCGGGTCTACCTATTGGACTCGTCAGTAAGGCTTAAGTAGACCCTGCCTTATACGCCGGACACCGGTTATACGCGTTCGGACGTAAATGAACCAAGCCGGCGTAAGCAAAATTTTAAATAATAAACAATAAAATTGACTGAAACCCAGGAATACATTGGAAGTTATTATTAATGCCGCTGTTTGTTCCTTGCTTCTAAGCAGACATATTCACAAAATAAACACCATCCGAAATTAAGCTATTTATGTGAAGAACGAATCTTGAACTTTAGTAATAGTAGAAAACATCTTTATTTCTAAAAAAAGGATATCGACCTATCGGTCTTTCTCCCCCTTGAACTTTAATTATACTAAATTGTACGATCTGGCTGGACGACTGAAGTTTTTCTTTCAATAAATTACGTGATAGACATTTTAATTTGGTATTTTTGAATATTTTCTGCATGCGCCGGACGCATTTCTTGAGCTAAGATTCGTGCGTCACGCTTTAAAGTATAAACTAAATCAAATTTTTGATGAAAATCATAAAAAAAACTGAAAGTGGTTTGCTCTTAAAACACCTAGCTCTTTAAATATTTAAAGTGCTAGGTGCAAAAGTGCAGTAAAAGTAAGCAAATTGTGTTTTAAAACCGTTCATTTGATAGTAAATGTGAGCTGCTGAAGAAAGCTTTTCATTAAAAAATTTTAGTAGTAGGAGTATTTGCTCCATTGAAAACATCCTTGTTGGCAACGCTTAAATCTGTTTGGATCAAGTGTGTATTTACGATCTCAATAAGTGCCCCCTATTCAAAAATAGAAAACATCACCACGAAATCGCTCAGGATGCCCAAATCGTAAAATCAGATTCCCAGCAATAAAGCGGGTGTTAAAATTCGGTTTAATTTCACACCTGATTTAATGTCGCTCTCGAGACAACCCCCTATAAATAACTTGATTTTGACGGACGATTCAATTTGCGTAAGTGTGACTGCATTTATGGCCACAGAAAACAAATAACACCGGAACCAAATGGACAATTTGGATTTAATGCACTTTTCTTGCCACTATAAATCAGCATATTCCTTACATAGATGCTAACGCAATTTTAACTCTTCATGTTTTATATTTAACTTGTGGATCGTTCAATGCAGCATCTTACTAAAATAGACGTAATTCTCAGCGGAATTTAAATTGCATAGCCGAGATTATTGAGTTCTGAAACATATGACCCATCATAAATCGATACATTCAAGTCGAAGATCCTAAGAACCTCGTTTTCTAAGCTTATCCACTGATTAAATATAAACGATATTTTCAATATTTCTGCAAGTTATGATTTCACAAACTGTATTTAAATCACTAGAGCCTTTCCGTATGTGGAGTACACAACATATGTTCTAGATAATGTATGGGTTGCTCGATTAAGGAACATTCCCGGTTCTAACTCTCCTAAGTAACCAGTTTTTACTTGAATAGGTTTGTAGATATAACTAATACATTTTCTGTTTGTACATGTAAGTTATTATTTTTGCTGGATGATCATTGAATAAAACTAAATTCTACATTTTGGCTTTCGATCATTCTGTATTTTGGTTTTCGAACAACATCAAATGATGCTTATTTTTATCATTTTACCACTGCCAAAAAGAGCATAAACCAACACTAAAATTTGGTGGATCGAGCGATTATAATGTTCTTCAAAACCTTCTACTTCAACAATACAGCAATATCTTGCTTCGCTTTACATTCGTTTAGAGGGTGAGTGTTTTCTTTGCGAACATTTTTTTAAAGTTCCAATATAGTGCTTTATGTCACGATGTCTAATAACAAGTAAAAAAATACCTTTATTTTCTACGAACTTTGAAAACGGGAATTCGAGACAGACATAATGCCTTGTATGCTAATTACATCAGGGTAAAAGGCCTTTCAACCGAAGTCATTTTCCTGGTAAGTACGTCGCGAAAATGGTTTTCCGTTTTGGAACATTTCCCTGTACAATTACCAAAGCGCCTCCAAATTGCTAAGAGCCTGTTAGATTGGCTTAATTGCTCGAATTAATGGCGAATATAATGATGTGAATCTGAAATTTAGCGCTAGAATGATTTTTGTTCAGTAAAATCATTCAAAACGGTACGCAAATTTGAATGTAAAAATTTGCCATGAGCTGTTGCCTTAGGAAATGTTATTTGCTCAACTGGAGCAAATGCTTCTGTTGCTTGGTCCAAATATACTCTCCAAACCATGAATATATTTTCAAGATTTACCGAACGTGTTCTGTACTACGCGTTCTCGAAAACTGGCTAGATCGCCAGTAAATTGAATGCGACTTTCACGTCTTTTCACGCCTCATTCGATATGATTTAAAACGGTGCACAATGAGGCCCGTTCTTCAGACCGCACCATTTATCCTCATGTTAATAAGATACGGCACACTTAAGGGTTGACATCGCTTTATGCTAAGCAATGCGAAAACACAGCGCATTTTGGCTGTTAAGATTTTAATTTGGTTAATTAAGTTTCATCTAATTTTAAGCCGACGACAAAATGAAGATTTATTTTACTTCGCCATTTGATGCAAGTGTTACAAGAGAAAGAACAATCCAGTTTTGCACATGACGTTGCGTTGATCTCACTGGCGGTAATTTCTGATTTTAATCAATTGCGATGGATCAAATCATTCTGAAATAAATCTATAATAAACTGGTGCTACCTGAATAGAGAAAAGTAGTAGTAGTAAACATCTTTATTTCTAAAAAGGCTATCGACCTATCGGTCTTTCTGCCCTTGTTTAATACATGTAGTCTTAATCTAAACAAAAAACAAAGATGAAAATTCTCTTATTCTAGGTTAATAATCTTATTAAATAAACTTCCCAACTATAATGACAAGAAAAAATGATTTTATTGTCCAGTAATCAGTTGCGTTTGTATGGTCCAGTTGTAGGGGTTGTTTGTCCATTTTGTCTGTAGATGTATGAGTCTTTCCGAGATCTTTGTCATGTTTGTGCGTTCGTATAGTAGATGGGTGGAGGGGTTGTGTAGTGGGTTTTGGGGGTGTCTTATTCGTGTTATTAGTCTTAGTGCAATTTGTTCTGTTGTTTGTATGTAACGTTTTCTCCTTTCTGTTCCGTTGGTCATGAGTATATGACCATAGTCTAGCAAGGGTCTACAAATAGCTTTATATATTTTGGTGGCGGTGTTTGTGCTAATTCCTCTGTCTTTGTAGGTTAGTGATCGGAAGTGTTTTGTTCTCTTTATTGTTTCTGCTCTGATGTTTCGTATGTGTTTAGTGAATTTAAGTTTGTGGTCAATTGTGATTCCAAGGTATTTTACGTCGTTTTTTGGTTGTGTCGTTTGGCCGTCTGCAGTTATTGTAGGGGAGTCAGCGTTGAGTCTGTAGTTTGTGAGCAGAAGTTGGTTTTTTGACGCGTTTGGTGTAAGTCTCCATTTATAAAACTATGTCATTGTGTTGTTTGTTAGTGTTTGGAGTCTTTGAGCTGCTCTCTCAGTAGTTTTGTCATGTACAATAAGTGCCGTGTCGTCTGCGTATTGTAATATGTATGCCGATCTGTCGATTTGATTTTTGTCTAGTAAGTTGTAATTGTATATGTCATGGCAGTATATATTGTAGAGAAACGGTGAGACCGGGGATCCTTGATGGAGCCCTTGTTCAGGGGAAAGAGAAAATGACAGTGTTTTGTCAATTCGTACTTGTAGTTGTCTGTTTTCTAGTAAGTTCTTTATGGTGTGTAGTAGATAAGTTGGTGTGTGTAGTTTGTATAGTTTGTATAGTAAGCCTCTATGCCAGACACTATCAAAAGCTTTGTTAATGTCCATAAACAGGCAAGCTGTCTTTCTGTCAGTTGGGTGGGTAGTTTGTATATTGTTAGTCAGAGTGAAGAGTGGGTGAATAGTCGAGTGCTGATGTTTGAATCCGAACTGATACGATGGTATGTACTTTCCGACCAGTTTTCCCAGTCGCTGCCTTATTATGTACTCAAAAACCTTGCTAAGTACTGGGAGCAATGTAATTGGTCTGTAATTGCTCGGTTGTGTATTGTCCAGTCCATTTTTGGGTATAGGGATTATTAAGCCGTTTTTCCATGTTTTTGGAATTTTGTTATTTCTTATGCAGTTGTTCAATTCAGGAATAGAGAAAATTTCTTTGCAGATTTTCCTTTAGTTTAATGTAAAATTGTGGACTTGTATCAAAAGCTGACAATAAACTTTTAAGTCTCCAAATAATCACATCTGGACAATTACCATTGTTTTAACGTAACAGCAACGTTTTAAATTGTTTAATAAAGTGTGACCATAAGGTAACCATTTAAAAATAAACGTGTCACTTTCTTTAGAACGCCATTAGACTGAAATAAAAGCTTTCAAGTTGAGAAGATTCAACTTAAAAGCTTTTACTTAGCTTTTTAATTTTTAGGATTTTGATGTCTTATGTTCATTCAATGCAATATGTTCATGCGACTTCTACTAAAAGCTTTTCGAACTTTCATTATAGCAAATTGTATCATTACAGTGCTTAACGTTTTTACTTTAATAATCACTTTCATAATTTATATTCGATCATCATTCGCAAAAAAATATTCCATAAAAATTGCAGAATAATGGGTGCGATAACAAAATAACTCAATTAAACTTCAGAAACGAGTAAAATTATCACAATTAAAACTTTGGTCATCTTGACTGAGTGCAACTAACAGCGAACAGCATTAATGAAATAAATTTTTCCAGTCCTTATTTTTGCATAGATTATTGTATGCGGAAAGGTACTGAAAGTTGCGAAACAAAACTCGGTTAAATAGAAGTGCCTCTGCCGATAAAATAAATTGCGAGTCGTAAAATTTGCGATAATCTAATGTTCCAAAGTTAAGAAATGGGGAAAAGTCAACGTAGCACGTTGTTAAATGTACCCTTGACCTTTTTTCCTTCACTTTCACGCTTGAAAATACGTTCAGAAATAAGGGAATCTAGAAATGAAATTCTATTTCAAAAATGCAATCCGACATTGATCAGCAATACTCAAAATATTTTTAAGTTTCTGCAAATTTCATTTCATTTCAAGTAGAACTCCAAACAGCTTTTTTTAAACATTTAAACAACAGAATGCCGGAGAACTTGTAAGTGTGAAAACATAGAAAACTAATTTGCGACTATGCACCCCACTAAGTTAAAATCTCAAAACTTTGTGCAGTTTCTTCCATTCTGGCCACATATAAAACTCTGATATGAAAAATTTTAACTCCTAAAGTTATAAAAAGTCGGACAATAGTCAGCGACAATTTCAGCTGGCAAACTCTTCCAGTAACATATGTTTCAAGAAGGGAAAAACTAACCAATACCGTATATTAACACATAAATTTAATTTTAGTGCCTTTTGGCTTTCTACTGGCTGACATGGCAATATTGGCAGAAGTTTTCCGAACTAACAATATATCAGGCTCCTGCTGGATGCTCATCTGAATTTCTCTTACGTAGGAGAGCGTGCTGCTGATATAACATTTATTATTATGTAAAGTACATGGCATTAAAATTAATTTTCTTATAGCTTGAGGACAGATAAGAAAAGTGAAATTGGTTTGCAATATACACATTTTGAAAAATCTACTCAAATGTTTAGAAACGTTTGAATTTCGAAACGATTTTTCAAACTTTTCATTAAATCAACATACAAAATTTCATATTTCGTGTTTTATTTGCAAACCTTTTGTTTCTGTCTTGAATGAACCAAATAAAGAGCTTGGCCATTTTAATTATCTTTTCAATAGTCAAATCAAGGCACGAAACACAATCTTCTGTTGCTTGTGGTCGAACGAAAATTTAATTAAACACACAAATTGAGCGCAAAAAACCACAATTATCTATTTCCATTAATTTTTTTGGCACACAAAGAGATATTATCTACTGAGGTTAAATTATATTTTTGACCTTTTTTGTCGGCTAGTAATCTTTAATGTCTATTCATCTTCACCATGGTATGGTGATGAACAATTCGTCGAAACTAAGGATGTAACAATATCCTCATTGAAATAAACATGTTACAATCAGCTTTCGTGCAAAACAATCACGGATGAAGAATAGTGACTTTCAATCTTTCATGGTCAATCAAATCCAAATAATATAAATGTACATCCTTTATAAAACATTTATTGCGCGTTCATAACTCAATGGTTTCTCATTTTTTATACCCACGACGTGCAATATTTTAATTTAAAAAACTCACACGGCAAACAAATACAATATAATAATCTCTCGCAAAACTCTGGCTGAGCTGTCTTAAAAATGCCTCTAACCAAGTTTGCGATTATTGTTTGCTCTCTGAATCATAAACAGTATTGGATGGCACGGGGTAATTTAATTTATCCGTACTACTGCTTCGAACAATTCGAAGCAAATATATTCCAAACCTGCGCTGAATTGCATCCAGTGAATTACATGACAAATAAATGAATGCAAAATTCCATGAATTTTAATGGGCTAACTAACTGTCAATAGTGTAATTGGAAATGGGTGTTTAAAATTCTATGCTTAATTTTCCAGGTTCATTTTTTAAATCAGTATCTAGATTACGTGCTAAACATTTATAGAAGTCAGAAGATTATGTCAGTGCCGATTTTAGGCATGATGTATGTTAATGATGACAGACAAATTACATTTTTCGAAAGCACCCTGTCATTTTCATTTTAAATTAATAACTTTTGCCATTTTCTTTTTTTGCAATTAACTCACGAGAGTCTCCCTTAATTTAATTGTTAACAAACTTTGTTAAGTTAATCCTTGAAAATATCAATTTGCCATTGAAAATGACGAATTTTTATATGATGAAGTATTATAAATTCCTTGTCACATTTATATTCCTCTTTTCTCGTAAAAAATTGAATTTACCTATCAGTTTATAAGTTTGTTTTAGCTCGTTTGTATTTAGACATTTGTTCTTGCTGATCGCTTAATATCGTTTGTGTTAAATATTTAGGAACTGCCTGATACTGTTCACTATGTTTTCTTCATGTCTGAGCATCTGTATTCTGAATGATTTTATAGCTTTTATAAGTACTTAAGAAAATTAATTCAAGGTTTGGCAATTAATGTGTTTTTGTACCACTTTATTAATGCACAGTCTTTTATGTTTTTCCTACTTGAACAACGTCCTTCGATGGTCTACTGGAAATCAGAAATAGCTCTGGATATTCTTGAAGTTGTTGCCAATGTTTTTCTGTGTTCTGTAGTGACACTTTTATTTCATATTAATTTTTTCAAACGTCGGTACTTTTGCTGGATTTTCGATATTTTTAGATACACAAAAGTTTTCGTTTAACCATTTTGGGTTCGTTTAAAAAACGTGAAATATAATCGATGATCGATCTGGGTTTAAATATATTCAATCGACCAATTTAATCGGTATATATTCGTTTTCTTCTGCTTCATATGATTTTGGCAATGTGGTTGTTTTTTCTTCTTCATGTTTATATTATTCGTATGTAAATTTTCCATTTTTAGAACGAATATTCTACTCTATTGATCATTTTATTCTCTTGTTTACCTGGCTCCATTAGCTTGTACATTTTTTTCCAAAATATGAATGTTTTATTACTACAGGGTCCGACAAAATGATCTCCCACATTTTGCAACGTCACAGTGCCCGAATCACTGAAGAGAGGGGGAGCTTAGTGTCTTTGGTTGGTAGCTCGGGCCTTGCCATTTCATTTGTCTTGAAAGTAACGAATCTGTGATAACGACGCAAAGAACTTTTCGGACTCACTTCGCGCTTCGTATACATGTTCCAGCTCCAGATCGCAAAACAATACTGTCGTTGGTTTCAAATTTTAGAGCCAGAGGTTCAGCATTAAAAAGAAAATTAAATGGTAGACCCAGAAGTGCTCGGACACCTGAAAATGTTGCAGCTGTAAGAGAAGCAGTCGAACGATCTCCTACGCGTTCATTGCGTTTGTCAGATCGTTCTGTGAGGAGAATTTTACACGGCGATCTGAAGTTCCACCCATACAAATTGATGATGGTGCAAGAACTAAGTGAACGGAACTGGGAAAAGAGCCGAGCATGTTCCAACGATATTCTTTAAAACTTCCCACAAAATGCTCTTTTAATAACGAGTGACGAAGCTCATTTTCATTTGTCACACAACTTTTTTTCAACACAAAATTTTCGCTACTGGGCACCAGCACCACGTGTAACAGTATCATCCTAGTAACACGTGGGCTGTGAACTGAGTTTTGCCACCGTATGGGTGCTATTGGGTATTTTGGCATTTGGGACCCTATTTTTTTGAAGAGGGAGGCGTGACGGTTACAACTGCCGATCGATATGTCGACATGCTACGTAATTTTTTGGCACCAAAACTTGAAGGACTTGAATGTGAATATGTGTGGTTTCAACAGGATGGAGCTACGGCTCATACAGCATACACTCGACGTTTTAAGGGAAATGTTTCCAGGACACGTAATCTCGTTACGTGGAGACGTTGGGTGGCCTGCGCGTTCACCCGATCTTGCCCCATGCAACTTTTTCCTCTGGAGCTACCTTAAAGCGAACGTTTTTCAACACCATCCCCGAACCATTGACCAATTGAAAGCAGCAATACGCCAAGAAATTGCAGGCATATAGTCAAATTACTGATCGCGAGATAAAAACCTTTAGAAATCAACTTCGAATGTGCATCGAAAAAAATAGTCGCCACTTGGACTCTGTAATTTTCAAAACTTAGTGAAAACAAATGGCATTGCATACATTTTCAGTTAATAAATAAAAAATCTAAATTGCATTTACAATGGAGTTTTAGTAAAGATTAAAATGTGGGAGATCTTCATGCCGGACTTTACATTTTCTTGAAAATATCGCGTGTTTTCCTTGGAGTATTCAACTCCTCATTTAGCTAAAAATATGTTGGTCAACTTTCTGATTTTTCAGTCAGAACTGCAGGTACTTTTCCTATTAACTTTTATTATGCCAACAATCCTGACAAGCCCGAATATGAACAATATTCATCTAGAATCAGTTGCTATTTTCCACTCTGTAATTATTTTCAATTCAGACTTTATAAAATTGAATTTATATCTGTGTTGATGCTTTTAGAAGCTGCGGTAATGCCGTACTGTGAGCATATTTTCTTATTTTTTAATACTTCGCAATATTGAGTGACTTAATCGAAAATTTACGGCGATCCACCCTGTATATATAGTTCATGGCAGAATTCAGTTTCAAGTTTTTTTTTAAGAACTAAGCAAATAGGATAAAATTAATTCAAATTAAAACAACTTGCACTAAATAAATATCCCTAGGCGTATACTTAGCTATCCGCTAAGAAATTATTATGAACTAATAATTATACAACTACGAAGGATAAATTTAAATATCTGCCTAATAAATAAATGCGGGTGTAATTCGAATGCAAATCGCCCTGTGTACGTATATAAGCCAAACAAAAAAAGGAGCCACTTTAATGGAAGCTCCCAAAAAAGTCACGATTTGTTATCGCTGAAATAATTGCTCCTGAATTGCTTCCAATTACACGTAAACGAGGCACATTTATTTTATTGTTAAATTATGAGGGAAACAGTATAGTGAGTGATATTACGTCACACCTTTTAATTATCCTTGAGTTAGAGTATCTTAATTGCCAGGGCAAAAAATTATAAATGGAGCGAGTTCCCAGTTTTAATGAATGGAATGAGGACATCGGACGTTGTTATCGAATTATCTTTGCCTTGAAATTTAAATGCCCGATATCATTAACAGACATTCAATTTTAAGATTAAGATATTTCTCTATACGTTAGTTAAGAAGGTTGGTTTTAGTAAAAAAGTAGATTTTTTTTATTTCTTTTATATAACTGGTGCAAGGAGGATACGTTGAAATGTTTGCTTAATAAAAGCTCAATCAGATTTTTAAAAGTAGAATATCACTTAGTTACATTAAATGCAAATCACCTACATAAAATTTAATAGTTTTTGTATTTTTTAATTTTTTTAATAGTCTTTCTGTACCGAGAAAGGCTCAAGGTTGTACAGTTTATTTAATTTTTAAACACTTGCTTGTTCATATATCAAATCCCAATTTTTTATAATGAGCCAAACTTTTCGACACTTGAGTATTCCAAACCAATCAACACACTAAAAATATATTGTGTTCATACTGTAAACTGACATTTCCATAATAATAAAAACAAAGCAACAGTTATAAGCTATATTTCAGACCTGAGTTTCTCCAAGATCCCTTAATAAGCAGTAAACGAAGGGCAAATATACAAATAATATAAATATAGGGCAGAAAGACCGATAGGTCGATAGCCTTTTTTAGAAATAAAGATGTTTACTACTACTATAAATATATTTTATATATATTTGCGCGGAAAAAACTTGAAATTACAGAGTATGATATTAAACGAATTTACAAAAGTTTCTAATTGCTTTCAATGTAGGTACTTGAGCCATTTGATATACGAATTATGTATAATTGAAGAACGTAGGTATTTAATTTATGAATTTTTAAATTTAAGTAACAGAAAGTCTGAGAAATATTCTAAAATATTTTTGTAAATAAATAAAGCATTTCCTGTTTGTTCTTGAACTGTTTTTACATTAACTTGTTGAGCGGGGAATATAATTTATTTTATTTGGATTTAGAATTGTACCATTTTTTTAAATTGAAATACTGCTTTAGTAACATTTCGATATTTTCTACAAAATGAAAACGGAATTTCGTCTTCTGAAAGGCAAATATTATTTTAAGAAAAATTGAACATGGATATAGCAAAGAATAAAATACTGACTTAAATACATTTCCGAATATGTCGGGAACTTTGAATCAAATCAAGAGAATAAATAACACTAAGTTATAAATAGGAATGAGCATCGACAAAACCCGCATATTTGTGTACTTTCATCTGCAGTGTACCGCATTTAAAAGACCCCTCATAAAGTCATTATTTAACGGCCGATTTGGAGCCGTTTTGAATAATAAAGCGAAAAGAACTGTTCTTTAACAGTAAGCGTCGGATTTTTATTACAAAAACTTAGGCCTATTTGCAATACTTTTAGGTACAAAATTACAACATTTTTGATACATGCAATAGCACTTTTTACAAAAAAAAATATTTAACCTCTAGATTTAGCGATTTCCATGAAGTTACAAAAAAACCGTCAAATCTGATGTTTATTCATAACAATGCTCAAATTGTACAACAATCTCATTTGTTTAAAGGGGGATTTTAACTTGCTCCACTTCCAGTCTTTGTCAGTCTTAAGTCTTTGCAGATGGCAAAATCTTAACACACAATCTGAGAAACGATTTACTCATTCAAATAATGCGTTGAGTAAATGCACATAATTGATATTCATGTATTTTGATCCGACTAAACGAATCTATGCAGCACGACCTATTTCAATGATATATTATGCATGTATTTATTCCCTGAAAATATTTTACTTAAAATTACCATAACCAGGAGAAAATTTGGGTATATTATTAGAGAACAGTGTGAGCAGCATGAGCCAATATTCAGTTGATTGCTTTTGATGGTTTTGGACCGGACAAAGCGCAAAGCAACTGTGGATTAAATTGTTAAAGCTTCTTAAATGGCAGACTGCTGGTTTAAACGGGTGTAATTAAACGATAATTTTTTCACTTTTACATCTTAATGGTGTCTTGTTGTGGAACTTGCAGCGGCATTTATCGGTTGCAGTTAGACCATATCTACATGTCAAGCTCGAGGTTTCTTTCTAGCAATGATAAATGGTTAGGGTGCATTTGCTTGCGAATGGATCATTTCGTCCTTGCGAAATGAATCCACTGACATATTCACATGCGGGAAACGTTTGTAAAACTCCTGGCATTTTTCGTGTGTATTGAAAGGAATTTTTCCGGGACACGCCCTTTCTGCTTGCGACAAGATGATGGCTCTTCTGCAACCGCTCCTCGAGTCACAGTTGCTTTTAGAACGCGGTGTTTATTTGATTTTACCAAGCAAACACCGCTTATTCGGCTTGCTTAAGCAAACAGGGATCGTCTGCCGAGATGTCACTCTGTACAAATATTTATTCCGCTTTGGCTGTTGGGAATTTAATCGAAATTCCAAATGGAGTTTTTTTTGCGCAAACGATCGCTCTCCAGCTGGAAAGACGGGAATTTGATTCAGCGTTCGCAGTATTTATCTTTGATTATTGAGTCCATCCATAGGCAACGTATGGACGGATATATTTGCATCTATTTTGTTTACTTAAAAAGAGCTTTGGAAAGTATAGAAAATTGGATTGTAGCTAACATATAGTTAGGGTGGATGAGGTTCCATATCCATATAGATTTTGTTGATAATTAAAATAAGTGGAATTGATTTCAGAGCAGAGACACTGCAAAAAACGTCAAATTCTTTTAGCGGTTTCATTTTTTTATGCTTCCACGATTCATGCACATACATGTCTGGTCTTAACTGATCAACTTCGAGGGATTTATATCAGCTTGTAAAATATTTCCATCCCCAAATTTTCATTGCATTATTTATCAACCTTCTTTGAAATGTCTTTTTTTTAGTATATATATTTTCGGCATAGTTTATACATAATTTTTTTTTAATTAAAATTTACATCATGCTGCTCCATTTACTTAAGCCACCTCGAAGTAGTGGCATCCTTTGCGATTCCAGTGTTACAACAGTTTTCCCGGTATTTATAAACATTGTGTATCTGAGAATTAGCTTGTTATATAAGCGAAAGCTCATGTAGAGAAGGGTTTACAAACAACGTATTTCATATCTACAAGGTGTTAAGATCTGAAGCTTTAAATGAACTTATTTATAGCTTTTATTCTATTTAGCACAACTGCGGATTTTAGATAACTGTGTACAGCTTATTGCTGTGTTGAACTTTTGAATTGAAATCTTGAATAACTTGCTGTATAAATAGCCAATTAATTGCAATATAAATAAATGCAGTTAATTTTAAGAAACAGGAACTTTATCATGAGTTTTCCCAATTTATTCGGCTACTGAATTGAAATTGATTCAAAATTAAGTCAACCCAGTGGTTTTGCAGTAGAATTCGTAAACTCTAGCAATGTTTTGAAGTTATACTGATCCTAAACATTTGGTTTATAAACATTTTACGATTTCAAACGTAAAACTTCAAAATTAAACACAGAAAAGAACGAAATTCGAGTCTCGAGTCTACCAGAGGAACTTTGAATGGAAAATTGGAACTTTAGCTAACAGGTTATGAGAAGAATGTACGTTCTAAAGCCCCAATTATGTGAGTGTATAAAAAAACTCCTGCGCCTAAAAAGAAAACTTTAAATTCCTTTTTTCTTTTGAACTTGATATCTTTGTCGATTGAAAAATGTCCCAGATTTGTTCGAAATTATTTTTACAGTAGTAGTAAACATCTTTATTTCTAAAAAAGGCTATCGACCTATCGGTCTTTCTGCTCTTGTTTAATACATGTAGTCTTAATCTAAATAAAAAACAAATACGAAAATTCTCTTATTCTAGGTTAACGATATTATTAAATAAAATTTCAGTGGCAAGAAGAGATTATTTTATGGTCCACTAGTCAGTTGCGTTTGTAAGTGTTCGAGTAGCGTTAATGTAGGGAAACGGAAGCGGGATTGTCTGGTTGGTCTTGTAAGACAAAGGGGATTCAGTATGGTCCAGTTGTAGGGGTTGTTTGTCCATTTTGTCTGTAGCTGTATGAGTCTTTCCGAGATCTTTGTCATGTTTGTGCGTTCGTACAGTAGTTCGGTGGGGGGGTTGTGTAGTGGGGTTTTGGGGGTGTCTTATTCGTGTTATTAGTCTTAGTGCAATCTGTTCTGTTGTTTGTGAATAACGTTTTGTCCTTTCTGTTCCGTTGGTCATGAGTATATGTCCAAAGTCTAGCAAGGGTCTACAAATAGCTTTATATATTTTGGTGGCGGTGTTTGTGCTGATTCCTCTGTCTTTGTAGGTTAGTGATCGGAAGTGTTTTGTTCTCTTTATTGTTTCTGCCCTGATGTTTCGTATGTGTTTAGTGAATTTAAGTTTGTGGTCAATTGTGATTCCAAGGTATTTTACGTCGTTTTTTGGTTCTGTCGTTTGGCCGTCTGCAGTTATTGTAGGGGAGTCAGCGTTGAGTCTGTGGTTTGTGAGCAGAAGTTGGTTTTTTGACGCGTTTGGTGTTAGTCTCCATTTATAAACCATGTCATTGTGTTGTTTGTTAGTGTTTGGAGTCTTTGAGCTGCTCTCTCAGTAGTTTTGTCATGTACAATAAGTGCCGTGTCGTCTGCGTCTTGTAATATGTATGCCGATCTGTCGATTTGATTTTTGTCTGGTAAGTTGTAATTGTATATGTCATGGCAGTATATATTGTAGAGAAACGGTGAGAGCGGGGATCCTTGAGGGAGCCCTTGTTCAGGGGAAAAAGAAAATGACAGTGTTTTGTCAATTCGTACTTGTAGTTGTCTGTTTTCTAGTAAGTTCTTTATGGTGTGTAGTAGATATGTTGGTGTGTGTAGTTTGTATAGTTTGTAAGTAAGCCTCTTTGCCAAACACTATCAAAAGCTTTGTTAATGTCCATAAACAGGCAAGCTGTCTTTCTGTCAGTTAGGTGGGTTGTTTGTATATTGTTAGTCAGAGTGAAGAGTGGTATTTTTACATTTGCCATCAAATTAAGATAAAAGACCTAATTTAGCACTTGCAATAACCAGCAATTTCCAAAGATGCCAAGAAGCTTAGAAGAGCAAATTTTATTTAACAATACTTCTTGCACCGGAGGCGACTAAAACGGAATTAATTTTGTTCAGGGTTTACCACTAGAGTAGAGAATACAGTTTGTTTATTAGAATCACAGCATAAAAATTGCTTTTATTTCCCATACCTACATCTGAAACATTTTGATCTGATGATTTTGATTCTCTAACTTTTCTATAATAGTTTCTAATTTGAGCGTGCAGAAGTGGGTAAAATTTTAATAATACCCAGTAGGCAATAGCCTAGATGCGAAATAATTGCACTTAGATTGTATTATTGGATATGGAGGACACAATCAATTATTTGCATTGTGCTAACGATATCAGGGCTATAGTTTCAACTAAATGAATTATTTCCATCACTCCTCTAATATGTCCGCTAAGTACAGCGAAACGAAACGACAAACTAAACACTTTTAATAACAATGCTGACTCATTCCTCCACTATTGCATATTAATTTACAATTGCTGCAGCTAAAGTAGCAGGTTGTAGAACAAAAGCTGCTCATTTGCAAAAGCAACCAGAACTTTAATAGATATTTAAATTTTCCATAATCTAACTTGTTTTGTATCATATACAGCGCAAGGAAAGCTGTCAATGATTCCAAGAAAACTGCGCTTTTAAAGATTTAAACTTATACATATATAATAGTCACTTTCATTTCCTCCTAAAAAATATTGCTCGATTTAGCACAGAAAAGCCATAAATTCAAATATCGGTTTTAACTTTCCAATCCAGTATACATACATTTCAAGCCACTTTGTAAGCCTTCCAAATATTTATTTTCCTCTCACTTGCCGCTCAAATTATTTTATTTCGGATCTTGCTAAAGAACAGATGCACATAAAAATGTGCTGCTGGTAAGTTCTCGGTTCTTGGTAAAAACGTAGAACATCAATTGAAAGTTATGGCAGCAAATCTTGCACGAGGCTCAATTTGAAAATTAAGCGACCTGGTTGTTTCGACTACAAACGGCCATTTAAAGCAAACTTGAAAACCGGCACGCAAACACCAAGAGTTCCAGTTGATTATGTTATTATGTATAATTTTAGGTTGTGCAGCGAATAAAGCTGCAGCCGGGTGGTCAACGCAACGGGTAAGCTGTTCGCTTAAATTGATTCATTTGGGTCGCAGGGTAGTGGAACATTCTTAAAATATTGTTAGAAGGTTAAATATTTAGGAGCTTCTCCTTATGTTAGCTGTGAGTCGACATTGGTAAAATATTGGAAAATTTCTTCAAAGCTCGTTAAAAAGGAAGACATATTATTCCTGCCAATTTTACGGAAAATAAATGTTGCAGCCACACAAAGATGGTCAATCGTACATAATTTTGAAAAAAATTGCAAAATGCGTTTCAACAAAAAACTTCCTGCGAGTCTCTATTGTAAACCCAAGTGAGTATTTGTGCCCCATTGAAAGCAAAGTTAGATGGACATTTTAAGCTAACAAAATTAGAGATAAATGCATTGTTAAGGCAAAACCTTGTCTGCTCCATCAGGGCGACTTTTTGTGAAAATAATAAATAGCCAGACAGGAAACCTAACGATAAACTGCAAAGCAATACTCCAGAAAACTGGTTCTTTAAAATGTATATATGCGCATATAGTGCAAGCAAAAAAATCGAAAGCAGCTTAGTCGCCATTGTCGCGTGGATAATAAAGCGAAAGCTATAAAGCTTGAAGTGCGTGTTTCATTAAGAGCCAGACTTTATATTCTTCCGCTTTTGTGGCGTTGACATCCTTAAGGGTTCTCGGGATAATTGCAGAGTCAAAAGAAGTCTTCTCTGGGGGGATGCGACTTTATTCCTGTTTGGCCTAATACGATTTTTTATGATGTCGAGGGCGCTTAATATATCGAGCTTTCTAAGTGCAGTGTTTAGACTGATTACACAGAAAAAGCTGCCATTAGTGGTGCGAGTTGCTAAATTGCCAGTACCTGAAACTCAAATTGGACATTTAGCTCAAACTATTGCTAAAAAATGAATAGAAAAAATGTGAAGATAAATTACGGGTTGACATACATTTTGCATACAGGTGCTTGAGGCGATTCGATTAAAATTAGCAAATTACTGAGGTAGTTTGCGGCAATCATTAATCAATTTGTCGAATTCAATGGAGTCAAAACACATCAAGGAAAAATTACGTCTTTACATGCCACACTTGAAACACTGAAAATAAACAGCAGGAAACCAGGCTGTCTTGAAGTTGAAGCCAATTTGATTTATCGCAGCATACAATTTAAAAATTCTCCGGTATAAACTGCCATAAGTAATTTATTCGTAACAGAATAAGAAAATTTACGCCGGCAATAATGTGGTGCTAAATTTAGGCTTTATTGTTACCGGTTCATTATGAAATATCCTTTCGTGCTGTTAAAACGACCGTTATTAATAACAGTTTATGATGATAGGCAGTATTATACTATTATAAGTTTGACACCTGAGCAAGAGGGAAATAACTCCGAAATTCCTATATCATAGCCATTTACCTTGAAGAGCCAAGTAGACAATTTTGAATCATGCATAAATTGCATTATACGAACTAAAGGATGGGCTGGATTTTCTGCGCTACGCCATCAGGATTGCCTGAAGGGAATAAATCATTTTTGATCTTTAAGAGTAGCAGTTGCAATTAGCTTAAAATTTAACCCAAGTGATACTTTTTTATTAGGTTTCATTTAAATCAGGTAGTTTAACATTCATCGTTCATCGTTGCAATGAAAACATCAGAATGCAAATGTTGTATAATTAATACCTATTTCGTCTGATGATGGTTTATGAAGAAACGAAACTTGATTAACATTTTGATCTGAATAGCGTTTTTTGACCCAAAACCAAAAACCATATAAAATAAATCACATCAAGTTTTAAAATAAGTTTTATTTATCTTTTTAATTTATTTTGTCGTTATTATACACAAGGATTTTGGATGGAACTGAAAAATAGAAAGGGAATGTTTGACACATTGTAAAAAAATATGTGACTGTTTTACATTATTTTATATTATTATTTATTTATATTACTATTTATTTCCCAATAAGCTATCGGTCCTCGGCCTTTCTGCCCATAACGATCTTAACTGTAAACTTAAAATTATTACAAAGCAGAAAAAAATTTCTCTTCTGTGTCATGTCTTCTCATCGTCTAGCAGGTTGGTTCAGTCGTGTTGGAAGTGTTCAAGTAGTGTTGTTGTTGGGAAGCGGAAGCGGGATTGTTTCGTTTGTCTCGTGAGGCGTTTGTCTCGTGGGGATTCAGTAGGGTCCAGTTGTAGGGATTGTTTTTCCATTTCGTTTGCAATTGGAGTTGTCTTTCTGTTATTCGCGTTATTTTTGTTCGTTCGTAGAGTAGTATGGTTTGAGGGGTTGTGTAGTTGGTTTTGAGGATGTCTTATTTTCGTTATTGATCTCAGGGCAATCTGTTCTGTTGTTTGAATGTGTTGTTTAATTTTCCCCAGATGCATTCGCTGTCAGTATATGTCCATAGTCAAGCAGAGGTCTACATATTGATTGGTAAATTTTTGTGGCGGTCTTTGTACTGATTCCTTTGTCTTTGTACGTCAGTGATCGGAAGTGTTTTGTTCGTTGAATGATTTTTGTTCTTACGTTCTGTGCGTGTTTTGTAAATTTTAGTTTTTGGTCCAGTGTCATTCCTAGATATTTTGCCTCTTGTTTTGGTCTAATTCTGTTGTTATTGATGGAGAGTCGTCTTTAATTTGGTGGTGTGGTAAAAGTAGTTGGTTTTTCGTGGCGTTTGGTGTAAGTCTCCATTTGTAGGACCAAGCAATTGTATTGTCTGTTAGTGTTTGAAGTTTTTGTACTGATTTTACTGTAGTTTTGTCGTGCACGATCAATGCAGTGTCGTCGGCGTATTGTAGTATGTAGCAGATTTGTCAATGTGTCTTTTGTCGTGGAGACTGTGATTGTATATGTCGTGGCAGTATATATAGTGGTATATTGTAAAGAAGGGGTGATAGCGGGGATCCTTGTGGGAGTCCTTGTTCAGGGGAGAAAGCAAAGGAGAGGGTGTTGTCTATGCGTACTTCTAGGCGTCTGTTTGTGAGTAGGTTTCTGATTGCGCGAATTATGTATTTGGGGGTTTTAATCTGGTAAATTTATGACACTGTCAAAGGCCTTATTGATGTCCATGAAGAGACATGCTGTTTTCTAGTTCGTGAGATGAGTTGTTTGTATGTTGTTGGTTAGTATAAAAAGTGGGTGAACAGTTGAGTGTTTAGCTTTAAATCCGAATTGGTATTGTGGTATGTGTTGTCCAATTGATTGTTGCAGTCTATTTTATTATAGTGTCAAAAATTTTACTCAGTACAGGGAGTAGTGTGATAGGTCTGTAGTTTTGTGTTTGTGTATTGTCTAGTGTACTTTTTATTATACCTGAAATATTAATAATTTAACTATGTACTTCAATAATATTTTTTCTTGTTTTAATTCGAGTGTCAATACTTCCAAAGCTGCCAAAAATAAGTACAAGATGTTAAAATAAACATTGAGATTTTATTTAAAAGAATTTATTTAAAATAATAAAATGAATTAGTTCACACAATATTTTTCTCACATAAAAATTCAAACTATTGTATGGAAAGAAGTGATGCTACTCAATCTTATTGACTGGTTGTATAAATATATTCGTTATTTATTCAATCAATTTGGACAATATTCAATAATAAATCAAAAATATCAGAAAATAAATTAAGTACAAGCTGTAGAAACTTTTTAAAACCCATCCACATTTTTAAATATTTTCTTTGCCTATTCGCTTACGTAATTTGCAAACAAGTTTCATAAAATGGACATAAAATCAGTCAATAATTTACAACAAACAACAAACAACTTTATGCGATATCAACTAATAAATATTACATTATTTATTCCAACCAACATTAAGTGGAATGGAATTGAAAGAGTTCGTCGAATGCAAATCAAAAGCAGAAACAAGCACTAACAACCTAATATATCTTCATACAACCAATTTGGGATTGGAACAATGACGTTCAGAAGCATCTAATTAAAAAATCGTAAAATAAATTAATACATTAGACAAGTATCGAGACAGACATATTTGGGAGAATAAAAATTTAAATAGAAATGTTTCAAATATTCAAAATTTCAAATAATAGAGCACATTGAGCACTTAACATCACAATGTATTGAATTCAAATTATCAGTTGAACACATATTTCTCAGAAATGGCTACACAATGACATTTTACATTAGGAAAAAATCGTTTCTGGGTTTCGTTTGAATTTTGTGGATTTTTCAAAATGAAGAAATTGAATATAAAAGCTCCCACACTATGAGTCGTAAACTCTTTGGAAGCCCATTAACATAAATTAATGTATGTTACAACAGTCGCTATATGTTCAAACAATAGGCGAGAACACGCAATGTAAATTTGTCATTAATTATGCTTGCATGGAAAAGATGTCGATCACAGATCTGGAATAAATTTGTCAACCAAGAAACATATTGCATTGTTTGTTTAATGGAAGATGACATTAATGTGGATAATTAGAAAGAAATACATTTTTGAACTTAGCGAGTGACAACGATTTAAAACATTTCAAATGCAGCATTTCCAACTGAATTTCCTCGGGAATTTTTGAATTGGTGCCTAATGAAAAGCCTCAGAGAGCCTCAAAAGCTACCCGCATTTTAGAGGATGAAACAAGTTAAACGAATCGGATGTAGAGGTGCGCTTATGACGAAGTCCTTATATTTGTTCTCTTCGAATCGACAGCTGTACTTCTGGAGGGTTCGCTGATTGCAGACGTGATACGAAAGCGCAATGTCCATCGAAACTTCAAAGATAACGACAAAAAGCGTTATAATGTTAGAACTTTATCTTGGCAGCCTGTCTCGGTCATCGATTGATAAAAGAAATGAAATCGACAAAGAGGGGTTTCTAGACAAAGCGATTTTGCCACGGAAACAGCATTTATATATCAGTCAGTCTTTAGGCTTAAACATTGCTCGATTGTTGTACAGTATAATTAATCGAGTTTTTCTAGGCCAGACGGCTTATTTTTAGGTTCGTTTGTCACATAAGCTCAATAAAATCGTTTTGATATAGACTTAAATTTGGCTTGTTTGCAAAGCATTTCTCCACTTTCATTATTAATTAATACAATAGCTAATAAATTCCATTAATGGAAAGAGTATATTTTAAATAAGCAAAGATTATTAAGACACTTAAGTTTGACCGGCAAGCAACAATGTTCACCGAAGAACCCATTTTCGAAATTTAAATATCAAATCCTAATAAATAACCAAATTACACTATCCTAACATGCTTTTAAGCCACGAGCCGTAGGTGTGAAACTCTAATCGAATACCGAAATTAACATGAAAATTCCATATAATTATATTAAAGACATGGACCGGACTTGAATATTAGACAAATTCCGCCATTATGGACCTTATAAGGACAGAGGCCTTAAATAAAAGCTAAATTAGTTTAGATAAAGCCATTGACGCCCCCAAAGTCCTCTAATCTCAACGACAAAAGTGCACTTAAAGCTTAAATTATCAGTAATAAACCCGGATCGTACTTGTAAGTATCTCTTTATGGTGACCACTAAAGAACCCGTTTAAATAAGGATCAGGGAATTATTACTGAAAATTTGCTTTACTGAAGGGAAGTTGACAAACTTTTAGTAACAACTTTGTTAGCTAAGGAAATGTACAAAATATCCTGTTTAATTTAAATACAGTCAAGTAAAACTTCAAAATAAGATTCGTACTGAACATGTTGTGTATTGTATGCTGTGATTTATTTTTAGATATTGTTTATCCAACATTATCTTCTCACCGTTCATTTTGCTATTATTCTGTATAACTTAAGTGTTAATTTTATTATTACTATGTTTACTTCCTTGAAATATATTTTTGCTAGAATGCGACTTAATTGGCTTTTGCTACCAATGAAGAAACAAGAATTTTTAATATATAATTAAACCAGGGACCAGATGAAATGCCGCAATTGTACCAGGGACAAGCGTGAGAAAAGTAATGAGACAAAATCGACCAGTGAAAAAACAATAACCAAAACTTATTGAATCACTAAGAAAACCTTAAGAAACTAACTAGAATATATATTCATCTCATGAACGAAAATCATTACTAAAACAACATACCAAAACATGTTTGAGAACTGAGAAACACTAGCAAACCTTTCACAGGTTAGCCAAACGTTAATAAGCAATTACTTTAAAAAAATCCTTGAACCTCAGTGGAATAGGAAATATACGGACAGACTGAAGAGAAAGCGAAGAATACACAGTGAAAGGTAAAATCAGAAACGAGCCGGCAACAAATACATGTATATAAAAAAATGACGCCAATAACCAAAAAAAATATGTTTGGATATAGCAGACTATTAACCGAAATTTATAACCCCAATAAACTTTATTATAACGTGAAGAAATGGGAAGTATTACAGACTGTTTGTCGTGAAAGATATGATTGCAGAACGTTTCCATATTGCCTTTTTACTGCCGGGATACTAATATTTCAAGGGCTTTATTCTCATTCTCAAAACGTCGCAGACAACGCATAGAAACTTTAAAGCATGGAATAAACATGGAATATATCATAAGAGGTTTTAGTGGAAGAACAAAATAAAGAAGTGCTTCATTTGAATATGTGGTTGATGCTCTTTGCAATCAGTAGTAGCGAAGTAACTGGATTTGTTCAGTTTTCCTCTGTATCGAAAAGTCTCCATTCCAGTTCGTTTGTTTTAGCAGGTTTTTTTTTCGAAAAATCTCCAATTGCATCTGCAATTAGTTCCATAAATTGAACTTTTGGGTTGCCATTAATGGCTTGGTTTATTTGTCCCTTAAATTAATTAAAGAAAATATCATATAATATATAGAATAGAATAGATCAATAGAATCATATAGTTTCTAAAATTGTTTCGCGTCCTTTTTTATTTAAGTCAAAACTGTCACTTTTTTATTATTATTCTTCAGATAGAAAAAATCAAAATTATTTGCCGATTTTTCAGTAAATTTTCCCATTATCTTTTTCTACACTCTAAATTATTTTAAAGTATTATATTCTCACGTCGTCTCAGTCTGACACGTCGTCTCAGTCTGAATAACGCTGGAAATATAAATCACTGGTCGAAATAAAATACATTTTTATACTTATAATGACACTTTGAACAGATTTAACCCCTAGTCCTATTCCTGTCCGAATGGGAACCCATGAAAAGCTCGTGTGTAAAACAAAGAAAGATAATTAAGCAATGTAATTAAAATTATAAATCAGCAGAAAATTCGATTTAAAGCATTCGTTAAAAATAATTGAGCATAAAAATAAGAAGCGCATATACAGAGTGTTACCAGTTGTACACTACGAGAATTTCAGAGCACTATTTTGTTTTACTTAAAGAAGAGCAACTGTTTTACTTCGAAACTGCCTAATGGTGCCGACTTAATGTGAAACGGGCCTGTATATCCAAATTTAATTAGTGGTTGATGCTTTATATTCCAATCGTATTGGGTATAGAATCACGCAAATTTCAAATGTAAACCAAAGCTGAAATTAGCCCTATTTTACAGTGAGTATTCAACATATTCCAATAAGCCCATTGCTTGCAATTATGTGAGCTCTACGAAGCAATTATATCGAAAGTTTCGATCTTTTTGAAACATCGCACCAGGCTTCTACACCATTTAATGGTAAAAAACATTATGAAAATTGCCATTTTCACAAGTATGATAATGAGAGATTTTTAAACCGATACCTAAACAAACAAGTCCATCACATTGCCAAGAAAAGTACATAAATAAGTTTGAAGCACACAAGAAAGAAAAGCGCATTGAGAAATTCATGTCTTAAGAGGGATAAATGTACTCTCAGCTGTATTTACAGAGCGAAGAACGAGATTTCGCACTTTAGCTTTTGATCAAGCTACATAAAACTTGCATTATTGTGGTTGTAAAAGACTCGTTTTATTTTTGCGTTTGACGTTATAAATGTTTTTAAGCATACACGAAACCAGAATCATAAACAGAAAAAAAACTGAACCGATTAAAGCGGTTAAAAGGGCAGAATGCCAAGTGACTTTATGCTTTATTTCAAAAATAATATTATTACGCGTTAATCAAGTATTGGGTGTAGAATCAAAACACATTCATAATTTACACATGTTATAAAATAATATAATAAATAATTGATAGAATAGTCGGTAGTATTGTGGAATACAACGCGATTTTACGGATTGGCTATCAAAAAACCATGCAGTTTTGTGAGATTCTAAGTGTAGATTCTAACTGCGAAATAGAATAGAAATACCGTGTGTTAAAATTGTGGATTACAAAAAAATATAAAAGACAAAACGTTATACACAAACAACAGAACAAATTGCACTAAGACTAATAACACGAATAAGACACCCCCAAAACCCACTACACAACCCCCCCACCCAACTACTATACGAACGCAAACGAAAACGAACAAACATGACAAAGATCTCGGAAAGACTCATACAGCTACAGACAAAATGGACAAACAACCCCTACAACTGGACCATACTGAATCCCCTTTGTCTCACAAGACCAACCAGACAATCCCGCTTCCGTTTCCCTACATCAACGCTACTCGAACACTTACAAACGCAACTGACTAGTGGACAATAAAATATTTTTTTTTGTCATTAGAATTGGAAAGTTTATTTAATAATATTGTTAAACTAGAATAAGAGAATTTGCATATTTGTTTTTTATTTAGATTAAGACTACATGTATTAAACAAGGGCAGAAAGACCGATAGGTCGATAGCCTTTTTTAGAAATAAAGATGTTTACTACTACTATAAAAGATTTAAATGGATTATGAAAATATAGTTTTAATAAACCCGACTAATTGAAGGTTCCGTTTTATAAAAGTTAGGAACTTTAGTTCTGAAATATTTCAGTGTCTACAAACAGAAAGTTTTTGTCTGCCACAGACGGTTCGATCAAATGCGTCGGTTCGTGCGGATATTTTTCAGTTTTAATTGAAAATATATTAACTTGTTAATACTAATTTAATTAAATTTAACTAATTAATTTAATAGAGTAAAAACTTCATTTGCAAACCTTTTTTTAGCAAAAAATCAAAACACTCATGAACTAAAAAAAAATAACTAAAGAATATAAAGAGTTACAAATGTTCAGTTCCACCAAATGAAAGATGTTCTAATAATCTACGAAAGTTACTTTAACATCAAAATTCCTCCAGAAATCAGGTAACGTATAACGCTATTGATATGTAAATGCATTTTTTTCCTTTAAACTCATTTTGCTTGATTTTCCACTACTTCAAATAGAAACCCGAAAAGCAGAAAGTTTTAGCATAAAAATGTATTTTCTCTCGTTCCTTATCAGAAACCATTCACCGCTTCCAGATATTTCAAATAATGCAAATAGAAGGAAACAAATCTGGAACGTTCGCAACTTTCCTTTGAACTACGCTTCAAAGTCTTCGATTACTTTAAGGTCCACCTATTCGAAATCCCCAAAATTAATTTGAATTCAGTGACATTTGAGGGAAATAGTTGAGCTCCGCTACCACAATGAGATTTCATTGTCTCATTCTTGCTCAAAATACCAATAATGACGGGCAAAATTGCTACTTAAAATTGGTAAGCCCATGATAACATTAATGTTATTGAATGGTTTCTATAAATAATTAAATCGCAATTTCAAAATAACTCATTAAATTTAAACGAATATATTTCTGTATTACAATATGAATATTTTAGAACGTAAAATATTAAAGGGATTATAATCTTCACACTTAAAAGATTATTTCTCAAATAAAACCTAGTCTTAAACAAGACTCTTGAAGCAAAAAAAATTGATTAAAAATTAAAAAAAAACTTCTAATCTGTGAAACATTTTCCTTTTCAGGCAGTGGGTAGAAACATTTGTGGATGACGAATAATACATTAGTAAACTTTTTCGACAGCGCTTCGGTTGAGAGCAGAAGTGAGCACTCTATTTAAAGCGTCCCTCTGAAGTGACTTGATTAATAGGACAGTTTAATTTGTCGAATAAGCACATGTGTTTCTAGTCGATTTAATAGAAGGAGTACGAATGAAAACGTGACAAAAACATTCCAGGTTGAGGCAATAATATTGATGCTAAGAGACAAGCACTGACAAATTTGATTAAAGAGATTTGATGAAAAGGTACTTGAGAAACTATAAAATTTTCATAAAGAACTGCTGCTGAAATAAAAAATTTGTCGTGATGTGATGTAATAAACTGCACACACATTTTTGTTAAGACCCCAAAAAAATTAAAAACATAAAAAATAACTGCATTGCAAAAAGTCACATCAAACATTGCATGTTACTGCTATTAAACTAGTTCAAGGTACCATGGAAGCTCTTAGTGTTATTAAACGCGTCCTAATTTATTTATTTATTGCATCGACCACCATGAAAACATTCTTCATAAATAGTTATATCATTTAACAGGGATTCCATTCAATATATACAATGTGACTCATGTATCGTCGCTGTCCCTCTGCACAACCATAAAAGTAGATGTCTTGGCACAATAAACTGTCAAATTTAAATAAATAACCAAACAGCAATATAATTTACAAGGCATATCATTAAAACAACTTGTAAAATGTAAAGCATGGTGGCGCCTCGGAAATTTATGGCTCATACAATAAACATAAATTTTCAAGCTGCCGACCAGAAAAAAAAAATTAAACGCGAATAGGAGTATCGCCATGCTAGCAAATGAAATTTAGTGGCATGTGTGGGTTAAAATTCCACTGTCTTGACAAAACTAGTTGACCCTATTAGCATAACATTGATTGAAATATTTCACATAGACTATCCAGTAAAGCTGGTTTAAAAATAAATTCATTCATACTGTAAAAAAATTCATTTCTGATGGTTTGGTATTTTAATTAGAATATTTAGGATTTGCTGGAAAATTCTAAATATCTTCCTATTTAGTAGAACGCTTTATCAGAACTTAATCAGCTAGTGGGAGTCTTGCGTCCCACTCAACCTCAAGCTGTAGGAAAAAATCCAATTAGTATACGTGAATATTTTTAGAAGTTTGCCCTGAGGCTTTAATGGCAATTTTCCACCCTTCTACCACAGTTCTATGTGAAAAAATGTATTAAGAAAAACATAAATATTAGAAACAGAATGCTGACAAATTTGTAAAGCGCTACTGAATACTGCGACCAAATAATTGTCAAATTTTGTCTGAAAATTCATCGTTTGAATAGATAAATATCAAAAGCGAGTTTTATGTGCAGATTCAGATTCTAACTAAGTAAATTATATGGCATCTAGACAAAAGAACATGAATCTGTATAGTGATCTTTATTAACAAAATTATTTAATTTTAATTCGTTTTCGTTTAATCAGTTTGCAATTTCTCAAATTTTTGTTATGTGGATTTTAAACAGTTTTTTTTTGCTAAATTGTTAACACATATTTATTATTGAAAATATTGTCATTATTGTATTACCATTGTAATATGTCGATTCTTCTTGTTAACGTCATTAAATAAATTAATAGTTCATTCATGAAGTAGTTCATATATACATTTAAATGAAACTAATACTAAATACAACATAAAAATTTTAAAAAATTCAGTGAGTTATAGTGGATTCATTAAATCTTCCCCCATTTCCAAAATTTCTAAGGACATAATCTTTGAATTTGAAAGACAACAGGGAAGTCAACATCAAACTCTTCTTATACAAAAAAACCAATCGAATGTTATGCATTTGTGGACTAACTTAAATTGAAGCTTTGATTACTAATTTGGTAAAAAAACTTATAGAATTAAAAAAAAACGTCCATCTTGCGATAATTTTTTAACTTGAAACATTTCACCTTTTCCAAATCATCTCAATTAACCTCAATTAGAGCTGAATTAATGTTTCGGCCAATTAAAGTTACCATCATCATTTACATCTCACTTTTGTAGGTCGGTAACCCACTAAAGCTACAAATACAAATTACATGTAACTGCAACAAAGCCACTTGAAAATTATCGCAAGAATTTACCAATAAGTATTGTGTTTATTGAACTAATTATCCTGAATATAAATTCCAACTGGCACCAACTGGCAACTGTACCATTAATATAATTTAAACGACAACCAAAAATAAATTAAAACAGTCAAAACAATTGAATAGTCTGAAAAAGAGCAATTCACTCATGTAGTACCTTTTAACGATTCTAAACCAGCAGACGCACAATATGTTTATTGTTGGACCAGAAATTGATAATTGCAGATAATTATTCATTTTGAAGCCACTAGAAATGTAAACGCTTCTTTTTTGTTAACTTTTTGGAATAAGCACTTGAATATAGTATGCATGGTTGGCTCAAGGATCTCGACAAGTTTCGAGGATCCTTCAAATGGAACGCGAACAGCCATCCTCGAGATCTGACGCTACCAATAATGTTTTGATGTCAGGCAGCTTCTTGTTTCCTTTAGGTCAAATTACAACTGGAAGCGTTTGGGAACAATCAATTCAATAAGGGATAAAAGCAGTTAGGTCAAGGACATGATAATGCTTTAGAAAAATCGATTTTCAAGTTCAATGGAAACTTATTTGGATAAAATTCCTCTTTGCCTTCGAGACAAATATTTTTTTGACAAATTGTATTTCTGTAAAAAGTTCATTAAATTCCTCATCTTATTACCATTTACCTATCCAACCCCATGTACAGGGTGGTCCTGTACTAACAACCAGTCGCTAAAAATCACTGACAGATTACTGGCAAATTTGTGTTACCTGAAAGTTAATAGTTTCCAAGATACAGGGTGTTAAAGTGTGAATAAAATTTTCGTTTATTTTTAATAGATCCTTAACCAGTTCGGCTATGATCAAAAAGATATATCATTTGACACCCTGTATAACTTTCGAATAAGACAAATATTTTTGTCTACACAATATGTCAGTGAATTTTGCCACATTAGTTGAGCAGCACCCTGTATATTTTCTTACAAACACACTATTTTTTTCAGTTCATTTGAACTGAAGTAAACTATTTACTTCTATAGAAGTAGATCTTCTATCATGTAGAAAACAATTTAAAACGATGCCGAATATTCGTCTTTAGAAAAAATTATAATCGCCATCAGTTTCCAATATTTTCATACATACAGTGCCGCATTTCATTCCTCTTTTCCATCGCCTAAAGTCACCTTTATAAACTATTTTATTTTTGAAGGTATCTTCGTCAGTTAAACATAAAATAATAATTATTTTAATCATCAGAGAAAGACGATATATTCATTCGAAATAATGTCTAGTAAAATCACTCGGGTTTTACAGGCTCGGCCCGCGTAATACGGATTTAAATTTCGATTTCCAGCGACAAAATTATAAGTAAATGCAAATTGAAAAACCTTTTTGCGGAACAGAATATGACTCTAAAGTCAGTTTTAGGTAAATTTATACATTCGACGTAAAATCTACGTGTTGACTCTTATTACACTCAAATTGCACTTGTAAGCACATCAACTTTTCCCCGACAAGTTGCTCATATATAAGTAAATTAAATACGCAAGAAGTAAAATATATTCCTCACTTTATTCTCTCACAATATATTTCTGTTAATTAACGCAAAAAAATAACAAAGACGAAATCAGAAATAAATAGGACCAATTAATGTTTTAGTAGTAGTAGTAAACATCTTTATTTCTAAAAAAAGGCTATCGACCTATCGGTCTTTCTGCCCTAATGTTTTATTTGCTTGAAAATTGCAAAGTACTGTTAGCTAAAGGAATGTATCTAACTACATCTCTAGGTTAATTTAAAATATTATATTACTAACTGCAATAATGAAAAAACAGCACTTTTATACGTTTCTTCATTTGCATTGAACAGTTAAGATGCAAAAAGGCAGTAATAAAACACAGAAGAATTTAAATATCAAATTGCATTTGCGGTTCTGCTTGAAGCTTATAACCAGTTTTAAGGCTTTAATGCACTGCACAATATGGCACATTCCAAAAGAATAATAGACGTTAAAGTTTATGAATTTATGACACTCTGATGCTATTAGCATGACACAAAACAATTAGCTTGGCAGATAAATAAATGATGTTTTACCGAGTTAATAATACGAAACAGTGACTAAATTTATGCTGGAAAGTTCATAGCTCTAAAACTTCCGCTGGAACTGAGTTCTGTGTTCAAGTTCAAGCAATGAAGGATACTGTGAAACTACACAATTATCCCACAATATAATCCAATTTGTACGTTTATGTCCCTTGAGAACTTCTCCAGATTGTTATCGTTAACGACCCAAACCGCTCACTTACTCTAACCAGGTTGTTAGATCGCTTTTGGGATTTTCATATTTTATTATTCAGAGGTGTACAAATACTGTTGGAAATTAAAAACATAAATTTTATTGTTTATCATTTACAATTCCAATGTATTCCTGGGTTTCAGTCAATTTATTGTTTATTATTTAAAATGTTACAAATACGTTTCGGTGTCTTTATCCACCATCATCAGTTTGTCTAAAATATATATTTACTGTTATCATCAAATTAAATAGAAAACTTTCACCAAAATTCACATATTAAAATACAAATCACACACATATTAAAAAGTACATCCAGAACATTGGTTTTCAGGTGATGAGTCAGGACAAACATGTCTAGGAATAGACTAGAATCTATTGTTTTAGAGATCTAAATTCAACTTACGTATATAGTTGCCTTCAACCTCACATTTGACTGGTCACTGAATTTGCCATATTTTATTCGATATCAAGCGAGCGAAACAAAAAAAACTGTTTATCTTTCGTCTTTTCTTTGCATTCTAGGAATTGCTTGGCAATTCTTCAATATCAGATGTTTACATTTCATTTACCTGGTCCAATCAGTTCATACATGCGATCATCTAATTAGCGTATGATACACAGCGCTGAGATTGTCTGTATCTGATCTGAAATTTATTGCATTCTGATGTTTCTTAATTTGTATCATTTCATGGATGCTTCTCTTATTATAGTTGTCCTCATTGATCAATATTTGTGTGTTATCGAAATCAAAATCATGCAACTTTTGTTGTGCATGTTGTGCTTATGTTGTTGCATTTTCGTTAACCTTTCTTAAGCTATACTTATGTTCGTATATTCTTTTCTTTAAATATTGCCCTGTTTGTCCTATGTATGTGTTGTCACAGTTCAAACAGTCAATCTTGTATATTACGTTATGTGTGTCCAACTTATCGCTTCTAGGCTTAAATTTGTAAAACACTCTTTTGCCAAGTTGTTTTTAGTTTTTTTCCGCTATAGTAATATTATGCGGTTTTAAAACATTTTTTATTTTGTGTTGATTTCTGATATGTGTGGTAATGATACATACTTGATTTCACCCTCTTTTTTCTTTTTTATATTATTTATGTTGTTCCATTTATTTGCATTGTATATTTTTTGATTCTTTGTTTTATAATGGTTCATCACCTGTGTGATTTGTATTTTAATATGTGAATTTTGGTGAAAGTTTTCCATTTAATTTGATGATAACTGTAAATATATATTTTAGACAAACTGATGATGGTGGATAAAGACACCGAAACGTATTTGTAACATTTTAAATAATAAACAATAAAATTAACTGAAACCCAGGAATACATTGGAATGAATTAAAGTACAGTCAGGAAAATATACGAAATCATTTACAATGTCACAAATACGTTTCGGTGTCTTTCTCTACCATCATCAGTTTGTGCGTATAGTTGTTTCTACCTTCACATTTGACTGGTCACTCTGACCAGTCACGGTGACCAGTCACGGTGACCAGTCACGGTGACCAGTCACGGTGACCAGTCAAATGTGAAGGTAGAAAACAACTATACGCACAAACTGATGATGGTGGAGAAAGACACCGAAACGTATTTGTGACATTGTAAATGATAAACAATAAAATTGACTGAAACCCAGGAGAAATTTTTTTAAATAAGTTGTTTTTAATCAAGCAGCAAAAACATCGCACAAAATTGTCCAACTTTAATTGATACTAGTTTGCATTTCAATTCGAAAATATAATTCATTGTGGGTTAAAGCCGTTATAAAAAGTTTCATTCAATATTTGCATATATGTATACCAAACTTTAAATAACCAAACAAAACATTTCAATCCAATAAATATTTTGTGTGAATCCGCGTAAACAATTAGTTGCCCGGTCAGGGTAGTTCCAATTTTATTAAATGTTAATATCGTCAGCAAACAATTTGGATGTTATTTTATGCATTGCAATCAAAAGAACGAACTTAAACAATGCTAATAAAAAAATATATAATAAAACTAGTCGACCCTCCATACTAAGTTGTGGTTTTTCAATTTCGAACTCGAATGTGTCACTGCACAGTAGCAATAAATCTAAACTTTTCCTTCAATTTTTTAAATTTCCTCCTTAACGATAATATCATTCTGAAAAGTTTTCTGCTGAAAATGATATATGGACAAACAAAAAACTCGATTTCCCATTCAGCGAAGCTGACGACAAATTCTCAAGTAGCAGAAAGCGAACAGCAGACATAAATCATTGCTGACTTTAGGAATACAAATTGCTAACCTTTTTCTTAGAGTTTGTGTCTGCTTACTTCGTAATTGTTTCATTAACTACTCAGCCAAATTGATCGATTTTAGTTAGATTTGCTGGGAATTTCCTTTAATATTGTGCACTAAACGTTTAGAGCCCAAATTAAAGCAGTTTGGAAATTACCAGGTTGTTTCCGTTATTCGGTGGAGTATCGAAATTAATGTCCCGAAAATTTGCTGGAATATGTAAAGTTGTGTTGCATAACAACTTGTTTTATCTTCTGAGCTTGCAAAACTTTTGCTGATAAAGTGGCATCAGGTTCTAAAATTTGAATCAAATTTCTTTAACCATCAAAGATACAAGATCAGTGCTGGTCGTTAATACTAAATATAGAAAGCCAGGTACCAATAGGTTTGCTTGGAAATAATTCCAATATATTCCTGGGTTTCAGTCAATTTTATTGTTTATTATTTAAAATGTTACAAATACATTTCGGTGTCTTTCTCCACCATCATCAGTTTGTGCGTATAGTTGTTTCTACCTTAACATTTGACGGGTTACTCACAAAGTGACCAGCTCACAAAGTGACTCACAAAGTGACCAGTCAAATGTTAAGGTAGAAACAACTATACGCACAAACTGATGATGGTGGAGAAAGACACCGAAACGTATTTGTAACATTTTGAATAATAAACAATAAAATTGACTGAAACCCAGGAATATATTGGAGTGAATTGAAGTACAGTGAGGAAAATATACCTAACTTGGAAATAATCACAATATTCAGAGAAAAAGAAAGCAGAACGATCCCTTAAGACCTTAAGATATCAAAGTTGGGCACGAAGTAGTTGCTTCTGTTGCCGAGATTGAGTTGAACATTAAAGAACATATAATCAAAATTTGCTCTCAATTCCTGCAGACTTTTATAATCTCGTGAACTTGGTGTAATTTGCATACGCAGGAAGTTTAATCAAAAAAGATAGGCTTTCACGGCCATTCCATGAAACTGGTGAGTTTTTCGGATTTTTTTGCCATCGCGGAAAAAAATATAATCCTGAAGATCTAAAAACCCGAAAAACTCAGACATTACTGGCAAAAAGTAACAAGCTTCTAGATTTTGCAGGCTTCTCGACCAAAACATTCAAGACAAACAAATTACGTTAGTAAACTTTAATTGAGAAACTCCGGTAAACTATTTTTAAAGTGACAAAGATTCGACAAAAAGGTTGAAAGGTTCATATTACGAATCGAAATTTGATAAAAAGATAAGGATGGCTGGACAGCTGCTTATCACACGCCCATTGACATAAAATCGGGAAAAGCTATTGAAATTGTATAAATTGAAACTGCCATAATTTCTTAAAGACTCAATTTTCGTAAACTATATTTTCGACGTCATTTAATTTTTTGTGTATGTGTTATCCGATATGTACTTGTATAATTTTAGATGAAAAAAATTCAGTACGAGTAGGTACAGTAATAGTACATTATATACCTAGGTTGAGAAGTAAGCTATTAGATAACGATCACATTTATATGTGCTATAATGTGCATAGTATATAATAGCCTTCTCGACCGAAGTATACAGGGTGAGTCAGCGAAGGGAGACCCTCCTCTTAGATCGTACAGAAATAGCGATTGGAAAAAAATGTTCAAATAAAAGTGTTGTGGTCGTCGCTAAAGTATTTGTTCATGTTACTTTGAAGTATACAGAGTAGCTCAAAATAGAGTTATGACAGTCAAGTTTTTTTTAATGAAAAAGCCTACTTTTTAATCCCGATTCAAGTTCGACATTGAACTCGAAGTATTTTTTGTATAACATACTATGTGACCAAATTCAATAGTTTTGGACAAAACGACATTGGAATATGGGAACGCAACCAAAGTAAACTTTAAATATTATTATTTTTTGTACTAAAATAAACAGAGATGTGAACAAACTAAACATAACGAGAAACTTAAACATCTTTCATTATTTTACCAAGGGACTTTTTTATTATTATTATTGACCTAGGGAGAGAAATACGACTTCTCACTAGGGAAATGGAGTAAATAATGGTGACTTCTCAGGTTAGTAGTGTAAAAAATTATTTATTTATATTTATATATATAATATATTTTACACTTTATTTAATGAAAAAATGAGACGTGATAGTTTTTAATAAAACTACTGAAAACTTTGAAGTATAATAGTTTAAGTTTTAAACATACCTTTTAATGTTACCAAAGATACTCGTATACTTTCAAGCGGATTTTTGTATTTTTAACGATTTTTATTAAATTAAAATAGAATTATAACTGACCTTTTGATTTGTTATATTTACTTTTCAATTGCTTTTAAATTTTTTCTCGGAAATTCTAGTCCGGCAATTTTAGTGTTATGACTAGTGATGAATTAAAGAAAAAGTGTCAAATTAGATTAATGTTGAGCAATTAAAAAAATCCAAATATGTATTCGGCGAATTCTAACAATGTATTTCAGTTAATATATTTCTCAATAAATTAAACTGAAAAAACTACGTCATTCCAAAAATTTTACTAAAATACTTATTCATGCAGAGAAAAATATTTTCCTATACAAATCAACTTGTCGCTTGATAATGTTTAAATGTTCCTGCATAGTCTTTTCATATAAACCAAATACATCCAATTTCCCCCCTAATAAATAGCTTAGCTCCATCAAAAGCCCAATTTCTCGGCATATGCTCAAATCTGAGTATTTGGAGGCCGAGAGTGGCGCCCGCAGCGCATTATCGAGATATAATTTACGTGTATTGACACATTTTGGGTAATCATTTCGATTTCCCCATCTCCAATAAGACATCTTTCAAGCGCAAAAATCGATGTAAGAAGCTCTGATTGAAAGGGGTACATGTGACGAGTAAATCTTAGCGAATTTGTGCTTTTCCAGACTGGTTCAAATGATACTCGAAGAGTTACTTAATAGTTTAAAGTAAAACTGTTAAAGTGGTAATTATAGAGAAAGTAATTTGTTTTTTATTTAGATTAAGGCTACATGTATTAAACAAGGGCAGAAAGACCGATAGGTCGATAGCCTTTTTTAGAAATAAAGATGTTTACTACTACTAGAGAAAGTAAGTTCTTGTTTCAAAATCATGAATCACTAAAATATCTTTTAACGGGTTCTTCAGGTCTGCCGAATCTGAAATAATAGAAAGATGTTTCATTTCATAAACAATTTTATTTAGAGCGAAACTGATTTGAATTGCTGAGTAATTTTCTAAAAAAGCATAAAACAATTTGTATGCAATTTACTGCAGTTACTGAGTTTAGGCAGACAGTTTTGGTGTGAAATTTTTAACCCAAATTTCTAAAGAAACTAGGTTTTTTGTGTGAATTATCTACTGTTTAGTGTTCTAGAACATTACTAGTTTAAGAATACTAAAAATATATTAGTGTATATACACACTACAAAAATAAAGCAGTCAAAAATACAATGTCGCAAAAGATGACTATGAGAATATAACAAAACGAATTCAATTTTTCATTTTACCATCACATCAGAAATCATTTGAAAATATTGTTAATGTCCTTCCACTTTTTTCTTCAGGCATTTCTTCATCATTTTTGGACAAACATTTTTCTAAAAGCTAGACAATTTCAACATTATGAATAATACGAAGTAGGGAAGTTATCGAGTGAGTGTCATGAGAATTGTCTTCAAGGCAAAAGCATGTTTTTAAAGCTAAAACTTAATCCAAAAAATGACCTTAATCCAAAAAGTGTGAAGAGGGCAAGGTGAAAACAAAATCGGACTCTTTCAAAGTCAACTTTCGATTTGTGTTGAGATGGAAACACTGTTAAAATACTTGAACTACTTGAATTTCGATCAAAACTCTAAAGGTAACAAATGTAGCAACAAAAGCATCTACATTGTTGTAAACCGCGAAAAAAAAGTCATTAAAAGTTTTATATTATTTTTCTTAATTGACCCGGACATAATAAGCAAAGGCGGGAGTTATAAAGACGACTTTTTTATAGTGAAATAAAAAAAAATTGTCTAATATTTTAGTCCAAGTAACATAAAAAAATGATGATCTAACATCACGAAAAAACCGCCTCTATCAGGTATCCGTTGATGGATTAGTTGTACTAAAAAGCAAACATTTGATTTGAGCAAAAATAATACAGGAAATGCTTGCGGAACAAGAAAATAAAACGGAAATTTTAAATCGGCCATGCACATGTAAATAGTGACACTCGGCTTTTTGTTGCAATTATCCAGCTCCGTTTGCACAGCTGGATGTTTGGATTTGCATTGGAGTGGTTTTTAAACCTTATTTATTTTACTAGCAAAATTTCGGATCGATTCTCAGAATTTAATCAAGGCCATTTATTTGCATTTTTAGAAATGTAATACTCAGGAAATACTGCATATGTTCCGGAAATATCGTCACCCTAGAGTTACACTGTTGTATGTTACAATTTTCTTGATTTTAAGTTTTCAGTGTAAAATAGTTGTATGTGCATTGGACTTTGAGCCTACAGAGCTTCAAAGTTCTGTCGCACATCCTTAAATTTATATCACCGGAAATACATAGTTGTATCGAGAGTACCTTGGAATTACAAAGTGGTATGTGACACATACAATTTTGTAATAGCAGAAACGAAACAGCTATTTAATAAACACGACATACAACTTTGTGATGCTCAAACGAGACCTTCTGCATAGCGTGTCGTGCAATAAACAGAAGAAATAGAATATACAAACATTTTGCTTAAAAAATCACTTAAACGAAAGAGAATGAGAAAACCGGAAACGTGGAAATGTAACGTGAGAAAAGCTGCCCACGAGGCTGGTGAGGAATATGATTCAATTAGAAAGAAAGTAGTTCCCGAGAAGCGTATAAAGACAAAGAAAGATTTCAGAAATAATTGTTTATTTAAATGCCAAGTTAAAATTACTGAAGACGAAAGAAAAAGCATTTTTAATAAGTATTATACTTTGAATGAACATGGCAAAAGACTTTTTATATTATCTACAACAAAAAAATGTTGTCAAAACATTGAGCGTCACAGAAAAAAAAACCGATGCGAATAGTAGAAGAAAACAGTCATTTGCGTATCATTTTCAAATTCGAAGTGATCAAATCCAAGTATGCAAGGCATTTTATCTAGGAACTCTAGCTATCAGTCAAACTCCGGTGTATTCCGCCCATTCCAAGACAGACATCTCAAATATACCCGACACGCCAAAAGTCGGCAAACATATTAAACATAAAATACCTGATGAGGACGTCAATTTGGTGAAACAGCACATATAATCTTTCCCCAAGGTCGAGTCGCATTATTGCATGGCTAACGCACAAAGGGAGTATCTAGATTCTACTCTCAGTATAAACAAAATGTACAGTTTCTACGTTGAAAGTTGTATCGCTGGTCATAAAAATGCTGTAAAACAGTCTTTTTACAGAAATATATTTTCTACAGAGTACAATTTATACTTTCGTCGTTCAAAAAAGACAGGTGTGACGTCTGTGAAGAGTTAAAATTAAAAAAACTGAGAATACTCTAAGCGAAGAAAAGGCTAAAGAATATGAGAACCATGTAAAAGATAAAACTGCAACGAGGAATGAAAAAGAAAAAGATAGAGAACGTAAAAATACCCCATTTTTGGTGTTTGATCTGCAAAATGTTCTGCCGTGTCCCCAAGCAGAAATTAGCAACTACTATTATAAAAGCAGACTTAATGTATATAATTTAACGGCAATATTGTCAAGTACAAAACAAGTCTACTGTGCTGAGTGGCATGAAATGTTAATGGGTAGAGCTGGCAATGACTTAGCTAATGCATTAGTTAAAATTTGGGAAGCGGTCTTTGCAGACAACAAAACCTTAAAGTTTAATACTTTGGAGTGACAGTTGCGTACCACAAAATCGATATAGCTTATGTCCTAAGCTATAGCATATTTTTTACAAACGAACCCTTCAATCCAGTCTATAACTATGAAATTTTCAACTCCGGGACATTCATGTGTCCAGGAGATAGATTCCGTGCATAGCTGCATTGAGAGGGTTTTAGCCAAAATTGAATATTTTTCACCAGTGTCGCTCGTAAGAATTCTTCTAAAGATTAATTCTGCTAAGCCTTACAAGATTATACAGATGCGCACAGAAGACTTTAAAGATCATAAATCATGTACCTCTGCTTTTAATTATAAAGTTATACCTTTTTCAAAAGTAAAAGCTCTAAAATTTTCCAATTCTTTTACAGAGGTAGAGTATAAAGTATCACACCAATTACTAAATTGGGAAAAAAGTTTCAATAAGACCATTACAAAAAACCAGGTCATTAAATGTAATACTAAAAGTCCCAAAAGTTATAAAAGAAAAAAACCTCTATCCGCAGAAAAAGTTAAAGCCATTAAAAGTATCTACCCTTGGATGCCACAAGTAGACAAAGAGTACTTTGCAGCAATATTGCCAAAATAATATAAGATCTTTTTCCAATTTGTTTAAATAGTTTGGGTCAGTTTAATATATTTCGGTAATATTTATATTTTGGATAAGCCTAAATGAATGTGTTACAAAGTTGTATGTAGCATTTTATTAAAAATACATACCTTTTTTGAGATAACAATGTTGTATGTGTTATTTTCAGCAAAAAAACTGTAATCTAACAACTTTTTTAAACTTTTTTTTATGAAATCCGTATAATAATTGAGTCAATTTTAATAATTAATTATTACAATAACATTACTTCCAGTGATAGAGGTATGACATAATGTGAAAATTTTCTTTTTGCCATATCTCAAAACGAACATTTACGTACATACAACAGTATAACTCTAGGGTTATATGTTAATTAGGGGATTCACCAAGTATATAGGTGAAAGGAAATGTATTTTGATTCCTTGCTTATCTTGTATGCAATAGTAAATGTTCTCATATCAACTATAATTTTCATTGGGCAATTATTATCTTATATGAGGTTTGCTCATTAAGCCAGCCAATTAACATTTCAGCAAGTTTTGATGCAATACTGATAAAATATTCGCCGAGAATTCAAATTATAAAACAAGGCGTGTGGTTGAAATATGCATGATCAGATATTTTCCATCGTCTTGCAATTAGTGTCTATTTAAGTAATGCAGTCAGACCTTCGTGTGTTTTTCAGGCAACTTTAGCAGTGTTTTTTATTCCAACTTACTGTTGATTGATTTATAACACGACTACCAGGTGAACTGATTGATAAATTGTCTCTTAACATTTGCATTAAAGAATTTACTGGAAATATTTCCACCAAAGCCCAAACACAATAAAACTCATCTAGAAGCCAAAGATATTCTAAAACCTTTGTGCCCGCACAGTCATCGGCCATATAATTTTATTTTAATTCCGTAGTCACGTAGACTGGAATAACAAAAGTCGTAATTTAAAGGGAGATGTGATGAAGTTTTCACTTGACATTAGAGATATTTTATAAATATGTCAAGCGATGGCTTGGCGCCCCGAGATGATAAATTGTATGGCACCGGGAAATTCATTATTTTTAAAAAGTCTGTCAAACTGATTCTTTGCGGTGGAAATTTTCCACATTTCCATGGACCTAACAAAGACCAGATCGGTAAAGAATCGTTTCCGCAAATTGAGAAGCGCTATTTCGCACGACGCTTGCACTACCTAGATTCCTTCAAATTTGCATAAAAGAGCTAAGGTGATCAAGTAGTCATTTAGTTGTAGTTTCATTTGGGCTTTAAATTTGCATTGCAAAGTATTAGAGTCCTGCCCGATATTCAAATTTCTATCATAGTTTTAAGCGCAATATAGGTAAGTCGTGTTTTGAAAATATAGGTAAGTATGTTAGGTTGTGCTTCAAATTTTATTTGAAAATTACCAATGAGAAATAAAAAACCACCAATTTTTTTAACTTTCAATGTCAGGGACGGGGCTGTAGAATAAATATATTGAAGGTAAGTTTGTAATCAAAATTCTTATTTGTATAACAAAGAAATAAAAAACGTTAAAACATATTTTTGATCTGTCACCTGGAGAAAACAAGCCTGCTGAATCCGCTTAGCGTTTTTTCACGCCATTTTATTCAAGACTTATTTCCGCAAATCGCTTAAGGGAATAAATACTATTTTGTGCCGTTCTTATTAATTGAAAGCCCTGCTTCTCACAGTATATAATATTTAGATTTGTGTTGGAGATTTTCTATGTTTATTTGCACAGTTTAATCTGATCGTTACAACGTTTCAGTTGACGGGGATTTCCAATCGTTCTCCAAAGCATTGTTTGCTTATTTAGAATTTTTTGCTTTTATTAGAATAAAACTGGCTGTATAAATTCTGCGGCTAATAGAATGCAACTTCTATTAGAAGCTTAAATGTAGAATCTAGAAAATTTTACAGGTCAAAGTTATCGGCAAGTCTCGGTTTAAATAATTCTCAAAATTCATCCCAAAGATTCAAAGAAACCAAACTTTGCACAAACATTTGTTGTTTGCCACAAAAGTTTGCTTAATTTATTGCCGGAAAACTACTTTTCGTCTCAACTGGTTTGGGCGTAGTAAATTTTAGAAAAACAGTAGGCAAATTTAGTCTCAATAGTCATCACAAGTCTCAAAGTGAATTATTCTCCAAAATTCAGCACAAACCTTTAAAAAACGCAAAATTTGACGTATATAGACTGAAGTTTGCTTAATTTACTCCCGTAACATCTGCGTTTCTATCTCAACTTGGTTTAGGCCTAATAAATATTACAAATTCGAGGGGTAAATTAGGCGGAACAGTCATTGAAAGCTTTGTTTTGAATTATTCTCAAGATTCAGCAAACTTTTAAGAATCCTAAAATTTGAGGCAACATCTGTAGGTTGTATGTCAAGTTTGCTTAATTTATTTTCCAAACAGCTGCTTTTTCACTCTCACTTTCCCAAAGTTTGAGAAAACATAGAGTAGTGTTTAAATAATTTATCGCCGTAAAAGCCGTTATTCCTTCTGTACTGGTTTGGACGTGATACAATTTTTAACAAAGGCGGGTGAATTTAGTCGCAAAAGTCATTGCAAGTCTCAATTTAAGGCGTTCTCAAAATGCAACCCTAACCCTCAAGAAACTCAAACTATGAGGAAATATAAAGGACCGTTTGGCCTATGTAAAAATACTGTTCTAAATGAACTGGTGTAGACTTGAATAAAGTCTACACCAGTTTCTGAAAATGAATTTTTAAAAGCTCAAGAATATTTAGTTGCAAAAGCCACTGCAAGGCTCGCTTTGAATAATTCTCAAAATGCAGCCCACACCTTTGATCTTAAGTTTTCGATTTAGTCGAGTGAAGGAAATTGAAAGATAAAACCCAAACTTAACAGTTGAGTAGTAGTAAACATCTTTATTTCTAAAACAAGGCTATCGACATATCGGTCTTTCTGCCCTTGTTTAATACATGTAGTCTTAGTCTACATAAGAAAACAAAGATGAAAATTCTCTTATTCTAGGTTAATAATCTTATTAAATAAACTTTCCAATTCTAATGACAAGAAAAAATTATTTTATTGTCCAGTAGTCAGTTGCGTTTGTAAGTGTTCGAGTAGCGTTGATGTAGGGAAACGGAAGCGGGATTGTCTGGTTGGTCTTGTAAGACAAAGGGGATTCAGTATGGTCCAGTTGTTGGGGTTGTTTGTCCATTTTGTCTGTAGGTGTATGAGTCTTTCCGAAATCTTTGTCATGTTTGTGTGTTCGTATAGTAGTTGGGTGGAGGGGTTGTGTAGTGGGTTTTGGGGGTGTCTTATTCGTGTTATTAGTCTTAGTGCAATTTGTTCTGTTGTTTGTATATAACGTTTTGTCCTTTCTGTTCCGTTGGTCATGAGTATATGTCCATAGTCTAGCAAGGGTCTACAAATAGCTTTATATATTTTAGTGGCGGTGTTTGTGCTAATTCCTCTGTCTTTGTAGGTTAGTGATCGGAAGTGTTTTGTTCTCTTTATTGTTTCTGCCCTGATGTTTCGTATGTGTTTAGTGAATTTAAGTTTGTAGTCAATTGTGATTCCAAGGTATTTTACGTCGTTTTTTGGTTGTGTCGTTTGGCCGTCTGCAGTTATTGTAGGGGAGTCAGCGTTGAGTCTGTGGTTTGTGAGCAGAAGTTGGTTTTTTGACGTGTTTGGTGTTAGTCTCCATTTATAAAACCATGTCATTGGGTTGTTTGTAAGTGTTTGGAGTCTTTGAGCTGCTCTCTCAGTGGTTTTGTCATGTACAATAAGTGCCGTGTCGTCAGCGTATTGTAATATGTATGCCGATCTGTCGATTTGATTGTTGTCTGGTAAGTTGTAATTGTATATGTCATGGCAGTATATATTGTAGAGAAACGGTGAGAGCGGGGATCCTTGAGGGAGCTCTTGTTCAGGGGAAAAAGAAAATGACAGTGTTTTGTCAATTCGTACTTGTAGTTGTCTGTTTTCGGGTAAGTTCTTTATGGTGTGTAGTAGATATGTTGGTGTTTGTAGTTTGTATAGTTTGTATAGTAAGCCTCTATGCCAGACACTATCAAAAGCTTTGTTAATGTCCATAAACAGGCGAGCTGTCTTTCTGTCAGTTCGGTGGGTAGTTTGTATATTGTTAGTCAGAGTGAAGAATGGGTGAATAGTCGAGTGCTGATGTTTGAATCCGAAATGATACGATGGTATGTACTTTCCGACCAGTTTTCCCAGTCGCTGCCTTATTATGTACTCAAAAACTTTGCTAAGTACTGGTAGCAGTATAATTGGTCTGTAATTGCTCGGTTGTGTATTGTCCAGTCCATTTTTGGGTATAGGGATTATTAAGCCGTTTTTTCCATGATTTTGGGATTATCTTATTTCTGATGCAGTTGTTCAATTCAGTTAGGATCAGTTTGTCTGTTTCTTGAGTTAGGATTTTCAGGAGTTTTGCCTTTATTTTATCTTTTCCCGGTTCTGTGTTTTTGATATGCGCTAGGGCTTCATCGTACTCTGTTTCTGTGATCAGTTTGTATGTATAATTTGGTGAGCTGTTGAAATAGTTCAAGTACCAGTCGTTGATCAAGTTCCAGTTGTCATTGTCGAAGTTAGGGTTTGTCTATATGCTGAAGGCCTTTTGATAATGTCTGGCGAACGCGTCAGCTTTCTCTTTGTCTGTGTGCAGTTCTATTCCGTTTTCGTCAATTGTGTCAGTAGTGTTAGTATTAACAGTTGATTTGTTCGAAATGTACGCTAATTTTAATAAAACAGGTTGAGCCAATTTTGACTATCTTTAAATAAATATTACTACTCTATTATTATACTCTACACACCGAAAAACCCTAAACCTGATTTAAAAGAGCCATCAAAACGCACGTCATGTCCTTGTTATCAAGAAATAAAGTAGAAAAGAAAATTGGAATTAATTTGTAAATTTGATTGATTATAAATTGGCATAAGAATATCTTTAAGGAAACATATAGAAAAATTCACATCAACTCAAGAAGTTTATTCGCGCCAAAATAAAAAATATGCGGAAAACAAAAGAGTTTAAAATATCTTGGACAAATTAAATACGCCAACTAATTGATAAATGTGACAAAAATCAATTACAAATTGGCGACACCCTTACTTAATAGAAGAATATTTACATTCGACTTGATCTAATAAAATCTGAATCCCATTTTATCAAATGTAAAATTTTGTTAAAATAGCAAAAACATCCTCTCAGTCGATTATCGAATATTTAAGTATACATATTTTATTACTTAAGCTACACATAATCAAATCACTTCTGCCAGCCTTTCGACACGCATAACTCTTCTTATCTAGATGCTTCCTTAGACAAAAACTAGCCGCTAGATTACAACATATACATACCAAGTGTTGTGATATCTCGCTTCCATTTCGGTCATGACAAAGGGAACCAAAGAAGTTAATTAAGATAACAGACTCCCATAGTAAATAAAGTGTTGGTACTATTGTAAACTGCGGCACGCTGTATAAATTTACATTTGCGTGAAACTTATCGCTGATACTCCGTGTATGTTCCCCGTGTGTACTTTTGTTTCAGCGTAAATAGAACAATTGAACCATATAGCGACGTGTAGACTGTTTGTAAAAATATATTTATTCTCCAGGCAAATGGAAAATTAAATGAAAAAATCAGGTAGTTGAGTCGAAATTGGACTTTTTATATTTAACAATTTCAGCCAACTGTGGGAAGTTAATTAATATTTTTAAATTTGAATAGAGCTCTTTTTCTTTCCGGTGTGATTTTATTTTAATCGCGACATTAATATTTAAGTAAAACAATAAATTTAGAGGAAACGAGTGGAGTTGGTTATCGAAATAGATGTAGCCAGTTGTCGTTTTCATAACCGAGCAAATAACTAAAGTTTGTCGGATAATTTGTCGACACAGTGGCTCTGCTCGCTTTTCCACTGAAAACACAATATAATTCGGAAAGTTTGGCGGGCACTTATGGAAAATACTGACAATTTGATGCATCTGCTACGAAAGTACATCTCGAAAGTGTTGGAGATTCCGCCATCTCCACTATCTTATCCTGCTGTTCTTCCTTGAATTATGTAAATTTGGAACCGGCACTTACAATTATTTCAAACTAGCAACGTCAAACAATAATTTTCTTTAGAGGCATTACGGAACAGAGTTAGCTGCATTAGAACTTTGATTATAAAGGATATTGTATACTCTCGACGGAATTTCGGAATTTGCGAACTATAATCAAGCTTTAATGAGTTGCTTAATTTCTTGTAACACAGTAATGTCTCTTTTGAGTCTGAACTTTGCTTCGAGATAGAGGCAAAGGACGCATTAAAAGTTTTAGTGGAGTTGGCCTGCGAATAAATTGCTAGATAGCCGGTGAAGAAACTATCAGTAAAACAACATATAAATTCAAAGCAACGTAAAAGTAACGATCCTTAACATTGATAAAAAATGTTCCCAGAACCAATCGACACTAATTAACAAAGCTACTGTTCAAATAGCTTATCTCAATCCACTTTTAGATATAGCTCCATTAAGTTCAAGATATTGGATAAGCGATTAACAAATACCAAGTGTAACAGTTGTCGAACTCCCAAATTTTAATTTCTGCTTCATATAATTCAAATTTAATAAAAATATGGAAAAATGGCAATAAATAAACATACTTCCTTAGCTCGCTGAAGTTTTGGTAACAAAAGCGTATAAAGAAACTGACACCATTGGTTTCAAAATTGCCAATCCAAATAATGAAAAAATTATATGAAACAAATGAATTTTTCGCAAATATGTTTCGTCATACAAATGCCGATTGGGAACGAAGGAAATGCTCTAGAATGAAGATTAAATCCGCAAACGTTCTTACAGATTATGCGAAGGTTTATTGACGAACTTAAATATTCGACAGTCGCATTTCTTTCAACATGACGGGCTGCCTTGTCGGTACCACACAAATGACTGTTGATTGAGTAAATAATCAGTTGGTTGAAAGATTGTTTGAGTAGGTGAGTGTAGCATTTAAGGCATCTAAATCCTTCCAGACTTGACAATAAAGAATTTTTTTAAATGTTTAGGGGAGAGTGGGCCACCATAAGACTAAAAAAGTCAAAGTGGCTTTTTTACGTACAGAAGAGTAACTATTCTGTACTTAATCATATCATCGTAATCATATTTTAATTATGATTTGGTTTGTATTTCAAATATAAGAATTGCCAAATTCCGAGAGCCACTGTGTACACTGTAAGTTGTTAGATTGTATTAAAGCTTAAGAAAATTTACATTTTATTGAAAGCAAAAAATCCTCGTTCTATTGCATTTTGTTCTTTCGAAAGAGAGTACTATGCAATAGCATTAAAAAGCACAAAAGGTTCGTACGTCTACTAGATCAAATACAAATAGAAAAAAATATAAATGGATAAACACTCATTTCAACAATACAAACCGACACGAAACCAATTCTCCTACATTTACTATGTATTATCTGATCTTTATGAAATCACAAAAAATGTAGTCGCGGAAAAATTGACAAATTTAAGAATAGAAGCATTGGTAGATTTAGTAAAATAGTTAACAATTTGGTTTATTTTATTTATTGAATATTTTATATTCCGAATCTATTTCCATCCGATAAACAGTAAAAAAATCAAACAATAAACATTAGTAATTAGCTCGATTTCAAACTTTTTTATATGGAGATGGTTTTATATCAAATTCAGTAACAGTTTTGTTTCATACTTAATTTATTTTGTTATATTCTTCATTTGTTTTCATATTGTAGTTCTAAACTAGACTTCTTTCAGACATTTTCTTCGGTTTCTTATTATAATCTCATTCAAGGCTAAAATAAAAATTACATAATTTGCCTGAAGGATTTGCTTCCAAGAATACCAAAATATATTAAAACAGAAATGTGAACCTCACAATAGCCAATTTCATTGAGATCGAGAGTCTTCGGTCAGCTTTTAAATAAAATCCTAAAGTTGACAAAATTTCCTGTAGAACTTTGTAGAAAAAAAAACTGAACTTTGGTTTTGAAAAAAAGTGGAAAAATAGGGAAATAGAGAAAAAAAGAAAAATCAGGAGGAGTCAAGCATGAAATGTGAACGGACTTATATTTTTATTTATTGATTTAGTTCTTATTTTGTTTGTAAATTATGCACATTTTCAAAATATGTGGTCCTCAGCAAGCAGAATTAAACTAGTAGCTTATACCAATTTTATGAAAATATTTCCATCATGCTAAAAATCCCACAATAAAATTTAAAATTTTAAACTTGGGAAATGAATATAAAAAAACCTAAACATTTAAAAAATGAAAGTTTTTTTAAAACGTGCAGCTTTTATGAGACATGATTTTTCATTGCAGAACTTATATGTAGTAAGCCTAACAACATATTTCTGTTTCAATGAAATGAAAATAGGGGAAAACTTAAAGATTATTTGTTCTAAAAATTAATAAAAAACAAGTTTTATTTTCCAATCCTACCCAGAAATATAAAGTTGCGCCCAACACGAGTAGAAATGCAAGAAGGGATTACAGTAGATCTAACAAACGTAGGCAAGTAGGCAACATAAAATCTCTGTGCTGCAGAGCAGGAAAACTGTTTCATTGTTCATTTATTTTCAAAAAACCTTTGAAATTTAAACAGAATTGACAGTGTATGTGTAGTTTAAAATGATCGAAATGAATGAATGAAATGATCTCCTGGTTCGTCATTATAATGCTTTACGTTAGCCGGCTTCAATAGATATTCAAAATGGCTAATCTGTTTGGTGAACTTATTTGTAGGGACCGGATCAAACGTTGGCAATCATCCGAGTTCATTGTTGTCGCACCAGCTCCATTAACCGGTACGTAACACCCCAGATAATAACGTTTTGATTGCAACGCAGTGGGCCGAAAGGGTTTGTTTGGGCCCCTGATTGCGGGGCTCGTCTGGTGGGAAATTCAAACCAGCCATCCGTAAACATCGAGTCTCGTCTAGTCGACTCTACTACATCCAAATGCATTTATCATTTTGCAGCAAATTTCAATTTACTTGGCTAAACGAGTTGCTGCCCGTATGAAACGAAATTGACTTGATACTCACATGCAATCCCCACTTCAGAGAGGTGGTCAGATCCTTACCTGTAAAACAAAAAAACAATGTTAGTCAAATTTGTTGAAATTTAAGGAAGGTACATCTGTGGGTAAAAGCACATTGGGAATCAAACATTTCTCGCAACTGGAAGCAGAAATAAATCTCCAAGTGCTTAATTGTTAATAAACTTTTTAATCTCTTTGTAGTTGGCTAGAATTTCATTAAGTCCCTGGAAATGTACTTCAGTTTACCAATCCTGAAAAAACATACATGTATATCTGTTTCCAATAATATTGCACAACAACACATTCCTGAGAAAAGCGTTATTTACTTAAAATTCTCCAGCAGAAATAAAGCGGATTTTAAATGAAAAGAAAACATCCAACCAGCAAGGAAAATTCAGTTCTTCCTCATTGGAAGCATCGTATAAATGCATAAAAATCCCACTCGCATGCAGGAATGCTTCGGAATATATAAAACGGAATTCCAATGTATGTCATTCGATAGTTAGATCTTTCCGACAAAATCAACCAACAACATTTTACAATTTCAATTAGCGAATGCCATTGAAAATGTAATTTTCCACGTTGTCTCTCAAATGGCCAATTCGAAGTTACCTTTTAAAAAAATCTACTAAAGCTTTCAACCAATTGATTAAACGTACAAAACGGATTTCATCGTTCACTAAACGTTTTCTTCCATCCTGACAGCTCAGACATATAAGACACGTATAAATTACACAGTTTAAATCCTTTAGAAACGCTAAAAGAGCATTGTCGTCTCAGAACTATCTTGGTTAGGAGCGTTGCGTTGTACAAAAGCGGTTTGATTTATGGGTGTCAAAAGTTCCTCATCACAGCTCAACTGGATTAAAAATTGTTTCCGTTCTCTATCTGTTTATTAATGCAAGAATCGTCCTCGAGGGTTAAAACTGCATCTGTTGAATTTAACAATTTCGCATCTCACAATTAAAAATCACGTCATGGCCAACAACACCTTACAGCTCCTAATATATTCCTCATAAGCAATGTAGTTTCAAATATTCGCAAAAGACTAGTACGCTCTTGAACTAGTACGCTCTTGAACTGCATTTTTAGACAAAATGCGCTGCTGCACGGATTAATAGCCGCAACGAATACGCATTCATGGTCATTATCAATATTTTGACTTCTTTAAAACCTGCTTTAGCCGCTCTGAATTGACGCAAGACCACCTCGAAGTCAGGTTTCCACCTGGACCTTTTGTCTGCTTAAACACCATTGTGCAAATGTTGCCAATCTTCTTTGCCGAAAAATTATTCCCATTGATGATTCTTTGCTTATTTGAGAAACCTTTCCATAGGAGAACAAATATTTTTAATTTACCACGAAATGTGGTAACACTTGCTTTGACCTTGAATAATGAATCAAAAATTGGAAAAAAAAGCCCCTTAAGAGCTTTAATGAGAATCAAGGAAGAGTTTGTTAATGTCTGAAAAATCGTCCGACTAACTTATTTACTTGCAATTTTCTATACTTTGACACTCAAATATCTTCTCTAAATGACCGAAGAGGCAAGTCTCTATGTGCGTTAGTTTAGACGTGGGGAATTTTTGAAAATCAGTCTACTTAAGAGCTTCAGTAAGTATAAAGGAAAAGTTTGTTAATTCCGGAAAAATCGTTCGGTTGACCGATTTGCTTGAATTTCGCTACATTTTAACACGCAAGTGTTTAGCGTCTCCCTATAATTGGGCGAAAGTCAAGTAACTAGCTGCTCTAGTTTTGACGTGAGAAAATTTTGAAATTCAGTCTGAATAAGAATCTTAGTGACTATCAAGGAAAACTTTTTTAAATCATGAGATATTTTCCTGTAAACGGATTTGATTTAAATTCTCTAGATTTTGACCTCCAAGGGTTTCCTATAACGTGCCAAAAAGACCAGTCCCTACGTGCTCTAATTTAAATGTGCGGATTGTTTGAAACCCAGTCTACTTAAGAGCTTTAGTAAGGATCAACGAAAAGTTTGGGAATTCCAGAAAAATTGTCCGATTGACAGATTTACTTGCATTTTTCAATATTTTAACTCGCTATTTTCTCCTATAAATGGCCAAAAAGATACGCCTCTAGCTACTCCAGTTTTAACGCGAGAAAATCTTGACTCAGTCTGCTTAAAAGTCTTAGTGAGTATCAAGGAAGATTTTTATAATTGTTGAAATATGTTCCTGTTAACAGATTTGCTTGAAATTCTCTACATTTTGACCTGTTTTGACGTGTTTTCTATAAAGTTCCAAAAAGGCAAGTTGCTATCTGTCCTAGCTTAGACGTGAGAAGTTTTCAAAAGCGAGTCTGCTTCAGAGCTTTAATGAGTATTCATGAAAATATTGTTAATTCCTCAAAACTATTTCTGTGTACCGACGCATTTGAAAATTTATACATTTTGGCGGTTAAGTGTCTTCAACCAATGGCCAAAAAAGCAGTCCTTCTATGCTCTAGTTAAGGCGTTAGGAATTTTTGAAAGTGAGTCTACTTCAGATCTTTGTTGAGTGAATCAAGGGAAAGTTTGTTGAAAATTCTTTTTGTCGACTGATTTGCTTCAAATTTGCTGTAAAGTAAAAAGTATGTTTGATTGGGAGCTTTAGTAAGTATCAAGGAAAAGTTTGACAATTCCTAAAAATTCTTCCTGTAGACTGATTTCAAGTCCAAACATAGAAAGATAGTAAACATGAAAAGCTGTACGGGCCCTATAGTAGACAAACTACTAGTGCTAGTTTAATATTCTCAACAAAATGCGATGTTCAAAGTTCTTCGCTAGAACTTAGCCAGATATTATTTCAAGACACAAATATAATTTTTACATCACTTTATTAATTAATTTCAATTTCACAACAACCCTTTTACTCAAGTGATACTCAAAATCAAATAGGAGTAAAATGAAACAATGAAACAAATACTTTTATCCACCATTAAATGGTATTTAATTCGACCGTTCCGGTTTTATGGATACTTGGCAATAACAATTCGAAGATCTTTATTTCCATAAAACACAAATAAAAATAAACAGAATCGCAATACGCTGCAGATAATCTACGTCCTTTTTTCTCTTAATTGCGTTTGGAAATCCTCCAAGAAAATTCCTCAAAACATATTTCTTTAGCTTTCTCGATTGCCTGCTGAGTTCAATGTTGCCAAAAGATGCATAAATTCATATAGTTCTTAATGGCTTTTGTTAGCGCAAATAATTAAAATTGGATTATTTGGTTTAAATGAATGATTGCCAATTTATGAATTTTTATATAATCCCTATAAGGCGCTAAGAATATCTAAAAATACTTGATAGAGAACACACTCACTTCGCGGATATTTAATTGGACTTTACTTCCAATTTTTAAACAATAAAAAATATTTAAAAAATATAAAAATATAAAAATTAAAAGAGTAGAGGCAAATAAGAACCGAATAATGCGTTTCAATACAATATATAATGTAATGTTGCCTTGCAATTTCTTTCTTATTTACAATATAATACCTCGAATACTCTGAAAATATCCCCAAATCTGGAAAAAATATATCCACTGTCAATCTACTTTGAAAAAAATAAGCTTTTCCTCTTGGTTTATTCTGGATAAACCCGGGATTTTTACCTCTGAGTAATTTCATCTGGCATATTACTTGCTACTTTACTTTCAAATGTGCCAACAATATTTTTCCAAGCGGTTCTTTGCGAGATAAAGTAATTCGGAAATAAAAATAGCGGTCCTCAGACGGCGACAGCGAAATAAATTCGCATTCTCTTAGTAACTTTAATGGATCGCTCAGCCTACTGGGATTGTCAACATATTTGTTATTCCTTAAAGTGAATTTATTGCCGTGTAAATATTCAGGAGGTGTGATTTACAGATCTTAAACATCTTGCAAAGGGGACGAGGTGTTTTTAGTGCTGGGAATTGCTGCAAGTGCCACAACTTTATTATTGCCAACAAGCCATTTCATGCTGATGTCGGAGATTAGGCACGCTTAATTTGAGATCGTATGTTTCTAAAATACGTTGGCACAAAACGATCATAAAATAGGAAACTAGTTTCATTCATTTTAAAACCGGGAAACACATATTAAGCCTTGAATTGGAAAAGAATTCACTCACTTTCAGAGTCTGGTAGCCTACAGTGGATGATTAACCACTCCATTCAAAAACACGTTGTATAAAATTTGAATAAAAGTAAATATAAACCAGAGGTTTTACAAAATAAATGCTAAAAATTTACAAAAAGACGCCCTTCCCAATATAAATCAAATATAAAGGTAAATCCTGAATAGCCAATAGGACTAAACCGGGTTACTTTAGATTATTCACAGTTTTCTTAAAGAAGCTGAGAACAGATAAACGAAGAATTTGAAACTCTACTGGAAAGTCTCCAAGACAAAGGCAGATCTCCACGATTTACTACTTGCCTTATTTTACAAGATTAGAAAGATTTTTAATTATTACCCAGGAGAGCTTGGAAGCTGGCCAAAGGACAAGCGAATACATTTGGATGTGTTTTATTAGCATTCTTATCTTGGTAACATCGTCAATAAATATTCGGAGATCTTAACGTAAAATATAAAATTCGGTGCAGTGATTGATTAACGAAGTCGTTTACAAATGGCTCTTCAACTATCAATTTATAATAAGAAACCACAAGCGTTTTTTCACTGAAAAATTTAGCAAAAATAATCATCTAAAACTCAAATCAAAGTAGAACAGGGTTTAAGATCAAATTTTTTTTGAAACCTTAATTTTGCTACCGAATACAAGGATTCCTTCAGAAAATGCATGTAAACTAACAACATTCGCTACTTTTTATATAAAGAACTTTTATTGACAGACATTGAACTCTTTGGACTTAACGAAAAGTTAACGTTAACGAGTTTGAGGGACCATTTTGAACTGTTATTAGAAGCTGCTAAAACTTAATAGAAAATTAAAAAGTACAGGAGAAATAAAAAGAGGAAAGGCAGGTATAAAGAGAATGTATCCCCAAATTGTAATTAAGAGCAGATTATGTCAATGGAACTATTGGGAATTTTCTTCTTATCCTACCCTAGCAGGAGACATTTCTTTGAAGCAGAAAAACAATCTAATTTACAGAGTATTTGAAATGTTTTTCGTTAATGCGTCATGTCAATCGCAATTTCTTGGAAAAAAACCCTCAGTGGGTTTTTACTCTAAAATAAAAAGATGCACAGTCTGAACTTTTTTGATTAACCGAACTTAGCCATAAATTTATTTTAATATTAATAAATTTAATTTATAAAACCCGCAAAAATTAAAATTACTTTGCAATGTCTTACGTAATTAAAATTTTTTCGTAGCTCAAATACTTATCAAAATCTTCCAATTTTGTAGCATAAAATTAGGCCTTTTTGGGTTTGATACCGAATTAATTTGTGCTTAGTTTTGTATTACACCCCCCTGTGAAAAGTAGATTTTTTTATTTCATAACAGCGGTGTAATTTTCAAAACATTTTCTTTCCGTGTTTACCAATATGACGTATGTTTTTATTATGAAAATTAAACATGTATAGCATTTATTTTAAAAGAAATAAATTAAATGGCGTATTTTCGTCATGTAATATTAAGCTAGTACCTTTGTTATTTCGTGTTAAACGTATTTTTACCAATGAACACTCAGGCATTTTTTAATAAATATCTTAAATCGGCCAAAATAAGTTAACTAGGATTAAATAGAATAAATAATTAAAATTTGAAAAAATACTTTTTACTTATCAATGCTATTTAAAAACAACAAAAAATACATTCAAAAATTGCCAAATGAAGAAAACCAACTCATTTTCCACATGCCAATGATGAAAATATTTCCTTTCGTTCTTCCGCTTGTGAAATCAACTGAGTTGAATTAATCTCCAAAACCAACCATCACATATTATGCATTTCAAGCCATAAAAAATACCCACTGACCAACATAACCATCTACTTCACCTACTAAGGTAAAAAACGCATTCCATTGAGAAAAAAAGGCTCATAATACATTGTCTTCTATGCAATGCGCAAGTGATTACCTTTAACTTATCTCGATCGTAAATTTCCTCTTATAAGGATAAACATGAACTTTCCCAGACAGGTCTGTATGGTACAATTGAAATATATTCTAGACGCAAAAATAACACCTTCACACAAATCAGGCAAAGTTTATAGTTATTACAGGCCAGTGCTTCCCACTTACAAAAGAGAAACCCACATTTACGCCACCATGCAGATATACGTCTACATAATGTCGGAGGGTAAAAACCGAAAGTCGTAATTACTAAGTTAGTGAATGCTATAAAACGGATTTTTGTAGAAGCAGCTACTTCGATTTTGTTTTTTCATTGCAAAAAAAATGTTTTAAGTGCTGAGTGAACCGTACTAATAAAGTGAACTAATACACTGTCTACACTAGTTGAGTGAAATCGAGGGCAAAATGTATAATTTTCTAACATTTGTATTTTGAATTTTTCTTATTCTCTAGTGCTTTTGATGCAAAACTACTTACCACTGTGAAACTAAATCGACTTTGCAACTTTCACTTATTGTTAGTTCTGATAATCTCACCAATCTTCGCTTACATTAAAATCACTTCATTTGCATAACAAAAGAACAGCAAAAAAACCCGATAACAAAAGAAAGATGCAAATGAAATTTCAATCGTCTGCAAACATTCTGTTTTGAAATAGGGACAATAGAAAACTATATAAGTTTACAGAAATATCTACATAGAAACCCAAATTATTTTTTTAAATACAGAAAAAGTATTATTTTTCAATTGAAAAAAATTAATTTAACGAAAGAAAATACAAAATGCCCCGCTCTCACCGCTTCTCTACAATATATGCTGCCATGACATATACAATTACAACTTACCAGACAAAAATCAAATCGACAGATCAGCATACATATTACAATACGCAGACGACACGGCACTTATTGTACATGACAAAACTACTGAGAGAGCAGCTCAAAGACTCCAAACACTAACAAACAACACAATGACATGGTTTTATAAATGGAGACTAACACCAAACGCGTCAAAAAACCAACTTCTGCTCACAAACTACAGACTCAACGCGGACTCCCCTACAATAACTGCAGACGGCCAAACGACACAACCAAAAAACGACGTAAAATACCTTGGAATCACAATTGACCACAAACTTAAATTCACTAAACACATACGAAACATCAGGGCAGAAATAATAAAGAGAACAAAACACTTCCGATCACTAACCTACAAAGACAGAGGAATTAGCACAAACACCGCTACCAAAATATACAAAGCTATCTCTAGACCCTTGCTAGACTATGGACATATACTCATGACCAACGGAACAGAAAGGACAAAACGTTCTATACAAATAACAGAACAAATTGCACTAAGACTAATAACACGAATAAGACACCCCCAAAACCCACTACACAACCCCTCCACCCAACTACTATACGAACGCACAAACATGACAAAGATTTCGGAAAGACTCATACATCTACAGACAAAATGGACAAACAACCCCTACAACTGGACCATACTGAATCCCCTTTGTCTTACAAGACCAACCAGACAATCCCGCTTCCGTTTCCCTACATCAACGCTACTCGAACACTTACAAACGCAACTGACTACTGGACAATAAAATAACTTTTTCTTGTCATTAGAATTGGAAAGTTTATTTAATAAGATTGTTAACCTAGAATAAGATAATTTTCATATTTGTTTCTTATTTAGATTAAGACTACATGTATTAAACAAGGGCAGAAATACCGATAGGTCGATAGCCTTTTTTTAGAAATAAAGATGTTTACTACTATTACTACAAAATGTTCTACAAGAATTAAAACGTCTGCTTTTACTGCCATAAATATACATCGTCACGTTTTAAAATGATAAATGATGATGGACTTAGTTCAATTAACTGCAAACTGGTAGTTGATGTAAACACAATTTAAACCGTAACTACCGTTTAATGCTTAATCTCATTCCAAATAATTAAATGAATGGTATAATCCACCCCAAAGTCTACAGCGTTTCATTAATTTCAATTATTTGCAATCAATTTTAACATAAAGTACATAAAGAAACTGTTTGAATCTGCAAAGCATATTTTGTTGATGCATAACAATGTTTTCTATTTTCACAGGCATCTTTTGCACGCGAATAGGAAAAAAATTGATCTAAAAGTGAATTAAACTAATACGTAACAGAATTTCCTCCTATCAACACCTCTATTTCTCCTGGCTCCGAAAGTTGGCACCAGTAAAACTTGGGGTTTCGCTTCTACACAAATTACAATGTTTCAGTCAATTTAGCAGGTCTCGGTCTAAACTTTAGTTACCAAACTTTGACTGAAATTAAGTTGTTGATTGTGTTTCGTACTTCCCTGGACTTGGTAAATACGGCTCTAACCTTGGAAAGATTTATGATCTTCTTTAATCCAGTTTTTCTTAATTAATTCCCATTGCTGATTCACTTAACACTTAGGTACCTTGATAAATCGCAAGTTACAGGGCTTGAACATGAAACTCGGAGGTTTTCACTCAGTTACTCACTCCTTTCGTTAATGATGTGTCAACATCATATCTATTTCATGACATTTAGTCGTATGCGTGCCGCAGAGCAATTTCTCACTAAAGATTGATGGGTTTAATTAAATACTTAAAATATTCATATAAATCAATCATGTGCCCGGATATCGACTTCAACGAAGACACGACAACTGATATCTATCGGTTTAATGATTATCATACATTATGCGATGGGAAAACGAAATCGTGAAATCCACAATCGAGTACTTTAAGGTAAGAGTTTTCAAGCAAATAATAGCATTCTCAAAGTTTTCACATGGAAACTTGCGCCTAAAGAGGTACGTGAACCGATGCCTCTCTTCTGCAAATTATAAAGACAAATATGGGCTGAAAACTGCCGTGTAGACTAGACTATTTCACTCAACCAACGTCGAGTTTGCTTTTAATCAGTGTCAGTCGCAATTGTTGAAAAATCATCCATTTCAATTTATCAAATTAACATAAATCCCTAATAGTATCAGCAAGGATATACAAAACGCTTGTTCAATGAAACAACAATTGCAAAGTAACCGGTTTCAACATCATAAATTACAAATAATGGCAACACGCTGATCTTTTAAATGTGTTTTGGCACATTTAGTACATTCATTTAAGTATTCTCAATTAAATAGCGTTTAATCAAACTGAATAAGAAATAAATTGAATCATTGTGTTTACTAAACGGATGGATTAAGTCGAATTTCTGAATCTGTTTGAAATGAATTTGCCAGAACAAAATATCCAGCTTTCAACGGGAAAAATATATTTTCCTAAGCCCCCTTTCGTGTGTTCAGGCATACAAAGATAAATTTCCTAACTTTCCTTTATTACAACATGGGAGACATGGTTTAGATGGTGTTGAATATTTGAACGGCAGCTACAAGCAGTTTTGTGAAATAATTAGAGAGTATAAGAATGTGGAACTCAGCACAGCAACAATTAACCCGCTAATGGGAAACGTAAATTGATTATGTTTTAACTTAATTAAAGGGCACTAAATAAAGAAAATGTGTGGCTTTTCCAAAGTGCTTTATAACGCGATATTATGCATAATAAGCGACGGACTGAAGGACATATGATTTTTTATTTATTGGAGCAAATTCTCTACAGAATAACGCTGTAGAAAAAACGTGAAGCATCATCAAAAAACTGGTTTCAAAAAAAAATCCTAGAAAAAAAAACCAATTCACACATGATCAAATCACTGCAAACATTAGATAAAATCATTGTTCCAAATGTTGAATAACTTTCATTCAGCATTTGCAGGATTATTAAACAGTGATACTCAATGTTTAATGGAAAAGTTGTTGAAGTGATTGAAACTTTGCGCTTTCTAAAACGAAAGATTGTTTTCCTTTGCTAAATCCGGATCAATAAGGTTATCGGAGCTGACGGTGCCAGAAGCTTTTGCTATTGAATTATTCACATTAACTCCAATTAGTCCTTAAGACAAATGGTTGAATAGAAGAGGGTGTAGTAATGAAAGTGGAAGAGATTTTCCCAATTAAAATTAAATTCCTTCAAAAATCACTGATAATTTGAACCTGTTTATATGCATGTTATACAGTGTACTTGTTCACTGTCTTTTTAGTTTAAAACTAGTGTTGGATTTTCCATTGGAGTGTTCTGCAATTAAAATTTAATGCCGTTTTTTGCGTAGAATATAGTGTAAATTCCACTTTAAAATGTTTTCCAATTGAATATGGTAAAATATACATATATAATTTTATTGGAATTTAGATAAATTATTGAAATTAATATTGACTTACACATTCTTTTCATAGAATATTTTAGAAATTGTACACTTAAATTATTTCGATATACTCTCGAATTTTCAAACTGCCATTTGCCCTAATTTGCTGTTAAGGAATGTTTGCAAGGAGAGATTCAGCTGCTCAACTTTTATCAGTTTTCATTTAGAACCACTTTTTCTAAAAATTAACGCATCCTTCGGATCCAACTCAATTTAGATAATTTGTACATCCCAATTATTTCTATAACCTGTGAAACTTGTTCTTCTGGAAATGGAAGAAATCGAAGACAAAAATCTCCCACTTGCCTTATTGTGAAGAAGAGTGTTTATCTCAAGCCCTAACTTCATGAGTGCAATTTTTTTACGTAAAAATTAATAAAATATTGAGGGTCATGTTTAAAAAATCTCATTTAACTCACATTTCAAGTAGCTTCTAGAGAAGATATGAATAGAACACTATTCTTGGAACTGTTAAAATGAAAAACTGGATTAAATACATTTCCCATTTTATCAATGAATATATTGACAGCATGAATATATTAGGGAGGAGAGTATATTAGGATGAGGAAATAAAAGTGATATGCTATGCCGACGACGCCGTGCTAATCGCCGAAGATGAGGACAACTTGCAAAGGCTTCTTTATAAGTTTGAACGGATGGCGTCCAGGTTTAGCATGCAAATATCCACAACCAAGACACAGTCTCTCACGGTATCAAGGGAACCGCGCAGATGCAAGCTTGCCATCTACAACAAGAGCGTCGAACAGGTTATGCAGTTCAAATACCTTGGGGTCAACATAACAAGTAGTAGAGACCTAAAAGAAGAAGTGAGAGCGCAGACAACAAGAGCAGCCTTGATATCGGGATATTTGAGAGACATAATATGGCGAAATAAATATATGTCTGTGGAGAGCAAAGCCAGAATATACAAAACCTGTGTTAGACCTGTGATGACGTATGCAGTCGAAACCAGAGCGGAAAATGCCCTAACTAAACGGCTTATAAGAACAACTGAAATGAGAACACTAAGATCTATGGTGGGATGTAGCCTACTGGACCATGTAAGAAGCGACGACATAAGAACTAAGTGCGATATCCAAGACGTCGTGAGATGGTCTCGCAACAGGAGACGAGAGTGGAGAGACCACGTTGACAGGATGGGCAACACCAGACTGCCAAAAATTGCCAGAGAGGGAATACCACTTTCAAAAAGACCACCGGGACGACCACCAACCCGCTGGTATGAAAGCTGGAGTTCAGCGTCACAACTGAAGCTATGATGTTGATGGGAAAACAGGATATAATCCTAATATAAAAGGAAGAAGAAGAAGAATATATTAGTTCTTCAGAATTAAATTTAAGAATTTATTTGATTTTTTTTTATCAAAAATTGAGGCGTGATTCGATATTGCTCAATATTATGTATGTGCTCTCAAATACCTTCTACCAACTCAACAATTTTTACATCTGCTTTTGCTCTGTTTGAGTGAGGCAAACTTCCACTTTCAGCAAATTGTGGGTCATGTTTAAACTTCTCTCAAATCTCGATTCCCGATTCGATTTAACTCGATTTTTTTGTGGATTTTAAATCGCGTCAGCTACCGCAAATAGAAACATCAAATTAGTCTTGCTCTAGACCTTATGGGAAGAATATCTCAAGAGCAGCCTCTTTTTTCAACAAAACTTGAAAAAACAACCTTTTTTTCGGAGCGTAAAATTACATTTGATTCTTTTTATATTTGGAGGGAGAATTAGAGTTGAGAAAAATTTAAAGAAATCTTTTACTTGAAGCAAATCTTGAGAACTACACTTGTAATTTCTTCAGATTAATGAGGTTTTGCACTGAAGCAAGTGAGATGAACTAAAAAATGCAACTTGCTTCTTGCTCCAGTTCAGGAAGCTGACGAATTATTGAACAAATTATTGTTATTGTCCGAAATTTGAAGAGTAAATGTATAAAATTTTCTAGATCATATTTCGTGAGTTGATTTGGTACTTCCACACTCAAATAACTGCTGTAAACAAGCTGTAAAGTATTTTTCATGTGTCGCCTTGATCCAACTAATGGCGCGGAGTGTTTGGAGGAAAGTTTGTTGTTAGAGAAATTTTAATTAAATCAACTCTTCTTCTCATCTACTTCAGGTCCACATTAGAGCGAGTGCTACAAACTGCAAAATAATGCGAAAATGTTAACCACATCTTGCTTTCGTTGGAAAATAAGGACTATTTGGCAAAATTTGATCGGATATAAACTAAAGATTGAGCTCTGTTTGCTATCTAATCTAAAACATAACTTAGCTTGAAAAAACCACAATGAAATCGGCCATAAATGACTGAAACACAATAAATGATAAACGAAATATCCCAGAATAATATATAAATAATATATAATATAAATAATATATAATAAAATATAAATAGCATCCCAAGTTGTTGGATAGACAGATTTCCCCTCTTCAAATGGTTTCTGGAAGCATACATCATCCAAGTGTAAATTTAAAGTATGCCGTTCAAACGACTACACCCTCTTCACGTTAAAGCAGATCAAATAACTAGTAACTAGCAACGGCTTGACACTTTAAACGATCCTAACCCGATCGAGAAATTCTGCCATAAATATGTAAAACGATCCAGCCTTAAAAGGCGCGCCTTGAAGTTGTGCCCCATTGTTAAACATAATCGTATAGAATGTACGACAGCGAATTCAGGTAGCCGTTAAAGATATTACAAAGTTGCTCTTTTACGATACCACTCTTAAATATTTCCTTTGATTTATGCGAGTTCAAGTAGAGATAAATCAGAGCCTTCGAGATTTCTTCCTGGAAATTTTGCCAAACTGAACATTGACAACGACTTAGCCCAACGACGTCTTCCCAAGAACTCAAGGGTTTTGAACTAATTTTCCTTTTATTGCCTTTAACTTATGGCCCCATTATGTTAGAATATGAAACATTCGGATTTGCAACGCGTGTCTGCGTCTATAACATTCGGGCGTGCTCTGAATATGTTGAAGCAAAACCTTTAAATACTAGGCACCAGAAGACGGTGCAGAATCACTGTATGAACTCCATTTGAGACTAAAAGTTAAAGAGTAAAACTCAGTGCTTAGCTCGTTGCAGCTTCAATTTCCACCGCAATGTGCATGGTGCTTTATGGATTTGGTACATTGTTTTATCGCTGTATTTTTGAAAATAATTCCGTGTTTTTTGAGGATTTTTGGTAATCTCCTTTATCTCTAATTGCAGTTTGGAAATGTTAACTCCTTACTTGGTTTCCCGTTTCATCCACAGGGCTTTAACGAAAGTTCCGATCTTTTCATAATCTGATTGACTTGTTACTTCTGACCGATAAACGTTTTGAGCGAATATGTGAATATTATTCAAAACACCCATAAGTGAACCCTAATAAAGTTAAAATGCACTCTCGACAGAGACGGTTTTCCCAAGGGTGGGCCAATCTTGCTGCTTTAATAGTAGCCCTTAAGGGTGCTTTTGTACCTGTTATAAGGCTTTTTCGTCCGTCGACCCCTTCGGATAAGGAGGGCCTACAGGATTTCTGGCTGATTTATTATAGGCTGCCTAAGGACACAATTAAAAATTTGAAACAGTAATTTGTGGCTTCCAAATGGCTTCCTCGGGGTGTATTTAGGGTTGTCGGTATGTCATATAATTTAATTCCAGTTGCCCTTAAATATGCCCAAGTGTTTCATGTGGAAAGTAGTTAATTTCAATCGGCAACTTTTCATAATACTTACTTTAATTACTTTTTCGCGGGATATATGGGGTGATCAAAACGCAAAATATCATAGAAGATTGTTTAGAGAATTTGGAAAATATTTTAGTTAAATTAATCTCACTCAAGACATGAGATTTAAAAATAAAAAAACTAGAACATTTGTGGGGTAACAAAGTGGCAGATGTTCGAACCCACATTGAGATTAAACGGTGAACATTCTTCTAACTCCATTTAAAATCTGCTAGAAGTGTAAAAACTTCCGACTAGAATTCTTCAGGTCTAGAAACTATTGCAAAATATAAGTGTAAATGTTTCTAGTTTTCATGCAAAATATAATTTTTTTTTTAATTAAAGCGGATTTTAAAAACCGCTCTTAGTCTTTAGGCTCAAATTTAGAGAACCGGTTGAACTGCGAAGCTCTAGTTGTCACTGCGCATTCAGTCTTAAAATGCGCACTTTTTCATACCAAACATCATTTTAGGAATATGTCTGGTTTTCACGCAAAATGCAAACATTCAAAATTAAATCGCTCTTAGTCTTTGGCTCAAATTTAGAGAACCGGTTGAGATGCTAAGCTCTAAGCGTAATTTCGCGGTAGAGCCTTAAAATGTGGACCTTTTTTTATACCAAACATAACTTTAGGAATGTTCCTAGTTTTCACGCAAAATGGAAAAACTCAAAATTAAATCGGGTCTTGAAAACTACTCCATTTTAGAGAACCGGATGAGCTGCAAAGATGAGCTCTTGATGTTATTGCGAGCTAGAACCTAAAAATGAGCACGTTTTTATACCAAACATCATTATAGGAATGTTTCCAGTTTCACGCAAATTACGATAACTCCAAATTAGAATTCTATACTGGAAATCCTTTAAATTTATTGTGAATACAAGTGAATATGTATGTAAATCCGGATAACCAACGGTTCCCTTTATGTGATGTTTAAACTCTGACTAAACGTATAACAACTTTCATATTTCAACGATAAGTACTCGAAAAGCAGAGCCATAATTCCTATGCAAACTCGGGTCTACAGTTATATCCCCACACACAAACTTTAGCAATATGATTTCTCAAATGTAAACATACAAAATATAATCTGAATATGCAACAAAAAACAATTTTCTGATGGTGAGATTATACAGTGGTATGGACTAAAACGCTGCATGAATTAAATTCATAAACAAAACCCTAAACGTTTTAAAATGAAATTGTATTTAATTCGGTTAGCTGCAAACACCTCTCCGTTTTCAAACGAACATTTAATTACAAAAGCTCGGTACAACGAAATTGCTTTTGAATTAGATATTATGCCAAACCAGAGGATGACGTTGTGTAATTATAGATGTAACCTGAAGTTTTGCAACAGAATACTTTGAATTCACAGTTCAGAGTTGCAGTGCTAGAAATGTTTTTGAAAGTAAAGTGTGAGTCTAAAAGTATCCGTCCATTATGGTTAGGAAAATTTTGCATTTGTAAGTATGTGGACCAACGCAATATCGTCACTGCACTTTATGATTTAAAGACGCCGCACTGTTTGTAGAGTTTCCAAGTTCCGATATTCCCTAATATTATAATGGTACAGACAACAAAGCTCAACTTTGATGGCAGAAACTGAATTTCCTCTGTCCAACTCGAAGTTTCATCTGCAAGCACGTCCTGAAACTTTGTGGCATTTTATAGGGTGATTTGACGGTGAAAACAAATTTTGTAACCGTTTGCGTTGAAGGTGATAAATGTCCTCAACGTTTTCAATAAAATAAATGTGCCTTCTATCAGAGCATCGTGGCTTTCTTACTACGGTTAGATTTTAAGTATTAGAAGGCGAACATATCAAGTTTGTGACTTTAGCATAATTTCCTAATATGCATATTGTCAATTCATAGTTCCAAACCTATCGTCCTATCGGTCCTATCGACCTATCGGTCTTTCTGCCCTTGTTTAATACATGTAGTCTTAGTCTAAATAATAAAACAAAGATGAAAATGCTCTTATTCTAGGTTAATAATCTTATTAAATAAACTTTCCAATTCTAATGACAAGAAAAAATTATTTTATTGTCCAGTAGTCAGTTGCGTTTGTAAGTGTTCGAGTAGCGTTGATGTAGGGAAACGGAAGCGGGATTGTCTGGTTGGTCTTGTGAGACAAAGGGGATTCAGTATGGTCCAGTTGTAGGGGTTGTTTGTCCATTTTGTCTGTAGATGTATGAGTCTTTCCGAAATCTTTGTCATGTTCAAACCTATAGATTTTTCGCATTATGCAAATGTCATAAATTAATTTTTATGGTCGACCAACCGATGTTCCTTGTGAGTGGAACAGTGGTAAAGAGGAAAAACTGGGCCTATAAGTAATATTATTAATTTGAGATTGCCAGATTACTGATTTTAGTATTGTGCTAAAGAAAAACTTTGCAATTTTCAATGCATTGTGGTGTCTATTTGATACTGTAACTTATTACAATATAACAATAAGCAAATGCATAATTTTGCAAGGGTTAAGAAACCTCAAACAAAACGCACATAAGAATAATGGATGGTGTTTCAGCATGATCAGCATTCCTATTACTTTTATATTTTATTACTAGACCTTTATACTTAAAACTTAAAAAGCGTTCAAAAAGTAATTCAATTAATTATATAGGCTTTTACCATTTATTTGTAGCAAAAATTTAGTTAGTAGTTTTCAATCTGTATCACTCAAACTTGCGCTTTTCGAGATTCTACAGTTGTCAATATCAACTTCTGCTATTAGCAAGAACACTTTGCTTTCAATAATTCCAAAAATAAATTTCCGATCTGCATTTATAGCATGCTGTTCGTCTTCAGCACGATTGATTTTGGGTCAATTAAGCCAGCTATTCCATAATTGCTTTATAATTTTCAAAACTGTCCACAATTCTCTGATGATTTTAGGTGTTGATTTATAGATATGCAGCATTCGGTCCATATTGTGGTCGACCACATAAATGACATAAAATTCGATCAAAATATGATATTGTTCTAGACTAATAAAGTTATGCTACACGTAGAGCACATGGATCATTTCCAATTAGGCCATAATTCACAATCAGTAGAAGAATTTATAATGCCGTAAAATGGCCGACAGATTACACCCATAATTTCCATAAAATGTAAAATTGCCATATTCCGGCGCATCTGCAGTTAACAGTATCCCAATTACCATATATCTCTAACTTTCATGAAGTTAGCGGCAGTAAACAAGTCGCTGAGGAACCAAACCGCTCTCGACACGGCCTTTGCCTCTCGATTCAGGTGTAAGATGCAAATAAGGCGACATCCAGCAGTTCACTTTCCGAAGAGATGTTTATGGAAATTCAGCCCCTAAATTACATTCAAAATTTAGGAGTTCCGATTATGCTAACGAATGCTAATTACTTTTATTAAATGTTAATCAATTAGCCGCCGCGCGACTTGCAGAAGATGCTGTTCAGCGCAGCTGGAATCGGAAATAGTTCCTAACTTTATTAATTCATTTGCATATAACGATTTTCTTCGAGGATTCAACTTGGTTATAAGTACTCATATATTAGCAGAACAGATTATCATTTAGTGAAACGGTTTTTATTAAAGTGACACTAAAAATGTAATGGGCTATCATTAGCTCATGTATATTAAACACAAATTTTACTTTATCGCTCTTAGTACAATAAAATACTACGAAAACTGTGAAACATTTAAGTGCATCAATTTTTTTATTTTATCTGGAATTTAACGAGGCTTTTGACCGGAGAGGAACATTATTTATTGAGGAGGAGAATTGAATCAATGAAATCAACAGCTTTTTTATCCAGCTCAGTGGAGAAGAAATCTCCAGTCGGTCCTGAACTAGCAGGAGATACATCAGCAAATTTAAAACATTTTTCTGTTAAGAACTTTTCTCCCTAATACGAAAGGATTCGAAATAATATAACGTACAAAAAAAGCGCAAATATTTGTTTATTAAAACCCAGAACAGTGACGAAACAGGTAATTGTGTTGCTGGTTTAAATATATATAATACCCAACCCTGTTATAGAAATTCGAAATAAGGCAAGCGACAGAATTATACGTACAGACTCAAGAAATGATCGTTAGTAATATTTAATGCCAAGAGCTCTTTCATGGTTTACCGCACTAGGGCTATTAAGTAGCAAATTTGCTTTCCCATTAATATTATTGCCAGGAAAACACTAACTGGCATTTATATTGTCTTTTCTCAACTTTCTCATGTGGAATGCAAAGTGGGTAGGTATAGTAAACAACAAATTGCCCATATTGAATCTGCCACTTATCATTGCTGGGTGTTAACCAATTTGAGTCTGCAACATATCGTTCTGTAGTGTGTTTTCTGTTTCGGATTATGGCTTTGATAAATAGCAATAATTTAGCTGTATTAACTGTGAATTATGATGGCACTTTGGCTCCAATTAGAAAGATATGTATTTTAAATATTTTATATATTTAAAAATATGCACAACTTTGCATTTTGCAAAGAGATATAGAAAAGCTCACTTTTGACAAAACTTTATACATTTCGGATATTAAATAGCTTTTAAAAATGGTCAAAGATTCAATCTTTACACTCCGTCACGTTGTCATTTGCAATGAAGAGTTGTTAGTTGGGCTTAAAAGATAGAAGATTTAATACGTTTTTTACTCCAAACGTCTTTAAGATTTCCAATAAATGCATTAATTTAAAAGATATTAAAATAAATATCCTTTTTTAAGTTTGCGGTTTTGCTTCATGAAAAATAAAGCTTTTAATATTTAGATAATAATCCATTTTCTTGTTCAATTTTTTTTGTTTGATCAAATTATTCAAACTATTTTTAGTTACATTTATTAAGATGAATTAAAAACATCGAATCTTTGCTCATGCGTTCATAAATAGTATATGGTTCAGTGTAGGATGGGAGAAAAACATCAATGTATTTCGTCCAATGTTCGAAATTATTACCATCGATGTTGGAAATTTGGGGCATCGATCAAACATCGACATTAGCTCCTAAAATGAAAACTTCGGACATTTGATGATACTAGAAGCATTTTCTGCGAACTCTTTGATAGTGCCGTTTCTAGTTGCAACCGAAAGAAGCTTTTTTGTTTTTTTTGTCGGCTGGCGGCTATTTAAATGTGAAATTTATTAGAAAAGCTGAGGTTCCAAATCCAGTCTGTAGTTTGCAGTCAAAGGTTACGTTTCATTAAGGCGCTTTAACGCATCAGGAAAATGCCAGGCCCAAAAAGTGTTTTGTGGAAGCATTTTGATGTGTCAAACTGTACCCGAAATTGCTGTTTGCAAGTTTTTTAGAAAGTGCTCATTCACAAATTATGAGTGTAATAAAAAAATCGATAGAACCCCAGATAAACCAAGAACAAGAAACAGTCGATATTCAAAGTAAATTTTCAAAAGAAGGGCCATTTTGACCAGTGAGTTAACAAAAAAGTCTCAATACATCTATTTTTCCATAAATGTGAAAAGACAAAATTATCTTCCTTCCCATTCAATAACTAAAACATCATCAAGGTATGTTTTTGCCATTTTTCGTCTGTAAAAAAGGTTTCTTATCGATTATTGAAGTCGCGCTCCTTTAAATTGACTCATGATTGATTGATTTGATTTCTGGCCGATTCATCTTTATAATGCATAACATAAAAATTATAATCGTAACATCAACTTATCAATTTAAAAAACAAATCAGCAACAATATTAACTCAAATATGACAAGTGATAATTATTTATCGGCAATAATACGCGAATAAATGCTTTGATGGTTGATAAATTAAATAATCTATAATCTCCAAAAACAAATCCGAAAGTCAACGCCACTAAAGAAAAGCAGTTTCTTCTACCTTGAATTCGATAAAACGAAATTTTCCGGTTTCTATCCTACCTTGAACCAAAAGCACAAGAAACCTTTTTTAAATACTATCGGATAGCGCTGACAAACGCGTTTGCTAATTATTAAATAAAATATTTGATTAAACTGTTCTTCCGCTCTTTATTTTGGCCAACAATATACAAACTACCCACCTAACTGACAGAAAGACAGCTTGCCGGTTTATGGACATTAACAAGGCTTTTGATAGTGTCTGGCATGGAGGCTTACTATACAAACTATACAAACTACACACACCAACATATCTACTACACACCATAAATAACTTACTAGAAAACAGACAACTACAAGTACGAATTGACAAAACACTGTCATTTTCTTTTTCCCCTGAACAAGGGCTCCCTCAAGGATCCTCGCTCTCACCGTTTCTCTACAATATATACTGCCATGACATATACAATTACAACTTACCAGACAAAAATCAAATCGACAGATCGGCATACATATTACAATACGCAGACGACACGGCACTTATTGTACATGACAAAACTACTGAGAGAGCAGCTCAAAGACTCCAAACACTAACAAACAACACAATAACATGGTTTTATAAATGGAGACTAACACCAAACGCGTCAAAAAACCAACTTCTGCTCACAAACCACAGACTCAACGCTGACTCCCCTGCAATAACTGCAGAACGGCCAAACGACACAACCAAAAAACGACGTAAAATACCTTGGAATCACAATTGACCACAAACTTAAATTCACTAAACACATACGAAACATCAGGGCAGAAACAATAAAGAGAACAAAACACTTCCGATCACTAACCTACAAAGACAGAGGAATTAGCACAAACACCGCCACCAAAATATATAAAGCTATTTGTAGTCCCTTGCTAGACTATGGACATATACTCATGACCAACGGAACAGAAAGGACAAAACGTTATATACAAACAACAGAACAAATTTCACTACGACTATTAACACGAATAAGACACCCCCAAAACCCACTACACAACCCCCCCACCCAACTACTATACGAACGCACAAACATGACAAACATTTCGGAAAGACTCATACACCTACAGACAAAATGGACAAACAACCCCTACAACTGGACCATACTGAATCCCCTTTGTCTCACAAGAGCAACCAGACAATCCCGCTTCCGTTTCCCTACATCAACGCTACTCGAACACTTACAAACGCAACTGACTAGTGGACAATAAAATATTTTTTTTCTTGTCATTAGAATTGGAAAGTTTATTTAATAATATTGTTAACCTAGAATAAGAGAATTTTCATATTTGTATTTTATTTAGATTAAGACTACATGTATTAAACAAGGGCAGAAAGACCGATAGGTCGATAGCCTTTTTTTTTAGAAATAAAATGTTTACTACTACTACTATTTGATTAAAATAGAAGATGATTTGGAAATACAAAAATATGTATATAAGTTAGCCCAAAGCGCGCAAGTTTCAATATAATTTGAAATTATATTTATAATAGATTCCTGTCCTCAAGCTTACTCGGTTCTTCTTAAGCACATTGAATCCCGGTAAAATCCATTTCAACGTTACTTCTACCAGTTAACTAAAGTGCGGTGCAAGTAAATTAAAACACTGACATTACTCAAACATATTCGGCTTTAAATAAATGTTTGCAATTTTTTCAATCGCTTGCCGCATTTTTATGACTGAATCTGATTGAAAATCCCCATGTACCCATCGTGTTATTTTTCACGAAAATCCTATATGGATTGTTAACAAAATCGCGCTGAAAAATGCCCCGTTGAAAATAAAAACCACGGACAGGCCAAAAATAAAAAACAGTAAAACCCTAGGGATAATCAAAAATGGCAGGCAAACAAAGCGACCTAATCAATCAGATTAAAAGTGAATCGTCCTCAGGGACATCGATATTGATTACGCAGGGACAAGCTGGGCAGCAAAAAGCAAATTTCATAAAAGGGACAGCCACATAATATAAAGGATATTGGAAGGAATGGACACAATTTTCTATATATTGTATTTTATGACCGACCAATCGGCAAACCTTTGTGCGGAGTGAGAGGCAATTTATAATTCAATTTCCTAGAGGGTATTTAAAATGGAGCAACTTTAGTCCTTACGGAATAAAATTAAAATAGCAACATTTCTATTCTCAAAGATTTCAATTATTAGATTCAATGTGTGCATAAACTGTATCGAGCAGCAAAGGACAGGTTCTAGTTATGTCGGTAATACAGTAATAAACAGTAAAGTTTCAAACTTATAAGCAACATCATTAGTATGCCAGTTTTATTAAGAAATAAAGTAGGTAGAAATTTGTTAGCTGTGTCTTAAGATCCGGCAGAGTGCGAATAAAGTCAACTTCGCGTTTCTCGGAAAGCGTTTAACTTTGGTAAACAGGCATTGCCCAAAGCTTGTGAAATCGTGACGCGAATCTGGTAATGAGTTTACCAAGAACCTTCAAAGGTGAGCTTTTTTGCTACCGATCGCAACTTCTCCCTCTTTAGATACGAATCGACTGTTTGATCGACCTAAATGTGCAATAGGAAGATTCTATATACCTTTATCCGCTTTAAAAGCTTTTATATGTCTAACAACTATCTACCAAGAGCGTATAATCGAAAAACCATAAAATTTGCATGATCGAAATTTTGATTCGTTACTTCCAACTAAAATCTCATCTTGGTGAAAACAATTTCCAGCTTCGATCAGATGGAAATAGTGAACTTAAACAAGTGAGATTCGAAAGTTCCGTGGCTGGAAATTAATTTTAAATTTTAAAGGGAGGAAATTAATATTCTGATATTATTTTAGTTTTTTCGACACAATACTAGTGAAAATAAACTGCTCAACAAAATCAACGGTACACTGACAAATTTCGACTAACTTTGGAGCTGAATAAATTCTGACTGCTGAAAGCGATTTGATTTTTGTTAGAAGCGTTACTTAGTACAATTCTTTTTCGGTTAGTGCGTGTTCTTGTAAAAAATTAGTACTTCAGATAAACTTTCTACAGGGTGGCAAATAAAACATTGCACAATTAGTGAAAGTTCCACATGCTTTTAGTTGCACAAAAAAATGTTTGTTCCCATTTCAACAATACAGACATTAAAATAGACCTAATATCTCGAAAAAAGTTTGTAAATTTATCGCCCATCTCGTTTATTTACAGAGTGGTATCAAAAAATTAAACGTTTTCGGCTTGAATTGATAACGTTTTTCTTTTGAACCGATTAGCAAAATCTATGGCTCATGTTGAAGCTAAAATTTCGCAGTTGACTTGAGAAAAAAAATTATACACAGGATTGCATGAAATATTTCAAAAAGAACTACACTTTTAGTTGAAAGTCTGCCAGAATTACAGATTTGAGAAGGAACTCTGACTGGGATCATTTTTCATATTCGCCTGTATGTCGTATGTTTGCCTTAAATTGTCTATGAAGTTCTAGCTTCAACATGAGCTCTAGACCGTGAAAATCAGACCAAGAGCAGAAAAGTTATCGTTACAAGACCAAAAACTTTAGTTTTTGAGACCACCCTGTGAATTGGAGAGATATCCAAAAAACCAAACCGTTTCGAGCTATTTGGTTTATCTTTAAACTTTTGGTGTTGAAATTTATTTCTGTCAAACTAGGAGCATGTCAAACTCCGTAATTTTGGATTTTTTCATTTGCCACCCTGTAGAAAATTTATCTGATGTGCTTAATTTTTACCAAAATATTGCCGAACAGAAAACACTGGGGCAAAGTAAGACTTCAAACAGAAACCAAATCGCTTGAAGCCATCAGAATTGATCCAGTTCGAAAAATATGGCAAATTTGGTTGTGTAACGTTTATTTTGCTGTGCAGTTTCTAACTGGTGTTTTATTACTAATAAAGCCTTAATTTATGTGTGCCTTTTTAGTTTATTTAGTGACTCTTTTTAATATTAAAAATCGCTGCTTCATTATCATAATTTTTATTGAATATTTCTTTCTGGAAAGTGTTACATTAGTCAGAACTCAAAAGAAATTCCTGGGTTCCAGTCAATTTCATTGTTTATTATTTAACCATTTTACAAATCCGTTGCGGCGTCTTTCTCCACCATCATCAGTTTGTCTAAAATATACATTCACAGTCGTCATTAATTTAAAAACAAAAGCTCTATTAAAATATACATACTAAAATACAAATTACAAACATATTAAAAAGCATATTAAAATTTGTTTGAATCTCTTGGGATCACAGGTGATTAGTCAGAACGTTAAAAGTTATTTCTAGTTATCCCCTTAAAAAATTTATAGAAATATATTTTATAAATTATTGATTAAAAGTGGGATTTAATATTTAATAATGTCGGTCTAAACAGAAAATCTCTCAACAAAATAAAACATATTACCGATGAATTATTTAAATTGAAAATTGTACATGTTTAAAGCGTTTAGTTAAAACTGTCTCTTGAAAATAGCCGCTTTTTGCTTAAAATTATGCTGAATGCATTAAGTATGATCTTTATATTTACCAATGCAATTTCTATAATAAAAATAACTTTCTCATTTCTTCAATCTATAACGATTAGAAGCAAAAACAATGTTCTTGATCATTTCAATAAAACTTCTTGTTGAATCATCTATATATTAACTTGAAAACTGCATTTAAAATCTGAGCCGAAGCGAATCAAATCGCTTAAGCTCTCGTAACTCTGTGCACACACCATTTAAATTATAAGGCAGCCTCTAATGTTTGTTGGTGTATTAGGTTTCGCTGTTTGTTTTAATAATTGGGCAGAGGCAAGTGGCTTTAAAGTAGTGAAGTTATATTGTTTATCAAACAAATGTGGGAGAGAAATATGCTAAGCAACTGCCATTAAAAGCACGGGCTTTCGAACATGGAATACCACCATCTGGTTTCTGTAGTTTGGCCATATCCGTATAATGTAAATTGTTCCTAATTTTGTGATATACTGGAATAAAGTGACCGAATGAAGATTGAAAGTATTTACAAACTTATTTAATTATCCAACATATATTTTCTTACTCATTACTAAAGACAAAATCAATATACATAAATTAACAAACATTTGTAAATTCTTTATTATTGCGGTTTAACGTTTTCCAGGTAATTTTAAACCTCTTTTAAAGTAACTCTCAAAGTTTCCAAATTGTATATTTATAGCTCTGAAATGGTTGAAAATAGAAGAGCGCCGTAATGATCTTATCGATAAAGCGTCTCAGAAAACGCTCAATTACAACTAGATTTTATCAGAGATGCCTAACCTTTAAAAAGCTATAGACTAAATGTGAAAATTTAAATGACCGTCAAAGTTTACAATAGCGTCTTTCAGACAGTTCGAAAGTATTCATTCGTAACATAAATAGTTATTAAGTGCGGCTATAATAGGAAGGACAAAGGGAATATAAGATAATTCACCAAGACAGACAAAGGTCGAGTTCAGTTATCCTATGCTAAAAAAATATTTAGTCTAATTTCTAATATGTAAATGGCGCCTAATCGTTTATGTAAAAATGACCAAGAAAACCTAAGAAACTTGAAACACATCATGTATATTCAACTTAAATTAAAGAAATATTTACATAGCTACAAGCCAAATCCAAACCAAGAAAGCATGTAAAAAGTATATCTCTTTATAAACAATTTCCATTTAGAAATGTCGTTGATATAATGGTTTCCATTTAAAAATTGTGTTGATACAATCCCCTTATAATCCTCTTTTCTCCCACATCTGTTACTGACGGCGAAACTTCCTATGGTTATTTGATTCTGAAGTGTTTGAGAAACTTCGCCGAGCTTGCGTCTTTATTGAAATTATCTGACTTCCATTGGAATTCTGAATGTACAGCCAAGTTTTAATATGAGCAGAAATACGATATAACTCGGTCATAGAAAAGTAATATTTTCAATTGCCTGCTTTGCTGTTTTATTGTGATTTAATCGCAAGAAGCAATTAAGCTACTTTTGCCGAGTCATGCAGAAACAACAATTTACTGATAAACATTCCTTTCGTGCCTTCTAGAACTATTATTCTGAACTATAATTGTCCTGAAATATGTTCAATTTTTTGCCTAATTAATTAGCTATATAACAATGCTAACATTCGTTGCTTCGTCGCTAAATAATTGCTCGGTAACAGCGACATGAAAGACCGATAAATTTCAAAGACTTATTAATTCTGAGTAAGGCAATACCGGTTAGTAAACTTCTGATTTATCGCTATACGAAGTGGTCTGCTACTACTACTACTACTACTACTACCACTCGGATTCGATCAGTGCAACTATTTTTAGTGTTTGAGTAAAATGATGGATCATATCGAAACCGGATCACTTGACTAAGATAAATGATTCGGTTGCCCGTAATATCGGCAATATGATACTAATAATTGGCTTTAATAACAGATATAAGACCTTTTGGCTTTGCCTAAAATTTGGGGCTTAGAAATCCCCATTTGTATCACTTTTGCGATAAATATATAGGGTGTCTATCTGATTTTAATAAAGTGTTTAGAATGTTTGCACCTTTCTCTTTAATCCTCATAGGCAAAAATTATCGAGTTAATTATCATCATACTTTATTTCCCAAGCTTTACACAAGAACCAAGCGAAGCTCTGAAACAACACTCGCCAGGTAAAACAAGCAATGGAAAAAATGGCACGTACCTTCCCCGCTTCCACTAACAGAAATAATACATATTTATTATGGCAAAAAATATGAATATTTTTTACGAATTGTACCAAGAAATGTGAAGAATGAATATGATTTTGAAATGAAATCTAGTGAAGTTGCTCAATACAAATTCGTGGAGAAAGAGGAAGTAAAACCACTGGGTGTAGCTCATTCAAATATAACTGAAATCATTCAAATAAATTTTTTTGATGAATTATTCAAGAAGAAATGTTCTTTGTTCTATCAATTTTACACAACAGTGAAAGGTACTGACAGGAACCAACCCAACTGGTTTATTACTTAGATGGGTTTACACAATGACGAAAATTCGATTGCATCAAACTTAAATTTAAGCACTTAATATACAAAGATGGAACTTGTTAATAACTCAAAGTTTCTCTCTAATGGACAGAGTCAATACAATTGGCTAAGTGCTAATTGACAGAGAATAGCTGAGGGATGGATAAGAGCGGCGCATTTTCCGCATCAAAAACAAAAAAATTTTGAACAGTTCAGGGTCCATATTAAATAATGTATGAAATTATTCAGTTTTAGGTTAATAATTAACAGGTGGTGGAATTCGTCGGTGAATAGGGTTTTGGATTGGAACGACGATGATAGCAATGGAGGAGTTGGAATATTAATAAATAAAAAACTGTTGACAACATAAACAAAGATATAACGCTTAAACCTATGTACCAACTTCTTCATATGATGATGCCGAGGTGGAAACGAGATACGAAGACACAGCGAGAGCAATAAGAGGGAACCCAGCGACGCACACTATTATGGGAGGAGACTTTAATGCAAAAATAGGCAGGGGAGCAGCACCACCGGAAACACACATAGGACAGTTCGGACTCGGCACCAGAAATGAAAGGGAAAAAAATGTTAGCAAACTTTCTAGAAAGAGAAAGACTTTATCTGATGAATAATTTCTTCCAAAAGAGAGAGAAACGCAAATGGATATGGACTAGCCCAGATGGACAAACCAAAAATGAGATCGACTTTATACTCTCCCGCTATAAACACATAATCCAAGATGTAGTCAATCAATTCAACACTGGCAGTGATCACAGGATGGTAAGATGCAAATTACTCATAAACATAAAAATGGAAAGGAAAGATGGAACAAACGACGAAGAGAGGAAGCAGAGAAAAGATAGCGGAAGCAAAGGAAAAATACAAACAAAAGCTGAATGAAAATTTTCCATTAATCCATGAAAAACAGCAGAGTCATTGGATAATAGAAATAGGAGAATCACAAAAATTATAAAAGAAACAGCAGAACAGATAATAGACCCCGCAGAGAAAACGCCGGATAAACTGTAGATAGGAACAAAACATCTCCTAGAGAAAAGGAGAAAACTGATAACTGAGGGTGAAAGAGACACCAATGAATACACAGAAACCAACGAAACAAAAAAAAAATATCGATACAAGATATACTAAAACACCAAACGAAACAAGTCAAGTAAATGTCAATCCCTATTAGAACAGAACAAGGGACTAAATATATGTAAAAGACACAACACACCTAAGAAAGATATAACAAAAATAAAAGATGCGAAAAACAACATAGTAGAAGACAGACAACAGATACTAAAAGTTGTGGCATCTTTCTATGGAGATCTGTACGAATCCAAAATAACAATCACAACGACAAGAGACGACAACATTCGAATAGTAAATGTCAACTCAGAAGAAATGCCCTAGATAGATATGGAAGAATTGGAGAAGGGGCTATCCCAGATGAAAAAGGGCAAAGCGACAGGAGAAGACAACATTCTGCCTGAAATGCTTAAGGAAAGTGATGTCAAGACGGGACAAGAACTAGTGGAACAATTCAATGAGTGCCCAACAGAAGAACATATACCCAAAAATTGGGAGAATGCTGTAGTTTTTCTGATCTACAAGAAAGGAGACCCGACTGATCTCCAAAACTACCGGCCGATAAGCCTACGATCACAGGTATATACATTATTCACCAGAATAATCACAAACAGATTAGAGCGAAAACTCGCTCACCAACCAAAGGAACAGGATGGGTTCCAAAGCCATTATAGTACGACAGCACCTACACACAGTAAGATCGAGAAAGCTACAGAATATAACAAAAGTCTGTGGATGGCTTTTGTCGATTTCCGAAAAGCCTTCGACACAGTAGAAATATAAGCAATAATAAAATCATTGAGAAATGTTAGAGTGGATCAACGTTATATAAACCTTATTGAAAACATCTATATGACTTCGACAATGTGGATAAGATTTCATGAATCATTTAAGAAAATAAACGCGAAAAGAGGAGTTCGGCAAGGGGACGTAATATCTCCAAAAGTAGTGAATTTAGTACTCGAGGATATTTTTAAAAAGCTAAAATGGGAAAATAAAGGATTGAATGTACATGGTGAACGCTTGCACAATTTTAGATTTGCCAACGATATTGCACTGTTTGCAAGGGATAAACAGGAATTGATTGATATGTTGGAAGAACCACAAGATGAGGCTACAAAAGTAGGATTACACATGAACTACACAAAGACCCAGTTTATTACAAATACACCAGACGCAGATGAAACAATACCGATTCATGACAGCACAATAAAAAGAACAGAAACATACATATACCTTGGCCAAGCTATAACACTGGGCAAACAAAATCAAGAAATGGAGATTGATGGGAGAATTAGACTGGGATGGGCGGCCTACGGCAAATTAAAGTACATCTTCAGCATGAAAATCCCAATGACTTTAAAAACAAAAGTCTATAACGAGTGTATACTGCCTGTTGTCTCATATGGTTGCGAGACCTGGGTAATAACCAGAAAGATCAAATATAAATTGGAAGTACATCAGAGAGCCATGGAAAGACGAATTTGAGGAATTTCCCTGAGAGACCACAAAACAAATACATGGATAAGGGAAAAAACCAAAGCCTTCGACATAATAAAAAGAATTGATTCCCTAAAATGGCAATAGGCAGGACACGTAGCCAGACATATAGAACACTGGAGCGGATATATCACCAGATGGAGACCTTGGGAAGAGAGGAGAAGTGTTGGAAGACCCCAGCAAAGATGTTACGATGAGATAAAGAAGGTCGCGGGCTTAAATTGGTATCGAGTTGCGCAAAACTGAAGCCAATGGTCAAATTTGAAAGAGGCCTATATCCAAAGGATAGAAAACGACTAAAATAGGAAATAGGGTTTTGGAAATGAAAAACAAATCGCGATTTTCCTGAGGAATATCATCATTTTCACTTTGTTTTCCACAAAAATACTATTCTAAAATGAAAAGTATTTAATATAATAATCCTGCCACAATCGTGTTTTTCAATTTCGAAACACTTTTAAGGATCGTGAAATAAAATCTACATAACTCTATCCGATAAGAAATAGAGGAAAATCATGAATATGTAAACTAATCTAACAGAGATAAACCAGACAAAAATTAAACCCATGTAGAATATTCCTAACGGGACATTCGATATTATAAACGTTGTCACTTGACGAGAGAAAGCAACCAAAATTGTAATTTAAAACGCTTTTGAAATTCATTGAACAGTTTTAATGTCGGCTTAATCGATGCAGTAATCGCATTTTATGGTCCGCAATTTAAATATTATTTTACATCACATTATCGTCGTTAATGATACAGTCGAACAGTTTAATCGAAATAGAACTAATTACCGATTTTAAAATCAACAAACGTTTAAATAAATTTACACTTTATTTAATATGTTCAGTTATGCGGCAATATTTCAACCCATAAACCCCAATTTTTACTGATGGATTGATCCAATTAATGCCAACATTTTGTTTTATTGCCAATATTAATGTTTTCCGAATATTAATTTTGACTGAATCTACTAGCTATTTCACCATGTATTTTTGTTAATGTCGTAACTGTTGTACAGCAATATAGTGAAATTTTAGTCTTTTTCTGTAGTTTGGAAACTAAAAACGATTTAAACTACAAACAAAGAACGCCATGCTTATTTTTTGGTTTATATGTGGGCACTTAATTTTTTTGTTCATTCCACCGCAAAAGCAAAAACACTTGTGCATAAGTCTGCCTGGAGATCATATGACGAGTTAATGAAAACTCTAATAAAATCAATAATTAAGTTACGATTTCAGTTGATTTTTTCCCATAACTCAACATTGAGTAAAATGATTTATTTAATACTAGCATTTTATAGTTTATCTTTATCGCTGCTGTTTTACTATGGCAAAGAGCAATTGGCGGCAATATATAATATGAAAAGCTTTTAACTCCATTAGATTTATGCGGTCTCCTTTCCATGTCATTCTGTTTTCTTTTATTTCCGTTGTAAAATTAGAAATTGAATTTCCTTATTAAAAAATTTGCTGTTTCACTGTTATTATTGCGACTTAATATTTCACGTCTCGCCGGCTTCATCTGGCTCGTTCGAATCATCAGTGAAAATTTCCAACTTACAAAACAAAAAATTACTAAAGAGATTATGACTTAAAAAAAAGTCTTTATTATTCAGCATTAAGAATTCCTACGGCCTTTTTAATAATTCGACAAATATTTATCTCAAGAATATTAAATTGCATGCGAAATGGTTTCGTACAAACACAGAGAGAACACGAAAATTGTATGTATTAAAGAAGTTTTATCATCGCTCGTGAAAACCGACTTCGTTATTAAATTGTTTTTTAATAAAATACATAAAAACAATGAAAGAAAAAAATCCAGGAAATCCAAGCTTCCAATTAACTATTTCTAACAATATCAATTTCTACATGTGAGAGCAAACAACTACAGTGTTTAGTTTACAAAAGTTCTAAATTAAATGATGTAGATATGAAAAAGTAGCAATTAAAAAAAATATATTTTTCAAATCTGAAATACTTTACACTTTATCTAATAATGTTTGATACACCATTTTTAATACATCAAGAACACTCTACTTTATCGCATATTCTACTTATCTAATAGATCGATAAGAAGAACAATACAAGGAGAACATTTGCTAATTTTAAACTAGAGCCCAAAGAAGGACCATTTGCTTGAGAACTAGCAAACGTTTCGTTGGCTGTAGCAAAACATCATGCTCGGAACTTCAATTATTATTTGCTTCGTCTCATAACGCAAGAATGGTTAATTTCCACCTACCTGGTAAAAACCTGAACAGCGTAGCAGTTGTTTTTATGAAGTTGTGCAAATGCATCTGGGTGGCCGCTACTTCTCAAGCCATCCAGACAGTTTCTTTGTTAAGAAATCCTACTAAAAAGGTAGATAACATTCAAAGACGTGTAATAAGATCCCAGATAAACCCAGTGGAACAATACGGGCATGAAGCTAATGTTTGTCATGCATGATGTTTCAGTAGGATGGTTAATGCATACAATTTGTGCCTCAATGACTGTTAATGCACGTAAAAATTGTTGTATGTAGTGGCTCAATTTATAATGGCTAAACAGGTTTCTAGTGTCCAAACAACGCAATTATTGTGTCTTTTCTACACTTCTTTTCACACTTTAAACTATGAAAAATATATCTATCCTTGATTTTAACATTCTATGTTTGGATCCTTTAGTATTAAAGATTAGGGAAAGGGGAAAGATTAGGGATAAAGCCTCCATCGTCATCAGCCAATCCGATCTTCCTTTAGTTATAAATTATTCAAGTCTCCAAGGCAATTTTAAATGAACACCATTAATCCCTCCAAGATCGATCGGTAACATATGAAACTCCTTGTTTGGCTATTTAGAAAAGAAAAAAAAACCCGACCCAAACCGCATAAATAAATAACTAAGGAAAAAAAACAAGTAAAAACTTCCGGCGAGATCATTGCCATTATCCACACATAGTATGCCCCATTTTTTTATCTATAATTATTTAACATTATTCTCTGTTCGAGTTGTGCTGTCCCTCGACATTAGGAGTTACTAAACGCATAATGTTTTATTATGTACTTTAATCTGATCGTAAATTGTTTTATTTTAATTCCTGCACGACTCCAGTGTTAATAAAACTGTGTTATGGGGACGTTGATCACACAAAGTAATTATTTACAGTCGCAATGGGTTCTGAAGAAGTTTTTTTCGATTTATGATACTAGCGCTGTTTGAAGTTGTTGACTGCTTTATGTGATTTTAAAATTTAATTGGGCCTGAAGAAATCCAGGTTGTTGATTGGCTCACAATGTTGAAAAAAATTGATGAAGAATGCAACACAACGGAATTTGATACTAATAAGATACTATTATTTGACCAACATAGATTTTTCGTTTTTATTTAGTGTTATGTAGTAAATCCGAATTTAATTTTTTTATATTTTAAAATGATAGTTTTATTAGTTATTCACGTTCAATATTAAAACTCACCAGTATTCAACTATATTTGGGGCCCTGATTACATAATGGGCTTCTTACCTGCAAAAGATAAAATATAAAGTAAATGTTAACATTGGAATCGTATTTGCAATTTTCTATACAAAGCGCTATGTTTACCGTTGCACTTCCGTGTTAATATTTAGTTTGAATGATTACAATTTATCGAAAGTAAATATTGCCTATATTGGGAAAGTAGTAGACAAACTGAAAAAAATTCATAAGATTTGATTTGATTGATTGATTTTGATTAGATTGATATTAGAAAAACTAAAATAGTAACATTCGATTGATTTTAAATCAAATTCGCTGTCCATTCAAAATTTGAAAATATATGGTGAACACTGACTATTTGGAACATGTAACTTCGCATATTCAATAAAAAAGTATCTGCCAAAAATGTTTCAATTTGACTCATAATTTCACCGATTCAAATCCGACAGAACAGAAAACATGACGGGAACTATAATATATCTAACAGTAGAGTTCATTTAAGCCTAACATCAACAGAAATCGCAGATGTAATTTTTAAACCCTACCTAGCAAAAAATTGTTTTATAAACTCTTTAACTTGTGTTAAAAGTACGTTTTAAACCATTTTCCTGGAAACCAACATCAGGCGATTTTATTGGGATGCTATAGGTATGGCTTTTTATCGCGGAAATCAGTCCCTTTTCAAATGATAAATTAATTTCGTTGGAATTCTGTATCATAAAAAAATTAAAAACAGGATCTTGAATGCATTTTTTCGTATCTTTCGAAGACACTAGTTCCGAAAAAAAAACATTATAAGCTTACCATAAACCGTAAACAATGCATTTATTTACGTAAAGCCGAATCCAGTCTAGATAAAGTTGATTTCCCGCAGGAAAAGCGACATTTATAAATAGCTGATTTGCACGTAGTTTTGGTAGGAAAACCTGCGCTATTTTAGGGTTAAACACAAATGTTTAGATCTTTAAAAAGCAGACTTTGATCTTCCTATTTGATTGTATTTTCTCAGACATTCGGCTCAGTTTTAGAACAAATAGTAGGTAGATTTCCGTGATTAGCTACAATTTCTTCGTTGTTTTTTTTTTGAGTAATAACTTGAAACGACCGCCAACCAGATAAAGCAAAAAATTGTAGACTATTCAAATGTATTTCAGAAAAGTTAATGCGAAGCGTTAACCAACACAAAGGATCAAGGTTGACTAAAACAAAACAAAATTTGGAAGCTTCTAAAAGATGTATTTTGAGACTAGACCTAGACAAACAAAGTTCAACACCGGCCGACACTTATTAGATCTAACATAACATTTGCTTTTGTATAAATGTTGCAATATGAATATGCTGAATTGTTTAATTAAAACTTACAATGGATTATTACAATTACTTACAATGGATTACGACAATTGGAATGAATTAAAACATACAATAATTGAGCAAATAATTAAATAGAATAACAATACATATAAAACAATCGAGTTTTAATTGGTTAAAACACTCGAACAAATTCAAAGAAGAAAGATTGTGCATAATTAATAATTTGCAGCAAAAGTGAGGAAAAAAACGTCTAATTAAAAAAAATCTGTCACAACACAGTTCACTTTCTAAGTAATTAAATACATCAAATGCAAAGATCTGGAGGACTCAGATCGCATGTTCTTTATCCAATTTGAGCACCAAAAATAACACGGACAACATTTTTATTAAAACTTTATTTGGAAACAGACAACTTCCAATCCTTTTGGATCTCAAACGATTCAAAACGATTGAGATCGAAGATAGAATTTCAAACGATTAAAAAATTTAATGTCTTTTCAAAAATGTGGTTATAAATTTATATAATGTGAAAATAAATAACTCCGTTAGCTAACATACATTTTTTTGGACGTCTTCTATGCTAAACGCTTGGAAAAGTTTGTATCTAACAAAACCTACTTATTTGGGAAAAGTCTCAAAAATCTAGTCATGCTAAGAATAGGCTTATTCCATGTGACTCATATGAAATGTTTGACTGAAAAAACAAACTGGTAAATTTGGTTGATTCCACACCTCTATAAAACATTTTTTTGCATAAAAATGATAAATTAATTCCAGAGTTCCTGTAGACATCAAATTATCAAAATGTAAATAACTCGTAAAATTCCACAGAGTTTTAGAAATTGAGACAATGAAAAACGAAAACTTTTATATCGATCTTGTCTGTTTCTTTAATTAGGTCATAATTTGCCTATTAATCGGTTAAGTACCATGAGGACCATTTAATCCAGCCTCAAAGCTGTTCGGCAAGATAAAGCTCATCCAAACGGTATTTCTCTGCCAGTTTCCAATAATGAAATGAATTGCCGAAACCGGATTTACCAATTTATAAGCAGGCCCGCGATCCGCGTCTCAAATGCCTTTGATTGTCGTATCCGGGATGTTCTCCCTGTTTCCCTCAGGGACTTTACAAAAGTCGACAGCGAGGGTCATGTAGATTACCTTTCGACAATATGTTTAAAAGAAAAATGCGAAAATGGTCTATAAATAAAAATTAAAATACCCACTCTACAATATGAGATATATGGATTGTTTGATGACCCCGAATTGTGTTAAAAACTTTAATAAAAGAGTGGTGTAAAATAGCTCGCGTTTAATAAGTTCTCCAAAAAAAAAACGATTTATTCTGGAGTTGTTCCCATGAATAATAAAATAAGCTGCGGGATGAATTATGTGGAGCATATAATTATGTAAGTATTAAGGAAGTATTATTACAAGTAGGAGCAGCCAATATTTTTAGCTTTTTAACAGCCAAAGACTGTAAAATTCCACATAAAGTGGCTTCATTTTGCTATCTTCTGTTCTAGACAAACTGCATGCCATAAAACCGATAACAACCAAAATCTCATATTGAGGAACCCATCGAATGCAGGTGTGTGTAACATTTTTACAGTCCATAGCACACTAAAATGTACATCAATTTATTAAAAATGCATATGTGCTTCCAACTTTTTTCAATTCGAGTCAACCTATATAGAATTCCCCACTCTAGGTCTCGAATTAGAAAAATCCACTTGGGTTTAATTAATTTTTTTATTATTAGCACGCCTCACCAGCTACGGCGCGTTATAGTACAATTATAATTGCCGTTTCATTGCTACATACTTTTACTTTCAAGTTTCGCTGTCTTCTTTGTTAAGCCACACCCCATCAAAAGGCAATTTTCCTATTTGATTAATTACAGACGCCAATTTAATATGCTCACCATCATGAAGATATTTCGTGGCCCACGTGCTCATTGTTCCCCTTAATAAATGAAGACAAAGGAGGAGTTTTTCGTTTATTAAATGATCTTATCTCGATAATAGCTACCAAGATGAAATTTCTTCATAGGAGCCGATAAAGCAATTATAACGAAATCCATAAGCGGTTAGAGCTACAATACAAATGTTTAATTTAACTTAGAGTCATAATTGATTTAATTATAGCAAACAGTACTCTATTAAAATTAGTCAATGAGAGATTTTGAATGAATGAATTTGATTAGTATTTTCAAAGCCATTTAAAGTGTTTAGGGTGATATTTGACTTATTAAATTTTGCAAAATTTAAGACAAAAGAAGTAATTGAAACTTGGAGTTCTGGTAAAAAGATCTTGAAGGACTACAGTCGAATTATTCGCCGCCAGAACTGATATAAATTGAGAATATAAAATCTTAAATATCAAAGAGTACTTTTGCAACCCTGCTGGTTTTGCTGGTCAACCTCATTGAACCATACGAACGTTATTAGTTATTTTTCATTTTAGTAGTAGTAAATATCTTTATTTCTAAAAAAGGCTATCGACCTATCGGTATTCTGCCTTATATAGTCTTAATCTAATGACAAAAAAAATATATTTTATTGTCCAATAGTCAGTTGCGTTTGTAAGTGTTTAAGTAGTGTTTCCGCAGGGAAACGGAAGCGGGATTGTCTGGTTGGTCTTGTAAGGCAAAGGGGATTCAGTATGGTCCAGTTGTGGGGGTTGCTTGTCCATTTTGTCTGTAAATGTATGAGTAATTTCCGAAATCTTTGTCATGTTTGTGCGTTCGTATAGTAGTTGGGTTTTATTTTATTTTATTTTGTTTGCATTTTATATCCGTTCTTGTTAAAGCCATAAAACAGTGTTATTATTACGCTTATAACTTTGTAATATATAAAATAGAATGAATATAAAACATATTTACTGAAAAACATAATTGATAAAAGTTGGATGCTTAAGTGTCTCAGAATGTTGTGAAACGTCCTCGTGCACCTCGCTGTTTGAAATGAGCTTTTGTAAGTGAAAGACAATCATTAAGAAAAGTGTTGTAGGAAACTCACTTTTGAAGACATTTTGTAAAACTGCGTGTTTACAAAAACATAGATAAAAACTGTGTCGCTACTATAAAGAATGCCTGAACTAGGAATACTCAAGAACCCGTTTTGATAATCTCTTCTTTGGCTTAAAGTCAATGTTTGAAAACGAATTCTCAACTATTTGAAATAAAGTGCGCTTATTTACTATCTGTTTAAATAACGTTTTCATGCACAATATTCTTCTTAATTTCGACAGTTTAAAATTTAGTCGCCCCTTATCCATGAAAAGGTAATACACCTAAATACCCACTTTTATTAATAATTTTAAAATATATTTTTTTCTTAATTTGTAAACTTAAAGTCTAAGGAACGATAACCTAAATACTAACATAAAAAGAATGGAGCCCTAGTGGTCAAACTAAACGCTCTTAATGTATTCCCGTTAGCAAATTTAAAAAAAACCGTTTAAAAAAATATGGAAAATTGAATTAAACGAATAGAAGAAGAAATGGAATAATCTGTGTTCGAAAATGTCTAAATATTTTTATTATTTGGTTATTGCACTGTTTTGCTGCAAATAATATTTGCATTTTTGCAATTTTAATTTGAGTCACGTTTAATAAATTTTGTTGTCTAAAATGTATCTGTCTGTCTCTTAGAGTAAATAGTATCTATTTACTATAAGATACTATTTAGATACTATTTACTCTGAGCTCCGTCTAAAGCTGGTTAAAATTTCATTTCGTGTGTCAATTTTCTAACTCGTTCACACTGTTAGAATACATCAACTGCTGGTACATGTAAAATTAATAATTGGATCAATTTTGTCAGAACCGGTCATCCAGAGTCTAGACGTAGACTTCAAGCGTCCATAAGAGGGATGTCCCTCGTTTTAATCTCATAAATGAGTCTGTAGAGTTTCATGTAACGAGTAAACCCCAACCGGGTCCCTATATTAATCTTGTCAGCAAAAGATTATCCCCCAACAGATGCGTGTTTTCAAATTCAATATTTACGAACAATCTCATACCAAGTTACTAGTAAACTTTCAAGTGTTCGTATTAGGCAAAAGGATTAATTGATAATTAAAATAAGCCACACTGTCCTGAATATTATCAGTTAAAGTGCATGTATAGAAGTTTTCTTAAATAAAGAGCAAAATGATCTGAGAAAAAAAAGTAGAATGAAAACGTTTGAAATTTGTTTAAATGCATTAAAAACGAAAATTTTAACTAAGGCTTTTGCTGGCAAGTGTCGATGTTAATATCATTAACGTACGTTATGACGATCAAATAAAACAATTTGAACTGGTGTCTGAAGACGGATTCAGTAGGATTCCAGCAACCCCGATTATCTCGTAGGAAAGCCAGCAGTAAAACCATATCATTTGCAATCCGGACTTTCAATGGGGGGTTTAAATTTCCATTTAAAAATATTGACGGGCAAATCCGAAGCCAATCGGGCGATGAGATAGATAAATCCGGTTTCCGCTGGCGAATTTTATTCAAACACTTTCCTGATAAATGTAATTTGGATAAAGAATCCACAGACTAGCTCAGATATATGAGGCGATTTATCATTCTTTGACAGACGACACGAATGTTGCGAGATTTCGGTATTTCGACTATTTTTTGTTGTTTGATTAATCTAGCTTTCAGGCGAACTGCTTCGAAAAAAACTGAGCTTATTAGAGTTGTCTAAGCGGGCCTCTTAACCATATGAAATAAATCGCAATTAACTGCTGATTAAAGATGAGTTGTCGTTCAACATGTTGTTACCAGTTAATAACGTTTATATAAATGGATAAATACAGAAAAAATAAGTGGGGAAATTGATGCCTTGACTTTGCATGCACGATACAAGTTTGATTTTTCTTTATCAACTTCTGAAGTTGTAATGTGAACTTTTTGATTAATATAAATGGAAACAGAACAACTTGGTGCCACAGCACACTAAAAATTTAATAAATAAATTAAATAAGCATCTAAAGACGATCTCAATTAAATCGCGTACATCTCAATAAATGTGCAATAAAACAGGAAAATCGTTGAACATAAAGACATAAAAATCGACCACAACCTATGGCTCATTATAATATATTGTTAATTCAATCTTTATCTGGAAGGACCATCTTGTCGTAAACTGAGCCCCATGCGACGTTATTTGCTCAATCTATCAAGCGGGCAGTTGTAACGTTAATTAAGAAATTGTTCAGGACTATTCAACAGCAAAACTTAATTTTTGAATTGTGCTCGAAAGAATTTTATCGGTGAAAGATCTCCATTAGTTCAGAGTGTTTCGGAATAATTGAACGTGTCAGCTCCAAAGATTAGCCGTACTTTATTGTAATAGGCTCTTGTAATTGTGTTAGGTGTGCCTATTTTAGAATAATTGCCTTTCAAAGCTCCGGAGAAAATCGATGTTTTAACGGATAAACTAAATGCCATGTCGAGATTGAAAATTCACTTTATATACTTGACTGATGAAATTTTATCGACTATTTTCTAGAAAATTAATAACAGTCACTATGCAACAGTTTCCATTAACACATACTGTGTATATGAAAATTCTGATTGATTAGTTTATGAAGATTTAAAGAATGCTATTCGAATGCTATTTGTTTAGAATTTATTTATTACGGTAAAATTTGTTTTTTTTTATAAAATAAACTGGTGAAAAAATATTAATAATTAATTCCATTCATGCTATACAAAGCCAAAGCCGGTTTTCGATTCTATAAAGTTAACTCGCTGGATATATTTTAAAATACAAAGCTTGTTGGAAATTTTACATCGTTTAATTAACCCACGTAATTCATAGACATGAAATTAGAATAAGGTGACATAATTATAAAAGAAGTAATCAGGAATGTGCAACATCTTTGCTTAGTGAGGAGTTTTTAATATTTTTTTAAATTAATTTCGGTGAGGTTTGGGAAATGTTGTTCCTTACACAACACGTTATTACTTTAGCTGAACTTGAGAGTAAAATAATTAAGAAATATTAAAAATAACTAGTTATTTTCAGACAACTTCATGTTATTCTTTGAATTTTTCCTATCTGAACCTGAAATCCTTGAAAGAACGTACTTCTATATGGAAACAAAGAACTCCTTCATCTCTATTTATCTATATATCGATTTATAACGTTCTACGACGTCTTTCGATTTCCATTTTCCATCTAGCTCGCTCGTTCCATAGTATTCAACCTCTCTGTCTCTAAGTTCCTCTAAGGTCTTCCGGGTCGTCTCCGCTCCCTTGCTGCCAGTTCAACACTTACTTCGGTATTCGGTGTTCTTGCATTCTTTGTATATGTCCATACCATATTAGTTGTTTGTTTTTTATGTCATCTGTTATAGAATGCGTTACTCCCATCATTTCTCTCACTACCTCGTTTGTTATGCGTTCTCTTCTCGATATTCCTGCCGCTCGACGCCAAAAATCCATTTCGGTTGCTTTTAGGCGTTTTTTCAATCGCATTATTAATGATCCTTTTCTTTTCTTTGGTGAGGCTTTTGTCCCAAAGTAGAGCACTTAAAAGAGCGATCGACTTTCTCCCTTGGCATTTTTTGGTGTTTGATTTCGGTATCAAGGTATTAACTCCCAGGTATCTATATTCTTTTGTTTGCTTGATGGTAACCCAGCTTTCCAGATCAATATTCGTTTGTTCTCCGTTTATCACCATGTACGCTGTCTGTTGTGCGTTTACTTCCAGGCCCCCCTGTTCATATTCTTCAATTAGCTTTCCGGTCATATAGTTGATTTCGTCGTGGTCTTGCGCGATTAGCACTTGATCATCGTGTATGAGGTATGCTCATAGTATTGCTTTTGGTACGCTCTTAGTATTGCACTTCTCCCATTTCTTCAAGATTCCCTCCAGGTATATTTTGAATAAGGTCGGTGAGGTACAGCACCCTTGTTTCAATCCTTTCGATCCTATGAACCGGGTGTTATTTGTTTTCCTGATTTTATCTACATTATAGGTTGCTTGTAGAGACTCTTGATGGCTTTAATTAGCTCTACATTTATGTTCGTTTTCTCTAATATTTCCCAGAGTTTCCTTAATGGAACATTATCGAAAGCTTTTTTCAGGTCCACAAATAAGAGATGGATTTGTTGGTTACGTGCCATATTTTTCTCTCTAACTTGCGTTAGAGTCAATATATGTTGTCCTTGACTGATCTACTACCCGCACGAAATTCAGCTTGTTCTTCTATTTCTGAACATTCATTTTCTATCCTATTTTTCAGACTTTTTCCGTACATTCTACACATAATGCTTGTGACTGACCGTTAGGCCTCGATAGTTCTCACATCTAAACTAATCTCCTTTTTGGTGCATTGGGCTGGCGAGTGATATGTTCCATTCTTTTGGAATTTCCGAAATATCTATATATTTTTGGATTAGTGCTATCAAATTTCTGTATAACCTCTCTGTGCCATATTTGAGAAGCTCGCCCGGAATATTTCCGGTCCCGGAGACTTTGCATTTTTCAACTCTTTGCACACTTTCCTTATATCTTCAATTGTTATTCTGAGGGGTGACACGGTTAATATTGTCTGCGTTGTTCGATTCGTTTATATCTTTGAATTCCTGTCTATTTTCTGTGAGTAGTTCTTGAAAATACTGTTCTCGTTGTTGTGATTTAATTGGAGATATGATTTCTCTGTTTTTGTTGCTTCGGCGGCTTTTCATTATTTTCCAAAAAAAAACATAAATAACTTCTTCATACAAACAGTTAAAAATCGTTTATACATGGCGTGCCGCAATTCGATGGCCATAGCTTAAGCACGCACTTTCGACACTTTGGAACAAATTTAAGAACTTTTCTGAATAACAACTTTGTTGACGGATGGATTTGAAGAGAAGGTTCAGTTCTATGGCCTCCGAGGTCACCGAACCTAACAGCTCTCGACCTTTATTTTTGAGGATACATGGAGACTCTGGTTTTTCATCATATGCCTACACTGCCAGATATCAGCTAATACAAAATATTGTGAGTCCAGCCACATTCATACGACAGGACGAAGACATTCTTCAGAGAGAATGAATTATCAGTAGAGCGAGAATGGAACCGATCAAGATTCGGAAGCAACAGTTTTTTGTTTAAAAAAAACATTACATTCTAAAAAACATCTAAACCCATGCTCGTTTTTTGAGTAAAAATTTTTCGTATAAAAGCCAAAGTACTCATTAAAATATCATCTATTAGTGATATAACTAACGAATACTTAGAAGATTGGAGAAGTACCGATCTCTATGCGTTATTCGACATGACATTTGCCGGATAATGGAATAATTCCACGTGACTTAACATACGTAGGACAATTTCCAGATTGCACGAAAATGATAATTTAACCGTCAGTAAGATTGGAGAAATGCCAGACACAAATAGTCTAAATGCCATAGATAGTGTAAACAGTGGGTCATTTTACCGAGTACTGGAGGAAATTTTCAAGAATACACATGTACCTTAAGCGCAAATTTGAATCAACTTTATTTAATCTTTTTTTCTATATGAACTACATCCATTTTATATAGTTTTCTTATCTATAAAATTTTCTTTGCCATAATGATATTTGATTGCTGATAGTATTTTGAGATCTTCTTATTATACTTTTTAGTCTGAGTGGCTAATTAAAATTAACATAAAGTCATACAAGTTTGCCGCCCACTGAACAAAGAAAGCTCTTTTAACTGACATGACATAAATACCGCAAGTATCAAGCATGTAATTATGATTTCAAATTAGTATTATTACTGGTAGAATAAATAGCCAATAAAACAACCAGTTAATGAACGCGTTATATGATTCTCGGTACCACTACATATAATATTTGCGCATTTGAATATCACGCTAATTATTTTCAAGATAGTATGTACCTGCTACCCGCCCAGTCAATTTAATTAGATAGCGATTAATTTTATATTCACCATAGATTTGATTCGCTTTTGCAACTTAAAAATGTCCAGCCAGCTGCTTAGCAAAGCCCAATGTGTTTCAACACAGGCGGAAGTCTAACAGTCTAAAGAAAATGCTGTAGAAAATTGATTTACTTTATTTTACTTGGCAGCCAATATCGGAGTATCGCAAATAACAAGGAAGAGATTAGAAGAAAATCATATGTATGTTGAAACAACAACAAGTTTTCCAAAACGTTTCAATTTTCAAAGGTCCTTTCAAAAGTTTGCAAGTTTTGGAATTCACGTTCGAAAAGTATTTATATTAAATAGTGAGTTTATACAAAATTCTTCGATCTAGCCATGCTAGATTAAGCGACATGTTCCAAAAAATTGAGATAATAAAGACTAACTGCTGGAAATATGTCAAAACAATTGATGTTAAAAAACAAGGAGAAATAATTGTAAAGTTAAATGAGACACAAAATAATGATAAATAAAGGGTGTTCCAATAAGAACGACAGATTTAAATTTTAAATAAAACATCTATATTTGTGGCATAAGTTTGAAACATTTATTGAAAAATGAAGTACACATCATGAGGTTATGAATCGAATAAGACATCGGACAAATGACCGCCTCGGGTTTGCTGGTACAGACGTGCTCTTTTCATGAAAATTTCAAGGACTGAATTTCATCTTTTAAAGCTTCAATCGTTGTTGGTTTGTTCACATAAACTTGTGACTTTAAAAAACCCCAGAGAAAAAAAGTCCAAAGGCGTTAAATCGCATGATTTGGGCGGCCAATGCCGATCTCCAAAACGAGAAATAACATGACCAGGAAATGACTCGTGTAGTTATTCAACAGTTTCTCTGGCTGTATGGCTGTCGCACCGTCCTGTTGAAACCACATGCTGCTGAGATCCATATTTTGCAAATTTGGTACAAAAAAGTTGGTTAACATTTCACGATAAGGACCGCCACTCATGGTTAATGCTTGACCAACTGCATTTTCGAAGAAAAATGGACCGGTGATGTCTCCAGCCCAGAATGCACACCAAACAGTGACTCTTTTTGGATGCATCTGTTTCTGAACGATCACTCGTGTTACGATTTTCGTAACCCCAAATGCGACAATTTTCTCGATTAACGAAGCCATCAAGATGAAAATAGGCCTCGTCACTAAAGGTGATTTTCGTTGAAAAATCACCGTCTAATTGTCGTTGTTCCAAAATCCAGTCAACAAAGGATCTTCGTCGCCCATGGTCTTCCGGGTTTAGCTCTTGAGCCAATTCAACTTTGTACGCATGAAGCTTCAAATGTTTTGCTAAAATTCGATGCATAGTGGTTGTGAAAACACCAATTTCCTGAGCTGGTTGGGCTTTCCTCAACATTTGCAAGTACTGGACCTTCAACCAAGACGAACGCGTGTTTCTGTTTTCACTTCATTAACAGACCCAGTTTGCGGAAATTTCTTCATTAATTTTCTCACAGTGGCTTCAGTTGGAGCATTCCGATGGCCCATAAGTGTATGCATTTTGCGAACTGTGGCTGCAAAACTTCCACCACTTTGATAATAATTTTTCACAACCAGACCAAACCTTCATATATTTTTGCATTCATTTACACAACATTAAATTACATGGCGAAAGTACGTAATTTTAACTCTACGAAATACTTCCCTTTATGTTATTTTGTTTAAATTGCAAACACAAACAGTGAAACCTTCTGAAGAAATGAGTTTATTACTATGTCCATTCTTCACACACCCTTTTAAATAGATGTCAACCAAATATAAACTTGAAATCAATATATTCACATTTCGTTCAGCTTTCTAATTCAAATTAGGTTACATGATTATTATTTTTAAAGCAGCTTAAAATGAGAATTTATTCCACATTATTCGTGTAACCTCCGGTTTTATTTCTATGAAGTCAACAAGCCGTAATTGGAGTTCAATTGAATGAAAGGATTAGAATTTACTTGCTTGATCAGCGTCGGAATTATTTATGTCTGCAACTCCAGAACGGTCTTTATGTTATGAAATAAACATCGCCTCGGTGTATCAAGTGCTCGTTTAATATTTATTTTGTTTTGGAAGTTGGCAGACTTTTTAATTAAACCTCGATTTTCTGAAGTTTTTAGGACTGCATAAAAGCAACTAAACCAAGTAATTGATGGTCTTTTGCAATGGTGAGAATTAATTTAATCATTCGTCTCTTGATAACATAAATGATACTCAGAATGCAATGGCCACATTGAAGTCATTGTCAGTCCTGCGGCGAGTGGGATTATCGAAAGAAGGATACACATATCTTCACGATAATAACAAAAGCACGATAATAATAATATATCAGATAATACGGGCAGCAATAATAGCTGAATTGCTGAACGGACGACGATATCAGATACTGAAAGACGCCGCCCCGTTGTCAACATAACGCGATAGTCTATTCCAGCTCATGAATTTTAAGATTCCGGTTTGCTCGGTTGGCTGCAATGTCCGGATGATTGCTGGTCACTAATGCGTAAGAAAGAGCTTTAGAATAAGAAATGGGTTTAAATAAGATCTTTTCATTTGAATAATACTCTATTACAGTTGGATGTTTTGGTAGCCCCCAATCATTTAATTTATGATATTTAAAATCGTTTCTACCGAAATTTCGTTTTGCTGCCAAAAAAAACGCCATTTCAACCAATGATAATTCCTGATGCAAAGGAAAAAGAGGCAGTAGTGAATCTGCTTTCGAAAGAATACATTTGAAATGAAAACTAAACGCCAGTGGGAACAATAATGATAAACTGTGTGCATTGGAACTGGCTCACACCAACACGCGTCCTATAATGCAATTGAATAATTTATCATACCATGATATCCATTTATAAGCGAGAGACATGAAAATACTGCTAGCAGCACACAAAAAGAATATATCTATAAGTCTTGTCACCTCCATTTTCATTGTTGATTTTCAGCTAAAAGTAGCTTTCAGCTGTTCTTGATAAGCTTCTTCATATTCGAATTGAAAAGTCAGCAATACAAACGCAAAAGTGATATATATTTTTTTAATTTGGAACTTTTGTTTCGCACTGTTTTTGCAAAGAACTTAGTGAATTCAATACAGTAAATAATAATAGCAAATGGCTAATATTTTTTTATCATCAAAGTAACGTTGTATTAACTTGGTATCATGGAAAAAATAAAGTCATCCCAATATTAACCTGGTTGCTTCCTCTAATCCGAAATTTATTTGAAAATCTACCTGCCATATTTGACAAAAATATAGATCAGAAAAACACATATTTCCAAAGTTCACATTCTTTACAATTTGTCATTAGTTGTCAATAAAGTAAAATAAAAAATAAATTAAAATATTTGTGAATAACATTTGGTTAATTATCCAAGCCAATAGGTAAAAAATTATTGAGTCTACCGCATTTGTGTAAAATCGTTATCTGAAATAATTAGTGTTTTATCTTTTAGTTAAAAGTTTGTTAGTAGAAATGAAAAACTTAATTAAGAAAATACAGTAATTTTATGATGATTTTATAAATGAAACTTTTGCGTGCCAGAATATAAAGGGATCATGACAAACTACTGCTTTTGTTCATTATGGATATAATTTATTTAATTGATTGTTAATTACTTTTTTATTTTGATGGAAGGTTTTTGTTAAAGTAAACCATCAGTGAAATGTTAATCAAGTTATCTGGAAATTGAAACATTTATGGACCAAAAACGGCAGTAATCATTGGATGGTAAAACTGGTGTTTCAAGCTTTTAAATTTTCTTAATTGTCTTTGTGGAGGAAAGCCGCTATTAATTGAAAACATCATTTTTCTACCGGATTTCATCTAAACAAAACTTGATCTGATCCATCCGCATACATTTCTTTCAATACACATTTTCAAATTTTCAACTGTGATCAATTCCTGGCACAACCGCAGATATTGTGGTTTCGAGCATTTGTGCATGGCGATTGACCACCTGGGTGAACAGCAGCAAAACGGACCATCAAAATTCACGAAGCGCAAACCACCGGAATAATCTCGACCTCGTTTTGGGGTGTAACGCCGTTTATGTGTGATGTTATCCGTAGTGGCCTCGCGCAAATATCCAGTTTGTTTGCTTTTATATTCCACCACTGTATGTACTCTAGATTAAAAGATGCTTTTGAGTTATTTTATTTTTGCTTCAGACCTGCGAAGGCATCTGGGATCGTTATATCTGGTGACATAATTTGAAGAAAGCGGGTTAGCACAATTTTATTAGTTTTCTTCTTCCATTCTACGAATATGCTTAGAAGACAAAATGTATTTTTTGCAAAATTGTCAATTCACCAATGGCTGTTGACAATATCTTAAGCGCGAATGAAACTCGCTGCTGATTTTCGTTATTCTTTGCAGTAGTAAATAACTCAATTTTCCGTCTTCAAACAGTGTAAATATTTTAAACTTGATCCGCTCACAAAAAAGACATGAAATTCTGATATTGACAAATTAGTGAAAGAGATCAAAGGCTGGAAGGCCTTCAGGCCTTTGGCTTTCGTTTCCACAAAATAAACAGTTTTTCAACAGCTGCTTACAAAATAAATATAGCAGGAACTGAAACAAAAAACTTAAAATGTTCCTACCAAATTTATATTTGAAACTGACTAATAAGAATGTACGCTGATCCATAATAATTTGACTCTTTCGCCACAAAAGTAAAGCGACGAACAATTGATTGCTGTTTTACAGCCATTCATTATTGAACACTTCGAAATTTAATATTTCTACAAAAGACTCAAAAATTGATCGCAATATTTGCTTTGATGAGTATATTTTGCAAGTTTAACTCAAATAAATACAGGCTTTTCTAATTGCCACATTGATCCGCATAATATAAAGCAGGTGAGTCGAAAAGAACACAAAGAAAACCAAAGAAACAAAGTTAGGAAAATTCAAGTTTAAGATTAGGCGTTATCTCACCAAAACAACCCATTTTTCACTCCATTATCCAAGAACTTAATTTCAGTTTTTTCTTCGTCGCTCCCTTCTCAGTTCAATTTAAGCAACATCGACGAAATGTGGAATCAAAATAGAAAATGTTAAATATAGAGTAATAATAAGAAACGTTATTTCAATTCTTATGTGTCTACTTAGTCTAATTATTTTATCATTTTTATTAAACCCATACCAATTAAAATAGCCCTTCGTAGAAAAGAAAATATTGCCTAAATAAATTGCTACGAATATAATAGCTTTATTCCCTAGATGGAGCGGGGAAAATTAAATATCAATGTCAATTTCATCCAGAGATTTCCCTTGATACCGTGTCTTGAGTCCTAGTCAACTACAATGTAACTTTTTCAATTGAAAAAAATCGCACCAAAAAGTCGCTTTAATTTGGAACAGTGAACAACTCCCATAACTTGAGGAGTTTCTTACGTTTAGTTGAGCGTTAACATTTGCATTTAAAGCGTGAAGTTTTCCAGAGCTCTTAGTTTTAAACAATTTAGCCGGAGAGTGAAAATGGTTTCTTATTTATTAGAATCATACTCTAAGAGCTTTTTAACTACATAATTTTGCCAAGTGTTTTTGTCACATTTGGTCTGGAAAGTCCAAGTTTGCATAGTAATAGTAGTAAACATCTTTATTTCTAAAAAAAGGCTATCGACCTATCGGTCTTTCTGCCCTTGTTTAGTACACGCAGTCTTAATCTAAACAAACAAATAAAGGTAAAAATTATCTTATTCTAGGTTACTAATTGAATAATTTTAATTCTGGCAAACAGAGATCTTGGATTTATTGCCCAGTAGGCAGTTACTATTGTAAGCGTTCGAGTAGCGTTGATGTAGGGAAACGGAAACGGGATTGGTCTTGTAAGACCAAGGGGATTCAGTATGGTCCAGTTGTAGGGGTTGTTTGTCCATTTTGTCTGTAGATGTATGAGTCTTTCCGAAATCTTTGTCATGTTTGTGCAGTGTGTATAGTAGTTGGGTGGAGGGGTTGTGTACTGGGTTTTGGGGGTGTCTTATTCGTGTTATTAGTCTTAGTGCAATGTGTTCTGTTGTTTGTATATAACGTTTTGTCCTTTCTGTTCCGTTAGTCATGAGTATATGTCCATAGTCTAGCAAGGGTCTACAAATAGCTTTGTATATTTTGGTGGCGGTATCTGTGCTGATTCCTCTGTCTTTGTAGGTTAGTGATCGGAAGTGTTTTGTTCTCTTTATTGCTTCTGTCCTGATGTTTCGTATGTGTTTAGTGAATTTAAGTTTGTGGGTTTGCATAGTATTTATTTAGAATTAATGTTTTCATATTAAGGAAAGGGAAAGCGAAATCGGATAATTCCATTAAGGTTTTGCAGTAAATTTTCAATAAAACAATAAAACTGGCTGTGGTCTAAAGAACATTTTAGAACGTTCTCAATGGAAAAACAAGTCCGATAAGGTTCAATTTGCCAAAGGAACCCATTCTTTCATAAATTGATTGAGTATTATTTTAAACCTTTCTTTACGTACATTTTTATAAATTTAAGTAACAACTTGGGAAACTTTTAAATATTCCACTTTCCTTCTGGCTTTCAAAGCTAAATAGCACAGAAAGCTTTTTTAGTAATTCGATAGGAAGTTTTTGCATAGTAATTGGCGCTGAGATGACCAAGTTTCGTTGGATTCCAATTTAATTGAATCCTTTGAAGTTCCTTTATTTCTGGATATAAAGAATCTAATCCACTTGCATCTCGAAATTTCATAATTTAAAATGGTTGGATTGAAGGAAGTAATAACTTTTCGAGGTCTTGAAATCTACTTCAAAGGTGCATTGTCCATGATTTTAAAACGTCTATTTTTTAAGTAAAGCGCAAATAATTACGTTCCATTTTACTAAAACTAATAAGAATAATAACAAAGACATAATAAAATTGCTGAAAATATTACGTTTGATTACAGATCACTTTTCAATACATAACGAGCGAACGTTTTGTGCTTTTTCCCTGAGAAAAAAATGCGTGAAAACACAATAGAAGCGCAAAATAATTGCATTATTGACTTGAAAATACCGAATTATTCAATAGGCAATGAATTTATCGACAATTACCCGCGCCTGTTAGTCTGCGATAATATCTGAAAATATGTTAGCAAGATCAATTTAATGATATACTATCAATTTCCGCACGATCGCTCACGGATTTATAACTAATTTGGGGTAGCAGATCGCCACATTGTTCACAGTATGATAAATGACACCTTATTGCGTTAAGTCCCTTATATTAAATCAAAGAAAAGGATGAATTATTGCATGCGGTCTTTACGATTATCACCAAGTGAAAGAATAACAATAAGCCCACATCGTTAGAAGTATTACGCCATTTAGTAGGACTCAAGCGATTTTGAAAACACCGCTACAAATGCCACATGAACCAATTTTATTTAACAAACCAAAATTTGCTTTTCCATATGAATTCCTATTTGGATTATATTAAGTACTTGACATTATAAATAAACTGTTCATAGCATGCCATTAATTGTGCACTCAATTGCAAATAATGATCCGAATGATTTCCAGATTATACAATATGCCTGCGAATATACGTTAAAGATAAATAGCAGTAAAGTGGAACGGGAGAGCAATTAATATGCTTCTATTTACCGTGAAATATATCACAAACAGACATCAGTGAAAAGTGAGCTCAAATACTAAAAAATTAATGCGACAAAACATGAAAGCAAATGTATTTAAACTCATATTTGCAAGCTTAATAAGCTTCGGTTAGTTACCTTCCGCCTTATGGCTTAGCTGAAAAATTGTTAATCAACTACATAAGCCCCACCTTGCGTAAAAACGTCATCATCAATATTAAATTGACATGGATCATCGGCTCTCTGATCGGAAATGGACAAAGAGGACCATAACAAACAATCGATCGAACTCATGCATGGACTAACCCAACACGCAACACGACTTCAAGAGTCAAGAGTCTTATGGGTTCATACTTAATAGGTTTTCTATATAGCATGTTGCTTTTATTACGAAAGGCAATAGATGCAGTTAATGTAACTTTCACAGAACAGTCTAATCAACTACGATCTATACAGAAAATGCGTTTGGTTATCTTGCAATGTTACCGTTTGATATATACGGGCTTTGAGAAGAAGGCTACATTTATACTTTACTCTCCTAAATTTGTATCTAAATGAGAACAAAAAGAAATCATAAGCAAGGTATTAAAGCCGTATTAGACTTCTTTCCAGTGGCCTCACAAAAAATTCCCAGCTAACAACTTATAAGGTGATTCCAAAGTTGATACTTGTTATAATTTTTTTAAATGCTGGCCGCCACACGAATTGCTTGTCGTATGCACGTTATCACCTCTCCTGTATTGCGTCGGAGTTTCAAGAATTGCTTGGGTTTAGATCTTGCAGTTCACTAAATAAGATTAACTTCAGAAAATTGCATTTACTTTAAAATGGCACATCGTGTCATCAAACTGCGCCAGCAGATTCTAAGTTTACGCAGAACGTTTTCTTTGTGAACGCCTAGAAGCGTTATAAATGTTGCCCAACGAACTAGAAATGCTGGTGATTTGTTAGAATATCCTTGAGCGCGAGCAGCAGGAGCAGAAGAACCGGAAGACCTGATAATATGCAACGAGAAGAATATATTTTAAATGCTGTGGAGGACTAAACGAGTAAGTTAATTGGGTTCAAACAAATGTTTCATGACTATATTTTTCTAAATAAACTAAGAAATATTTTTCGATAAGGTTCACGAGTATGATTTCCAATAAGTGAATACAAATACAAATAGTGAGTTACACTCACAACCACATTTTCCGATTAGAGAATTTTAAATATTCAAATTTACACTGAAAATGAAATAATTTTGAATTCGAACTAGTGGAAAACCGGCTCATTACTCAAACTCATGGAAGAACTTGAGAAAACTTCCTTTCAAAAAAATTATCAATAATCTTGAGACACTCTCAAGCATTAGATCCAATTTAATTGCAAATATGCTCCTAAAAAATAGTATTAATAAATCAACCAATATTTAATCTAAACATGATCAGACACAAGCTCATTATCAAAATTCGAATGCAAAAACTCGATCTCCTATGCAAAATAAATTTGTTTCATACCGAAACCAGAAAGAAACTTATAAACAGTCACACCAAAATCTATTTAAATATTATCGTCGGATGGGAAGACAGCACAATCAGTTTTTCCATAACTCCACCTCTTGAAGTGACATGCCAGATTACAATATTGACGCCACGATTTGCATAACCATTTATATTGAAATTATCTGCATAAATTTGTCAAAGTTTGCATTTACTTGTTCAACTTATTGTGCTAAAAGGGTCATGCAGACTATATTTTAATATTGCTTGAACGCCATCGGACTGGACTAACTTGTTCGAGACCACCCAAATATTTAATGTTTTGCTTATATTGAAACACGATATGACCATAAAGTTAATTACCATACCAAATGAAGGATAACTCTTTGGCTTGACATTTCGTATTATCAAGAACTAATATTAAACACCCAGTTCCTCAAGCTTATTATTTTCAGTCAGATTAGAACTTCGATGCTTTGGGTTTCCCTGTTAAAATAGCTACTAGAAGGGAAATTAGATTTTGGTTGAGTTTCAACTAAATCTGCCAGTTCCACAATTCCTGCTTCGATAGATATTATTTGTGACTATCCGAATCTATTGCCCCCGAGTTCTCTTTCCAGAAACTTAGCAATATCACTTCTACCTTAAGACACAACTATCAAAATGAGTTAATCCAGAAGGTCAAACTGAGATTTCAAAATGATATTGGGTGTCAAAGGCTCAATAAATTATCAGAAAGAAATTTTTCCTTAAAAAAATAGTATTTAATTAAAATTATATTTTAAATTGTAGTTTTTTGACACTAAATATTTAAAGAATAAATAATGTGTCGTCCAGCTGCAAATTGTGTGATTAATTTCATTACTGCATTTTTTTTATTTAACTTTAGCCAATGTTTAAATCGAAATTAAGGCATCTCATCAATAATTGTTATTTTCTATCAAAGGAAAGTATTGGAAGGAAATGTCTAGCATCCAAGAAGAGAGATGAGAACGAGAATTTTTAAATATAAAATAAATTATGAAGTGAAAACTTTAATAAGTGCACTTAGATATTGGTTTTCCACATCTAATAAAACCAATCTAACAATTATTTAAAATTATTTTGAGTTCGTAATTATGTTCACAGTGGACTCAAGACCCACACTTGTCGAAAAAGTTAGAAATAAGACTGTCGTGCTAAAGCACGAATCTTACAAACAAAAGTTGTAGAACACAATAAAATCGAATGCTAAGAAGCGACTATGAAAATCGACAATAATGATGTTATAGATTGACTAGTAAATTAAAAGTCAGGTGGATTCAGTAAGTATTTCCGATAAGCGTGCCAATCAATTAATATAAGCTTAATGAGGCCCTTATATTCAGATTCCGGAGCAATTAAAATCAAGAGTTGATCAGCATTTAAACCTCCTCATAAAAGTGCAAAATAATCAAATAACAAATTAAAAACTGTATTTCACACCGCAGATACAAATGTTACTTTGTTAATCGAAAGGAATTGACAAGAACCAGCCATTTCAAAACCCACGAACATTAGCCATTTGCAGAATACTAATTCGCACCAATTTGCACTTTTCTGATAGATTTACCACATTCAATGAATGTTATTTGCATATTTCGATGTCTTTATAGGCAATCTTGAAGTATAGTAGATATGAATAACCCGCCTCAGTTTCTCTTAATGCGGTGTCTTCTGCCTACATCCAGATATGTTAAAGCACAAGTACCAGAACGTGCATAATTAATTCATCTTTCAAAAGCCGAGTTATTTATTCGGTCCTAATGAGTGTCTATGTTCGGAAAGCAGATAGTCAATTAGTGCTTATTTATAGTTAAGACGGCAATAAAGAATCGATATAAACCAGATCAAATCGAGTTTTTAAGCGAATGGTAGCTGAATTTTTACATTGCAGGCAACGTTGGATGGATGATACGCAAAGATATAAGGATAACTTAATTAGTATCTGTAATATTTATGAGTGAACTTGATTTATGGCTGAGTAATAAAATTAACTTTGAGGACGTGCTGGTATATGAGTATCAAGAATGCGGATCTTTCTAGTTCAGTATATTGAATAATTATATAATCGCGGATAAATGCAGGGTGCTTTAGTAAATACCCGGGATAATAAAAGAAAGAATGTTAGAAAGCAATACATTAAATTGTAAAAAATATTTATAAAACGAAGACAAAAAAGGCAGAAGCGAATTGAATTTTTCTTCTCAGTAAGCACATTTTATGATATTCTATTAGTTTTTTAGATCGAAAAACCTCACTTTTCTGTGACAAAAAATATGTTAGGGTTTTGCGCAATTTTCACATTTCTTGTTTTTTTTAATAAATCCTTCAAAAAAGGAAATATATTTTGCTTAAAAATTTCAGGATGTACAAAGTTTCCAATGAAATGGTCGGCACGCCACCAAAAAATTTGGTATTCACTTTTTCTTTAAAGGGAGTATGTAAATTTCGAACCGAATTATGGGAAAATGTCCTAAAATTAGTCCAGTTTTGTAACGTTTTCTGATATTTTTATCTTAAGTCTTTCTTAAGGCTCTCAATCAGGGCGAAATCTCTTGAAATACCTAGTACAAAAATGTAAAAAAATGTCAAGATGGACCAATAGTAGTTGGAGTTCAGGGGTTTAGAGGCTGCGGTTCAACAGCAATTTTTAAAAAAACAGACTATTTAACAATGCGTGATAATTAATTAAGCGTGTTAATTAATTAATCCGGTCCACACGGAAAGTCCATAAAGGGAAAACATCTAGGAAAAAATGTCGACTTCGGCGAAAAATTCTTCGAATATCTGACCTTCGAGTTGTTGTTTCGTACTTCTTAGTGTAACATTCCTGCAGACTTGAGAAAAAGTCAAATAAACCCGTACAAAATCAACATCATGCTCTTAATTTGATTTAAATTCAACATCCTACTCAGACAGCAATTAAGGCGTTCCGAAATCGTATTTGTAAAAAAACGTACCACACATATATTTGTTAAAAATATGGTGAAACAAAAGATATCAATATTTCAATGCAGCTGTGTTTATATACATTTTTCGGAGCGTTTTATCTTTGAACATAAACGAAATATTATATTTTCTAAAATCATATAAAACTCGCGTATTTTTGAAGCTCTTGTTGCCTTTTCACATACTTTACACATACACCCATATAACATGTGAATACGTAAAAGGAATTTACGTCCGAACTACATTACGACTTTATAGCTGCGTCTATGTTACCAGACGTCTACATGGAATTCGGTGTCAGTTTCTGTGTTATCTTGAGCCAAATGAAATTTATTGGCAATGGTGAATAAATCGAACATTAATATTCCCAGGCCATCTATTGAAAGTCGTAAAAACATTTTATTCTTGTATTGAGTTTAACTGGTTCTCAAGCTTTCTGTTGTGTGTTTCATAAAAACAATAGTAAATTTCTTAGAGCAGCGAACATATTTTAAAACATTAATCATATGCTTATTATCAATTACATTAGGTAATATTGATATGACAGGCGTATTTAAGCCAGGGATTTACCTCATTACTCGACCTATATGATATTTGTACTTGAATTTAGCATTTTTGGTGTGTAGTATCTGATTGCACAGCCGCACCCTGCTACGTCAACTAAACCGCATTATTCTTCTGGTAATCTGCTCGCATTCAGTTGCCAGACCATTAAATAAAATAATCATTTAAAATATAATACATTTTGTAATATGGAGAAATGAAAAATGACCAAAAAGCGGATTGTTTTAAGATTAGGGTTTTTGCAGTAGTTTTATTAATTAAGATTATTTAATTAATAATATAACTGTTAGACATTCACAAGTTCCAAAAAGCTTAAGTTTGATCAAAGTTTTAAAGCAAAAATAGCACTTCAAAGTGATTAAATAATTAGTTTGCACTGTTTTACAGCTGACGACATTGAATACAGCTTCAACTTCCTACCTATGTATTTGATTAATTTTAAGCAAATTTCGCGTTTAATAACAACTTAGGATAATGTTTCATTCAAATGCAGCTCCATTTCCATAGTTTACTAAATTCTAATTATCTGGCAGCTCTGTAATATTAATAAGTTTCTACTACCTTTTAGCTATGATCCTGGTAATTGCATTAATGTAGCACACTAACTAGGTTTTGAAGTTTCATGTTGCTAAATGTAAAATTCACCTAAAGGAGCACCTTTACTTTGCTAAACGAGTTGAAACTTTGTCAATAATACGGGACTTGTAAGGAATATGAGAAGGGGAAAAAGAGAATATGCAATTTTAAATATACCCAGGGCATATAATGTAATACATGGCCGATTGTTGGTAAAATATTTACAAAATTTAATAATACTGGCTTTATAAAAGTTTGCTTTTAAAATGGGGATCAAAATCTGGAACAAGAAATATTAAAGATATTGTGTATTTATCCAAGGATGATTTGTTTACATTCTATAAAGTTCTCTGGCAAGAAAAGGTCGTCCCTGAATGCGTATATAATCTTCTTCCATTGACTGAAAAAGAATGGAAATCAGGCGCAAACTTGTAGCTTTATTTTTAAGGTCTTGTATAGCCAGCAGTGAGTAATTGTTCTAAAATAAGTTAAAACTCACTAATTACAACACTCTGTCTAGAGCCTATATTATGTGTAGGAAAACGATAAAGACCGTCTGAATTTAGAAGACAGATCAAGAAAGCCAAAGACATGCGATTCGTAAATTACAGGGTAAAATGTTTTCTCGTTCAGTTTCTGTCGTCGGTTTGGCTGAAGCTGATGAAATTATTTTGCGTCAGTAAATTAGTTGAAAAATTAATTTCAAAATGTACTTAAAAGGTACTAAAAATTGGCTCAGCTAATTTCATTATAAAACTTGAAATAAAATGCAGATTTCGGTTGAGTAACATCCATGCAATAAAATTTTACTTTTACGTTAAAAATATGTAATAACATCAATTTAAAACCAAGTTTCTTTAATGTTTAATAAGCGGTTATTATTTGATTAGCGTCGAAATCAATGTTCACAATTCACTAAAAAATTTGAGAAATTCGTTGACGTGTTTGGACGTGCCATGTTTGCTAATAAGCGTAAACTAAAATTACAACTTATAAACTCAAATAAACATCAAACATAAAATTAAAAAAAAATTAAAAATATATTACACAATTGAAAAGGCGCTAGTACATAATTCGAAAATTGACTCATTTTTAGTAAAATTTCACCATCTTTGATGTGTAAGCGAGCCATGATTAGAAGATTTCTTTAACAAAGAGAGAGGAGTTTTTCTATGAAAAGAAATTTCGAAACGCGTCAAAAAACCAACTTCTGCTCACAAACCACAGACTCAACGCTGACTCCCCTACAATAACTGCAGGCGGCTAAACGACACAACCAAAAAACGACGTAAAATACCTTGGAATCACAATTGACCACAAACTTAAATTCACTAAACACATACGAAACATCAGGGCAGAAACAATAAAGAGAACAAAACACTTCCGATCACTAACCTACAAAGACAGAGGAATTAGCACAAACACCGCCACCAAAATATATAAAGCTATTTGTAGGCCCTTGCTAGACTTTGGACATATACTCATGACCAACGGAACAGAAAGGACAAAACGTTATACACAAACAACAGAACAAATTGCACTAAGACTAATAACACGAATAAGACACCCCCAAAACCCACTACACAACCCCCCCACCCAACTACTATACGAACGCACAAACATGACAAAGATCTCGGAAAGACTCATACAGCTACAGACAAAATGGACAAACAACCCCTACAACTGGACCTGAAGTGAAATGAGAGTAAATGAGCAAACATTTTAAAACTTGTGTATTTATTACATTACAAAATAAATAATCTACAAAACTACTCGAGTAGTTTTGATGCAAAATGCCCAGACATGTATCCTGAGGAATTACTGAGTAAACTGTGAAAAACTTGCAGAAATGCTTCGCACAATTGGCAACCAGCGGTAAATAAACGGGCCATTAAAACCGAACAAAAAGCTTTTCGCGTATTAATAAAAACGACAAAAAAAATCCTTGTGCTTAAAAATAAAGCGTTTTATTGTTATTTTCTTAATACTCTGCTTTATTACTTCGATTGTCTTTTTCCTGCCACTTAAAAATTAATCTGATTAAACGTCTCATGGAATTAGAAAGTTTCCCTTGGATTGAAAACACCTGAAAGAAGTCATCGAGCATGTCAGCTGATACAATCCAGCTTAATTTCGGAAAATCCCAGCCACATTCTTCCACTTCCATCAAAAACTTGATCAGACGGGCTTTTGAAATTACGGTCACCCTAATCTGTCTAAACAACAGGAATTTCGAGTCGAGTTGTTTCAAAATCTATCTATGTTTTGACACTTTACTTTAGTCTCCACATCCGAACGAACATTCAATGTCGTCTCTGGTTGGGTCAACAATAAAACCGAAGGTAAAATATTTACCTGGTAGGACAACTACAAAAGTGGGGCCGTTATATCTTTCTCGGCTGAACGTTCCTTTTTAATAGTTTTTACACTTCCGTCTCTGAGTACACATCTTATTAGAGAGCTTTTCAGCGGAAACGTGCTTTTGGCACATGTGTTGTTTCCATGCACAGCTGTCCCGAAATACTAGTCAGTAAAAAAAATTTTCACCACATTCGAAAGTAATCGATCGAATCAAAATTCCCTGCGTGTACATGAAAAATCACAGAATACTATTTTTAAATGTCTTATATAATATAAAACATTCAAATTTTGATACCGCATTTAATGATTACTGTCATAAAATGTCTTGAAAATCATGCACGGATGCCATTAACATTCCCTGTTCAATTTATTACTTTAAATGCTTACTTATGGAAGGAGTTTAGTGCAGGTCGAATTAAATCACGCAAATCGTAAATTCTAAGTTAACAACATTATACTGAAAAGTTGATAAAGATATTTTTTGTGATATGTAGACAGTCACTATTTAATCTAATTTCTGTAAGAAAAATGCCAGTTTATGGCGCCGTATTTTTTTATTAAAAATTGCCATGTAATTGCAGAGTGGTTGAGTATATGAGCTATAACAAGAAAAATTATCTTTTTGCGAAATATAGTTCCATGTGATGTTTAACACATTTCAATTTAGAAAGCCCGTTATAAAATCAAATACAAAGTACTTAGTCACTTTGTAAATGCCCTTTATCTTCAGGAAAAAATACATTAGTTAGTTGCATCTAAGTGCAAAGCCAATATTTGATTTTTAATGCAATTTAAAGTAAACCTCAGCCGGAAATATAGTTTAACAAATATTTGTTCACTCATAAACTTTCAGATACTACTTGCTTGCAAGCACCCTATTTACTAAGCGGGATATAAATCTATTTTCAAAAAAAGTCCCCTTGAGCGGACGCATGAAAGTGACATTGCAGATTAGATAATACAGTTATTAAGTTAAACTTTGCATTAGCAACCGACTCAGTTATTTGAGCTGAAAATTGGGTGAAAATGCGGGTATGGTCACATCACATTCAAATAAATTATGAATAATAAATTTGCGTGTAAGTTGTCTGTTGCAAATTATGAATAGCGAGGTAATAACTTAACTGTAAATATTAAGCTCAAAGAAAAGTTATATTTCCATTATATGCTCAAGTTGTTTATGTAGCAGATTCCACAGAATTAAGTGTGAGAACCAACTTTGATTTTTTTTAATATCAGCTAAACAGTAACATTTGCTTAAACAATTTAAAGTTATTAACGGCAACATGGTGAAACTGCTGTCTGTATTCATTTGTAAGTTTAAACTTACTTCAACAATTCGAAATGTTCTAATTGATGTACATTTTAATAGCATCCCTTTTCAGGTTTCCCATCCAAATCGTTACACAACTTGTCTCAGATTTAATTCATTAAAATGAGCTTAAAATATTGAATAAATAATTGTAAAATAATAATAACTCATTTTATGATTTTTTACAGCACATAAATTCAATTAACGCCACATATAAACTTTTGAAAAAATCGAGCCACTTTGCTGTTAATTAATGGTAAACACCACGATTTACGAAGGTAGGAAATACCTACATGCATTTTTAATCAGATTATCTAGAAAATATATTCGAGTATAACACAGTTTCAACATAATCAAAAATGTATGAGCATTATCTACTTATCACACGTCAAGTTGTTACTGAAATCCTTAAAATTCTGAACAGAAATCCGGGTTTACTTAGCATGCAAGTCGTCATACTGTGTATTCATATTTTAATATAAATTGGAAGCTCCACTGCAGGTTTTGTATAAGAATTCTAATTCATCTGGGGTTTTTATATTTGATGTTAATTATTATATTCTTGTACGCCTCAGGCAGATTAATAGTGGCTTTATTAACTACTGCTAAGAATGAAAAGTAATATTAGGAATTAACATGTTTCAATAAATTTGATAAACTTTAACTTGAAAAAAAATTGAAAGCTTTAACTCAGATGTTTTTATTAACATGATTAAACAATTTGGAATTGCTTGGAGGTAAGCACCTATTTTTCCTGAAAAGTGAGTTTTTCGTTTCTTCGGTTGAAATCCAAAACAAATCTATGACTTAGAGCTTTAATATCTAGTAGCTTTAAAGCATGCTTATATGATAAATCATTTGAACTAGAAACTTGGCTATTGCGTGACCTGGAAAATGACGCTTAATAGCATCTTATTGCAGCCAGTAAAGAATAGCTGTCTCAATAATAATCCAATGTTTCCGAAGCAGTTAAATCGGACAATACATAAATAATGGCCTGTTACATCTCTTATTGTATAACAATTTTCATCTCTTTTAGCTATTTAAATTAAATTATATGAAAATATTTGAAACATGTATTTTTTTTTAACCGGCAGGACTTCGTAGAAAGTATTCCCAAAACGACGCTCAAGCAATCAACCTCCTGATCAATCAATATCCTGATATCAATCACCTGATAAAATTTGAAAAATGTTGCAATGTTTCTTTAAAGTCTATTATTTTCACAAATACATTTATTTAATATAAAATGTTTGCTCAATGTAATGTTTGTTTAATCGTACGAATGCTTCTTTATATTTTAATGAAGCTAAATTAAAACTAAACTTCCTTAAACCTGATACCTACAAAAAACATTTTAGAATTAGAATTAGAACTGTTTGGCGAATTCCGGCCAATTTCAATTTAAATAAAACCTTCTCTAAATAACCAACATTTAGCTGTTTTTTTCATGAGCCAATAACAATATTTCCTACTGTTTTTGTGTGCAATGTCATAATATTTTATTAGAATTCGAAACTTCTGTAACATTTTGCTGTAGAAACGTGAATAAATAAGTGCAAAAAAGAGGTAACCCAAAATAAAATCAATTGAGAATGTTAATTTATAGATTTTTAAGCTAAAGTTACGATATATTCGTGAATTAATCTTCATCTTAACAATATATATTACATTAATTTTAAATTACTCGAGCAAATCCGATTTGGCAGGGGAATTTTGGCTTTAAATTAGATATAAAATGTAAAATTTACGCATTGAAGTTTCCCAAGAAATGCGGACAAAGTTTGCGTCGACATTGAAAAGTTGCCGAAACGGCCGCAAAAATTTGCCATCATCATCAACATATTATTCTTGAATGATGTTAGGGTTTGTTAAATTCTTGTTCATTTATTAATTATCTCAAATTCTGCGCCCGTAAAAGCTCAAGCGTGAAGCGTAAGAATAGCGTGAATATTCGGTAAATTGGAAACAAACCCATAAAAAATTAGCACCTCCACATATTTACAAATGAAAATGTTCTTAATTGAGTAAAATTTCCACAATTCAAAAAAGTATTGATATCTCTAAAATTTACTCGTTGAAACGCAAATCTTATAAACCCCAATTTGCTAGTTTCGATGTTTCACAACAATTTCCTGCTTTCCTTAATATACCCATTTCGTATCAGCACCAAGATCACAAAATCTCCTTATCTTAAGCACAGATTTGTTTACAAATTACTTACATTTTTATTAATTCGACTGAAGGGAATTGCACTATTAATCGCCTTGGGCCCGACAGAGGCGTCATTTATCACTGCTGGTAACCGTTTTTTTATTATTCCTGTTTTTTGAACAATTAATTGACATTTCAAATTAGTCAAATTGCGTTAAGGATATTCAAAGCAGGCAAATAACTATTTTAGCTTTCAGGCAAAGTTAACAGAATATATTATGTAAATTTTAATATTATATGCAGTAAAGTTTGTTTCAGGTGTGCGCACTTCTTCAACTAGATATATTTCCCAAGATGCTATGTGGAAATGTGAAATTTAAGGAAAGAAGCAAGGAAATTATTTTTTCGAAAGAATAAATTTGACATTTTCGGCACTAGCATGAGTTAAGGTTTCGCAGTTTTTGATTGAAAGCCGTTCAGTTTTTTCAAGTTCTATAATAAAAAGCAATGGAGTGGTACATTTACGGGATATCTTTAAAAATATTTTTTTATTGGAAGACACTGTACCCATATTATTTCCACAGTCCAATCACAACTTCGTTTGACATTAATCGAAATCAATAAATTCCTTAGGCATGATAATCAACCGGGAAATATCTGAAGTGTTTTCTTCAACAAAGCACTATGAATTTGTAAACATCAATAAAACAATTAAAAAGGAAGCAATCAAAATGGTTTTCTCCATATTTGGCTTTGTCCGACTTCAATAATAATTTATCAAATCAAATACGTATTAAAATTTGCGTAGGCTCAGCAAGAACTGGAAGGCTTTTGTGTTTTCGCCATCCTAAATAAACCTATAAATACCCCAGTTTCCCCATTTCAAGCTATAGACTGTCTTTCATAACAGCACAGCTGCTAATAATGCAGGCTTATTTTAGAACACCCTGTATATATTTATGCTCAAAATCGTTACTGTTGCGGATTCGGCACATAAATTTAACTAGTTACATTTTCAAAACCAAAAGTTTTACGCGACCAAGATATTCATCTTATAAAAAACTTCTGTTGTTTTGGCTGTCTTTAAGGGCATTTTGTATACTTATACTGCCGCATAAAAACAAAAGTGTGATTTCAGTGTGAGAAATTACCGTTGAATGTACAGTGCGTGTCTCTTACCTGCTGGACAAATGCATTCAGGACCATCCTTTTGTAACGTTGGATTGCCTGTAGACGCCAAATCCCTCACCACTCTGTTCCGAAATATGTTCACAGTGTCTCTTTTTATGCCATTACTGGCAATATCCACGGTTTCCGCGTACTTTTCCTCCAAGAAGACAATCCTCTCTTCCAGACCTTTTATTTTCGTTTGAAAACGGTATACATCCAAACTGGTCAGCCCATTGGCAATCGAACTCACTACACAAAAGAGACACACCAATAAAGCCAGTACGGTAAAAGACGAAGATTTACTCTTCTCGACAAGTTTGGCCCGTTCGGGCTCAGTGAGGGGATCCGAATCCATTTTATCCCTACTTTGGAAAGTATTTAACAATGCTGCTTGTTAGTACATTATTTAGAATTGCACATGTGGAATAATTCGTTTTCATCCCCCTTTGTACATGTTTACCAACAGTATTTGCTGCATAAACTCCCGAAAAGCGGACGGACGAATCTCCGTTGTTTCAGGCGACAGCTCTGAATAAAAGCTCCCGAAAGCACGCGAGTTCGATGCGAACAACACTGAAACCCGCAAACTACGACAGAACTCACTCCACGAGCGCAGCTTAACTGAACACAACGATGCTCGATGCTCCAACTTTTTGGTAGAGATCCGCAGATGAGCTTTAAGTTGCACGGAAAGAGACGATCAAGCGTCGGGATAGAGCGTATAGAACCAAAACAGAGAAAACTATCGGTTGGAGCTTTTGAATTGTTTCACAATTCTTTGCCAAGAAGGACCCTAATTTATTTGGGGTGCAAAGCACACAAAGCCCCTTTATACATCAAGGAAATCGCAAAAAAACACTTTCAAAATTACTTCATTTAAACCTGAATTTATTTAACTAAGATCTTTTATGTGTTCTTATCTATCTCGAATGTCATTCGAGCAAATATTTTGTGAAATAAGTATTTTTTTAAGATTTTTGTGCTACATGATATTTTCACACAAATACAAAAAATGATCTATGAAACGCAAGTAAATAACAGCGTGAAACGCAGTAAATATAATGAAAGTTATAATTTTTATTTATTGCAATCAAAAATGGTTTGAATTTGTCCCCTATTTATTTTTAATACTTTGCCTACATGTAAGCAAAGCAAGCAAAAATAAAAATTTTCTACCTGACAAAATGGAAACAGAACGTTATGAAAAACTTTGTAAAAATAATTTATAGATGAAGAGAATAATTTTTAAGAATACAACGAAATTTGGTAAACAGGATTATATTAAGTATTCTTGTCGAAAACTGAAAAGTTCATTTTTTATCAATGTGGTAAGTTTCAGAGTGAAACTGCATTTAAAATATAATAAGAATTACCGGTTCGGGCTTTAATAAATGACGTTGATGAGGAACAATCATTATTAATCGTATAAAAAATACTGAACCAAATATATGTAACTAAAATGTTAAGGAATCAATAGGAAATATGATAGGCATCTTATTAGTAACAAACAGGTGAGAAAACAAACAAACTAGTCTAGAAAAATAGAAAAAAAAACAAAACGAGTAAAGATGTTTGTTGATGAAGATACTTCAACTAAACATAACTACTTACCTCTCGCATTCTCATTTCTAAATTATAATAATCAAACACACGAACAATAAAAACAAAAGAACCTAAAATGTAACACACTAATTTTTATCAAAAAAATAACAACGAACTGCAACGAAATTTTATAGCCAAATCGAGTGAAGCGATTGTGTAGAAAACTAAGTAATATGTCGGCGACAAGTAAAAATCAATGTATAATCATCAAAACGGTTAAAATAATGTTTTAGGATAATTTATTTTTTAAAGCTAAAACTGTTCAAAAAACATACATACAGAAAATAAATGATTACGTAAATTAATCTTGGGAAATAAAAATGCATTTTCAAAATATATTGATTTGTAAAACATTTAAAATGAACGCAAAACAAAGAATGAAGCAAATTAAAAGTAAAAACTTGCAAAAAAGTGAATTGTAAATCTCAATATAGTTTTTCATAAATCACTTTCAAAAGACTGAAAATATCAGCATATCATATATATATCAATTTCAAAATCTTATAAAAAACTTAACTAAAAAGCAGTAGACAATTAAGATTAATTTCCTTTTCGAAATTAAAATCTGGAAACCATTTATTTAACTGATTACAGTTCAAATAAAATAAAATGAATAGTAGTAGTAGTAAACATCTTTATTTCTAAAAAAAGGCTATCGACCTATCGTTCTTTCTGCCCTTGTTTAATACATGTCGTCTTAATCTAAATAAAAAAACAAAGATGAAAATTCTCTTATTCTGGGTTACAATTTGATTAAATAAACTTTCTAATTCTAATGACAAGAAGAAATTATTTTATTGTCCAGTAGTCAGTTGCGTTTGTAAGTGTTCGAGTAGCGTTGATGTAGGGAAACGGAAGCGGGATTGTCTGGTTGGTCTTGTAAGACAAAGGGCATTCAGTATGGTCCAGTTGTAGGGGTTGTTTGCCCATTTTGTCTGTAGGTGTATGAGTCTTTCCGAAATCTTCGTCATGTTTGTGCGTTCGTATAGTAGTTGGGTGGAGGGGTTGTGTAGTGGGTTTCGGGGGTGTCCTTATTCGTGTTATTAGTGTTAGTGCAATTTGTTCTGTTGTTTGTATCTAACGTTTTGTCCTTTCTGTTCCGTTGGTCATGAGTATATGTCCATAGTCTAGCAAGGGTCTACAAATAGCTTTATATATTTTGGTGGCGGTGTTTGTGCTAATTCCTCTGTCTTTGTAGGTTAGTGATCGGAAGTGTTTTGTTCTCTTAATTGTTAAAATGAATAAAATTGAAAGAAAAGCGTTTTAAATTAAGTGTTATTTTCTGCCTCAAATCCAATAGATTTTGGAAAAATCCTAAACTATGTCTCATTATGCATTGGATTATATAAAACATTGACAAATGTGAAAGGTGGAAAATAATAGTAATTCTATTGAAAACACATTGATAAATGAGAACGAAATGTACGAATTGAAATATATTATTCCAGGTGTATTTACTGGTTCTTACTCCAGGAAGAATAGGAAAATATATAATGTACATTCAAGAAAATGTTCAAAATATGACTATATACGAATAATGTATTAATAGGATATTTAAGACAAAATAATTTTCATCATAATTCATAATAATCATTTGAAAATAGCTTCTATAATTTGAACAAGTAAGTTTTTAAATTTTAATAGAAATAGAAAGTCATTTCAACAGAAAGTCGTATAAAGCGCAATAAATCTTGTAGCTAAAATGAAATAAAGAAAATTGCTTCTTATTCCGAAATGTGTAACTGTTATCACTTAATGGAAAGTCGAAAAATATGTAAGATTCAGAACTAGAATTGCTCAATTTTTTTTTATCCGATACGAAACTGAAATTTAACTAACAAGAAAACCAAGTGCGATTCCTATCGGCCGCAAAGTTATCCGGAATTTTTCTGACCTCATAATATAAGGGTGTATTAGTCACCAGTAGTTAATTACGTTTCTGGCTGTTTTGTAGTTTTTTACGGGCTGAATCATATCGCAAGGTAAACTGAAATTAAAACTGGCAACCGGTAAGGATCGCGTGACTGGTCAAAGTTGTTTAAAGAGACTCGATTTACCACCCTATATTTTGAACACACATATTCCTTCATAACAGCTTTGGAGTGACGTCTAAGTAAAATAGTAATTTTAAATTATATCATTTACCACTGCTTAAGCAAAACTTAATAATATAGAGTTTTAGAACTGTTATATTTCAATTACTTAAACAACAAAAATGTCCAAAAAAGGTGTATGAGAACACTATTATTGTCATGTTTTCTACTCATTTTAAAGTTCAGTTTAATGAGGATAAACTCTGGGTAACTTTACCTACATGCTAAATAAACTATAATAGATATCTGCTCGATGAAGTTACGTGATTTTTTTAATATTTAATTAGTTGTAAAGATCGATAAAGTCAGATGAAGAGTTAATTCCCGACAGTTAGCCAAAAATTGTGACTTAAATTAAAATCAAACTGGATTTTTTCAATTATTGAGCTACATTAATTTATTTCTCCTATCATCAATCATCTACTAAAATCTCGTAAATCCGTAGGAAGCTCGTTTAAGGCAAGATATTAATTCAAAACAGTTTGCATGATCATTACCAGTGATAAAATAATAACAATAAATTTCCTTGTTTCGTGGTAACCTAAAAGACATATTTCAGATCCAAAGCAAAAAAAAAACTAAAATATTTTAGACACTACCGTTCACGTGCAGTATATTTCATCTTTATTATGGCAAGCTCTCTTGGGTCGTAAAATGTCAAAAATATTCACGTAACAGCAATATTGTTACTCCGCAAATTCCAAAGTTTAGGGCCTCAATGCGGTCATTGGGCTGCCGAATACTAAGCAGAATATTATTGCGAATGGTTTTGATGTTCGGATTAGTCTCGAAGGAAAATCGAACATCAAAAGATTTATTTTTCAGGAAATTGTTATGGTGAGTGATGAGCGGAAGCTGAGCTTTAATGAGACTAGTCGGGAAACTTGAAAATATAAAGTAAATTGAAAATTCTGATAATTATTGCAGTTGAACTGTATTGATCAGAATAATTGATGACTTATATCGTTTATGATTCAAATAATTTAATTTGCAATCTCACATAGTTTATTCGTACATCATTACATTTTTTAGTTTTTAGTTAAATTATTTGCCAATCTATCCAGTAGAATAAACAAAACGGTTTTAATTGCTCCAGATTATTTTCAGTATAGCTATCAGTTTCATCTTTCACTTGTGTCTTTAAGTGCAGTTTGCACTTCAGATGAACGTAACGCATCTAATACATTTTTCCTTAATTTTCGCATCTGTTTTTCAAATAAATAGCATATTTTCTGAAATAAATAATTAATTAATCATGTTGTTCCTCTGAAGTAGAAGATCAATAAACAAAGGAGCAGAGTAGAAAGGCTCCAAAGCCCTAAAAATATATTTAAAAAACATCAATTGTAAAAATCCGGATTTAAAATGTTGGTCCTTGTATAATCGTAACTGAGCATATTATTGATTAAAATTCTTCACATTTGAAGACAGAAACTAAACTGCCTTATTGCCTGAAATATTTCAGTTTAAACGGATTCAATCCAAATTAAATGGATATTACCTGCTAAGAGCCTAACTGTTGCTTAAGGTGACTATTAGGTAAAACCGGAAGATGATTTCAGTCTAAAATAACAAACACTTACCACAATTGATATTTGCGATTATTATGAACAATTATAGCAACTTATTAGCGATGTAACTCATTAGTCAGTCAGATATCGCCGCTGCACCTACATGTGGTTGGTTAAAAGGTCATTTACAACTGTAATAAGAGGAGGTAAGAATGTCATCATTTATATTCCCATATTTATCATTAAGGTTTGTTAAAACTCACTTAAACCGCCTTCATATCACCGAATGCGGAAATGGTCGTAAACTACATTTTTTTACTATTTTTGCAAATAAATCAGTGGTATGCAGAAGTGTGAATCTCTGCATAAAATGCTGGGGTACTAAAATTTTGATATATGAGCAAATACAGCTGATGAAACGATAACCAAAAATCACAAAATTGCTTATAAGGAAATAGGAAATATAAAATGCCTCACGCTGAGTTTGGAAATAATAAATGACTCTCCTTTAGGTCCTAATTGGTTTTCATGTCGTTGTGTTTCTATGAATTAACATGATTCATATTAAACTGTGCTGATGTTTGCAGTTATCTTAGTATCTTTGAAACACGTGGATTGTGTCTTTCAAACATCTTCATATTTTTCGCACGGAAAATGAATAGATCATACATATTTATTTCCAGACAAGGATTACACCTTCTTACTGCTACTGAATCTACACGTACCTTAAAACTAATATCATTTTAATATTGGACATCAATGTACTTAATCTACCTTAACCTAATCCTAATCCTAACTTCACCTAATACATTATCTCTTGCTTCCTAAACTAACTTATATTTCGTCCATGGTCCTCGAAGTGGTGCCGGAACTGGCCATCGCTTTTGGTCCACGTCTTCTTCTTAAGCTGTGTCCGCAGGGAGAGGTCTGCGGTCACCTCGGTACTTTTTAATGCAAGAAACCCTGACGGTGGGATTCTTGCTTGGCTGTCAGCAGGTCTCACCTCAGTGTGGTGTTCCTAACATAGTATGGAGCCTTTGCTGCTTTCCTCAAGATCTTGTTTTGCTGAGCTGCCAACTTCTGTTTCTGCGTGTTGCTGGACGTGGACCAGGCAGGCGATCCCTAGGTCAGCACCGGGCGTATCAGCTGTTTGTAAGCTCTCACCTTGGTTCGCACGAGGAGCTTTCTTGTCAGCATTGGATAGTGGGCATGGAGCAGGTATCTTGTTTTGGCCATTGTGGCTGCCATCTGGTCGTGCCATACTAGACATTTATCATAGATGATATGTGATCCAGATACCAAGATCCAGATACCGTACCAAGATATGTGATCTTGGACCTCCATGGTAGCCTTTGTCCTCCGAGTTCTAATAGGCTTGGAAGTGGTTTCCATCCGGCTTTGAAGACTATGGCTTGCGTCCTCTCCGGTCTGAATTCCATTTTACAATCCCTGCTCCATTTCTGCATCTTGACGAGACATCTTTGGAGTTTGGATTTGATTCCAGGAGCTTTTCCAATCGCAGTGAATGCTACATGGTCTGCGTAGACGTAGCACTCCGTTTCTTTTGTCGTTGGAATGTCTGCCATATAAATGTTGAATATCAGAGGACCCAGCACGGACCCTTGCGGTACTCCTGACACCATCGTTCTGATCGTTGACAGCTGATCAACGGCTTTGACGTGGAAGCTGCGTCCAGACAAGTAGCTGCTGATTATCTGGATTTGGTACTCAGAAAACCCTGCCTTGATCATCTTGGCAATTAGGCCTTGATGCCAAACCTTGTCAAACGCCTTTGCCATATCCAGGAATACGGCTCCTAGATTGCGTCGGCGGCTTAACTGGTGCAGGTTTCTTGTTGTTAGCCTGGCGGTGAGAGTGTTTGTGCAGCGTCCCGGCCTGAATCCATGTTGCTCATCCAGCAGCTTGCTTGTCCTCTATTGTATTCTGTAGGCGGTTCAGGATACACCTCTCCATGACCTTGCTCGTGCAGGCAGTAGACTGATGGGCCTGTAGGACGTGAGCAGCTTCCTGTTCTTGCATTTTTTGGGTGCCAATTCGAGTATTGTCTTCTTCCAGGTGGTTGGGAAATTGCAAGCATGGAACTTGGTAAATGAGGCTTATACTTGGAACTGTTTACAAACCTTCTAAATTTAATACACCCGCAATGTATTTAAGCACGAACCTTGAGAATTTAAGTCCTAAATGGATAAGGACTTATAGTCAGTCATATAATACAAAGTAACAGCTTTGCCCGAAATGCAGCTGATTCAAGAGTTTCGTCTAATAAACGACATCAGTGCTTTGCACTTTTCTCGGCTTATATGAAAAATAACGAAGTACTAAGAGCAAACTTAAAGGGTAAATTTATGTAGGTAACCTGATTTTTCTGTTAGAATTTTTAACCAGTTTTACAGGATCGTCCAGTTTCCAGAGCGGCCACTTGAGGGGACGATAGAGAATGGAAAAGCTATGTGAGTTTGCATTTTAAACTATATTCTTGCTGCTGGCTTGCTGAATTCGTAAATTTAAATCATCTCAGGCTAAGACTGTAATAGAATCTAGAGTAAAAGTTATTTTTTTTTTACTTGAAAACGATGAGTTTTACAGAGAAATTTGTCTCGTTGAAAAATCATCAGCCATGTGTCAGCATTTTATTTTTTTCAGACAGACGTAAACACCCTGTATCTCCTTGACGAAGCGTTTCTCAAAAATAGTTTATAATGCAATATTGTCCTATTTTTCGGTTCTCTATCGTTCCCTCAAGTTTCAGCTCTGGAAACTGGACCATCCTTTTTATCTGCAGCTGCATTATTTACTTATTCAAAGCCAAAATCCATTTAAACTTGGTTGCTTCCCTCTCATTTTTTTGTTTCTTTTAAAGTTTCTATTCCGCATCTCTATCAGGCCCGAGCTTTAACTTGCACTTCAAAAAGCGTTGGAAAGAAAATGTCTGGACTTCAAATATGCTATAAAGTATGTTACGGAATGTTATATAAGCAAATCAGCTTTTATCCTGTACAAGTTGCCGTCAGTGAGCGGAGGTCGCCGAAAGAAGTGCAGGAAATTCACAATTTAAGCTGTCGTTTCCAATGATCAAGTGCACCGCAACCGACAGGGCCTCTCGATAGCGTAATACGTGGGCTCTATGCGTATACTCTGGCCCCAATTAGCTTTTATTAAGGATTCAATGACCCTCTCTGTCCTTGTTTGTTTGAAAGACCTAATTTACAATTCATATTATGTAGTTCCATAGGTTCTCTGCTTCAGAGAACATCACGCTATCTCTCATAGGGTTTATTAAGCTCAATATAAAAACATCCAAACTTTCGAACTATGTGAGAAATTGAGCAAATGCTTTACTGAAAGAAAGGAGCTTGATAGGAACTGAGCTTATTTTGAGATGCGAAAGTGTCTATATGTCTTCGTTTTGTGGGTCTACATTCTGCATTTGATATATTTCTCCAACAAAACGTTCTCTTTAACCGTTGAATTTCTAAGTACAAAAGCCTTTCAGACGGTTAAACAACCACAAAGGCCAAACATGCCTCAAGAAGCATTTTTCGAAACAGATAAGATATTCTTTATTAATTAATAATATACTACGGAACAAAATCCCCATTCTCCGAACCCTGCATCGAGAAGTAATCGGAATTGCAAATATTAAAAACAGTTATTCTCCAAGACCTTCATGAGATAAATACTAACATCATGTAAGCAAAATAGCGCGAAAATTTTCACAGATTTTATTGGGCGGCATATTGATCAAACTTGAATACTAAAATACTGCGTTTATAAAATTTATGAACTTATTCAAATTTTCAATTGAGTAATATTATAAGACTTCTTTCATATTTCTTCCTGTTTATTTTCAGTACTTCATTTATAAAGCATTTATTTTTAATAAAACAATAACATTTGAACCATATGATGCAAAAAAGGTACAAGTCTCGAAAGTCGAGAATTAAGCCTTTTGCCCTTGTTTAATACATGCAGTCTTAATCCAAATAAAAAAACAAATATGAAAATTCTCTTATTCTAGGTTAACAATACTATTAAATAAATAGATTTCAGTGGCAAGAAGAAATTATTTTATTGTCCACTAGTCCGTTGCGTTTGTAAGTGTTCGAGTAGCGTTAATGTAGGGAAACGGAAGCGGATTGTCTGGTTGGTCTTGTAAGACAAGGGGATCAGTATGGTCCAGTTGTAGGGGTTGTTTGTCCATTTGTCTGTAGCTGTAGAGTCTTTCCGAGATCTTTGTCATGTTTGTGCGTTCGTATAGTAGTTGGGTGGGGGGGGGGGGGGGGGGGGTTGTGTAGTGGGTTTTGGGGGGTGTCTTATTCGTGTTATTAGTCCTTAGTGCAATTTGTTCTGTGTGTTTGTGTATAACGTTTTGTCCTTTCTGTTCCGTTGGTCATGAGTATATGTCCAAAGTCTAGCAAGGGTCTACAAATAGCTTTATATATTTTGGTGGCGGTGTTTGTACTAATTCCTCTGTCTTTGTAGGTTAGTGATCGGGTTTGGAAACATTTAACGCTACTTTAAACATAAAGGCAATAGAGAAGAAGGTACAGATTTCAAGGTGTGCCTAAAAATGAAATTATACTCTGTTATATCAACATAAAACCAGGAAAATCGAGCCATTAGCGAGAATTCAAGATTTTAATTATTCAGCTGCTAAAATACGATTTGATGGAGGAATAGTGTGAACTAAATGTGTTGGAACACACATGTGTTTGATCGAATCTGAAACTTTGAAAGGTAAAACGGTAAATTTGCAATCCAAGTAATTTAAAATGTTCCACAGACTATTAAAGTTGGCTTTTTAGTCAAAAAAAACCGTCGAAGAAGAAACTTAATTCTTCATGTCCAAGAAACGTCTGGAAGTCATATTAGGTGTTTCTTTGATCTGTAATTGATTTTGAACTTCAATATGGAATTTTTTTTTTCTGAGAAACTGCAACATTTTTCAAACCAATTTTTTGAATACCTTTCACACGCACAAATATTATATCAAATGTGTGCTTTCACCATATGCAGTAGATTTTATCAAATTTATTCACTGTAACGTAAAACAAAATATCCAGCAGGTCGATTTCAATTTTACTAATAAATTTAAAAAATGTTATTGAGATTTGCCTAAACCAAGTGGAACTGGAACAATATGGAATGTATTCGTTTAATTAGACATCATTGTTTATTTTAATATTTCCCTTGAAGCCTAAATTAACAAAATCACCAGATGTATCTACTATGAACTGTAATTAGGTTGTTTCGCGCAAAATTAAATATTTAATGTATATCCAGGGCAAACAACCCAGAGCTTTTATACTTAAACATACCGTAAACCAAGACGATACGGTTAATTAAGGAAGAAAAGTCGCTTTTCCGTTGGTTGTTTTAACCTAAAAAGCGCTCAGCAAATATTTATTCACGGCAATATACACATAGCGAACTTCTTTTTTGCTAGAACTAGAAACAACAGCTTCTGGAATGGTCCGGTTAAATTGCCCTCAGGGCGATACTAACCGAGCTGGCATAAGATAGTTAAAATTACGTTTTATTTTGACTTGTTAACACTGCAGTATTTGAAATGGTTAACAAGTCAAAGGTTGAAGAGAAAAAACAAAGCATTTAGGAAGAGAAATGATTTGAGAGCTTTTTATTGGATTCTCCAATATATTATTTCATATGCGTTCATTGAACACTTTTGAAGGAATAACTAATAATACAAGACCCACAAAGAAGGTGCTTAATGTACGTTTTGAGAAACCATAAAGAAAATAGACTTTGAGCGAAAGTAAGATCCTAAAAATGTAAATTTTGTGGACCAAAAACAAAAACATCGGATTAAATTTGGGGTCCTAGCCAAAATGGTGGCAATTTTCTGCAGCTAACTCAAACAGTTAAATAATCAAATTGAAATGAATTCTAAAACGCAAACCCTCCCCTTTTTAATTATACATTCGATTTTAATATAAATTTTATTGCTGATTACTGATTTTCTGACTTGTTACTTGGTTTTATTTGTTATTTGATTTGAGGCGAACTCATATTGCTGTTGAGGAAGATGCTGGACAAATTGGCGCAACTATTTATTATTCCGATATATGGTTATTGATATAATTGTTAATAATTAAAAGGATAACACTTTATTTAAACAAAAACCAAGTAAGCTAGTTAAATATTTTTTTAATTTCCAGAATTGACTGCAAGCGTAGAACTGGACAGATGGGCGAACAATTTCTAATTAAAATAAACAGAATAAACGACAATGATTAAAGTCAACAAATTTATAAATAATTAAGTTACAGTGTTATAAAAAAATATATAGCAAAGTACGTGTGGCGATTGTAATGTAGGACACTGTTTCGACCTGAAATACACTCCACTTCCTAAACTCTTGAAAGATGGGCGAAGTTAAAATAAAACTAAAAAAGCTTTAAGTAAAAGCACAGCTTATATCAGAGATTAGTCTACTAATCTCTGCTTATATATCATGATATATAAGTTGTGGTAATCGTTTATCAACATTTATGTTCCTGGGTTCCAGTCAATTTTATTGTTTATTAATTAATTATGGCTGTTTCTACCTTCAACTTTGGCAAGGAATTGCTTGCGGACACACAGCACACCACACATGCACACCGACAGTGGTTAGACGAGAGATTCCCAAATAGATGGATTGGCAGAAGGGGACCATTGAATGGCCTCCAAGATCACCTGATTTAACACCCTTAGACTTTTTTCTCTGGGGACATATAAAGTCCATTGTTTATAAGACACAACCTGCTGATATTGATGACCTTAAAAGGCGAATTGTATGCAGATGCCGGTCAATTCCCGATGAAGTTTTCCGAAATGTTAGGGAGGAGTTCGAAAACAGATTTTATTATTGTTTACAGGAATATTTTGAACAACTGATAATATAGAGCGTAAATAGATTCCATGTGTTTTATTGAAGATATTTATCTTCCGCAAATAAAAAGTTATTTTTGTCGAAGTAAAATAATCAATAAATGAGATAGCATTGTTTGTTTCTGCAGCTTTGAAACGCAATTAGTCGGAAACCTATTGACAGAAAGCAACAAAGTAGGATACCACTGAAAAGAGAATTGAAGGCCCTTTAAAACGATGTGCCACATGTCCCCCATTCCCATTTAAGATCCTAAGGGTGACATCTACCCCTCCTAGAGTTTTGAAATAAGAAGGCGGCCAAAAATATGTATTTAAAGTGTCCCCCTTACAAATAAAGTTGACGTGTCTTTCGGATTTTTCATATTTCTAACTGCAAAAAAGATATTAAGGGTGGGAAGACTACACAATTTTATACACTTTTACATTTTTTATACACTTGGTTTTGATATTTTCACACTTTGCAGCAGACTTCACCCTTGCAAACTGATTGTGACGTGCGCTTTTGTATAAGTAATAGAATACACTAGTGGTAGTTTGAAGTGAATTAAAAATCCAATTTATATAATTTAAATTTAAAAAAGATGAAATCTGATTTAAGGCATAAATTAGTGTAATGGTTGGCCTCTTTCAAGCAACGGATCAATCGCCCAACTTGAAATAAGACATTTCTTGAGAGTTTACTCTCAAAGAGCAAAGACGAAAAGCGCGTTTTAACTTAATGAACTTTCTTACTGTTAAGGAGGAAACGACTGCAAACTATTGCTTTAATAGAAAGAACTTTTGTGATTATTTCTGACAAAACTTAGAAATATTCTACAACACATATGCCAATCATGTTACAATATTATGTCATGCAAATATAGTATGTAATATTTAATCATATAATTTATAAATTCAATATTTTCTAAATGCACATTAAAAAATTATTTGGGTTTCAATGAAATGCTTGAAGGCTATAAGATCAGTGCTCACACATACCTAAACAGTTTAAGGTTTAAATATAAATAAAATAGCAACAAATAAAAACTATGAATAATTATACCCTTAAGTGAATAGTTTTTACGCTTTTTTTAATGATTAATTATCACTAACGACCAGCTACATTTCCTTATGAAAGCAATTTATATATGAATAATCATAAGTTAACATTTAATCGCGTAAATCCTTAGTGATTTCAGTGTTTACACTTTTGTAGCAATTTATAAATCTGCTTTTGGAGCGGCGCAAATTATAGTCTTAGAACTCTGCATTGTTACCAGAACTGACAACCATGCGGCCAATAATGGATATATTAGACGGGGCATTTCGGTAAAGCAGTACCAAATAGAAGAGGAGAAAAGATTAGGTTTTAATTGCTTCGATAGTCCGAGGATATTTGCCGGAAAACCAGATACGCCCGATACAGTCAATGCTGTTAAAAGAGGTTTAGGTAAATAATTATATTGTTATTGAGATTTGGCGCTATGGAGGGATTTAAAAAACGATTTTGCAATTGGCTCAAGGTTCAAGTATAAATAATATAATAAATAGATTATGTGTTTACACCCCATTTATTTCTACTTAATGAAAGCTTATCAAAGTCAAAATTTTGTTTTTGTTTCAAAATCTTGTAAAATTTTGCTTCCAGGATATCTTTTGGAGAGAAATTGCGACAAGGCAAGAATAGCCATTCAAAAGAATGTGAAGGATTCGGAAATTTAAATAATGAACTTAATTCCAATTTTAATAGAAATTTGATAAAAACTAATTTAAAAAATATTCGAAATCGATAATAATTATCAGTTTCACGTATAAAAAAAGGGTACGGATTTAATGTTATTAAATTGATGCGTTTTAATCTGGCATTTTGTTGCATTTCTTATATTTTTTGATCAATTTAGGTAATCAAGTTCTTTTAAGAAACTGAATTTGTGTGGCCTCTGTTATTGCAAATTAGTGTTAGTCGTGCGATCAGTTGTGCAACTCCTAATATAAATGCTAAAAAAAACTTTTCTTTGTATTTTCGGTAAATATGAACACGACAGAACAAAATATTAATCAAAAGTGCAGTAATAATTAATTTTAAGTTTAGTAATTAATTGATAAAATAGTACATATGTTAAAATGGTTCTAATTTTATGCTATAAATAGCAGTAGATTTTTAAATTTAGTGATAACAATTGCCAGTTTAACCGGATTCGACTAATGTGCTTTGTGCAACTGAAATATATAAATAAATTAGATAATAAATAATAAAATAAAAGCCCGAACTTAGACCACCAGCTAAAACCAATTGCAATGCTTTCAACCTGTTCCTGGGTTGAAACCCAGGAATACATTGGAATGAATTAAAGTACAGTCAGGAAAAAGAATATACAAAAATGTTTTCAATATAACTCAATTCCTTCATCAAGATTCACCCTTGACACAGTACCAGACACATTTCCAAATATCGAAACTACAGGAAAACTTTTCCATGTTAAAATCCCAAATGACTAACTTCTATTTGACACAGTTTTTCTAAGAATATGCCGTTTACAACATATAAAACTTGCTCAAGTTAAAAACAGTACTACTTTCAACTTTTTTTCAGAACTCTCTGTTAGAACCATCAACTTTGCAGATTTAGACCAATTTAACTGAGTAACTGGCTCAATTTGAAATTTTCAAAAACTAGCAGTTTCATCCCTTATATTTAACAAAAAAGCATGTACTATTGTAGATTGAAGATGGCCGCAAAGTACCATTTGAGCTGGGACTGCCAGGAGTAGAACTGCAATGTTGCCGTCTTCAGCATCGTTTTCTGCAGCAGTTCATAATCGACACCTGTTGACTGTTGAAAGTTGGTATGTTAAATGTTGCCCGTTCTGAATTTAGTTAGAATTCTTCAGCAAAAGCAAACTGGAGAGGTCGAAACGACGCGTCTTTCGTTCGGTTTATATTTACGCGTTTATCAATTAATTTTTTTGCATAAACTGTGCCCTTTCTGTGTGTGGTGGATGTGTGAGTGGTACTCCTTTCTCTTGGACTGTGCCATTAGACGCATTGCATATTTGGATTAACCGAGCAGCCAACAACTAATTCACAGGTAAATTTTTGAAGCGTTTTTACCTTCAACGTTACCACGGACGAATGGTCAGTTTTCGGCACATCATTTAGGCATTTACCATAGATTTGTAGTTCAGCTTTAAAACAGGCAGTTGGTATCGGTATCTGGTATATTTAACCGGTATGTTCTTTTGTCTTTTTTAAGAGGTTGTATTGTATATTGTAGCAGATGGCAACGTTCTTTTTTGACTAGTACTTCACAGAATAGTAGCTGCTCCTTCTATCTCACACAGTCAAAAAGCCGGGTAGACATGATTGTTTGGGTCCAGAATATTGAAAATATTCCCATATAAAAACCGCTATTGAGGTCAAGCTTTGTAGCTTAAACCCAACATATCCGCTGTGATGATTGACCCAACATGGACCATGGGCAAGTAAAATTCAAGGACGTTTAAATCTGCCGGTTTTGACGGTGATGACGAATTTTGAAATGGTACTCTCGATATACCCGCCAACCCATTCAATTTTCAGCGTATTTTATTGAAGTTGTGATTTGCGGAATAGTGACATCATGCATGTAGGTAACGAAGGTAGACTCGGAAGAAGGTCATTGACTTACGGTTTGATGGTTTGAACAATTTTGCTGTTTTTTCCACTGTTTTGTTCTAAAACCCAAAATTCAAATTAAGATCAGTTACTATAGGTTTTCACTTTAGGCAAACAGGTTGAGTTTTATGAATATCTTATGCTCCAGGTAACATTACTGAAGGTCCCAGTGTAATCTGTAAAACTTGATAGGGTTTTACACTCAAAAACTGTGCAAAAATGTCAAAAAATGTCGGTTGGCTCAAGAAGTGGCTTTTAAAAGTGCTCTTCTTCTACAACCAACTGTACGACCAAACATAAGCAGATGATCTCAGTTTGCCTGCAAGTCTCAGTGGATTATTAAACCAAGAATAACCGATTTTAGAAAGGAAAAAATAAATCGAAAATATCCAAAAGTGTTTCTTGCGGACTAAACCTTCCAAAAAGTTAAAAAAAAAAAACAGTTCAGAATTAAGCCTTGATGTATATAGCGCTGTCCAACTTTGATCCAGAACCCCAATTCAAACCTAATAAAGAATACCGAATTTCTAAATGTTGGCGCAAAACTGTTGAGAAAATATTGCGATAAATCCGTCTTCGGAGTTTTCCCATCTAGTCCATAAAACTGTTTTTTATTATTTCAATTTCTAGAATCACCTCTAAAAATATCTAGACCTTGGCCCTAAATCTAATAAAAGATGGGCGAATGCCTTAAACACCGTGCGTCGGTTTTGGAATTTAAAGAGAGCGCTTTATCAGTTAAAACTCAGATACACGAACCAAAACTGTAAAAGATTACCAAAAATCGAAATTTTTGCGCAAACCGTTTAGAAAAGAATTGCGAAAAGAAAACCCTACTTCAAAGTACTCGCTTTCAGGGATTCCAGTCGCTTTAAAAAGTAATTTTTCGGATATGTTTATAAGAGTTTTTTATATTTCAATCTCTAGATTCGCTTAGCCAAGTAAGATATCGACTTTTTTCTCCATATCCTGTATATTGAAATTTGGAGCAGAAAACGGCCAAACATTAAAAAAAATTAACCCATTGAGTATTTGAGAGTGCTAGTCTTCTTCCACTTCTTTTTTCTTTAGATATCTTCTCCAACATAATTTCAACTTTTTTGCCGTCAGTATCAATAGCTTTTGCTACAGGTTCTGCTCTGCGAAAATGAACTCCTAGTGCTTTATTTTATTTACAAGTTGTTTCTTTATTAAACTGAATTTGATTAAAAAAGTTAATTAAAAATTAATATCCGTATGAACCCGTAAGTAGATCGAAAGCGAAATGAAATTGTTTCTTGCTCATTTATTGGGGGCATTCAACTGATTCTTTGATAATTAATCAAAATTTCCATATCCATTTCAGGCCCTCGCAACAGGACTTCACACATTTTTTTCGTTTCAATACTTTATCACACACCAGCAACTTTTTGTATTTCAAAATATCACTAATTTTAAATATATGGATTACACATGTGTGATGTATTAAATCGTTTATTTTGAATGTGTAATCATATTCCGTTTGTTTTCAGTTAATAATGGTCTCCTCTATGCAAGTCTTATTACATTCATATGGAAAAATCAGTTACATTTTGTGCATTAATTTTTATTATAATTTTGCTGATAATCGCCTTTTTTTCTTCATAATGCGGTTTTAATACTGAATTTTTTTCAAGTTGCGGTTAATTTTGTCTGAAGTTCCAAAAACGAATGGACTGTTTTGAGTCCATTAGTTTGATTATTGTTTATTTAATCTTATTATGACTGTCATTCTTAGGTTTATTAAATTATATTTCTTATTTAAAAATGTTTTAAATTACAATTTTGTCATTTTGAACCAGCGGGATTTACTGCACGTTTTTTAACTTTTATATATTATATTTTTGTTAAGTTCCATATAATTATACTAATGTTTAAAAATGTGACAAAATGTACAATGCGTCAAAGGGGTTTGTCGATGAGTCCAATGGTAAGTTTTATCGAATTGAGCAATAAAAATGGCAACTTTTAACAAATCAGTTCAAGTTTCTATAACCTAGATAAGAAATGAAATACATAATAGTAAATAAGAGTACAAAACAAATAACATTAGTATGCACAGGAAGAACACTATGCGCCTATTTCCTTGCTAAATCGAAATACTGCGACGAAATTGAATCGAAAAAGTTAGACTTTAGTGAGTTAAAAAGTTATAAGCTATTTTGGATCGAACACTAACAGTTCCGGAGAAGTGCGAAATGCACTAAAGTTTTCCACTCCATACGTTTGCAAAACATTTTCTACCCTAAATGAGTAAAATGAGAATAGAACGTTTCTAGAACTAATCAATGGAGCCAGACTAGAAATATTTGCTTTAATAACACAGCATTACATTGATATTTACAAAATGTCTTTCCAACTTTTACTCATCGTTAGTAATACATTTTTCTACAGCATTTTTCCTTGGCGTAATATTGCATCTAACGGCTGAGCTTATGACTGTGAGTAACATCAACCGATTTGGAGCGGTTTTAATCTCTTAAATCTTCTAATTATTTAAAATACTAACGAAATGTACCCATTGCATATTCGATTTTTAAATGGACTGAAAGTAGCGTGGTTTCATATTAATATGGATAATGTTGAGAGAAAAGGAACATGTGCTTAAAAAATAAGGAACAAGTCAATGAGTCAAGAGATGAATATGAAGAAAAATTGGCAAAATTATGTAATGATTTTGTAAACTATAGCTTGGGAAACTCAATCAATAAAACTCAATTTTGAAGAACTGAATTTGTCTAAACTAATAAGAGCGATGAGATTACGATCTCTCCTTATTTCATCGGTTACCTGTGAAGATCTAGATTTGAAGCAACATCTACGTACGGAATATTAATGAGGAAATCGTCGCTTACGAGTGCGACTCAAAACACTGCAGTTTAATTTTGGATTCAGTGTTTCGAAATTATTTCTGTTTTTGATGAGAATGATTTTTCTTAAGTAGGAGCAAAACTTCACGGTGTTTTCCTATAAATTGTACAAGTTTGCACAAGTTTTTGCCTATGGAAAATATTATCAAACTCACAAAGATGCGTGACTCGCACATCATTGTTGATGAAAATACTAATTTATCAATTTGATGACACTCACAATTGTGATGTTGTCTGAAGCGTTTACTGGCTTTGATTTATGTCATAGATACAACTTAATAAAATTGTTCTGCGGTTTCAATAAAATATTTGAACAGTAGAAAGGATTGCAAACCAGCTTTGATTTAACTCCTATAGCTTTTTCTTGTGGGATTCACGGTCAATAGCTAATGACAATAAAAAAGAAATTGAATTTAGCACTCGAAAAATGACTTTGGTCTATCAGGAAAGCCTTGGAATTATGTCGTACACTGAACTGTATCAATAACACTTCAAACTGAATTAAATAAAGGGTTTTCCAATAAGAGGTTTTATTTTTATATTAAAAAAACGAGTATGTTCTAAGAGATATCAATGAGTGTTTATTTCATTGCAAAGAGGAAGGTATGTCATTAACATTTGAAAACGATACGCTTGCAGCACCATATCCTGTTCATGAAATTTTCCATGACCAATTCGCACATCTGCGGCTGTATGTCCTCGTTAACTTGACGAATTCCATCTTTAAGGTCTTGAAGCGATTGTGGAGCATTGGCAAAGACCTTATCTATCACGTGACCCCTAGGAAAAAAAGTCTGAAGGTGTTAAAACACCAGATCTCGGTGGCCAATTGTGATCACCTCTTCGAGAAATAACACGATCAGGAAACTTTTCTTGCAAGATTGCGATTGATTCTTGCTTGTGTGGCACGTAGCGCCGTCTTGCTGAAAATAATCGTCGTCCACATCAATATCTTCCAATTTCGACCATATGAAATCATTAATCATAGCTCGGTAGCGCAATCCATTCACCTTAACAGTTGCATCAGCCTCACTTTCGCAAAAATAAGGTCCAATCACACCGGCAGCCCAAAAACTGCACCAAACAGTGACACGTTTAGGATGGAGGGTCTTTTCAACAATAATCCTTTGATTTTCTGAGCCCCAAATGCAACAATTCTGCCTATTAACGTAGCCTCCGAGGTGAAAATGATTTTCCGATGAAAATCCGGATCATTTTGATGCATTTGAAGGACCCAATCAGCGAAGATACCACGTTTATGGTGATCAACCGGCGTGAGTTCTTGTGTTAACTGAGCTTTAAAAGCCTTAAGACTTAAGTCTTTATGCAAAATACGGTGTAATGTCGTTTGTGGAACGTCTAAGTCCAAAGATCGACGAGGAATCGACAAACCTGGGTTTTCTTCAACACTACGGGCTACAATAGCAATATTCTCAGTTGTTCTTGAGCGACCTAGACGGTTTCGATGCTTCACATCACTAACTTGTTCCAACAGCTCAAATTTTTTCACCAGTTTCTCTATTGCCGGACGAGAAGGTGCTTCACGACGACCAAAAATTGCTTTGGTTTTGCGAACTGTGACCGCAAAAATTTCACCATTTTTGTAGTGAATTTTTTAGTTTTTACTTGTCAAATGTCAAAAAATGACCAAATAGCAGGCTATTCAAAACGAAATCTCTTATGGGAAAACCTTATTTTTGTTTGTTGATTAAAACATTATATGGGAAGATGTTTTCTACTTTTTGTAATTTTTGAACCCCCTGAAAGGTGAAAATACTATCTGCCCTACTTTAATAGGTATTACAGTGTTACATAATAAGGAAGTATAAATGTATAAATTGCAGAATGTGAAAGCTCCCTTGGACTTGCTAACGTGCGTAAATCGTTCCATTAATAATCTATAAATCTTCCACACGTCAATTTCTTCGCACAATCTAAAGTGAGTTAAATATATGAGCAGAAGTTGTGATTTTCGAGTTAAAATGAAGATTTTTTGCCGTGAAAAACTCAAGCTGTTTTAACTTCCAAAAAACTTTCAAAACTCAAAAATAGTGTTTCTAGCAGTTGAAACGAAAAACCGCACTTAAAACTTCAACCTACGTTTAATTAGTTTATCATAATTTCAATATTTCAGTTGTTCTAGTTAATTTCTGCCTTCCCACAAACAAAACCGTTATGTGTAGCCTTTGACCTTTTTAAATATTTGCCTTAGTTAAAAAATTACCGACGTTGGAAGATTTAAACAACATAATCAGTCGGCGTTTATTGATTGCTGAAATAAGTATGCCATTTCCAAGATAAAACGAATGGGGATACTATTGACCAACGGGTGTTTATCAAATGATATATGTTTGTAATGCTTGCATTAAATTGAATATCAAATGTTTGCTTTCTTACCGCCAAACATAGCAGATGTTTGAACGATTTTTTTAAAGGAAGTATGCATTTTCCTTCTGTGAGTTGAAGAGCATTTGACTGAGTTTTCAGTAAGTTAGTAGAACGGCTTTTTCATTAGCCCAATTACGGTACATAAATGCGCGCATTTACAAGTGAGCGCAATCTTCCAAGAATGGCTATATTAGACTAGAAATTAACATACTTCCTTAAGATGTTTCCAACGAACATGAAAGTAAGGCATGAATTAATTTGCTTAACTGTTAAATTATTAAAAACTTTATCTGAGTGTTTCATAGAACAAGAGCCATGGGAAATTTTATCCTCAATCAGATGCCAACTAATTTAAATCCGATTATTTCGTTAATTATGTTGTCTAATTAAAAATGGTTTGAATTGATGAAGGAAAACAGGTTTCGCTATTGACATTTGAAACTGCCCAAACTGGGGTATATTCTTCAAGTTGAAAAAAAGCTTGTTTATTATCTTGATTAATTAAAGACAAATCGAATAATACATGTATTCCAAGCTTCATTTTTCACTTTTCCGCCTTTTAAAAGCGTCCGATTGGAAGAGCTTGCAGGTGAAAAATAAACTGCTTTGAAAGTCTTTATACACCAGGCAGCTTTGGCATTTTATCGACCCTGTAATAACATTTCCGTTTCTCAAACTGTTTCCAAAATAAATAAGGCGCAACTCTTCCTTTTGTACTACACACGTGGTCTTTCTCCTTTGATGATCTGTCTTGAACCTAAACAAGGGTTTCCAGCACACACCTATAAATTCCTGTCTAACTTTAGAACGGCATGTTTCACCCTCGCTTTCAGGGGCCTTTTGGCTTCTGTTTGCCAGTTAGTTTATATTCAGTGTCTGTACAGTTTTTAGCGCTAGGCGAACGTCCTTTTTAATTAATTGGATTCAACAAATTACCTGTGAACTTTCGGTTAACGTTACGGTTAAGAGATTCGAGCTCCGAAGTTTTGTTTAAACATGGTATCATCGATGGATGTGGTTTATGTTTATTATTGTGAACATGGATTTGGTGAGTTAAATCAATTCTAGTTTAAAGTACAGTAAACTCTGAAGAGAAGTAGACGCTTAAAGAATGGGAGGACTTATGTACTGCAAATAAATCCAAAAAAATGTTGCATCAACACAGATCAACCGCTTTTATTGTAATTAACATTATATGCGGCTTTATGCCTGTTCTCTTTACCTACTTTGTATTAGTTTCGCACATTTCCAACAAGCTATAAATACTGAGTCATTTTCGGAAGAACAGTTTTTCCACTGGAATTTCCATTTAGCGTCTAATTGTTTTCTCAGGGGTATTTTTTCTCATCGATATCAAGTTGCAAGAAAAGATCAATTTCTTCTTCTGGTTTCGTATTCTCTTCCTCTAACAGACCTAACTACTTTTTGTGTCGATAATACCCTGGTTCGATGGGTTTCATGCATTTGCTGTTGATTTGATTTGCTCTTGGACGAAGTTTATTTCCATTTTTGTAAACCATTTTTTTTGGAGACTCCTATTCCATCTTCTAACTTGATTGGATTATTTGTTTTGTGACCATATAAGACCAAAATGTAATTATCAATCATCCAATAGTCTACAGAGTTTTAATTGAAAATCTGAAGTTTGCAATTTAATTAAATCCGTTTTTTAAACATGTTTTATGTTTGGTTGGAAACATCATTAATAAGAGTATAGTCCTTGGTTGTTAATTTCGTACAGAAAACCATTAAAGAACAAAGAAAAACAAATTAAAATCGTCAAATTCCAAAGCTGCTGTTAACGTTATCGTTATAGTCAATGATCTATTGGATTTAAAACGTACGTATTCTTGAAGGAAGTAATTTGTCCGCATTTTTCACCAACTTGATGAGACAAAATAACGAATTACGTCAGATAAAACGGTCGTCGGTTAGAGATGACATCAGCTAATTTCTCATTGACCATATTACTGCATGTTCCTGCCTTTTCAACCGACTTTAACGAACATTTTGCCATTAATTCATCGACTACATGTGTGGCAAATAACGTTCCGGAAGAATTAATAATATTTTCAAAATAACCGTGATAACCTTAAATAATTCACTATAAATCGCGATTAATCTTAAGCAATAAAGATGTATGAGTGAAATCAATGAAACCAATTGTGGCTGAGGTAATTGAACAGTCATTATGTAAAAAATCATTGGATTACAATAGTTTGCTATAAATTCTAATGACTTTTAATTTTCCGGATAAATTATTCGTTTCCATCCTGTTTACGAATAATTATTTATTGAAGATCGATTTGTTAGATTTCAGCTAACTGACCTTAAATACTGAAAACTTATTAATTATATCAACTAACTGCCTAAACGCATTAAATTGAAGGCAAAAGGTACGAATGCCGTTTTGGTATTCAACTGGTGTTTTCTTTCCATTAATTACAGCTGCTGGCCGGAGGCCGATGGATTCAACTAATTTTGCGGTAATTTGATACCATAATCCATTCTAAGCACGCTTTTGTATTCACTTGATTAGAATGCAACTTGTTGGAAACTTGGAATGGCCTAATTTTTCTAACAACAACCTGCTATACATTTTCAATTCAATAGAGTTGAGTTCCGTTGATTCTAAAGGAATTTAATTACTTCTACATGCACTGGAAATTAAATTTTGTTTAAAAATCAGTTAATTTAAATTTGTTTTGGGTAAGTCTCTTGATGACCCGAATAAAATTAATAAAAATTTGCCCATAGATTCAAGATAAGAACACATTTGAAAGTATTTTTTTCTGTTGTCACATTTTCAATTTTTCCAGCTTTAGCTCGAGATTGAAATGAAGATTTTCGCAAAAGCTTGGGCTTTTTCAGATATGTTTCGCAATATTAAGTCTATTCTTGCGACTCTTCATTGATAAAAGCCCGTTTCGAATAAAATTTCTTGAACTGTATCAGTCCTAATTAGTCAATCTAAGTGAACATTGAAAAAAATTAAATGTTTATGTTTCTGTAAAAGCTGTCTCCAAAAAATGTGTTTACTTTATACTTAATATGTTTGTTTCTAAATCTTGCAACTTAATTATATCATAAAGTAGTTGAGGATATGAAAAAAGTTAGTGCTTGGTTGATTAAAAAGTCCTAATTCAGTTCTTTACACCAAATTTAATATAATTTCAATTTTACTTTTAAATGAAATAAATAAATGCCCAGTTTTCAACGTTAAAACCTGTGTTTTGCTCGTATGTACGGCTTTATTTAATGACTTCCTTAAATAGACGGCTTTGTTCATAAACCCGGTAGCAATTATTTCGAAAACTACTTGACAATTCCTTTATGTTTTTTGTCTAACAATGTTAAGGACCCGAATTGTAATCCTCTGAAACCGAAATCCACATATACTTGAATGTTAAAATAGAAACACGAAATGTGCATTAGTAAATCTGTCTTTTCTGATAACGATGGCTGGCTGTGTACCTGAATAGAAAAAAACTTGTTCCATTAAAAAGCCTAAAATCTATTTGTAGTAAGCGTGATGTACGTTGGGTATTTTTTTATTCGGCAACAGAATAATTAATAAGGACACTAAACATAAACAGGCGTTTATAAATTATCAGCTACGAGTGAAAATTTTAATTTAGTCATGAAGTTTGCTAATTTTAATTATTTAAAAGGACAACTTTTGAACAAAGATATGCATTTCAGAAGGAATAAATGTTGCAAGCATCTGTTCATAAGAGAAAAAGAAAGGAAATAGAACCCCTCCTTATTAAGAATCTAAATACAGGAAATGGGTTTGAAAGGTACTGGGTCTCGTGTCGCCCATATAGAGGATGTTATCTAAAACATGTTTGAACATATGGTGGAGACACACTTTGTACACATATTTAAAAAACAACCTTTTTCAAAGGTAAAGTGGTTTTTAAATAAATAACTTCAATTGCCCATATTTATTTAGCAATCCGAGATACATACAAAAGTACTTAAATGTTATTCATTAAATAAAACTTGCTATGCTAAACAGCATTTTTATCGATGGTGAAAATGCGCTTAATAACTTTAGAATAAAAGCTCATACATAATCGGACTGATTTAAAACCACTGCTTTTGTTCAATTTTCATGGTAAAATGTGTAATTAGATACGCCTGTATTGTTTGTCCGTTGTTGGACTGTTCATTCCTTGATCAAAATATTTTGCATGTTGTAGCCAATAACATTGACATGATTATCATTATTTTCCTGTTCAAAGTTGCAAAGTGAACTTTATCACTATGAAATAGGGATTTATGCACTTTCAATCAGACTTTCGTTTAATTAAATATGTTGCGTTTTCCTGCTGTAGTGGAAATTACATTTCTTTAAAACTTTTGGCTGAGCAATTTTATATTATTCTGCTTGAAACCCAGCTCGATATCAGTCAAGTGTTGTACACGGATTTTTTACGGTATTCCTATAAACAGTAACAACATTTCAAAAAAATGTAAACGTGCAACGGTTGATTGTCATCGACAAATTGAGCATACTGTATTATTTAATGGCGACTACGCACATTGACTCACTGACACAGATATGAACTTGTTTGGTGAACAAACTCACCTACTTAATAAAACCAGTTTTAGTGCTCTTTCCTTTATTATACTATACTTGCAGGCAATATTATTATCTCATCTGGCAATCTTCCTTATGGTAGGTAGGTAGGTAGGTAGGTAGAGCTTCTTACTTTAATTCACTCATTAAAATAAAATGCTGTTAGAGATCGAACTTGCATTTAATGGAAGAAGTTATTCGTTCATATAATGGGACATCCTGTTGACACTTTCTTTCGCACTTAAATATACATTTATATGGCTAATTTTCGGCACTAGCTGATACTAGATGTTGGTTATAAATGTGAAATGATAAATACATTCTGCATAACATTTGGAAAGAGGAAAGTATTTGAAAAGCCTCTATTACCAGTAGATTAACACTTCGAGTTGATGTTGAAAAAATGTTTCAACATTCACTTGTAAGTAAAATGTATTACGTCAGTTGGGACGCTTTACAGAGGAATGCCTGTAAATGAGACATACAGTGTTATTATTTAATAGCAACCCGAGCTGACACAGATTCGAGCGTCTTTGGCCAACAAACTCACCTACTTAAGAACCAGTTTCTCAGATACCACTTTTGCGTTTATTATTCCCACAACTAATTTCATTATCTCATCTTGCAATTCCCTCCAGCGATCATTCATTCTTTTAATGTCGCTTAATTTAGTTTCAACATTTAACATTAATATAACTTCAAAAGCGTATATTAGTTCAATTGGAAAATTTTCAAAATAATATTCTTGACATGAAAAATACAACCAATATCTCTAAATCCTTGTCAATAGAGTATGCAAATGGTAATTGTTGCTTGTTAGTCTGCTTTTCTTTTTCATAATTACGTTTTTTTAAGCAGTTTTGTTACATAAAGAAAGTCAATTAATTTCGTCCAAACAAGGCATGTTATTGAAAAATGTAATACCATTTTCAAAGTCGTGCCAAGTGTTTTTACTATACGATCGGATTGCGAAATGGCATTGTTGCATAATTAATTGTGCTCTCAAAGAATATTTTTAACTAGGCTTATGTAATTGCTTTATTAAACAAACGTTATGGACACATACCAAACTTAAATAGTCTTAGAGTCATTATTGGCTCGCCAAAGAACAATAAGTCATTGTTATGTCTTGCACGGTACGGAAATTGTAAATGGTTCTTGCACTGTTTGAACACCGGAATCTTGTGAACATTGACTTTCTTTAAATCACAATCGACAATTGAGCAACTGTGTAGAAGTAGAGTGCGAATTTGCTGCTTCTACTGTATACAGTTTTTTTTTCAATAGCCTATTATGGCCAAACTAGTTTAAAATGCAAATGTATATGTATGTATTTAACCATTTAATATTTCTCTGATGTTACATATTAGAAAATGTATTAAATTGAAAATAACAAAATTCATGTTCAATTTAAAAAAATTCCTGTTTGCAGCAAACTGTTTACTTTGGAAAAACCACAGATTTCTTGATATTATTAGATCTTTTCGTAACCAGTTGATCAAATGTTACGAGAACCATTTTTCAAAAAATGTTTAGTCAATATGAAAAAAACCTGAAGCAGTACACTTCCAGGATTTTCCTAATTGTTCTCTGATGCAGTTTGTTGCTTGGTATTTGCATTGCAATCCACTTTTTTCGTATAATTTCATAATAACATGTTAAATTAGTCAGAGTGTTTTATATATTATTTCAGCAACTGCCATAGTATAACAAAACCTAGAGAAATTCAAAAGTGTAACCGATTATTTTTTTTGTTTTCCCCCTTTTTGTATAAGATTCAATAAACAGCTTTCGTAATTTTTTAATGTTATAATTATCCATTTCATTAAAAACGATTTTTTGCCATTCTTCTACTTGTGGCTTTCTTTGCAAGGTTTTGCCTTTTAAAAACTACGATTTCCTTTATCCTGAATGTACACCCTGTTTTTTATCGGTTGCTGCTAATCAACATTTTTTTGCATGTAATATCCGCAAAAAGCTTTCAATCGAAACGAGCATTTTAAATCAGTAACAAAAAACATATACCATAATAAAATTGTTGCGGTTCCAGCTACTAGTTTCAATTAAATTCAGAATGGCAATAAACAGAGGATTTATACCCAGCTTGGATAGGTAAATTATTCAAGAATTAATGAATGAGCTTTGACATATTTGTGTAGAACAGTAGGTGTTTATTTATATTGGTCTGCAGTAAATATACGTGCCAAAGCAACTATTGCTGGAAAATTTGTACATTTTATTGAGAGTGAAGTTAATAATGATAAATTATAAAAAAATTTATTAAGACTTTAGGTAGCTAGAACAGAAGTGATACTTGTGGTTTCCAATTTGGTTCAAAGTACTTCCAAATCCCAGCTACTTAAGAATATAATAACGATCCATGAAAGATTTACTCGGTTTACTAATGATTGCATTCTTTTTCGAAATTGGAAAACCAATTCTATCTCTAATCAGTACCCATCCTGACCTACTAAATTGCCAGGTATGAGGAAATGCCGAATGCTGGTAGCGTACTTATTTTGCGGCCCGTTGGCGTAGGTACAAAGCAGAACACGGAACGTGGAAGAATGTTGGGTACTTCATGGTATGATGTTTTAATGCGGTATTTAGGTAAGCTCTACACACCCATATGGCGTGATCAGCCTAATTATTAATACGATGAATAATTTCTGTGTTAAATGGTTAAGTTTAATATCACCATACAGCTAGAAATGGAACCTCTTTTCTCTTTCATATGACCAACAATTGGCTTCAGATTTTTAGCAACTGCTGATCAGTTGATTTGATTGAAGATGTTTGTCCAAAGATTGTTATTTCTATTTTCCCAAAGATTATTATATTTTATCATTATTATTATTCATGTTTGCAGAGTTAATTTTTCATATCGGCAGAATTCATTGCTAAAGTATCGAGGTAAATATTACGATGCAATTACTGTTTTTGCCTGGATGACCGCAGCTTGCCATGTGCTACATATTTATCTTAAAAGAGAAAATCGTGATTTTACTCGAATTTTGCATGCAAATATTTAAATTATAGGCATTTCAATATGAAAGTCTTTGTTTTCAGATTTAACTTTTACTCCTTTCAACGAATATTTTGACACCTTCCAGTTGCGTACTTCCAGATGGGTTACCTTCATTTGTGGTCAAAAAGTGAATTTTAAAAGAACACTTTTGGTCACAGTTTTGTATTTACAGCTTGTATTTTTGAGAGATTTTATGTTTCAAAAAAATCAACAAGATAATGAAAAATTGGGCATTTCGCAATTATCTTACAAATAGATTTTGTCAAGCAAACCTAAAGAAAAACCAACTGTCAAGAAGCAATTTGGTAAGAAATGATAAGCGAAGAAATTTAAAAAACTTGGATTTTCGAAATAGAGCCTGAACTAGCGTTAAATAGAGTAATTTGAGAATATTTGAAATCAGAGCAGAATGAAGAACTTAAGAAAAATCGGAAAAATAAGACAAAGAAATTGGGCAAAAAATAATGAATGATGAATTTGAAAAATTTTACGGAATTTTTTTGATTTTAGTCTTCTGAAGATAATCCATAATTATGATACAGCCATAGCTTATTTCGCTAAGTATGAGTATAAGCAGAGATTAGAAGACTAATTAGATTAGTCAACTAATCTCTGGTATAAGTATTCGAAAAGTATGAGCAAAACATACATATAGATATTCTTAATATTTTAGAAGAGACCCAAAATATAGATATCTCCCTTGTATTTGAATATATTTTGACTCGTACACTGGATCTTTACAAGAACTCAAAAAAAAGTTGATGAGATGCAAAAGAAACATTAAAATCAATAATGAAATAGAAAAAATGTTTTAACACATCTGATAGCTGGGATAACAGGAGGAGCCAAATACATTATAATGTTTTTACATGAAAATGAAACTCAAACTGTTCATTGTCACCCTTACTATAATGAATCTGTCACCCTTACTATAAAACCAAACTAAATATTCCACAAACCTCTTCATCGTTTTAACTTAGGCACACATTCAATTAACTATGGTCGAAATCGAAATCCGAGATGTATCCAAAAAGCAGCTTAGCTGCAAGGGTGGAAACGGCATGTGACTAAATAAAAGGGAGGAAATAGCCACAAATAAATATTTCTGCTCTTTTGCCATTCTTGAAGCACGTTCTTTCACCGAACACAAGAATACCCACATCACCCACATGAGAACATTTGCATGGCTTTTTCTTGGAACAAGGTTGACCTACAGATTGGGTTGACAAAATGAAAGCATAAGATATGCGAAAATAAAACTAAGTTTCAAAGATTGCTAAGAAAATATATAATTACATAATAATAAACCGATATTATATAAACAACGTAAGATACGCAGAAACTCTACCTATGAGTAAGATGTAATATGGCCGCGACCAGTTGTATGTAAATGATTGTTTTCATGTGTTTTTGTGAGTGTTGAGAATGTAGAGAGGAATTAAAGTTGATCGCCTTGGCGAGTTTAGGATTTCTCCACCTTTAAACGAGTGTTCTAATGTTCCAGTAACGATCGTGTTCTAGCCTTTTAACATTTTACCTTATTTTGCTAAATGGATTTAAAAAATTCCTATCGCCTATAATCGGATTAAAACGTGCAGTTTATTGACTGCAATCTTATAACTCAGCTAATCCATTTTACAAAACATAATAATAGTTATGTGTATGTACAGCTAGCGTACCTACATATTAGTTATTAGCTCATTGAATGTTCAATAAATATCTACCACAGTGTTTTGTGACGAATCTGTTTCACAATAAACAGGACAAATTGGATGAGAATACAGTTTACAGGAAAATTATTGATTAGTAAATGATTTTAAACATATTTTCAATTTTGTCTGCTAACCATTCTAGACGCGGTCAGCGCACAATTGCTAAGCACTGATTGATTTAATTTTAGAATATTTTAATACCATTTTCATCGAATAGTATTAAAACAGGCTGCATTTGCAAATATTGCGCTCGCAATTTATGACTTTCATAAATTAAATTTAAATTTAAATAGTTAGAACTAACTAGGCGAGTATGGAACATGTAAACGCAATCAAAAATTGTTTTTATTTTCAAGCTTAGAAATGTACAATCACTTTGGAAATTTAATGCACAACATTCAAAATGTTCATCTATCGAACGCCTTAAAATACACTTTTTAAAATTCGATATTTAATTTCAGAACTACTCAAGTTGATCAGAGTCAACTTTTACAGCTCATAATAGCAGGTTTTGGGATTTACTAAATCATCCCAACAGATCGAAAAAATGTTTTAATTGCATTGGATTTTGAAGAAGCTTTAACAACTGATTTTACACAAGCAGAGGACTATTTTATTTAAATGTCTATTAAAGCTTCAGAAGATATACAGGTATTTTAAATGGCATTAATCCAAACTGTCAGGGATTAATTAAATACTACATAATTATATCAAAGTTTATATATTATTATTATTAATTAATAGAAATTCTTTAAAACGTACTTTATATTAATTTAAATTGCCTTTTAAAGCAAGTCGTAGCTAATTAAATTCGAATTCGTAATGTCGATTACACACATTTCTGCAGAAACACACAATTAATAAAATATTTTTCTAGTCATTTATATGGAAAAATTGTGTATTTTTCGTTATCAAGCAAATAAATTATTGATAAATATGATTAGTTTCGTGGAATGTCTGTAGTTTGACGACAATTTCAGATAAGGTCCTCTTTCAATTCCTTTTTATCATTAGTTGGATATTGGATTATTATTTTTCGAAAAAAGACTCGATAAATTTAATGATAATAAGCTGGTGTACACTTTAGCTCACAGGCGTTGCAAACGTGATCAATACTCACTGATTCGTACTGCGTCCGGAGCTAAAAGGAACATTTACAACGTCAACATGTCCTATTCTCATTAATTATTATTAAAACTTGATATAATTTATTAAATTAATGTTATCTGTATTTGCTTAGATAGCGATCTTATCAAATAGAGCGTAACATCAGTCTGAAGGAAATGCTAACTAATACGACGTGTACACCACGTACATTTAGCACATCCTAACTCAAATGAAGCTAAATGATGTGATAAACACGCTGTTGTCAGAAAGAAATAATGAATGAAATGTGAGCTAATTAAGGCTACTCTTTGGACCGTTAATCCTATGGCTAAACCGGACTTTTGAAACCATTTTATGATGAGATTTGTTGGCAAATAATTTCAAAGGGGCATTTGCGCTTCCATCTGCCGTTTATATGCACTCCGTTACCACTCACGACTCTCAATCAATGAGTAAAGCACATCTGCCCTTAAACGTGCCGTGTTAACGTTTGTAATATTTAAAAATTAAGAATTGAAAATTGAGAATGAAAGAAAAACTAAAATAAATTAATTTGCTCCACATCAGCATCTTCAGGAAACCATGCAGCTTCAGTGTTTTGAAAAACTTGTACTTCAAAAACCTTTTTGAAATATTTCTAGAACATACGGATTGTCTGATTAAATTGGACACACATTTCTTTTGAATATATCAGTTGATGACTGATCCTCATTTAAAAGAAAACTTGTCATCAAATAAACTATTAATTAAAGCAGTGACGAACATCAGACAATTTGAACTGTGAGCGTTATTCTGCCTCATGAAAAGAGTTTTTGAAGCGAACTTAATTAACACTGGCGTTATTTTACCGTTACAACATTCTGGGGGCATTGTTATGTTAAATACACGGATTTTTAGCACGACAGTGGCGATTATTGAGAACGTCACACATTGCAACAAATGGAGCAGCAAATTTTTTAAATAATTGTGCTGCATTCTCAAACTCAATATCGTACTGAAAACTTATGTAATTTGTATAACTGAAAAATCATACAACTCATCAGCATTTTAATTGAAGAGAAATCAATAGTTTCTTTGCATTTAAAAGCACTCAGTCAACTGCAGAAAGTAAATAAATATAATTTCAAATATCATCATGATACAGTGAAATATGTTGAATCGTTCAAGTCTAATTACCTTGATTAGATTGTATCAAGCGCACTTTACGGCTCTTTAAATTGCGTATTGGTTTAGAAACATTATTCGGTTGTAGACAACAAAGCTAATTAATGTTTTCCATGCCTAATGGCCAAAAGTCCAAAGTTTTCAAAAATGGAAAAACTCTTCCGCAACTCTTCCGCAACATCTCTTCGAAACCATCAAAAATTAAATTGGCGATAGACGAATTTGAAAACATTGCTCAATTCATTTAAAGTGCTAATTCGCCTGTTTTGATATGTTCCTTATGACTTTACTTTGCAATTCGCGACCTTGCCTTGCAAAATCGATAATAGCAAACTGTAACAATAAATACCTGTTATAATGGGTGTACCAATTAAACAAATCCACAGATCGTTATTGCATCACTAAAACCATAGTATGTACCGGTTTCAGCAGCCTCGGATGACTAGTCATTCTTGATTAATGTTGACAAGAAAAATAAATCCACTGATCAAAGAATGTTGCAGGACGTGTACCGACTTGGAAAACAAGTGGTTTTTAAACAGTCAGCTTGCAGGAATTTGTTTAAAAAGACTTGGCGAAAGAATATCCGTTGCAAAATATTGGTGACTATGAGACCCATTAAAGACAGACGTAAACTATTTTATGTGGCGAATTGGCTGAGGAAACGGGAAATTTACGGATTAATGACAGGAAAAGAGGCAAATTCGCTAAGTCAAGGTTCCAACGGTCAAAGTTTGTGTTTGAATACTTCTTTCAGATACAGAATATAATAAACTCTGTTTTATTGCCAGTGATATTCCATATTTGAATCGCTGTACATCGATAATTCTGTGGTTACAATTCTGACCAAACTATGGGTGTGGTTTTCCCATTTCTGATGATTTTTCTTGCTCCACTCGTACATTCGTTCTAATATTATATATTTATTTGAATAAATGGATCTTATCAGTTTACAGATGCTGCCAATCATTAGGCAGTTTAATTAAAGTCATTCCACATTATTCCAATATCGACTGTATTCGAGTAATCAAAAGCCCCCAAGACATTCATAGTAATCTACTATTTACCCACATTCCTGTTCAAATGTTGCTTTAATGCTTCATTTAAGGAACTAATTGAAATTTATTTTTTTGGTTTTGATAAAATAAACGGAACCACTGTGATTCAAAAACTTCTAGTAAACACTGCAATTCTTTGAATATATATATGATGTTAAAACCGCTCTCGAATTATTCATCAACGAAATTTATTTTCAACAGAAACAAGATAATCTAAAAAACGATATCAAAAGCAAAATTACCTGCAAAGAGAAGCATTTTTAAAAATTCTAAACAATTCTGAAAATATTACCCTATCTTTTTCTGATCGCTTGTTTCGAATCTACAGGGTGATTTTTAATGATGATTGCAAAAAATATCGTCATACATTTTATATCGAAAAAAAATTGTATTAGTAAAGGACTATTGTGGTACATACAAGATCAGGAGTAATCAGTAAATTATTTTGAATGTAATATTGTGTAGCAAAAGAAGAAGAATTTTTTCAATAGAAGTGAAATATATGCGCGCATTTTCAATATGGTAACCTACAGACTAGCTGCACTTTAGCGAATTTTTGCTAGGAATTTTTCTGAATAGTGTCGTGGCGAATTATGGTGTTCGACGACTTTTCACTCTTCATTTCACTCAAATTTTGCATTTTTCCATAAGAAAACAGTCTCTTAGTTGACCCTGTAAACCCACCATGCCATGCACAGTAGTGAATTTCAATGAGTGGAAAATGATCAAAACCCGCATTTTCACAAGAAACACCACTAAGAAAATCTGTTAAAATGATTATACATAAGTTTAGGATACTGTTATCATCGAAAGCGAGGGCCGTATAAACTAAAAAATGACCAAAACTGGTTTTATTCTTCCAGTTAAAATCGATGCTAAAACCGCATGGTTCAATTTTTACTTAAGAAACCACTAGTTTTCCACGAAAATTTAATAAATACTGCTCCCTAACACAGTGGTACCTCGACATCGACATACGAGATTAATTCGTTCCATGACCTGGCTCGTATGTTAAATTGCTCATACCTCAAAGCAATTTTCGCCATTGAAATTAATTGAAATGCCATTAATCCGTTGCAGCTCCCAAAAAACCACCTCAGCTGTATTTCTTAAGTGTTTGTGAATAAGAAAAATTTATTTACAAGAAGAAACAATTATTTATAAATAACAAATACATATTCTATAAAAACGTAATAAAAGACAAAGTGAAGTGCTTACGGAAGCGCTTAATTTTCGTTACTGGTCTTAGCTTTTTTCGTCACGCTTTGCTCATTTACACCTGTAGACCCTTTAAAAAAACTGTCCAAAGAGGTTTGTTTCTTCCTCCCTTTCAGGAGATTTCGGAAATGAGTTAGGCAAGTTTCTTTAAATAACTCCGATGCACAACCAGTTGCAACTCGGGGTGATTTTTATCCACGAACTCTACAACTTTCTCCCACATTCCCAAGATAACTTCCTCCATCTCTGGCTCCTGTTCAAAACTAATTTTTTGTCGAACCATCGTATGCTTCTGCAAATGTATATCGTGTAACTCCTCGGTTGTGAGACATCTCTCTCATCCACCTCCAGACCCATGGATTTTCCCAGAGAAACAATCTCTTCTACCACTGAAACTTCGGGTTCCAATCCGTCGAAGGCCGTTTCAACTACAATCTCAGGCCACAGCTTCTTCCATGCAGAGGCTAAGGTCCTCGTTGTAACACCCCGCCAGGCCTGATCAATAATTCTTAGGCATATCGTGCCCTTAGCACGATGTTAAAGTGGTCCTTCCAGAACTCTCGAAGGGTAAGGTTTGTGTTTGTGTTCTCCGTCACAGTTGACGTGCCTCAAGGCCGCACCGAAAAATGTGCTTGGTGTACAACTTCTTAAAATTAGAAATCATCTGCTGATCCATGGGCTGCAGGATAGGTGTTGGGTGGTAGGTAGAGAACGTTTATAAACTTGAACTCTTCGAGTAAATCATCTTCAAGATTTGGTGGGTGAGCAAGGTCATTGTCGAGCACGAGAAGGGCATGGGTAGGTTGTTTTCCTGCAGATATTTTTTAACGGAAGGGCCAAACACCAGGTTTATTCACTCCACAAAGAATTTCCTGGTGACCCACGCATTCGGATTCGCTCTCCACATAACTTGCAGATTTCCTTTTAAACTCTCATGTGACTTAGAGGATCTGGGATTTTTCGAATTGTATACTATAAGAGACTTGATTTTGCAGTCGCCACTCGCATTGGCGCAAAGTTCCGTTATGTAAGGCCTATTCGGTATCCTTGCTGGGAGATGTATGCTTTGGATTCCATCAGTTCGGAAAACGTTTTGATGTAAACCTCAGCTGCCTTCAGATCCGAACTTGCTGCCTCACCATGCCTGACGACGGAGTGAATGCCGGTCCTTTTTCTAAAGTTGTCAAACCATCCCCGACTGGCTTTAAACGAGTCTTCCAATTCCTCGTTTGTGGAAGTGTGTGGGATCTGCTTCAGTAAATCACCGTAAATCGCTCGTGTCTTCTCGCATATGATGCTTTATGTTAAGGTTCCTCCTTGAAGCTGCTTCTCTGTCACCCACACCATCAGTAATTTCTCCATCTTTTCATGGAGAGAGGTCATCAACTTCTTCTGTTTAAGCACAGTATATATCATTGATGTGCTATTCCCGTACATCCTCGCCAAGTCAATTACTCGCACATCTTGCTTATGTTTTTCTATGATTTCACGCTTTAATTCAATAGACACCATCTTCTTCTTCGGACCCATGGTTATAAAAATAAATGTGATAATGTACAAAAAGCAAAAACCGCGAACCCAACTTACAAAAATGCTTCGAAAACGAGGGAAACAAGCGACTGAGGTCTAGTGAAGTGGGAGAAACTGTTACAAGCTGTATACGACACTAGCGCGTGCAGCGGTGTAGTGTGCGATTCCTCGTATTACAAATTTTGCTTTCATCTCAAAGCATAGTGTATCGCTCGCTCATACACTCAAAACACTTTAAGGCACTCGTATATCGAGGTACTTTATTTATTTCAATTACGTGGAAAAGTATTTTGTATGTTCATTTCTCGAATGAACTGAAATTCAAAAATGCTTGTTCATTTTTCTCATAAGTTTTCAAGGAATTTTTAAATCTTCAAAAATGACTTTAAAGCGCACGAGTTTATGGTCTAATGCATGATCAAAATATACATATGTATATATATTTCTACGTTTAAATCAGCAATCCATGAGTATTGTCTGGGGAAAGGTATTGGATGGAGAAACTGGTGAGTTTTTCGGGTTTTTAGGCCGTCATAAAATAGAATTGCTTATTTCTAGAAGCACGGGGGAGGGCTATTTCTAATATTCTAAATTCTATTTTAGGATGGCCAAAAAAACCGAAAAACTCAACAGTTTCGAGGAATGGCCTCGAAAGTCTATCTCTATTGATATGACTATTGTTTTTGAACTTTGTCAAAATAATTTCCGTTGCTCCAATGAACAATTGAATGCTTCAAAGCATAGTATCTGGACTAACAAACTTGTCTAAATTGAGGCAATCGATTAGTGATTTGAGCATAGGTTAATTTTATCTGAAGTTGTTAACATTATGATAATGTTACTGATAAAAAATTTAACATCATATTTACCACGCAAAGCATTTCATAAGCGTTTGGACTAGTGATAAGACTATATTACCTGTGGAGGAAATGTTCGGAAGTGTCTCGTGATCGGTTTGAATTAACTAAATTGCCAGTTTGACGATGCCACAACCGTCCTTTTCTGTATCTGGAGCAGCACGACAGTTTTCTCATGGTGTGTATTTTTGTACATAAAATTCTAACGGTACAAAGCCGTTTTGGCCAACAATTTTCTTGTTTTCCATGTCTAAACAGTGCTTCTGCGTAACTTTACTACTATGATAAGGAACGGTTTATTACATATTATGTTGTCGTCAAGACGCAATCACTGCACTCGGAACGTTTATTGCTAAACGATATTTAAGGAGCGTAAATTGCGAAATATTTGGCAAATAATATATAGAGCAATTAGAAATTGGTGTCAGTCAGGGTGCTTAGAAAAGACAAAAGACTACATCTCAAGAAGGGCAAAAGTGTAACAAAACTGGCGTTTTTCAAATAGCTATTGTTTAGTGGGAAAATTTTCCAAACACATACTTAAATTTTTTATTATAAGTTTTATAAGAAGAGATTGAAGGGCGAACGTGTAGTTGCTGGCAGAAAGTTAGTGTTCACTGATAAAAGTGATGTACTTTAGTGTTTTTCCCTATAAAATGTCTGTCACAAATTGGGGCGTTACTGTATCAAAAGCTGGTCCCATTCTTTACATTATAGTTCTTTTATAAACCGTTCCTTGCAAAACCAAAAAACAAGGATTGTAGAGAAGTTTGTTTAAACACCAACTAAACTCAAATTTGCAACATACAATGATAAAATATCTAGGTTATGGAAATTTTTGTCCGATTGCTTGCAAATCGGAAATCTTATTCAGAAAACGACCCACATTTTCGTTGATTTATTCAGTAGAATGACATTAAACTCTACACTATTAGTATAGTTGTAGTGTAAATTTACACATTGTGGCTCTATAAATCAAGGTATAAAACAGGTTTTTTGCTGTCACAAGCAAGCACTCCCATGACCGGTTTCGGATCCATTAGCCATTATCAGATTACAAATGATACACACAAAAAACATGTACTTTAAACTCCTTGAACTATTTTCAAACTATAAATCATGTTTTTGTAAATGCCCCAAACAATCGATTATTGCAGTTAGAGGCCTGAAAACTGTCCCAGAGAAATGTCGCCCACTTTGAATCACTCGGTATACAAAACGTTGTCAAAATATCAGTTCTCGAAAGTGAACTATTTGAAGTCTCACCAAAAATTACTGTGAAAGTTTATTTAGGTATAGTAAGTCCTGGATATCAGCACTTGAAATAATCAGAGCTGTATAATGTTCCTTATTTACTTTAACACTAAGTGTTTTGTATGATTTCTTTGATTTATTTCATTTTAAATTAATTTATTTTTCGTTACCCGCTTGCCCTGTATGGATTAAAGCTGCTACTTAATTTTTATCGGGTTGAATTTTTTTTCTTTATTCCTGTTTTGAGAAGCGGTGTTTCTTTACTACGCGATTACTCTAAATTCATTTTTAATGCTCTGACTAGAAAACCAAATTATTTTCCTGTGATCCTAACAGATTATTGATAGAAAATTTCTGTTTTAACCATAAATTTAACGTAACTCTTGATAACAGGTAGCTATAATTTATTATGGATCATTTCCATATTTATCTTGTAGATATAATATTGTGGAGCTAAATTGTATGTGTATTTAAACATGCAACAAATTATTTCGTGTTGATAAAAGTAGCTTTATGCTTTATTTTTATGAAACACTTGTTATCTTCAGTTATTTAAGAACAATTATATGAAAAAGCCATCGACCGGTCATAGAACTATTACTTTTCAAATTAAAGTAAGTATGATCTTTCGCATCTTGAAATATTTAATTTGGAAAATTTTGGAATGAAAAATAAGCAACAAATGGAAAGTGAAATTAATTTAAATCAGGAATTAAAGTTTTAAAACTAGCTTGAATACGACTTATGGTTGATTATTCAAAAGTGATTTTATTGATATGAATTTTTTTTGCTAACGATCCATGATAATCCATTCTATTTTAGTAATTCTAATTGATAAATTGTTAAAACATTAAATGTTTTCAATTGCATATTAATAATAGCGTTAAAATTATTTATTCTCATCGACAGGGACATAAGTTGAATAATGCCGATTATACCATGTATTATTTTTATTACTCAGGTTTTTTTCCTAAAATAATGGAAACATATAAATTCCTAAAGTAATTGAGCAGGGAGATGAGTCATTTCCAATTTAAATTATTATTGTATTACGTTAAATCAGTATCTATACACTCATTGAAAATCAACGAATTAAAATAAATGATGATCATCATTCATGATCACCTAGTGAGAATCAATCGCTAGGATTCTTATCACGTATATTTTTCAGTTGAATCCATATCTCGGTGTCCGTTGTTATTGTTAAGTTGATTATTGTCGAAAAATACTATATAGCCGATAGCAAGAAGAGCTTTTTGATTATAGGTAGTGGGATTATTATTAGATAGTCCAAGTGCTTCGAGATTAAAGGAAATATCCTTATAGACTACACACTTGAAGGTTGAAAGAAGACAAACACTCCAGATATATTTAAAGTGAAATCTAAGATATCAATGTCTTTCAATGGAAATTTCATCACTATTGTATTGACTCTTGCACAACATGTCTACTTGAAGATACATGGACATGACACGGATTTTCGGAAAAGACTAATCGCATACAGAGTGATCGGACTGTTCGATTACATTTACCATTATTGGTTGAGATTAAACACAAAAGGATGTTAATTTCGAAATGAGATCACGTCTTTTAAAAAGCAAAAACACAAATTAGCATATCTGCCAACAAATCAATCAATCGTTTGATAAGAATAAATCAGCCTGGATTATAGAATTTATAAAGTTTTTAATATCGATGCGCCCATTTTAGGGTTAGTACAACTAGAATGATTAGATGGATACTTTTTTATATGATCTCTCTGTTACTGGTGTTGCATGCAGTAAACCGCAACCGACATACTCAAGTAACAAATATAATTTAATACGTTTATAAGAAACCACAACTTATTAGTTATATCTAGGTTTGATTAACCTTAGGTATCATTCAATTAGATCAGCATTTTCAACAACTCAATATAAGTAATTCAGAAAGTTGTAAAGATTCCATTTGAGTTATGTTATTAATGTTTATTCTGATCAAAAATGAGTTGTAAATTTAGTCGATTTGGTTTTCATATTCCTCAAGATGAGTGTTTTGTGTTCAAATATCCATCCATTGTTTCAGGTTACTAAAAATATGAGTATCGTTTCTTTTCTAAAGTGGATCAAAGTGACTACCAGCAAGACTTGGTTAGCTATGATAAAATCGTAATTTTCAGCTCTATTTCTTTGATTGGGCAGTTCAGTTTATTGCTTATATTTTTCTTATTTTCACTTTTATTTTGTAAATACTAAGATTTTTTCAGTTCAATTAAATTCAACGTAAATAATTCATTGATTGTGTTGTGCATGATTTGATGGAATAGAATGGATGAATATGATAGTTTTTAGCACATGGTAACTGCACATCTGGACCAGTTTAAAATACATCTAACCAAGCGAGTTGGTGAAATAAATTCCATTCACTAACGATTTAAAAGTTTGATGTGAAATCGATCGGTGAAACCGATTTGCCATTGACCTTGTCTAACTTCGGCTTGGAACAATCGCTTGTTTTGTCTTTTAACTTAATCTGGGTTCATGGTTAAAGAATCATGTCCAGATCGCGCCAATGTTCACGGTTTGCTGTTTAACATTTTTGAATAATGATGCCATGACGAGTACCAAGTATGTGGTTTAGGCCAGATCAATCTCTATTGATTTATGAGCTAGCGATCAATCTTTCATATAACCTCATCTGGAAGATTGATTTCGCCAGAACGGTGTGTGAAAGTGTTAATGATGAAAGGAAAGTGCATATCAATCGTTAGTTGTCGTTATCATTGCAGTTTGTGCATTCCCCTGATAAGCAACTTAGCTTTCAACAGAACTGTTGCAAGATATAAATACGTTTTTTTAATTAGTTTTAGTCTTGCTATCTGCAAACGATATTTTCCGATTTATTTGTCCGTTTTACTAATATTTGCGTGAAAAAAATTAATAGAATTCAACTGATTCTATTGGCTCATGTTTGGATATCATACGGTGGGAAATCCGCTTCTATATCTGCTCAAATGACTTTAGAGTGACTAATTTATATGGGTTCGTCAGAGCGGGCTTTGCGAATATTATCCGATATCTACTGTAAATATTAAGAAATAGATCGATTATCCATAAAAATATGTCTGCCTTGCTAACCAAATCACACGGTATGATCAGACAAGGCTGGTTTGTTTGTTATACCGAGTGTCTGAAGAATAAAGAACTTATGTATACAACGTGGAACAAATAGTCTTTTGAAAATCCGAAACTTTTCAGCCACGAGGCGCAACGTGGATAAAAACTACAAAAAGTTTTTTTTTTCTAAAATGAAGTGAAAAACTAAATCCAAAATTGATCGTTGGTAGGTTTACTATTTTTCTTAAAAAAAAAAAACGACCTTAAAAAAGAAAAATTTATTTTACAATATATATTTAGATCTTTTAAAAACGCCAGCAGTCGTCTAAAACTTCCATTTGGAAAATTTACCATTAGATAATAACTGCCTGTTGGAGTGTGGTGGCAAAATATAAATATAATTTAAAGAATAACATTTATTTCAAAAGAAAGCACGTCAGAAAATAGCATCATCAGCGGCAAAATTAGAAGTTATTTAAATAAGTTCTTGTTTTAGTAACAAGCTTGTGCTCTATATACAAAATCTAATATTTGCTTTCTCGCCTTCTACCTCAAATATTCACAGCTATGTCTCTTAGTTGAACTCTCGATATGTTCAATTGACCATTCACATTTCAACAATTTTAAATATCTTTTGTTAAAGCTGTCAATAAAATTCACTATTCATTCTAGTCATGAAATATCCTGGATATTATTGTTGTATCCGCTTATCAATGCTTCCTTTGCTAAATTAGGGCTTCATTAAGCACTAGATTGTTTTTATTATTGCATATTAAATCATGGTTTACTCTTGTTTGGCAAGTAAAGAAAGACGACTACTTAGAATTTTAATTTTGCACGCTTAATTTTATAATTGCCTTTCGCATTAAATTTTGCATTGTTTTACAATATTATCTAATTCTTGTCATATTTGGATACTTGCTGTTATCTGTGGGGAAATATTATGAAACATTCAAGAAATCCGCAAATTCATAATTAGGTTGATTGCCTAAAGCTAATTTATTAACGTGTATTAAGTAGTAGTAGTAGTAGTAAACATCTTTATTTCTTAGAAAAGGCTATCGACCTATCGGTCTTTCTGCTTTGGGGACGTGTATTAATTAACGGGAAGATTTCCAGAAATGGCAAATATTTTTAGCAAAAATTCAATCACCGTGATGAAACAAACAGAGTTAAGCATGATTGGCAGAAAATGTGTTTAAATCTATAAATACGTGTCCAAATGTCGAACGTTCAACTCTTCAGTGAGGAATTTAAATTATGCAGTGTAGAAAACGCTTAGCAGAGTAGTGCTAATCTAAGAACAAATATTGCAGATTTACAGACCGAAAGTTTTCAAATAGTTAGCAACTTCATTAAAAAATATCGTTCTGAACTCACTTGACCTGAATAAATAGGTTTCATTTTCTTCATCATATGATGTGTTTTTAAAGATCTCACAATTAGTGCTCTTTGAATAAATTTATATTGTTATAACCCACAAATGTATTCAATGTTAAATAAGCAGTTGAAGTAGTTTCGTAAATTAGATTTGTCACCACATGTTATTTCCATTATGTCTGACTAAATTTCTTTTTATTTACAGTAGCCAACCCACACTTCACCCACATTGTGGGGGTGGATTTGAATCAATTTTATATTAAGCGCTTACAAAAACATGCAACAATGAATTAAATGGCCATACCTATTAGTAACTATTTACAATTACCTAATACATGCAATCAGACGTCGCCTATTTTTGTAATACCATTTGAACATGTTAATCTATCTTTATCTGTGTATTTAGGGATACAAATTGATATCTCTAATCTAATCATTTTTTTTCATTTCAGCTGGTTCCTTACAGTATGAAACGAGTTCAAGCTATACATTCCAGCAAAGAACCAACATGAGTCAACGAGATGAAGTTCAAAAATTCGAGCAAGGCCGTATCAAAGTCCTCCAGGAGGAACGTCTGCACATCCAGAAGAAAACATTCACAAAATGGATGAACTCATTTCTAACCAAGGTAAACATATTTTACGTTCCGGCTCTACGCCGTAAATTAATGGGGAAAAAATGTGAATTATGACGAAAGTGTCCTGAGACTCTTAATTTAATGCTGCGGTTAGCACAGATGTCAGCAGCAACTTTTCTACATTTAATTAGCAAAATTGTCATTTTTGTTAAAGTGTTTAACGGTAAGGGAAAATGGTGCTAATCAACTATATAACGATTGCAATCCATAACGCTTACGCGTTAAATTATCTATTTCGGCGGATTAATGGCTTTACTGGTATTTTGGCTTGGCAAAAATAACATTCGTTAAATAATTGCGACTTAGAAAAAATCGAATTTTTTCATTTTTTATTTAGTCTGATTAGTTTTGTTCATTTTAGGTTCGCATGGAAGTAGACGACTTGTTCGTCGATCTAGCCGATGGAAGAAAACTGCTGAAACTCCTAGAAATCATATCGGGTGAAAAACTAGCGAAACCCAACAATGGCCGGATGCGAGTACACAAAATTGAAAATGTGAACAAAAGTTTGGCCTTCTTACACACAAAAGTCAGATTAGAAAGTATAGGAGCTGAAGATATTGTAGATGGAAACCCCAGGCTTATTTTGGGTTTAATATGGACCATAATCCTAAGATTTCAAATACAAGAAATTGAAATTCAGTTGGTAAGTAATTCTCCATATACAAAGTACACAGAATGTGCAGAAATGTACAAGAAAATAAACTCTGTTTAATTCTTTCTTCATTCCCATAGTTAGCACAACTTGTTTCCGCAACTTAAATTAATTATATGTTTAAAAAGCAAGAAAAGAACCATGTTCTATTGGACAAACACGAATGAAATTATCAATGAAACGAATGAAATGAAATATAAATATAAAAAATATATGCTCAATTGTATGTAAAAACGTATATTTCCTCGTTAGAAAAATTTTTTGTACTACACAAACACAAACAATGATTTTCGTACCAACTCGTTTTTTGTTCTCGTAATTAAGTTGTTTATAAAATACATTGACTCTTTCATTTAAAACTCTAAATAATTCTTCAGAATCAACTAAAATGTTGTACTTTTGAAAAGCAACCCATTTTCTTCAGCACAATAACTTCAGTACGCCATTAAATATAGTTATATTCGACATTTATTTAGTTTCTAATCCCATGAAGCAAAATATCAATACATTGAATGCACACTTGCGGTTCTACGGATATTTTTATGTTGAAACGTACAGGAGATTATAAAAATTATATTCTTACACATACATAATGCAATTCCTTTAATTAGAAAGTTTCAAGCGTCTATTTCCTCTATACGCAACACGCTTAGTAAAACGCTGTTATTGGCGGACGATTTTTATGTGTGTGATTTTGTAAGCACGAAGATCTTATTAGACTTTTCTAAAATTTTATCTTTGTCTCCTAGGATGAAGAAAATGAGAGTTCCGAGAGAAAGTCCGCGAAAGATGCTCTCCTTCTTTGGGCACAACGAAAGACTCATGGTTACAGCGGAGTCGAAATCAAAGATTTCTCCGGCTCTTGGAGGACAGGGTTGGGCTTCAATGCCCTCATCCATGCCCACAGACCCGATCTTTTCGATTTTAATAGTTTAGTTGGAAATAAAAACATCGACAACCTGAACCATGCCTTTGACGTAGCCAATAATGAACTGGAGATACCCAGCTTGTTGGATGCTGAAGACATTGATACATCCAGACCAGACGAGAAAAGTATTATGACCTATGTAGCTTCATATTATCATACATTTGCCCGCATGAAGAATGAAGAGAAGAGTGGCAGAAGAATTGCAAAGGTAACAAATATTTAAAGTTAGCAATGAAAATTTCATCTAAAGTTTGACCTCAAATAACTGCGAAAGAACAAATGGCCTCTAACAACATTCGAGAGTTCACAGTGACGAGAAACCTTAAAAAAATTTTGTTTTTTCACAGATCGTAAGCCAAATGGTAGATGCTGATAAAATGAAAGGCAACTACGACCATTTAACCACAGACCTATTGGACTGGATAAATTTGAAAATTGTTGAATTAGAAGACCGACAGTTTCCCAATACTCTAGAGGGAATCCAAAGTCTTCTATTGGCATTCGGCCAATACAGAACCCATGAAAAACCACCAAAGTACAAGGAAAGAAGCGAAATTGAGGCTCTTTACTTTAACATTAACACGCAGCTGAAAGAGTTACGGCAACCCATGTTCAACCCAGCGGATGGGAAATTGGTGCAAGACATCGAGCGAGCATGGGATGTGTTGGAGAAATCCGAACACAAAAGGGAAGTGGCTTTAAGAAATGAACTGCTTCGACAACAGCGCTTGGAACAGCTCAACTATAAATTCGAGAAAAAGAGCATTCTGAGAGAAGGGTATTTGAAAGAGATGATTCAAGTGCTATCAGATCCTCGATATGGCTCCAACTTGGCCCAAGTAGAAGCCACTGTAAAGAAGCACGAAGCAATAAGCGCGGACATTTTGGCTAGAGAAGAGCGTGTGCATGACCTGACTCAAATGTGTAACGAACTGACTCGAGAAAATTACCGAAATTCCGACAAAGTCATAGCTAGAGAAGCCGAAATACTGCAGCAATGGAAAGATCTCATTGCGCTTCTAGAAAAACACAAAGCTAATCTGAACAGAATGGGAGCGGTTATGGCCATCCTTCGGGAAATTGAAACCACTCTAGCTAGCATTGATCAGTTGAAAACGGACCTATCATCGACAGATATTGGAATTCATCTAATGGCAGTAGAAGATTTATTACAGAGACACTCGCTTCAAGAACTACAAGTTTCCAGCCTAGGTGAAAGCGAGCGAAAATTAATTAGGTCCGGAGAGCAAATCGCCGCTCAAAACCCCAAGGAAGCCGATATTGTGAAGAAGAAATTGGCAGATCTTTCAATAGCCTATCACGAGCTTAAGGTAAAGCCCATTAAGTTTCCCTGATATACAGTAGTTTTCATTCAATTTTCAATCAATTTAGAGCGTAAGTGCCCAAAGAAAGGCCATTCTGGAAGAGGCACGAAATTTCTACCAGTTCATTCAAGACCAAGAAGATGAAGAAGCTTGGCTCATTGAGAAGCAGAGGATTTGCCAAGCTGGAATCACCGCCAAAGACCTTAGAGGGGTGTTATCGTTGCAACAGAAGCACAAAGTACTGGTGGATGAAATAAAGCGCAGAAGGAATAAATTCGATCAACTCGGAGCTACAGGAAAGCAGCTGATTAATGAAAATCATCCAAGGTAATTAAGTTTTCTGGTTTTTCACACTGACATTCACTGTAACCTTGTACGCCGTTCGAACACTTGTAGAAACACATTCAGACAGTTAAAAATTTCATAAACTTTCCAGAGCTGTGGAAATTGATCAACACATGGACAGGAACAAAAAAGCGTGGGAACTTGTCGAAAAACTAGCCCTAGAAAGGACAAAACAGCTCCAAGATGCTGCAGAAGCCTATCAATTTTATGCTGATGCCAACGAGGCTGAGTCTTGGTTTTTGGAAAAAGAATCAATTCTAACTTCAAAAGATCTCGGCTCGGACGAGCCCAGCGCTACTGCTTTATTGCAAAGACACAAAGATCTGGAAGGCGAACTCAACGCATATCAAGGCGATATTCAGAGTCTAAACCAGCAGGCCAGCCGACTTATTGAAGTGGGCATTTCCAATCTGGACTTAAATGTTGAAGTGGATGTGGTAGAGAGCATGGAAGACATCCAATACGAAACCAGGTATTTTACTCACGTTTTTTTATTTTCCAGCGACAACTTACTAATCAACGAATTATTTATTCTGCAGAATGATCGCTACTGAAGTATTGGTAGACGAACCAGTGGAAAAAATTGAATACCGAAACATAGTTGAGGAAAGAAAAGTGCCTCAGGTTCGAGCCTTATACCAATTTAAGGACCACGGCCTTACCATGGTTAAAGGCGAAGTTATGTTCCTGTTAAACAAGAGCAACCCAGATTGGTGGTGCGTGAGGAAAGCGGATGGAACCGATGGCTTTGCTCCAGCCAACTACTTGATTGAAATTGAGCCGAGAATAATTCAAGTTACTGTACGCAAGCCTGAAACAGTCAAATCCATCCAAAAAGTGAAGAAAACGCAAATGGTGAAAACCAAAGTTCCAGTCAAAGTTCGTCGGCCTCGACCCGCTAAAAGGAAGATGGATGATAACAATAGTGTACCAAAAAGACAGAAGCAACTTAATGATACATATGCCAGGCTCAAAGAAATGGCAGTTTTAAGACGAGCTTTATTGGAGGATTCCATACGATTGTTTAGCTTCTATCGGGAATGCGATGATTTTGAAAGATGGATCAAGGATAAGGAGAAGTTGCTGGCTGTTGAAGATCCCAACGATAGTGTTTTGCAAGCTAAGAGGAAATACGAGGTAAATGTCACAGCTACTACTTTAGTCATTATTGACATCCCAATAGCTCTTTGTCTTACTGTTCATAACGGTGTTAACTGAGTTATTTTCTTGCAGAAATTTGTAACGGATCTATCAGCTAGCACAAGACGAATGGACGACCTCGAAAGAGAAGTAAAAGAATTTGAGAAACAAAACCACTCTCAAATCAATAGCGTTCGCGCTAGATTCCGTCAAATCCAAGTAGCATGGCAGAAACTAAACAGACTAAAAGCGACCAAAGAAAAGAGCCTTGAAGGTGCCAGTAGTGTTGAGCTCTACAATAAACTTTGCGAAGAAGCTAGAGACTGGATGCTCGAAAAAATGATGCAGCTGGAAGGTGCTGTGTTAGGGCACGATTTGAAAACAGTACAGGCATTGCAAAGAAGACACGACAACCTGGAAAGAGAGCTAGCTCCAGTTGAGGAGAAAGTCAACAAAGTTATGCTGTTGGCTAATGATGTCCAAGGGCAGTATCCTTCAGAGAGGCACAATGTGTCCCAAAAACAAAGTGAAATCGACGAACTATGGGCTAAAGTCAAGGAGAAGGCTATAGAGCGAAGAGCTCGCTTGGAAGATGCCGTGGGACAGCAGATATTCACAAATGGAGCTAAGGAGCTGCTGAAATGGGTGGCCGAAGCTAAAGAGAAACTGAATGCTGATAATTTGGTCAAAGACGTGCAGACCGCTCAAGCATTGATTAAAGATCACCAAGACTTGAAAGATGAAGTCGAAACTAAAGACGACGAGTAAGTCTAAACTTTTTTACTCACTTCTCATTAAAAATTCTTCAAACATTTTATACGATTCATAACAATGATTAATTTTTGCAGATTCAAACAACTTATTGATTTGGGACGCAAACTTCTGAAGACGAATCCAGAACTTCACGAAGTTAGAGATTTGATTGATCGTCTCGAGGCCGAACAAGCTGCAATCGCGCGAGGATGGAAAGAAAAGGAACATTGGCTGCAGCAATGCCTTCGATTACAAGAATTCAATAAAGAAGCCGATAATATTGATGCGGTTACCTCAGCTCATATGGCCTTTTTGGAGTTTTCTGATCTTGGCGTAAGTATATTACACTTTTCTATGGATATCACCTTTAATAAACTCAATTTAAAATTTTAATCTGAAGAAAATATGTAAAAGGTAATATTGTGTTTCATTTCTCTTTTATATTATGTTTATTGATTGCCTTTTACATTTTTAAATCCCTGTCGAAAATTTCAATTGATTCCGTGTGGATACAGGACAAGGTTGACCATCAATGAAAATTAATTCCAGAATTCGCTTGATGAAGTGGAAGCCTTTCAAAAACAACATCGAGCATTTACTAACACATTGTCAGCACAAGATGAACGACTTTCTGCCTTTGCAAAGCGTGCAGATGCCTTAATTAGTGAGCAGCATTATGATAGCCAAAGGTAAGAAAAAAGCTAAAAAAATGCAGATCTGAACGATTTGAGAATGTTGCTGGTCATGAACTTGCTGTTCATTTGAAACCAGTCTCTTCATTAGTGTAAAAGATTCTGCAAATATTTATCAAGTGCTGTGATAACATTTCCGATTATTATCTTTAAAACTACAGTACTTTTATTATTTTGTTGTTAATTTTCTCCATCTCTGCAGCCATTGCGATCTTACATAGATATAAAGTATGCAAAAACAACTTTAGTTTGAACCTACTTTTTACGCCGAAACCCATTTCCATTGAATTTGAAATCATAATTTTTCTACAGCATTGCAAATCGTCGTGATCAAGTACTTGAAAGGCGACAGGCGGTGAAAGCTGCCTGCCAACAAAGAGCTAACGCATTAGATGCAGCTAAAAATTACCAGGAATTCTGTGCTGAGGTCCATGATCTGAAAGTGTGGCTGGCAGAAAAGCAAAAAACCGCCTCCGACGAAAGTTACCGCGATCTGAACAATCTTGAACGCAAGCTCCAAAAGCACGAAGCCTTTGACAGAGAGCTACGAGCTAATGAAGGCCAGTTACGCAGCGTTTCGAAATTAGGCTCAGCTCTGATTGCTCAAGACAGTCACCACAAAGACGATGTGGCCGCTATTCTTCAACAGTTAAATGACTCCTGGAAAAACCTTGTGGGAGTCTCGTTAGAAAAAGCAAAACGCCTGAAACAGGCAGAGGCCCAAGATAGCCACAATGCTGCTGTAGACGATGTTAAAATCAGAATTTCTGAAATTGGGGATAACCTCAGAAGCTCAAACGTTGGTGTAGATCTTCGATCGTGTAGAGACTTGCTAAAGAAACATGAAGCTGTAGAATTAGAAATGCATCAAGTTGAGACAAGGGTAAACGACTTGGGTAAGTTTCGTTTTGCAATTGCTGTCAATCAATAAATTTCACTTATATTTTTGCTCAGTTACTCAGAGCCATGACATGAGCGATGACGGCCACTTTGACTCAGAAGCCATACGCAACAATGCCTTGGCCAGTTACCAAAGGCTGAAGGAATTGGAGGGACCCACCAAAGCTCGGCGCGCAGCATTAGAAGAAGCTCTGCGATTTTACAAGTTTAGTTTCGAAATCGACTCAGAAATGCAATGGATCAAGGAGCACATGCCTCAAGCCACATCCGAAGAAGTGCCCAACAGTCTACATCAGGCTGAAAGTTTCCATAAAAAGAACAAAAAATTACAGGCCGAAATTGTTGGACATCAACCTGTGGTTGATAAAGTTTTCGAGCTTGGTCAAAGTTTGGTTGATCAGAGACATCCTGAGAGTGCCAATGTAAGTTAGATATCCAATAGTTGATATTTTTTTAAATTATAAAACTTTTGCATTGATTGTTTTCTTTTGATTGATTTAAGTTAAATTAAAACCATTTTGTTGCTTTTTCTACTAGATCAAGAGATTGTGTGACGAACTGCGGTCCGCATGGGTAGGGCTGGAAGAAAGCGCAGCCAAAAGAGCCACACAACTGGACTTGTCCCTTAAAGCTCAACAGTACTTCTTTGAAGCGAGCGAAATTGAATCGTGGCTTACTGAAAAGGCAAACATTCTGGACAGCAATGATTATGGAAGAGACAGAGATTCAGCCACCAAACTTTTAACTAAACACAAAGTAAGTTGAATTGTTATTACTTATTGTTACAAATTACGAACGCAGTTTTCGGTTATGATTAAAAAGTGTTTGGGATTCGCGCTGTTGAGACTATTTAAAATTCGAAATTGTTTCAGGCTTTAGAACTTGAACTGGATACCTACAACAATATTATATCCGAAATGGGACATGGGGCTCAAGCCATGATAAAGTCTGGTCATCCAGAATCGAAGCTGATAGCGGAGAGGCAATCCAGTTTGGAGCATCTCGTTAGATTGCTCCAAAGGAAAGCTGCCATTAGACAACACAGGCTGATGGAATCGTTATTTGGACACGAGTATTTTGTTGAATCTGGAGAATTGGAATCCTGGATTGCAGAGAATGCTTTGCAAGCATCGTCGGCCGATTATGGTCAAGATTACGAACATTTATTGGTATTTTGTTAAACTGTTTGGCATTTTTCGTATGCTAAAATACATTATTTTTAGCTTTTGAAGAACAAATTTGATGATCTAAAGCACCGGATCGAAGCTGGATCGGAACGATATAATCAATGTGAAACTCTGGCTCAGAAACTTTTGGCTAACGAAAGCCCATACAGCACAGATATTCAAAATAAGCAAATCCAACTCGAGTAAGTCTAGGAAGTCTTTTTATGTGAACCTAAACTAACTGAAAATTACTCCTTATATCAAACATATGACCTGTGCATGGTAACATTTTTCAACAATCTCTTTATTATGCACATTTGCACCATTCTATTTGTGAAACTAATGCGTAAAGACTCACAAGATCAGCAAATACGGTGAAACATAATCTTTTTTGTTATTTAACTTCATAATTTACTCATTTATCCGTTTCACAACTATATGTAAACTGTACTTATGTTGTCTTTGTATGATCACTCTCACAAAGGTGTTGGAACTAACTTGTTTTAGAGATGATAGTATCCCTTCAGAGGCGTGCCGTGAGGTGCAGGAAAAACATCAACGGATCAGGTAACTGTACATTAATTGTTATAACCAAAACATTCTAACACAAACATTACTAAATTGCATATTCCCCGTTGCGTTTGTTGCAATAATCAAAGTTTTTTTAAATAGTTTATATGCTGAAATATTTTTTTACTTACTTTTATCTCGACGACTTTTCCGTGTCGTTTTGTATTCCTTCATTAAACAATTTATTGGACAGCTCGACAGTGGTTATTTTTAACTTGAGGATTGAGGATTATCATTAATCATATATGAAAGGAAAATTAAACATACGTTCTAAGAATTTAAGGTGATTTGAAAATTATTGATGGCTTGCCAATATAAACTCTCTTCGCACAATGCTTTAGTTCAAAATCTTATATTTCTGAATTATGCTTTCAAAAATGGAATTTTTGCCGGATTGGGACATTGGGTTTGACGAGCGAACTATAAAGGTCAAAGATACTTAAAAATATCCTTCATACATAAAATCAACTGTTAATTCAGGAAAAAACGAATAAAGATATTTTACTTCAAATGCGACCCCGAAATATTTGTGAAAAACACATTAAAACAAAGCAAATAAACAGTGCGTCCATTCGTATAAAAGTTATGTATAAAGCTTTCGAATTACATCTCTATTTTAACACCTGTTTTGGTATTTTACTTTATTATTTCATTGGGTTTCACCAAACAAGCTTGAACTTCAAAACTTCGACCACATTTATGCTTAAGTTTCTTAGACACGCACACACACAGAAAAATTGCACAAATAGGCACAAATCGACTAAAAGTAGTCGATAGTAAGCGAACATAATTTAAGGATTAGAAATGAAAACTGAGAACATTGCAGACGCTGCAAAAAGCATGAAAACAAACCGCAACTTCAAAAAATACTACCAAATACCAAAACATGCATGCTCATTGACTAGACTTAAGAGTGCCAAAAAAAGCATAAACATCTTTCCAAATTGAAGTCAACAGTTCTCGAATACCCAAATAAAAATTTTGCAGTTTTCACTAATATCAATGATTTTCCATTATAGACAATCATGGGATAACCTGCACGTCCAAATTAAAAATCGAGAAGAACGCCTGAATGCGGCTGGTGAAATTCACCGTTTCCACCGAGATGTAGCTGAGGCATTGCAGCGCATCCAAGCAAAAATTGCTGCTTTAGGAAACGATTTGGGTCGCGACTTAAACTCAGCCATTGCACTATTCCGCAAGCACGAAACCTTCGAAAACGAATTGGTTGTTTTAGAAGCACAACTGCAGTTCCTTGTTGAAGATGCCTCAAAGCTGCAAAAAATTTACCCGACAAATAAAAACAAGATTCAACAGCAGCAAGCTTTGGTGGTTGAGGCTTGGAATGGCCTAAAAGAACGCGCAGATTTGCGTAAGGATCAACTTCAAGCCAGCGTCGATTTGCAGAAATTCTTGGCACAAGTGAGAGATTTGACCAACTGGGCGACGAACCTCAGATTATCTTTGACCGCGGAAGAGCATGTGAGGAGCGCTGCTCGAGCTCAAGTGCTCAAAAGCGAACACGAAGCTCTGAAGGGTGAAATTGAAGCCAGAGAAACCGATTTCCAAAGTGCAAGCGATAATTTGGCTGCAATGGAACAAACTGGCCATTATGCGGCAGCTGAAGGCGTTGAAAGATACAAAGTCTTGATCCAAGAACGTGAGAAACTCCATACCGCTTGGCAGCTCAAAAAGATCCATCTAGATCAGCTATGCGATTTGCACATTTTCCTGAGAGAAGCGAAGTTATTGGAAGATGCCACTAACGTTCAAGAAGCTGCGCTAAGTCACCTAGATTTTGGGGAAACTGTTGAAGAAGTTGCCAACCAACTAAAAAAACATGATGCCTTTGAAAAACTAGTGGTTCACCAAGATAAAAACCTGGAAGCTTTAATTCAATCTGGAAATAAACTTCTTAATCAGAACCACTATGCAAGTCAGCAAATCGCCCAAAAGCTATCAGAGATTCAAGCGAAACGCAATCGCATCCACCAACTTTGTGGGCAAAGAAATCAGCTACTTCAAGATGCGCTGTTGTATGCTGAATTTGTTAGAGACGTAAGCGAAGCAATGACCTGGATCGCAGAGAAACAGAAAAAAATGGACATTGAAGGAACAATGAATGAGAACATTAATTTGGAGGAAAAAATCAAAATACTCCAGAAACACCAAGCTTTCCATGCTGAGGTAACTGCCAACATTAGCAGAATCGAAGAAGTCCAAGGTAACGGGCAGAAGCTGATTAATAAGCGACACAAGGCCAGTCCAGAAATTCAAAAACAACTCAATGACCTGCAACGAGTATGGGCGATGTTCATCCAAGAAGTTAATCTTAGAAACCGAGGACTTGAAGAAGCTCAAGATATCCTTGCCTTCACCAACTTGCTTGAAAAACTCGAAGCTTGGATCCGAGTTAAGGAAGTTATGATTCAAGCAGGCGACACTGGAAGAGACTATGAACATTGCCAACTTCTTCAGCGCAAGTTAGACGATGTCGACACTGACATGAAAATCGATGACGCTAAAATTAAAAGCATCAGCACTTTGGCTGCAAAACTAGCAAGGCAAGGCCAAACCGGAGTAATCGAAAGACGCGATGCTTTCATAGCCAAGTGGCATTCGTTGCAAGGCGCCTTAAACAACTACAGAATGAAGTTAGCTGCAGCCTTAGAAATCCACTTGTTTGACCGAGATGTGTCGGATACGATAGAACGCATTCAAGAAAAATGCAAGTCAATGGAAGTCGACGACGTTGGGAAAGATCTGGCCGCGGTGGAACTTCTCCAAAGAAAGCAGGATGCATTGGAAACAGAAATTTCAGCAGTAGAATCAAAGGTGCATAACGACCATCAAGTCGTTGCTGTGGCGCTTAGTCAAAAGTATCCTCAGAACGCAAATCATTTAGAAGAGAAACTCACAATAGTCCAGTCGTTACTGATCCAATTAAATGCAGCAAAGCAGGCAAGAAGAGAAATGCTGGAACATGCGTATTTCCAAGAGAGATTCAAAGCGGACGTGAAAGCACTCGATCTGTGGGTTAGTGAAACCATAAAAAGAATGGAAGCTTATGATAAGTCAAACAGTATATCTGACGCCGAAGCTCATTTAGAACTTCACAATGAACTGCGCGCAGAAATTAAAGGGCGTTACGATGCCTTCCAGAGCTTAATTCATAAAGGACAAACTTGCCTACAAAAGGACACACCTGCAATAATTGATAATGTTGCAAAACTGCAGCAACTGCAGGCAAGTATAACTAGTGCTTGGGAGCAAACTCAACTCGAACTGGAACATGAATATAACATCCAAGATTTCAAAGAGCAAGCAAATCAGCTAAACAATTGGTTGGCCACTAAAGAAGCCTTCCTTAATAACGACGATGTAGGAGATACTCCCAGAAGTGTTGAAACTCTTTTAAGAAAGCACGCGGACTTCGAAGCCATGCTAGAAAAACAGTTGGTAAGAGTCGATGAAATATCAATAGTGGCAAATAAAATCACCTCGGTAAAATCCAGCTCTGAAGTATCAAGTAAACTGAACGCAATCATTGCCCGCAAAGATCGTTTGTTGTCCAAAGCAGCTGAGCGCAAAGTGATTCTGAATAAATCCAAAGCGTTGCAGCAATTCCTGCATAATGTCAATGACGTGGAAATATGGCTTAGTCAGAAATTGTCCATAGCTGGAGATGAAAATTACCGAGACCCCAGCAATCTCCAAAATAAAATTCAAAAGCATGCCACATTTGAGGCGGAGGTGATTGCAAGTGGCGAACGCATTCAAAACGTTGTAGAAGAAGGAAAAGAACTCATAGCTGCCAACCATTATGCAGCTAAAGAAATCGGTATTCGATTGGACGAGCTAGAAAATGATTGGAAGCATTTGCTGGAATTATCCAACCTGAAACGGGACAGACTTAACGAGGCGTATCAAGCCCTATTATTCAACAGATCCTTGGAAGAATTCGAGGCTTGGTTGAATGACGTTGAAGATCAAGTGCATTCCATTGAAACAGGAAAGGATTTGGCCACAGTAAATACTTTACTAAAACGTCACACAGCTCTTGAAAACGACATTCAGCAACACACTGAAAACTGCGAGCAAATTGACGATGCAGCCGAACAATTTGTTAAAAGCGATCATTTCATGGCCGATGAAATCAAGGAAAGCGCCGATGCAGTCATCACAAGATTCCATCAGCTCAAGGAACCTCTTCAGGTGCGGAGAGACAATTTAGAATCGTCAAGTACCCTACATCAATTCACTCGAGATGTTGAGGATGAACTTCAATGGCTGGCGGAAAGAGAAGTAATCTGTTCGTCGACCGATTTAGGACACAACTTAGCTGCAGTTCAAAGCCTGCATAAGAAACATCAAGTAATAGAAGCAGAATTAGCCGCACGAGAACCGATAGTAGCCAGTTTGGCTTCGAGGGCATCTAACTTGACTAGATCTAATCATCCATTGGCGCATATCATCATGGAAAAAGCGGACCAGGTTAAGACGCAACTGACCCAAGTCAAAGATTTGGCGAGTATTAGGAAACTTCGATTGCAAGATGCGCTTGAAGCTCAGATGGTAAGTTTTAATGTATTGATTTATTTAACCAAAACAATATTTTGAGAAATAATTTGCACATATTTTACAAAATATTTCGCATTAAATTGCAATTTTTCGCCATACAAAGAGGCAAACATATCGTTTACCTTCGTCGAAGTCCGAAGAGGAAAAAGGCGAATACACTAATGCCTGTTTCAGAATGAGATAAAATATCTGTACCTTTTCCTTCTTATTCACACATTAATGGTTCTTCCTTGTCCCACTTGGAGGGGACCACTCTTATAAAATTTACGATTTTGGGCAAAAAAAACTTTTCTAATTAAATCGAGTAATTATTTTTTGAGTGAACTTAAAGCTCTAATTCGTTTGCCTGTAGTCAATTATAAAAGGATTTTCAAAAAATATCAACTACATCGATTTCATTTCTGCCTTTAGTTCTATCAAGAAGTCACTGAAGCACTCACTTGGATAAAAGAGAAACGACCCTTTTTGTCTACCAAAGAAGTTGGTAAAGATGAGGATACCGCACAATCACTGCAAAGAAAGTTAGAAGCCTTAACTTTAGAAGTCCAATCTTTTCAGCCCAATATTGAGAACATTAAAAAGGCAGCTGATAGTCTTATTGAACGCGAACATTTTGATTCTGAGAATATCACACAGAAAAAGGTAGACACTCATTTTATTTTACCATTAAAAAAACATTATACACTGTTTGCTATTTAACTTAAAAAACCTAATACCTAATTAAAACTTTAGACGCAAGTTGAATATGAATTTAACGACCTAAGGAAACTAGTGTCTGAGAGAGAAGTGCGTCTAACTGAAGCCCTTCAATACTTTGGCTTTATTCATGAATGCAACGACGTCCAGGACTGGATGCGTGAACAAACGAACAAAGCGGATTCAGAAGAATATGGTAACGATCTGGAGCATGTGGAGCTTTTGATTCAAGCCTTCGACACTTTCCATGCCAGTTTACTGAACAGTGAACCTCGCGTTCTTCAATGCGTTGAGAATGGCGGTGCACTTATTAACGCGAAGAGCAGTTACAGCTCAGAGGTCCAACAAAGAGTGAGCGAGCTCAAAAGCTCTTGGGATGACTTGATTGAATTGGCCAATGCGAGGAAAGAAGCTTTGAACGGCGCTAAGCAAGTTCACTTGTACGATAGAACTGCTGAGGAAATAATATCATGGATCCAAGAGAAGGAATCAGACCTCATTTATGGCAAGTAGCCAACTGTTATGTTACGTGAAAATATTATAAGCTTTGAATTTTCAGGAGCGTATGTACAAGATTCGGAAGCTATCGAGCAATTGATTCGCAAACATCAAGCACTGGAAACTGAAATAAAAGCCATCAGAGATCGAGTTGACTTCATTATCCACGAAGGTGATAGATTAGTGACAGAATTTCCGGATACCAAGGAGCATATCGATGATAAGAAAGAAGACACGCTTTCGGCTTGGGAAGACTTACAGCTTAAAGTCGAACGGGAAAGGGATTATCTCCAACAAAGTGAACAGTTACAATCCTACTTTGATGAATATCAAGAACTTCTGTAAGTGGAAACCCATTTAAACCACAAAACTTGTTATTAATGAGGATTTTCAGAGCATGGATCAATGAAATGCTGGCTAAAATCACCGCGCCAGATCTACCCCAGGACTGTTCTGAGGCCGAACACCTCATTCTCCGACACAAAGACCACAAATCTGAAATAGACAGTCGGCTGCCGGTATTTTCACAATTCTACAACAACGGAAACGCATTCATGGCTAAGAGGCATCCTCTTTCGCATGACATCGAGGACAAAATCAATATCCTTCAACAGCGCATGGAGCTGTTGATTAACATTTGGCACCAAAGAAGTATCATCTACGATACGAATCTGGACGTTCAACTCTTTAAAAGAGAGGCTAACATTTTAGAGAGTTGGTTAGTTCTTAGGGAGGATATGCTGAGGGATGGTAAAGTTGGAGACAGTATTCAACAGGTGAGATGAGTATTAGTTGTTGCCAAAAATTTTGCAAATCAAGAGCTACTAAATACCGTTTGTGGGTTCGATATTTTTCCATAAAACATCCTGATAATTCCAGGTGGAAGAATTAATTAGAAAACACCGGGACTTTGAGGAAACTGTTAAAGCTCAACAGGATAAATTTGAAGCATTGAAACGCATGACCATACTTGAAGAATCATTTGCCCAGCAACTGAAGCAGGAGGAGCTGGCAAGGAAGGCAGAGAAAGAACGCTTGGAGCAAGAGAAACTGGAGAAACGTAAAAGAGAGGAAATGGACCGGATCAGCAAATTAAGACGACAAGAATCTGGTGAACGAGAACCTCGTTACTCTGAATTTCCAGGTAATAATTAATTTAAAATTTATAACTGAGCAATGCATGGAAGCACAGGTCTTATAATTGATGTTATTTCTTTAAGAAGAACAGCTAAATGGACAATCGTCTCACTATGGCCCGCCTTCAAATGCCAGTCCACGTCTATATGGAGCTACACCATTAAGTCCAACCTCCACTAATACGTCTTACCCGGTTCCAGCTATGAGAGTAGCTTCACCTCCGCCAACCACAGGTAAAGAATTATATTTTTTAGATTCACACTCTTGTATATGAACATGCTATTATTAAACACCCTGTATCTAACAAAAAATGTGTTTTAGGAACTCCTGTTGTTGGCTTAAGAAAAACAAACTCTGTAGCGCAAATGTTTGATAGAGAAAGGATTCGACGTGGATCCGACCACGCAGTAAAGAGAGCAGAGAGCATGAAAGTAGGACCGGGATCGAAGCCAGTGAAAAGAACACCATCATTTACAACCAGAAGAAAAGGCTCTTTCAAGTCGAAAAATCCTTGTAATAAATTGGCAGTTTCACTCTAAAAGCATTGAAATTTAATAAAATGATTTTTTCTAGATGTGGTTTTGCCGCCCGTTGAAGCCGAGGCTTTCTTAGAGCGGAAGCAGAACCTGCTACCAGGATCAAAGCGCGCATCAAACAGAGCCTGGAAGAATTCGTATACAGTTTTATGTGGTCAACTTCTATGCTTCTTTAAAAACAAGGATGATTTTATTGCTAGTAAAGCTAGCAGTGCCCCCCTTACCATTCACAATGCATCATGCTCAGTAGCAGAAGATTACCACAAGAGGAAATACACCTTTAGGTTGATAATAGTGGACGGTTCTGAGTTTTTATTCTCTTGCGGTTCAGAAGTCGACATGATGGACTGGGTTAACAAGATTAAATTTAGAGCTAGATTGCCACCTAGCCAACAGCTATTACATTTTGATGTTCCAAAGGTAAGCAGCTAATTAGATTGTTTTTCTAAATTATATTTACTAATTAATTTACTATATAGGAATCAAATGATGAAATTAGTTCTCAGTCAAGCAGGACATCTAGCCCTGATGTTGCTGACAGTGTAACTTTAAGGCACGAAACCCATTCTAATAATGGTAGTGTGGGATCGTCTCAGTCCAGCAGACACACCTTAGGTAAGACATTTCGCACTAATTCTATCATTCCCACGAAGGATATTCTAACATGACGAATTGAAATGATTTATACTTACTTTCAGTATTTTACCGAAAATAATAAAATTTTCGTTGTTTTCCTAAAGCAGACATTTGAAGAAAAAAGTGAAAACAATAAATCGAATAACCTATTGCGGGTTTCAACAATTAACTGGGCAAATTAATTAACACAACTCCTATAACTACAGGATGTTATCGAATTTACTCACTGTGGTTCAAGTTCTTCAAAATCTTACATTTATAAATATTGCTTCCGATATAATAAATAAACTTGAACCACATTGTGACTGAATTCGTCTCTTTGTAACTAATTTCACCAAAATCTAATAATGAATTTAAAAATTAATTCGGCAGAGAGCCCTCCACCTCCTTTGCCGAGGACAGAACCACCCATAAATTATGCCGCAAAGCGGTATACTTATGAAAACATTGGAAATTCTTATGGTTAGTCTCTCATGCATGGTTTAAACTCAATTTCCAACTAACTTGCACATCCTTTTTTTAACAATTTTTTTCTGGAAAAGGTTTCTCAAATGTTCGAGCCTTGCAAATCTTGTAGACTGCTATACAACCTTGGTTGCGGAAGAAGTTTATTTGAAAGTGTTTTTCTTGTACCTTTCTATATATAAAGCGCTTGAGGTTTCAGGTGTGGAGTAGACTTGACTAGTTGTTTAGCTTTTCATCATTTCTATTATTCGGGCTTTGGATGCTGATTGACCCTTTCTTAAAGCAAGCTTTAAATATATTGCATTTTAGCAGATAGCTATGGAAGTAGTTCGAAGCAGAATTCGTCTCAAAGCTCGCCACCAAGACCAAATTCCGTTAGTGGGCAGGACCAGAAAATGTCTCATCGCATTCGCGAGTTATTTGGCAGAAAGAAAAGAAATACACAAATGTAAGAAATGTTAGGTATATTATGTATTGCTTCTGTAGAACCTAGTTAGATTAAGAAGATTAGTATTGATTTAATTAATAACGTGTAATTGTTGCAACTTATGTGTTTATATAAATGTAGTTTTGTATATAAAGAATGTAATGTTGTGTTAAAGATACCAAATCAAAGTTTATAGAGTATTCTATATATTTTTATTACTTCAAATAAATCCGATTACCATTGTGTTATACTTTTTCCTGGATGCAATTGTTTTGCTAATAAACATTTAAATATTTTTAAATAGTTTTTCTGAGATGAATGTGTAGATCGCATGCAACCGAACAGATTTTTCGATCATTTTCTCTAAGATCTCTTATGATCGAAGTTTATCACTCAAGTAGCGGATTAAGTGATGAATGTTATTTTTTAAACTTTTACAGATTTTTTTCCTGTCTTAAAACAATGCTCAATGTTCTACTCAACCCAAGTTGACGTAATCGCTAATGGCATAGAAAAGCTCAAGTATTCGTGCGTTGGATTTAACATAAGAATGTGGTATAGACTTCAACAAAAATAGATTAACGAGCGGGAAATGTAAAAATTGTATTGATGTGTAGTTTAAAAAAGTTCAAAACTTTATCAAATGAATTGAGCAATATAATACCGAAAAGCTTGCAATATTGCCTCGGAAATATATACTTCGGTTTTGATATGTCGAGTTTTAAGTTTTGAATAAAAATTATTAATTTGTTCGGAATTATTTATTTGACCTCTTGAAGTTGAAATTTGATGTTATAAAACGACATTATCAAGAAAAAAGTTTTCATGCAAAAAATAGTATAAATATTTGGCGGAATGATAATCAACCTACTGATTTTACAAAGAATTAATCAAAATTCACTAAAACATCTGGAAAATGATGTGATAGAACTAATTTAGAACATTTGTGTAATGTCTTAGTCAATGATCCTACTTTTTCATGCTACAATAAAACCGACTTTATTCATAATTTAAAGATCTTTATATTGAAAAGGAACCGTTTTCATACAAATGTGAATAGAGACTTTCCAATATTTAAGTACTTTTTGAATATGCACTTTCAAAAATTCACGTTTACGTGATTCGTTTCACGATTTTCTTTTTCTAACCCAAACCATCATCTTATAGAAACAGGATATGCACGTATACCTAAAACCCACAGAATAGAGCCCCAACTACAAAATAAACCACGTTAACGGACGCAAATTTCATTTTCGTGAACTAACTATACTAAAAAAAGCTGACAATCTTAAGATCAGACACGGAACATACTTAATCCTTTTTTTTGCAATGCAAATTATAAAAATAAACGTCTCTCAGAAATTGAACAAACAGGAAATGGAAGTATGCGGTACAATTGTTTTGGATATGGCAACGTTATCATTTTCGAGGAAATGACTTATTTAAAGAAGTTATAAACCCACTGAAGAACTATTTTATTGAAATAACCCGCAGGGGAAATAACAAAAAACTTAATTTACAGACTGTACTAAACTGATTACTAGCATGACAACTAAAAGGGGGATATCTAGTCTTTGTAGTTGTCGATAACTGCTGGCCTTTCAGGGTAGTCATTATAGAATTCAAAGAAGCCAGCAGCTTTTCCCAATAGGAGAGTCCCAGCAAAAACTCCTACTCCTAAGGCAAGTTGTGCATTGTATTTGCGTTGCTGAGCATCATAGTTAGTTTGCCAACTGCCTGAGGGAGATGGGAGGTCATTATAGGTGCTTTTCGATACCGCTCCATGCGAGGCATATCTTCGGCCAACTGTTAAACACAAGTTGGTTTTAATAAACAAGTAATAAGAACTTTTGTTACGTAAAGTTTGCATGGAATAAGCACATCTACAATGTGCCATTGAGAGTTGACTTATCACTTATCAATATTAAAAATGTTATGTCGTTCCTACCTGGTTTTGCCATAAGTTGAATTAATCGGTGTGGCACCTGCATTTTCAGTGAGTAATTTTAACACAAATTTACTGAGAAGTTATCTTAATAGTTATGCAACAAAAGTAGAACTCCTTTCAACTTGTCAGATGTTGAAAGTGACAGTGGACGTAGATGGGAAAACCTCAAACGCATTGGCGGCGTGTTTCTGCCGAACGTAGAATTGGCAACGTGGAATAAAAATGAAATGTCCTCGCATATATAGGGTGATGCACTTGTAACACCTCAAAACACTACACGCACTTATTTGCTAAACGGGGCATTGCCCAGACATATGTTTTAATTAATGAAGCTGAATTACGAAGGTTTAAGACTATTTCACTTTTACAGCATACGAATGACAATCGTCAATATACAGTGTGCCCGGAAACTGCGGTGCTGCCAACACTTCAGAAAGTAGTTCTAAAGCAAAAATTAGTGGAACAAGTTCCTATAACACCTTTTCGAAAACTGAATAATAACTGATCTACAGGGCGTTTAACTTTAATAAATTTATAATAATTAATTTTTAATCATTTAATACATTTCTATGTATTAAAATACAATTATTGTATACAATTAAATACTTATTACCTAATTAAATATTTAATAAACAGTAATTAATTCTAAGTACATTTGTTTCCATGGCACGCTCTATTAAAACGTTGGAAATAATGTAAAAACAAATGATAGGTTTGGCAAATGCGCCAATTTTTTTGAGCGGCGCGTCATGGTTCACCAGGAAACGTCGTGCCGTTTTTTGATATCTTGGGGGATAAAATGGGGTTAATTTCAGTTGGTGAAAAGCGGTACAAAACGGCATTTTCCCGAAAAACCTACACGAAGCTCCCAGTACTTAGCAAAGTTTTTGAGTACATAATAAAGCAGCGACTAGGAAAACTTGTCGGAAAGTACATACCATCGGATCAGTTCGGATTCAAACATCAACACTCGACTATTCACCCACTCTCCACTCTGACTAACAATATACAAACAACCCACCTAACTGACAGAAAGACAGCTTGCTTGTTTATGGACATTAACAAGGCTTTTGATAGTGTCTGGCATAGAGGCTTACTATACAAACTATACAAACTACACACACCAACATATCTACTACACACCATAAAGAACTTACTAGAAAACAGACAACTACAAGTACGAATTGACAAAACACTGTCATTTTCTTTTTCCCCTGAACAAGGGCTCCCTCAAGGATCCCCGCTCTCACCGTTTCTCTACAATATATACTGCCATGACATATACAATTACAACTTACCAGACAAAAATCAAATCGACAGATCGGCATACATATTACAATACGCAGACGACACGGCACTTATTGTACATGACAAAACTACTGAGAGAGCAGCTCAAAGATTCCAAACAATAACAAACAACACAATTACATGGTTTTATAAATGGAGACTAACACCAAACGCGTCAAAAAAACAACTTCTGCTCACAAACCACAGACTCAACGCTGACTCCCTACAATAAATGCAGACGGCCAAACGACACAACCAAAAAACGACGTAAAATACCTTGGAATCACAATTGACTAGAAACTTAAATTTACTAAACACATACGAAACATCCGAACAGAAACGATAAAAAGAACAAAACACTTTCGCCTACTAACATACAAAGACAAAGGAATTAGTACAAATACCGCGACAAAAATATACAAAGCGATCTGCAGTCCCCTCTTGGACTATGGACATATACTCATGATCAACGGAACAGAAAGGACGAAACGTTATATACAAACAACAGAACAAATTGCACTAAGACTAATAACACGAATAGACACCCCCAAAACCCACTACACAACCCCTCCACCCAACTACTAACCGAACGCACAAACATGACAAAGATTTCGGAAAGACTCATACATCTACAGACAAAATGGACAAACAACGCCTACAACTGGACCATACTGAATCCCCTTTGTCTTACAAGACCAACCAGACAATCCCGCTTCCGTTTCCCTAGATCGACGCTACTCGAACACTTACAAACGCAACTGACTACTGGACAATAAAATAATTTTTTCTTGTCCTTAGAATTAGAAAGTTTATTAAATTAAACTGTTAACCCAGAATAAGAGAACTTTTATCTTTGTTTTTTTATTTAGATTAAGACTATATGTACTAAACAAGGGCAGAAAGACCGATAGGTCGATAGCCTTTTTTAGAAATAAAGATGTTTACTACTACTCTACACGAAGAAAGAATTGTTTGAAATGTGATTTTCTACGAGGCAAGCAAATTATTAGTCGTTAACGTAAACCAAATTACCAAATAACAAAATACCAAAACTTATACTCAGTCCGCGATGAATACAATTTTTTCCAGTTCCTTAAAACAGTTATTATACATCGGCTGAACCAAGTTTTCCAAACGTGTTTCTAACCGATGTTGGTTGTTTTTTGCAAAAACTATTGCACTATCGAGGTTTTTTTCTGCTTTTATGTATTACTAAAATAAACCCACTAAATATATATTTTTTAAATTCCTGTACCTTTTAAGTGACTCGTTATGTTTCCCAAAAAAAATTTAACCACAATGCTTCAACGCGTTTCTCGACTAGTTTTATTAACAAAAATAGCAACGCTCAGAAAGGTATCTAAATACAGGGTGGGCCAACGAAAAGGTCGCACCCGTATTTATGACTCTCCTGGTAGATTTAAAAAATAACGCTCGAACATGGCAACTTTGATTTTTAAGGGGACATCTTGCTGACTGTCATTGCATTGTACAGAGTGTTTCATAAACAAGATACTACGTAACACTTTTGATTTTCAAATGGAAACCTACTAGTTTTATGTTATTTTTCGACCCTGCCAGAAGTTTGCTGTGCATTTGGTATAACATGTCTTATACCCATCTTCACCGGTTTAAATTTTATTTGCGTTTATTGTTGAATGAATGATCGAAGTATTGAACCGTTCGAAAGTATCGTAGATTGCCCTTTCTATGGATATCTCTGACAGATTAGCTAAAACAACGAGTCGCCGTCAAGTGTCAGTAAGGGCTTAAAATATTTTTTAACTTAACTTGTACAACTTTTATTTCAAAAGAAATTCCTGGGTTCCAGTCAATTTTATTGTTTATTATTCAAAACATTTTACAAATACGTTTCAATGTCTTTCTCCACCATCATCAGTTTGTCTAAAATATACATTCACAGTCGTCATTAATTTAAAAACAAGAGCTCTGTTAAAATATACATACTAAAATACAAATTACAAACATATTAAAAAGCATATTAAAATTGTTTGAATCTCTTGGGATATTTTAGATAAACTGATGATGGTGGAGAAAGACACCGAAACGTATTTGTAAAATGTTTTGAATAATAAACAATAAAATTGACTGGCACCCAGGAATTTCTTTTGAATTAAGTTGAAATACAGTCAGGAAAATATACATATCTTTTATTATAAGGAAATTTTCCATTCGGCCTACCAGCAACTTTTCTTCATGGTGTTTTCTGCAAAACTGCGTTTTTCGACCACTTTTTACTCATTCAACTTCACCCTAATTAGTTAGGATTAAGATAATTTCCACAAAATTTTACAGCCTTTCAAAGATATCAACAGAACTTGTTTCCTTTCCATCCAATTTTGTTTCCAACCGCAGTTTTTTAAAATAAAATATGCTTAATAATAATAATAAATAATTTTGAAAGCTTCTGCCTCTTCGGCAACACAGGCACACTCTCATAGTCACGTGACCGAAAATGATCGCCAAGTCACAGAAACCTAACCTATTAAAACTGTACTCTGCTTTTCACTTACCTTTTACATTTACCGTCTCGTGTTTGAATCTGAAGAGTTCTAATCCTGCACGGGCATCAAGGTGCTCCACAATCAACACTTTCAACTTCTACTTAACTTTACGGTCACTTTTTAGCAGTTAAATTTGATAAATGTGGCTGTCACTCTAGTACATGTAAACGTGAAACAATACTGTCATTTCTTTCAAAAGTGTTTTTATTCGGGAAACCCCCGGATGCATACGCCACTGATGTTATTGATTTTTTAATTCCAATGTCGGCTACGGCAACAACGCAATGTCATGTATGTTTGGTTTGGTTGGGTAAAATGTCATCCGCAAGTGTAAATTAAACAAAAATATAATATTGTTGATAAAAATATGTGGTGTCAGCTACTTGTGCATCCTTCCTGGGTGTTGAATAACATAAAGTGTCATCTTACAGGGCTGACAGGTATGCGTTTTGTGTTTAAATTAGCACTCGAACATAATACGCATTTAATGCTTCACCTATTATAGACAATCAATAGTGTGTTTTCCCCATATTTACCTTTGGATTGGTTTAACAACTGAATTACGATGCTTTTCGGTAGTGTTTATCGTGCTTAATATCGTCGACTTGTGTAATTTGTGTGTTTTTTACTTCTTAGTGCTTTAATACACTAACTAGGTCAATATAATTTATATTACTAAATATCAATAAACAGTGCAAAAATATTTTATGCATGCATATATTGGCTGTAGATAGTTCATGATGTAATTTTTTGATTTAAAATTAAAAATGACAGGCCAAAAACATTCCATATTGCAGAATTATACCATTCTATCTCTGTTCTATCGAACCAAAGAAGCAAGCATCCAATATTTGTTTACTCTAATATTGAATAACTTTTTTTCTACTAACTTAGTGTTGCTCACAAATCCATTTTTCATATTATAGTGTATAGGTACTCTTTAACTGTTTTTGAATTTTTTTTTATCAATATACCTATGTATAATAAAATAAAATATAAGTAATGGTTTATCAAGCATCTCTCATAGATATTCAAGGTAATTACAACTTATTTTTTATTTTAATGGTGTTTTTTGTGAATATGTGCTTTTCGATCACTTTTCGCTCATTCAAATTCGCTACTTTTCCATGATAACAAACAACAGCTTAGTATGCACTTCTCATCATACCGATACAGGCAAAAATCATTGATTTGTAAGCTGATGCTAAATATTCGTTTTGGGGAAAAGAGCTGCTAAACATTGATAAAAGAAAAACAGCTATTAACCAGTATTCACCACTAACTCAAACTCACAAGACCTAAAAAAATTAAGCGAACTAACCCAAATATCTACAAAATATGTCGCAGAAAACCTCAAGCGCAAACAACATACAGATTTTTCAACCGCGCCAAATTTTTTTAAGACTGTAGCCGCCATGGTGTTCTTTGTTATCTTATGGAAAAGTAATGATGAGTGAAAATTGGTAGAAACCCGCATTTCCACAAGAAACACCAATAAGAAAAGTTAATAGCAAAGGGATTACCTATCTATAAAGTAAATATATTGCTAACTCGAAAATGTGAGAATCTGACCTTAGAAAATGACCCTGTCTTACCAAAATAAATAGGTAATGAATTTTACGCTCAATTTGAAATTGGCTTGTGAGAGAATCAATTGGCAAAAAAAGTCTTCTTTCGTATTTTCCGGAATATAAAAATTGATGTTCTTGGTAAGTCGTGCTTCCCGAAAACAATCTGTTTTTCGTGATTTAAAGCGTGTTAAAATCGTTGTTAATTTTTTTTAAATAACAGAGTAAATCATCAATGATTTTGCTTAATATGAAAACGGCTTTTCAAGCTCTTGTTGGAATTAGGAATGGAAAAGGTCTTCTGACTTATACTTGATATTTTGAACAAAATATATAGAATTTGAATTAGTATCGTTGGTTTTATTACAAAAATTAATCCCATCCGCAGATGACATACATTTTAGAGTGTCTCAATATTAAATTGCAAAGTACCATATCATCTTTAAATACATTTCCTCAGTCTTGAATGAATATGTGCCTAAGAACACCCTGTAGAAAGAAAACAAAACGTTTTTCAAATCCGGAAAATTAAGAAATTAAATCTAAAATTACTTGTACTAAATCCTCTAGCGATGCGGTAAGTGGATGCACTCCCACTTACCAAACACTCTGTATATACCTTTTTTATTTTAAGAGTTTTCGAGAAAAGTAGTTAGGTAAGCTCTTACTTATCGGATACTACTTTCGTATCTATTTTCTTAAAATCAATTTAAAAACTCAGCTGTAAATTAACTTCGACTTTCACCAGCACCCCAATAATGCATTGTTTAATTTATTGTCTGCGGTTTTTTATTACCACCTAATTAGGAGTTCCAAGGATTATAGTTAAATACATATTGTTAAATTATGCAAATGATTATCCTTTAACATTTTATTTGAAGTTTTTAAATGTTTTCTGAAATGATTCATTTTTAGGCAGCATTGATTAACCTTTTGGAACTTATTACTGCATATTAAAGTTTCGCCTATTTAGTTTTTTTTTTAATTTGAATTTTTATTTCGGTAAATCCAATTTTAGTGACTTCATTGTTTTCGAGACACAAAGAAACTTTCTAACGCGAATAATAGTATTGTATAGAATGGAGTATTTTTGTCAAAGTTTTGGCATGCACTTACATTGTATTTGTTTATTTAAAGACGTGCAAACATCTTGTTTTTAGATTTTGCGTTGACCAATTTGTTCAATTTTGCTTCAAGAAAGTCAGGAAATTGGCGAATTTTCAGTGGATGAAAATCCTATTAGCCAGTTAACGACGAAGGCAAACTTATTCTTATTTACTGACCCGTGTTAAAGGTCACAAATGCCATTCAATTTGTTTTATGTGCATATTTATTATTTTTTAATATCGTTTGTAAACTTGCTTTACCGCTTTTATATGAATCGCTGAACTAAAAAGTGTGATTGTCCTGTTTTTTTTTATCTAATTAATGAATGTTTGGGAATGCCTAATTTACATGTTCTGGTTAACATCTCAACATTTTGGGAAAGCACTTCCCACATCACTTTTGTTTATTGAAGCTAAGCAAAACATGCGTAATGTATGAAAAGCATGGTAAAAATGTCCGAGTTTATTGATTCAGAAATTGAGCTTGATTTATTCGAGCCTGCTCAGGGAAACATTGTTTCCCACATGTCTTTCAACGAAGTTTTATGTTAAAGATCGTATCTCACTCACCAAACACACTAAACTTAACTGACTATCTGATATACTCACTTACATAATACCTGTAAACCCAAATTTTGTTTGTTGTGTTGAGTCACAGTCTCAGCAAAATAAACCGATCGATATCTTTCGATCGGACAGGACCGTACGTCGACCGTGTTTCGAACAGAACCGTACTTACCTTTTTTTTGTGATTCAAAATGTTTTTACGTTTCGTATGTTTGAATAATCTTGTATCAGATCAGATCAATTAAGTAACTCTGCTAAGATAATCTGCGGGAGTCTTTATTTATATGACTTAACTACGTAAGCGATTTTAGGCGCAGATATAAAGAGCACTAATTTGGAATATTTAAAACTGACGCTTAAACAAAATTACCATTTCAATTTTATTATGTTCAATGTTTAATACTTTTATTTCGACCTTCTCCATGAAAACATGTTAGCACTAAATCTGGATTCTTGCTGTCCAAATAACGGTATCATTTTGATAAATTTTTGCCTTAAAATATATTTAATATAACCTGGTTTAAGGTCATTTATTTAAAACTCAGTTTACTTGTGTTTTTGCAATTGTAAAAAAATATTATTATAATGTAGAAATTAGTCAAACAAACTACCCTATAACTACATGAATATTAAACCCAGTATTTAAGTAATATAATATTCTATTAGCTCTATAACTAGTAATTATTACTATTTTAGTAAAATCCAAACAAATTTTAGACATGGTTTAATTAATCAGCAACATGAATATAATGCGAAAGTTGAGGAGCGCGGGAGGCACCGCAAATGCCTCTGCTGCGGAAAATTCAGGAGATACTTCATCATCCCACACTCAACTGGGATTAATGCACCTGAAGAAATTGTTTCTAGAGTATATGCACCCTCCTCAGCCACTTTCCGATCAGGAGAAGGATGATAAGTTATACAACATGTTACCGTTGTTTTGCAAGGTAAAATTTCTGCCTCCAGACTATTTATCCTGGATGTAACCCGGTTGTTTTATAGGTGTTTGGAGCTAGTCCGTCCTGTGACATGAATGAGAAATTCTGGGACATTTTAGCCTTTTGCCAGCAGGTATCTCTTTTAATGGTATCAGAAATCAGAAAGCGCGCTTCCAATCAAAGTACCGAGGCCGCTAGTTCGGCGATTGCTACATTTTTAGAAATAGAAAATTGTGAAGAATCTAGTAATGGTTGGATGCTCTTGTCCACCTTGAATCTATTGGCTGCCGGCAATACAACCTTAATTCAGGTATTAAGATAATTTAATTTCGGCATCGGTAATTTGGTAGTGACTGTGTTCGCAAGTTAATTTAATTTTTCCACTTGATTAAATAAAATGCGAGTGTTATTTTCTAATCCATTCAATATTATACCATGACCAATGTTGTTTCTTGAATGCAAACAATAAAATACGATTTATATTTGTTTAGTAAGTAATTTGTAGATAATTTAAAAACGCACTGGACTGAGGAAATTAGGCTTTGGTTGTGTATCCAAATCCAGATCCAGTCTTACAATTTTATTTACAGTTTTTGGGCTCTATTTAAATTTCCTGTGAAATTGATTGTATTTGTATGTTAGGGGTTTTATGAAAATGTCTGTATACAAGCAAGCCTGCTTTAGAGGTGTGCGCAAAAACTTACCTCCTTTGCATTTTCAAATTGTTGATTCTTTTACTTTTATTTGATGCCATGCCTCATGTCGGTTCAAAAGTTTACGGTTTTTCATTGTTTTTAGGTAATGTCAGAAGTTTCTGTCCCTTCCACTTTAGTGAAATGTTTGTACATTTTTTTCGACTTGCCTGAGATTCCCGAAAAGGAATCTAATACCAAAGATTTTAATAGTGATTTTACACGCCAGGAACGTAGGATTCTGCTTCAGAAAATTTTTGTTCAGGTAAGATTTATGTCTAAGATCAATCCAAGTAACAAAATACTAGATTATTTTTGTGAAGGGTTTTTCAGTAGAGTTTGCAAACTTCCAGATTCCGCATCGGTGAACGGGAATTAGTTTTATTATTAAATAAAAAAAAACGGAGTGTTGCTTTATTTAGAATGTCCAAAATACAAAAATGGAACTGTAAAAACTTTTTTTCAACAAACAACTGTTTCATTTTTCAATGTTTTTATTGTAAACCATTTGTTTTCTTTTCAGCTGCTTGTTCGGCTATGCAGTCATAGAATACCTGCAGAAGAGCTGGCTAAAAAGGACGATTTAACTTTATTATTTTCTGCCATTACCTCCGTGTGTCCTCCATATAACGTAATGTGGCGAAAGAGTGCTGCTGAAGTGCTAATGACTTTATCAAGACATGGTCTAACTCCTCCGGTTGTTGGATACATACACAGTGAGTTAATGCTGGAAAGTTCACATATTTAAAGAACTGTTTAACTGTTTCTATTCATTTCATAGACAAATCTTGTGTGGCGCTTTGCATAGACAATATGAAAAAAGTACCTGAATTAGCACCTTTGGAATTAGTAGAAATGTTTGTAACAGTATTCTGTTTCCTGAAGGATTCAAGTGATGTATCTTCGACGTTGTTAGATGATTTTCGACAAGCTCAAGGATATGCGTTCTTATCCGAGTTCTTATTGAAGTAAGTATGGGATTTAAAGTAAGTAAATTCTATTAACTTGGTCAATAACAATCAAATAAAATTGCTATAAACCGTAACAATATAGTAAGAAGTTACTAAAGAGAAACCGTTACAAATTGTCATCACGACCACAGTTAGCTTTTTAAGCATTTACGACTTCCAATTTTTCTTTAACAAGTGGATATTTTACAAAATCCTGTTGATTGTTCCCAAAAGAATTAAAATGGGAGCATCAAAACACATGTAACATGTAATATCTTATTTTTAGATTAGAACATGAAAAGTCTGCTGAAGCACAAGAAGCGATTCGAAATTCAGCCCTAATGATCACTTCCTTGTGTATGTGCGGTTATATCGAACTGAAACCTTCGCAAGCCTCGACAGGATCTTTATTTTTAATGCCTGGTTTCATCTTGCCACAGCCATCTGGCAGAGGTGCCAGTGTTAGAAATATCCAAGCATTCCACGTTTTGCAAAATACGTTTTTGAAATCCAATTCGACGCTAGTATGCGGCACGATTCTGGACGCCATTTCTAGCATATATCATTCCGACAATGCAAACTATTTTATCCTGGAAAATGAGAACACCCTAAGTCAATTTTCAGAAAAAATCCATCACAAGCCGGCGGAAGTGCAGAAGAAAATGTTTGAGCTGATTGAATTCCTGGTGTTCACTCTCAATTTCGTTCCATGCAAGGAATTAATATCGATGTCAATTTTCCTAAAGTCACACAGTCCTCAATCATGCAGAGTGCAGTATATTATGCATGAAAACGTTGCTTAATATCTTGAAGCACAATGTGATTTTCAAGGATGTTTATCGCGAAGTTGGTTTGCTGGAAGTTATTGTAACCTTGCTCAGCAGATATGCGAGTTTTCTGGAGAACAAAAAAATCGGCACAAACAAGGGAAAAGACTATGTTATGCCTCCAGGACAGGAGAAGTTAGGCGGCATGATAATAGAAGCCATTATTCTTCTGTTAACTGGAAATATATCAAACGCAACTGTGCTAAGGGAATGTGGGGGTGCTAAGTGTGTACATGGACTTGTTCAGTATCTGGATTGCAGGTAATGAGGATTGAAAGTCAAATAACTTGATACATTTGGATAAGTTCGACTAGTTAATGCGCTTTAATGTCTCTTGGGAAATTAAAAAATATATGTTTTTAGACTGATGGAATGTTTCAGGTACTCCGCGCTAGGTATTATCAAAGAATTAGTACTTACAAGCGGAGGAGATGACGATATGGGCCATTTACTGAACACGTTACAATCTGCCTCTCGAACGGACCTAAGTTTAAAAATTGATATTCTGGAAGCACTGAAGATATGTTTAAAAGAGTCGCACCGAACCCGCACAGTTTTCCGAAAGGTAAGTTCAAAACTCTAACGTGGTGAAATATAAAAGAAAGTCAGTGTTCTGATTTGTAAAATTATTGTTGCAGGATTAGTCTTAATGATTTTTCACGATATTTAAACCAGAATTCATTTCAGGCAAATGGTTTTATATATGTAACCAGCGTATTAGTCGCTTTAGAAGGCCGGCTAAGCAAACCTGAAACAGATGCTCAAGTACTGCAATTGCTTGTGCTCGTTTTCCAAACCATATGCATTGCGATGAGATTCGAACCTGCCAATGCCAAGTTTTTCTACTACGAAGTGTGCCGAACCAGTCTATGTGACACCTTAAAGTTGTTGGGTTGCTTTTCGCCCGAAAAAGTCGAGAAAATAAGTGAAAATGATTTCGAAGCGCCAACCAATGATCATCATGATGTGTTTCACAACTTGTTTGTTGGACCAGTGGTTAATATCAGGTACATTGGTTTTGTAAATTTATCGAAGCATTGAAAAGTTTAAATATATTTTTTACAGTATTCCAGATGGGATTTCAGCACCTTTGGCCTACACTACTATCGTATATAGGTTAATGTACGACTTGGCTTTAGACCTTTATGATAGAGCTAATATGAATACTGCCATGTATGCAATTAAATCGCCTCCATTGTCTCGTGAACAGAGCTTAACACAGGTAAAATCTAAATTTAATGTGCTCCTTGATATGAATTTTATTGTCTTGAATTGCTTTTAGGGTGATTCTGATGGAGCAGCCAAAAACAAGCGAACAAGCGTTAACAGTTTAAATTTTAATCCTCCATCCCCTGAACCGATAATAGTTCATCCCGGGGTAGTTATATGCATGTATCAGCTATTGCCCTGTATACAGGTAGGATTTTACGGCGTTAAATAATACGCTGTTAATTCAGATTTTTGATGGCAATTCTATTGGCAATGTGCTTCAATTGCAGGATAAAGACTTTGAGACGCATTTAAGTCTGCAGCTTTACCTAGCCGAAGTGATAAAGTCTTTAGTAAGGAGTGAAAGAAATCAGCAAGTTATGTGCGATAAAGGTTTTGTCAATTATATTTTGGAAATAGGTTTTGCGGCGTTACAAAACGAGTCCCACCCACTACACGGACATATGCAGTACATGTTGGAAAGACTGGCTGCACAAGCACTGGAATCTATTGACTTGAGAACATTTTTACGGTACTTATCGCGTTCTTATTATTGTTCTGCATCATTGTCAGAACTAATTTTATATATGTATTTTACTTCTGTTTCCTTTTTGCAGATTTGGAAATCCCTTATGTTGCCTGCCTTTGGGTTCTACAGAACAAGGAGGCGGACCAGTTCCTTTAACCCGTATCAAGACAATTGTATCTATGACCACTCCTAAAGATTTTCGAGCTCAAGCATCATATACTTCGCCACATTTTATTGAATTTGATATGTCTGCTGAGGGTTTTGGGTGCCTGTTTTTACCGAGCATTGCTCCTCAATCCCTATCAGCCGCCAGTGTGGTTTCCGGTGTAGAGAGCTGTGTCTTGGGAGGTATTGGATCAGGTTAGTTACTCGAAGCGTCTACATTTTGGAAACGGCTATTCATTATAAAGTGTGATTGTATTAAAAAAAATTCGTACTTGATTTTAGGAGACCGTTTGTTTCCGCCACAAACGGGCCTGAGTTATTCTACATGGATTTGTGTTGACAAATTCTCAGATCCAAGAACCGATCCGCACTCAGTTCATTTGCTCACTTTGGTGAGGAATTACAATGGTGGCAAAGATGATGTAGTCTGCTTGTCTATTGTTCTTTCTACTCGCGACAAGGCAATCATTGTGTCTACAAGGGAAACGCGGGTACCAAACAGTAAGTACCTTAATTTTTATATTCATTGACGTGCCGCTTGCTAGATCTATCGACAAAGATTTTTTCTATATGTTTTTTTTCGCGGCCCGAGCAATAAATCTAGATATCCGAATTATTTTACTCGTTTTGAATGACTGGATTCAACTATATTAATTTAATCTAATTTCTTCAGATTCAGGGTGTAATTTCTCATTCCGAGATAAAAATTTCCGTCTAAACATTAATTATTAGACCTTTTAGGAGATTGGGAGCCCGATGGTACAGGGGAATATGGAGCCCGAGTTTGGTACCCGGATCTGCTAAAAGAAGCCCAATGGCATCACATAGTAGTTGTATTGAACCGAGCTGTACTGAAAAATTCATCGTTTTCCTTGTACATTGATGGTCAGCAAGTCCACTCGCAGAAAATGCACTATATTTCCCAAAGTCCTGGTGGACCCGCTGTTAATATGAATACTGCCACTTCCGTGTATGGATACATTGGCACTCCACCCGCTTGGCGCCGATTTTCGAAATTGTGCTGGAAGCAGGGCTCTTGCCATTTATTTGAGGAGGTTTGCCGTTTTTACTTTCTCGTTGCAATGTTTATTAAATTAATTTTATTAAACAATAGGTGTTGCCTCCTGCAACCGTTTCTCAAATGTTCCAATTGGGGCCTCACTATATGGGTTCATTCTTAGCGCCAAATTTATTAGCAGCTGACACAGTTCCGCTTGTAACCGAAGAAAAAGTTGTGTTTGGGCTGAACGCCAAAGCTGTGTCTTGGCAAACGTTGAACAATATCCGGAAAGTCTACAGTAGATCAGACAACAAGTCCATTGGTGAGTAACAGGTCCACTTTCCTTACAACATTTACTATTAGAATGTTTAGAATTTGAAATTTTCAACTACTTGTATTTTTGTAGCGAAGCAACTGGGCATGTCTAGTCGTGAAAGTGCTACTCCTATAAGGGTACTACATAATTCTGCAGGACATTTGGCAGGATCTGCCAGAACCCTAGGCGGAGTTGTAATAGGATACTTAGGTATTTATCTTTAAGGATTTTTCGATTAAATTTTATTATTCATTGTTGGTTCTTTGCATTGTAGGAGTTCGCGTCTTTTGCCCAAGACCTGTGGCGACTACGATTGACACCATAGGCGGGTGTTCAGTTTTACTGGGTTTAATAGCAATGGCCCAAGATCAGGAAAGTCTCTATGCCGGCGTTAAAGCTCTGGTTTGTGTAGTAAGAAGTAATAAAGTATCACAAGCCGAAATGGACAGGCGGCGAAGTTATCAGACTTTGGCTATGTTGTTTCGACGGAAAAGACATTTGCTCAATTCGCATATTCTACATTTGGCCTTTGGCTTGGTAGGAACGGTGGACAGCGGACGGTAAGTTAAAAATAGTATAGAGGGTTGTCGAGGCTTTTTGTAACTGAACTTGGACAAAAAATTAATGTGTTTTATAAATGGGTTGATTTTTGTTATACTAGAATAATTATATAGAATATTACCCTTTTGTACACATCATTATATTAAGTATGGTAAATGTATTGCGATTAAATCAATTTACGGCCACTGCGTTTTTCTGAGAATACAAACCTTTCTACTTTTGCGTTCGGCTACTTTAATTTTTCTTATTCAAATGTCTACTCTTTTTTTATTAACAATATTTATTTTCAGAATTAATAACTGCTAAACAATGTTAGATCGATTAAAAAATGGTCTTATTTTAAGTCTTTTTATTGTCTGGCGGGTTGGTTCAGTTGAATACATTTGTTATTTTTTGTTACAAAAAAACAGGTCCACTCTGCAAAAACTCTAAAATGGCTCAACTATTTTTTGGAAACATCTCATTATTTAAATGTTTGGAATGAAGCACTTGTCGTTGTTTCAGGGAATCTTCAGCCATTCCAAATAAAACCGCCTTTCAAGACTTACTTTGCGATCTAGAAGTATGGCATGAAGCTCCTGGCGAACTCTTAAGGTCCCATTTGGAACATTTGTATGAATTAGTGTATGAATCTAATGAAAAGAAATATAACACTTGGGTCATGAGGGATTTGGGTTTAGTGGAAAAATTGTTGCATATCACTCCGGATGTTAAACATGCTGCTACTAGACAGGTAGATTTACACAATGATATTAATATCTGAAGATTTGCAATATAGTTTTTTTTTATTCCTATGTGTTAGCGTAATATTGTGAGTTATTTGAGAGCGTTATTTTTATTTTCAGGTTCTGTTTTCGCTTCTAAGCACTCTTTTGGGAAGTCAGCCTAGACCCAACGACCTTTTGCTGTTTGGCCAATTTATCAGTTCAACTTTACCCCGCATTGCTGCTCAAAGTGAAAAAACCATATCTCTTAAAGAAGGAGAACCGGAGTGTGAAAACATTTTGCTGAGAAATAGGTACCTAATATTTCAACATAAATTGCTGAAAATAAATCGCTTAAAAAGTCTTCAATAGTTATAAGGTTATTTTTCTCCATCCAGGTGCCTGAATGTTCTTCATTCGCTGGTGTTTTCAAGTCGCAACCAAGTGGGTGAAGAAATAACAAAAGTATTAGGATTCGACTGGCTTATATCATTCATGCAGCCAGAAATCCATTCGACAAGTTGTCTATGGGCTTTTCGAATTATGGTGGCGGCATGTTCAAGTCCATTTTTGATTTGCAAGTGAGTTGAATCAAATAAAAAATGCCGTTTTGCCACAGAAGATTAAAAAAAACTGGTATTTCATTTCAGTTCACTCTCAGTTGGGAAAAAAATAATCATGAAAACATTTTCACAGTTACAACTTTCCTTGATTTAGACATGTTGCATTTTAGATTCCGAGACGGTACTAGCAATGGTGGCTGGTTACGTTACGCTGAACAAGTAACGCACAATAAAATGGCTGTCGTTCTAGGATGTCCTCCACATTCTCCTTTATCAACTGGTGAATACAAGTCTGAAGCTCTTCATATTCCGGGCTTTCAGTACTTGTACTGGTTGTTGCCATCTCACCTAGATATTCCGGAAGTTTACTTTCTTTTAACAGCCTTAATGATGGGCCAGCCTGCCAAATTATTACCCGCAGATACTAAGTTTGACTTGGACACGGTATGGGGATTCTTGTGGGGAAGTTCTGTGAATAACCAACCAATCAACAGCGTGGTTCCCAGAATAACGCTTAGTTCAGACGCGGTTGTTGTTCTTTTGGGAATGATGAGGGCACTGCTTCATTCAGATCAAGCTACTTTGCCAGAGTGGCTTCAAGATCACACCACTTCAATTGTGCAGGTCAGTAGGTGGAAAATGTGAATTGGGAAAGAGAACGAAATTGTATTTTTTGTACAGGTTTTGTTCCAATTGTATCACAATATGCCGGAATTTATGCCCATTTTCATGTCGTCTGAAGTTCTCAGTGCTTTAGCTAGCACTCTATTCCCCTTGCCGGCTCGATCATCCGAAGATAGTGCCGAAAGTAGTGGCGCTTCTACTCCAGCTGAAGAGGGTGGAATGATGATTGTTCCTCGGTAATTAAAATTCACATGCTTATTTTCTTTTTTAATCGTAATTTTTTTTAGATCACCGTCAGAAGATGAGACGTTGACCAATCATCCAGCGCGCCAGTTTGTGATAGATTTTATTAGGGTTATTGTGGTCGACTCCTTAAGTCTATCCAGTACTGGTAAGGCGTCTCCAGTTATCGATTTGGCTCTTGATGCCTATCCAATTGATTCGAGTAATTCCCAACAAGTCGCCTATCAGACCGAAGTAAGTTTAAACATTTAAAACGTATTTCTTCAATATTATCCGAGATATTCCAGTACTAAGCAAAATTTTTGAATACATAATAAAGCAGCAGCTTGAAAAAGTGATTGGAAAATATATACCTACTTACCAATTTGGTTTCAAACAACATCACTCGACTGTTCATCGGCTCTTTATTTTGGCCAACAATATACAAACTACCCACCTAACTGACAGAAAGACAGCTTGCCTGTTTATGGACATTAACAAGGCTTTTGATAGTGTCTGGCATAGAGGCTTACTATACAAACTATACAAACTACACACACCAACATATCTACTACATACCATAAAGAACTTACTAGAAAACAGACAACTACAAGTACGAATTGACAAAACACTGTCATTTTCTTTTTCCCCTGAACAACGGCTCCCTCAAGGGTCCCTGCTCTCACCGTTTCTCTACAATATATACTGCCATGACATATACAATTACAACTTACCAGACAAAAATCAAATCGACAGATCGGCATACATATTACAATACGCAGACGACACGGCACTTATTGTACATGACAAAACTACTGAGAGAGCAGCTCAAAGACTCCAAACACTAACAAACAACACAATGACATGGTTTTATAAATGGAGACTAACACCAAACGCGTCAAAAAACCAACTTCTGCTCACAAACCACAGACTCAACGCTGACTCCCCTACAATAACTGCAGACGGCCAAACGACATAACCAAAAAACGACGTAAAATACCTTGGAATCACAATTGACCACAAACTTAAATTCACTAAACACATTCGAAACATCAGGGCAGAAACAATAAAGAGAACAAAACACTTCCGATCACTAACCTACAAAGACAGAGGACAAACACCGCCTCCAAAATATATAAAGCTATTTGTAGACCCTTGCTAGACTATGGACATATACTCATGACCAACGGAACAGATAGGACAAAACGTTATATACAAACAACAGAACAAATTGCACTAAGACTAATAACACGAATAAGACACCCCCATAACCCACTACACAACCCCTCCACCCAACTACTATACGAACGCACAAACATGACAAAGATTTCGGAAAGACTCATACATCTACAGACAAAATGGACAAACAACCCCTACAACTGGACCATACTGAATCCCCTTTGTCTTACAAGACCAACCAGACAATCCCGTTTCCGTTTCCTTACATCAACGCTACTCGAACACTTACAAACGCAACTGACTACTGGACAATAAAATAATTTTTTCTTGTCATTAGAATTGGAAAGTTTATTTAATAAGATTATTAACTTAGAATAAGAGAATTTTCATCTTTGTTTTTTATTTAGATTAAGACTACATGCATTAAACAAGGGCAGAAAGACCGATAGGTCGATAGCCTTTTTTTTTAGAAATAAAGATGTTTACTACTACTATCCGAGATAAAAATGTGGTTTTATTCTAGGTTTTGCTCACACTTATGGAGCATCTTCTAGCTGCAGATATGCTTGTTGGTGACCAAGCCGCCATTCCAATAGTGCCATTGGCTAGTGCACACATTCAACATGTTGCGCCTAATGTTATATACTTAGCAGCGCGTATAGTGGATAAACTGTGGCAAGGGGCTTTGAACAGGGATCCTCATGAGGTTTTCGATTTTATCGGTAAGGAATTATTTTATAAAAAATAATGCGGTGGTGAAATTAGTTGATAAACACGAATTTTTTGCAACATAAAATTAACATTAATACGGCAGAAGCATACTGTTAATATGTTGCGATTTGTTAAGTTTAAGACGTTAACATCAAGAATGCTTTTATGTCGTTTTTGTATTTTAGTAAAATTGATTGGACAAGCGAAAAGAAGAACTGGAAATTTGTCCTTAGAAGGACTGTACCATTGTTTAAATAGAAGCATTTTGTTTCTCTTATCCCGAAATACTGACTCTATTGCCGACCAAATGTCCGTTTTAGAGGCATTGCATAAATTGACAACCAACAGGTAATATTTAGAGACAAATACGTACTTTTAAACTTATTTTATTTTGCGTTTAATCTTCGAACTGAAAATAATGTCTTATGTAAAAAACAGTATTAAATCTAGCTTGGAAACACTTGTTCTAACGATATCAATTTCTAATGTTTTATTGTTATAGATTAATCGTTTTTGGTGCTGGAAATCATGAACTAGACTTTATCGGATGTCTTACTTATTGCCTTTTGCAACTGACTGCTGATATGCGAATTACTTTGGAAACTAATAATGCCAACTCCATTCCACGAACAACGTGGCACGTTAATCCAAGTCAAGACTTAGAGTCACGTGATGAACTATTAAATGCTCATCAAGGTAAATAATCCTATATTTGCGTCTCAGGGCGATAAATAGTTTTATTATTATTCTTGTTTTGTTCTGCTTGTTTTCGATACACAGTTTCAGGGGGTTCTGGTATTCCTCTTGCGCCACAAGGCCTTGTTCTAAGACCGTGTTATGTTAAAGGTGAAGCGAAAAATCCGAAAAAATGTCGAATTTATTTTACGCGTTAATGAATGGGTCGTTCCTTATTTAAAGTATGCTCGTGTGCCATGCACTTTTGCGTATTCATCAACCTGTCCAATGTGCGTGGACAGGCCGTAATTCCCATTCCAAGAGAATCTGTGACCAGAGATTAGTAGACTCAGCATCAACTAATCTCTACTGTGACCTTCCACTCGCAATTTGAGCGAATTTAGAAGGGAATTCTACGGCACAAAAGCTCCCAAGAAATTATGAATTATTAGTTTTGCAACTCTTGGATTATAATTGATCAGTTTGTTCCCTTGTGGACTCTGTCTAGGCAGTGGTGAGAAAAGAAACATTAAACTTTTTTATTTGTCCGCCTTCTTCGGGGCGCTAATTGTTTCGTATGAAAGGTCTCAGAACCCTCCAGAATATTTTCTTAATTTAATTTTATTCTCACCACTGCCTAGACCGAATCCTCAAGGAAAAAAAGTGGTCAATTCGTGTATCGGTCAAGAAACCATAACTTATTTAAAGTATATTCTTTGAAAACTATTTGTCTTCCATCAAATTTTCATAGATAGATATGAAGATGAATTAGATGAAACATTTTAGGTCGAAATCTAATGGCGACTGCTGCTATAAGAGTCTGGGAAGAACTATATGTCTGTAAAAAGCCTGCTATTGAAGAAGTATTCAAAGTCACATTAGCTTCACCCAATTTAAATGCCAAGGCGCCGGATTTAGTGGGTGTTAGAGAACAAATTTATGACGCTGCTGTAAAATTATGGCTCAACTATATTGAGAGTGAAAGAAAAGCTGCGTATAAGGTTCGCGTTTTATGCAGTTCCTGTTGTTGTTTTACCGCAAGATGCCTTTAAATTGAAGGTTCCTTGGGAACTGCACAATCAGCTTCAGTCAAAGATTCACAAGGTAACTGGTGGTCTAACACGCTTGGCTAGTCGAACAAAAGTAAGAAAAGATGAAATGACCAGAATTAGAGTCAATATTAGCCGGAAGCAAGCGCTCAATTGGATGATAAGTCATGTCGGGATTATTTCTGATTTAGTTGAAATGCGGCGGCAGCAGCATCAAAATACTACTCAACATACGCAAAGGTAATTGACGTTACTAGACGGCAATGTTCCTATTTAATATTACTGGAAATATTTACTTCAGGTACATGCATCAAGAATGGCTTCAAACCGAGACTGAACTGACGAGGGAACGAGGTTTATGGGGGCCAGTAGAGCCTTGCCATTTAGATAAATGGATGCTCGATATGACCGAAGGACCACACAGAATGCGCAAAAAAACCATGAAAAATGATCTATTTTACATACATTATCCTTTCCGAATAGAACACGAAAAAGGTAAATACTTTTTAATTATTGTGAAACTTAAGGCTCGAACTGTGCTAATCTCATAAGAAAAATCTCCAGATTTGTCTCAAAATTGCATATTTATACATTTACATCAACAAAACGCATCTTTTGGTATAGCTCTCAAAAAATCTTCTAGGTTTACTAAAATACAAAGTTGCTACAAGTTATCACAGCAAGGACTATTACCAAGCCCTTCAAAAGCGGCAACACATTGGAGTCAGCGGATTAACACTGGAGCCACCAGAAAGGACGGATAGCATTTCTGAAGAACTTTCCCCAATGCCTTATGCTGCACTCCCTCATTTAACCAGACTCACTTCGGACCCGGAAGATTTACAGGAAGAAAATGACAATGAGGATGAACAACCATCACCACCTCCAGATAATCAGACTTTGCTCAGGCTGCTGGAACACAATGAAAAAGTTTCCTTTATGTTCCGGTAAGAATAATTCACTCATTACTAATTATTATCCACTTAAACAGCTAAACAAATAATGTGTGTACTTTTTAGAGTTGCAAGGATACAAGGCTTGGATACTACTGAAGGATTGCTGCTATTTGGCCAAGAACATTGTTACATAGTTGACGGATTTACTCTACTTAAAAACCGAGAAATTCGGGACATCGATAGTGTGCCGCATAACGCCAATGAGTATGAACCGATTTTGCCGAATCCTGGATCTCCAAGAAGATCTAGAACTATGAGGCAATGCTCGAAATTTTCTTATGACGATATCAGGGAGGTACATAAGAGGCGGTAAGTTTGACAAACTAGTGTCATTTTTGGTCTGATGTCCAAACCAACCTTTTAATGTTTAGGTACTTACTGCAGCCAATGGCCTTAGAAGTGTTTTCAGGAGACGGACGCAACTATTTACTTGCATTCCCGAGAAAGCAAAGAAACAAAGTCTATCAAAAGTTCATGACTACTACTGCCACTGGAATTCCGATAGTGCACAGCAATCAGTAGCTGGGCAGAAAAGAACAGCCAATGTGGAGCAAGCCACCAGTCTTTTAAGCAATCTCATTGGTGAAACCAGTGTAACTCAAAGGTTAGCCTTTTTTGCCTACATTTAAAGTGACATGGAATATAAATAGATCCAATACCTGGGCAGTGCCCTAACATGGCCATTCCCGAGTTAGCCATACGTACGACAACGCCAGGAGATAGTCTTGAAGTGGCGGTTTTGGTTTTATTCGAGGGGCATTCATTAAGGAAAAAGGTCTTCCTGAAGGGAATCCAAAAACCTCTTTTACTTTCGACCTTTAAGTTTGATACTGTCAGCCGTGGCGTTAACCGCCGGCAGTTTCAACTAGATGACCAAATCCATCCGCCCCCGCCCCGATCGGTGCAAGGACCAGCCAACACAAGCCAGAACGAGGCAGGACGAACCCGTCAAGTCACGTATGTTGGATTTGTTGCGTTTCCAGCCTGCCTAGAAACGACTGTCTGCAACTGGCAGGCAATGTTTGTTTGTCGTCACGTACTGTCAGGGACAAAATCCTCATAAAATATGGGAAGTCGCTTATACAGGGGACCATGGGTGGGGCGATCGTTGCTCTTACTTGGGTGATATTTCGCGTGAGGACTGAGCCTTGCATGACTTCTGCCAGTTCCTTGCTGTGAGCAGTGTTGAGTTTAGTGGTTGTAATTCCAGATGGGTCAGAGGAGAAATATCCAACTTCCAGTACCTGATGTACCTAAATACGTTGGCGGGGCGTTCTTACAATGACCTCATGCAATATCCAGTATTTCCCTGGATTTTAGCTGACTATGATGCTGAAGAGCTCGATCTGACTGATGCCTCTACATTTAGAGATTTTACGAGACCCATGGGAGCTCAAAGCCCAGACAGACTTGAGCAGTTCAAGAAAAGGTTTAGGGTAAGGATTTATATTTATTTATTCCCATAAATGCACAGATTTGACTAATTTGTTTTAAGGAATGGGATGATCCTACTGGTGACACTCCTCCATACCACTTTGGAACCCATTATTCCAGTGCCATGATTGTTTGTTCCTATCTGGTTCGTTTGGAACCATTCACTCAGCACTTTTTGCGGCTTCAAGGCGGCCACTTCGATCTTGCCGATCGAATGTTTCATTCAATTAAGGAAGCTTGGACATCGGCGTCCAAACACAACATGGCTGATGTCAAGGAGCTTATACCGGAGTTTTTCTATTTACCCGAGTTTTTAATCAACGATAATCAGTTTGATTTGGGAGTTAAACAGAATGGAGTTGGTAAGTTGTTCTTGATTACTTAAGGTATACGAGAATTTGAATTACTAGAAGCAGATTTTGCGATGAATTTGTCAGTGATGTCCGAGAAAACGAAATTCATACCAAACAAACAATTTATTTTAGCTTTGGGCGATGTAGTTCTACCTCCTTGGGCCAAACAAGATCCAAGAGAATTTATTCGGGCACATAGAGAAGCCCTGGAATGTGACTATGTTTCTCAAAATTTGCATCACTGGATTGATCTCATATTTGGGTACAAACAGCACGGTCCGCCAGCGGTTGAATCGGTTAATGTCTTTCATCACTTGTTTTACGAAGGAAATGTGGATATTTATAAAATCGACGATCCTTTGAAAAAGGCAAGACATTTTATAAATTTTTTCGCAATTTTTCGAGTTATTACCGATGAATTAATGCTTTCAGAATGCAACTATTGGATTCATTAATAATTTCGGGCAAATTCCAAAGCAATTGTTTAAGAAACCACACCCATGCAAGAAAATGGGTAATAATAATAGAGCCTCAGTGATTATTGATACTGGTTCCTTGGTTCAAGCCTTCACATTACCTCAGCCTGATAAATTATTTTTCCATCATTTAGATAATTTAAGACCTTCACTACAGCCAATAAAAGGTAAAATTATATTTCCACTTTTATACAGTGATTCCTTATAAATTCGCAAATAAATTAAAACATATTATAATATACTGAAGCCAGAGCATATACTTTTTGATTACGACGGTGGATTTTGAAATATTTTAGAAGTTAAATTAGCGGTTGGTCAAATTCTGCAAGTGGATAAATCAGTATTAGCGGTTGAGCAGAATAAAGTTTTGATGCCACCAACATTTAACAAATACGTCGCTTGGGGTTTTGCCGACCATTCCATTAGAATAGGAAACTATGAGAGCGAAAAGGCTGTTTTTGTCTCGGAAAATGTTGAACAAAACAATGGAGAAATTTTAGCATGCGTCTGTCCATCTCCCAAACTGATTGTGACTGCTGGAACCGGTTCTGTAAGTATTTTTCATTTTGCTTACACTGATTTTGCCTAAAATGATTTATTTTTGTAGGTAGTAACTGTATGGAGTTATGAAACAAGAAAAAAAGCAATGACCATTAAGCATCAGTTGTATGCTCACACTGAAGCTGTTACTTGTTTAGCTGCTAGTCCAGCTTACAATGTGATAGTATCGGGTTCTCGGGATTCGAGTGCAATTATTTGGGATTTATCACGTGGAGTTTTTGTGCGACAGTTAACAGGTAATAGAAGTACAAATAATGGGCTGACTTTGGAGTAATCAAGCTGTTCCAAATAATAGAGATGATAGCAATTTTTTTGTTAATTTCAGGTCATGCCGGGCCAGTAGCAGCTGTAGCTGTAAACGAGCTAACAGGCGACATTGCAACTTGTGCAGCTACATGGCTTCACGTCTGGAGCATAAATGGCTGCGCTTTGGCTGCAGTTAATACATGTGTAGGAAGAGCGGATCGTATGCAACAAATACTCTGTGTGGCATTTTCTCAAGCTCATGACTGGGATCCGATGAATGTTATTATTACTGGCTCTACGGATGGAGTTACACGAGTAAGTTAATTTTATTTTTAAGATGACTACACATTATTTATTAGTTGATTTTGTTGAGAGAAATAAGTAAATCGGCCAGAACTTTTTTAAATGTGTGTTTTTCGTAGATGTGGTCACTTGACTATGTACAAGTCCCAATTGAAGACGATCAGAAAAATTGCAATATCATTAAATCGAAACCAGACAACAATAGTAATTCTCCGGAAAAGATAAATACTGAAATTAAACCAGCCACGCCACATCATCGACTGGTAAAGCAAGTCCATGTTTCCAATGATAACGCCAGAAATTTGATGAAATCAGGCTCGGAAAGCAGCCTTTCGGGCGATGCTAGTCCAAAAGCGAAGGTTTGTCCAGTTTTCTGCCTATAATTGGTGGCTCGGAGTTTTTACTCTCTATTTGGATCAAGTTTTCTTTTGCGGACATCAATAGCATTTTGTCCCATTCCATTTGTGTTTGTTTGCGATTGTTATTTTCTGTAAAATATGTTTGTGCGACTCATTTTCGCATGTTCGAACTCTTCAATTTTTTTGGAAAATTGACGATGATGCATTTGCGCGGAAATGTTTTCATTGCTTTGTATTGAGAGGAGTTATCTGAAACAAACAATTTACTTTCTCTAATGGATTTCCTGGTAAACAAAACTTTCTATTTTTTAGATTGAAATGGTCATAACAAGTGAAGGAAGTCCTAAAGAATGGCAGAGAGAACATCAGGACGAAAAGGAAGCATGTAGTGATGGAGAGGAAATGACTTCACCTGTTCCCCCAGTCAGGAGAAGGCGATCGAGAGTTCATAGTGGATTTAGAAGCGAAGGTAAATAGCATTAATCAATCCAAAAATCTCCACATTTACGTTTGCCCATTTTTTTTAGGAGGGCAAAGTGCAGACACTTGTAGTTTGGACATTGAAGATGCTTCAGGATTACGAACTAGCAAGTCAGATACTAGTCTGACAGATTCTTTTGTAATTGTCGACAATCAGAAAAGAAATCAGAATCCACATAATGCCCTTCGACCAGGTGAGGCTATGAAATATGTATATTATAGTACTTTAGTGAATCCAAGAAGTTTTTATGTGTACTTTTATGTTGCTCTTTATTAGTATCGCTCTGAGTCGGAATGAGTTGATTTTCCATTTACTGCTTATTTAAAATTAACACACAAACAGAAAATTGCATAAAACGATGTTGTAAAGCATATTGAAAAACTCACATTTGTTGATATCAAACTTTACTGTTATTGAACACTGCAAATTCTATATAATCGCTGACTTGGTAGAAAACATCTATTTACCATATAGTTTTCCTATTTGCATTTACAATATGGCTGAAGTTCGTACGACTGGAAGATAAAAAAAGTTTTACAACGCCGTAGTCGGTGAATAAATTTATCAATCTACTACTCTACTATTAATATGTATATTGAATAATGCACTTATCATTTATTTACTTACTTACACAAATGCCTGCAGGTATGTTTTGAGAACAGGTCACAATCAATTGTTTGGAAAAAGTCTGCAAAATATTGGTTAATGAATTAAATTGACATTTTCCACATTCATATTTCATCGGTAAAAATAAAGCGGTGATAAATTTCACAAAAATAAGTAGCACAGTTCAAATTAGTTCAGTATTGAAAACTGAATCACCCTGTATATTGTTTTTAGAAAGATACCCAAAACTGATGCATTCATTTGAAATATTTTCAGGGTTTAAATGGCAGAGACAACTGGTTTTTCGCAGCAAACTAACAATGCATACTGCTTATGATAGAAAAGACAATTCCGAACCAGCTTCAATATCGGCACTAGCTGTTTCAAAGTATGTCGTTGAAATTTATAATGTTGATTAGCAATTATCCTCTCTTTAATGACTAAGTTTTCGTCCAATTCTTGACTCATTACGCAATATGAAACGTTTCAGAGATCATAGAATTTTCTACGTGGGGGACACCAGAGGCCGTGTATTCTCTTGGTCAGTTTCTGATGTAGTTGGTCGTGCCGCTGATCATTGGCTTAAAGATGAAGGTGCCGAAAATTGTGCCAGTTGCTCTGTAAAATTTACGATCTATGAAAGGCGCCATCATTGCAGGAATTGTGGTCAGGTAGGAGTCTCTTCATAATGGTTAGAGCTAAATGCGCTGTTTATGCTAATATTTAATTTCAATTAGGTATTTTGTTCTCGATGTTCACGTTTCGAAAGCGAAATATCGAGACTGCGAATCCTGAAGCCAGTGAGAGTATGCCAGACTTGTTATGCGTCTCTAAAGGGCGATCACAAGTAAGCATTAGACAATGTTTGTAATTCAAATTAAATTATTACCAGGAACAATAATAGAGGTAGGACCTTTTCGTCAGTATTGCGAAGTTTTCATTGATGTAATCCAGTGTTCAGAATAATAATCATTTATAACTTTATAATTGATTTGAGCGACGTTTTAAATTTTATTTTTATGCTAAACATTTTGCAAAGTAAACTTTTACGATACTGAACGGCGATTATACCATAGTAGAGATATATCATATTTCTTTTAGTATAGTGTGACTCACCTATTAAGATGTCCTAAACATATAAAGTTAAAAGAAACATGATCGTATAGTTATACAAATTATTATAAAAGATGACATATATTTTGTAGGAATCCATAATAATCTTAAACTTATAAAGTGTAAAATAATCAGTATACCTATATGGGAATACTCGAAATGATAGATATACACCATGTAAAACCGAAGTTATTTAATCTCTATCTGAGCTAAAATATTGTCCATAGTTTATTTACAATTTTATTTATATTTTATTAGTAATTATTGATGGGCTTTACAGAATTTATTCGAATTGCGTGAATAGCTTGATTTGATTTTTCCATTTTGCATAAAGAAATAATACAAGATTCCTGGAAAAAGAACTTAAAATACGTATTAAGAAACCGCAATTTCATATTATTAAAATGTATGCTGGTTGTTCACGTATTTTTATTGTGATATTCTTTACTTACTGTATAAGTTGCAACATTTTTTAAATTGTGTTTCCATTGTCTAATATGCTATTAATTGACTAATACGTATTTAAAAACGTACGCTAATTGTATAATAACTATAGAAGTGAAAAATAACTTTGTTTAAGGCAACTACCCACAAATACGTCAGATAGTTTATTTCTAAAAGTTTTTTTAGGAACCACTAACATTTTAGATTTATATTTTTGTACAGTTATAATTGTTTGTCGGTTTTCTTCATTGTCATCTTTGTTCCTAATTGTAAAAAGAATTGGGTGCGCTCAAATTGTTTTTAAAAATATTTGCAATTTTGCATAATATTGATCAGAGATGTGTTAGAGAAAAATGATTTATTATGTGCAATGATTATATTCTACAACACAAAATGAAAATTCTATAATTTACATGGTAACACTTGATTAGAAGTAATAAGTTTCATAAGCACTGAATGTCAACATTTAGTTAAATCTATGCTGAAATTGAAGCTCACACTTATTGTGTTTAATGTTTTGAATATTGTGCTTGTGATTTTTTACTTTTGTGATTGTATGTTTATTTTATACTCGGTTGACTATATCAGCTAGCTATAATGACATCCAGTAGACGTTTTTTCTATTTTTGTGATATATATTATTTAAGTAATTTTACTGTTATTTGTTGTTATTAATTTATGTCTCATGGTTTTATTAAATATATCTTTTTACCTGAAAACCTAGCTTGCGTGTGTGTTCGAATGTGTTTACTCGAACTTACCCCTTTACTGAAGATCCAGTTTCAATGTAGTATTGTCCCAACGAATCCCTCCGGCTTAAGTAAATGCCGAATCGCATTTGCCCGTTTAATTCCTTGGACAGTGTTCGAAGTGGTTCTTTGGATATTTCTCCTGTTTCTTGGTCGATGCATATCATCTGGCATCTACTGCAATGCCCTGCAAACTAAAAACTAAACCTTAGGACAAATATAAGCGGGAAATCTGTGAAAGTTAAGGAACATAAAATTATTAATTTTATACAAAAAAGTGTTTTATAAATTTTTCATATATTTGACTCTTTTGCTTAGAGGAAACAAGAAAAAATGAAATTTCAGAGATTTGCGGTGCGCGTCTTCAACTCGACGCCAATGCATACTTACTTTAAACGCGACATCGTTAAAAAGAAGAATTGCCAAGTCGTTTTCCACGAAGGGCTCGGTGAAATCGACTACGAAATTCGCCCTAAATCGTAACAGAATGGATTCCAGTGTAAGGCACAATAGATCGTCTTGTGGAATGCGTTCTCTGAGCCATTGCGCGGTTCTCATGTTGATGACCAAATATTCGGCTTTGTTGGCAAGGGACATTAGCGTTTGTGCCCCTGTAAAGGTATATTGTATCTGCTTTCTACTAAACGCATTATTTCGAAAAACTATCGCTCAAACTTTAGCAGGGAAGAAAGATATTTAATGCGAAAATGCTGATGTTTTACTCCCGGATAAATCTATCTTCACAAAACTGTCGTAAAATGCACTACTAGTTTTTGAAAAGCTTCAAGTAGCATTTTGGAAGAATGCGCAAATTGATTGCCATAAATTATTAGTTTTTATCACGTTTTCTGTGGGACTTTTATTGCATTTTGACAAATCGACTTGCCATCTAAGTTGAAAAACATCTTGTCTATCTGTCCTTGATTTTTTAAATCTATTTAGAAAATGTAGCTTTTGGAATCTTCACTTATGATATAATATACGTCTGGCGTGATACGATAAGTATAAAAAAACGTCCCGGTTTGGACTATTTCATAAGCCATAATTCTAATTCCCAATGCTTTTCGGTTTGGTTGCTGATGGATTGTCTATGATTTTCGATAAAAATATAGTTTTAAATTGCTCTAAGGAATTTAGAAGCGAAGATAGAATTGACTGAAAACATATACCCTGTGTAGAATGCCGTCCAGATGTGTGAGCAGTAAAATCACATTGTCGAAGGAGCCTCAGTCCAGACTCTCCTAAGTTCGCTGATAACCATTCTGCTACTTCATTGCCACAATCGAAACCTTGCACTTTGTCACCACATACTTTGCTGTTACAGAAATAAGCATTACTAGAAGCATTTTCAACTGGTTCTAGAGGCATTGAAATTTCAGAATCTAGAAAAAATCCAAGTCAATTCCATTCGATAACAATTTTTTATTAATTAACATGGCCCAACCGTTGATTTTCAATTTCAACACCTTCAGTGAAAAATCCAAATACGGCTTCAATGTGCACAACTTTTTGATTTGTTTCTGTGATACGCAAGATCCAGAACTATTAACGATCATCCATCGTCTGTCGTATTCCAATCCAATGTGTGTTAATTTACAAGGTGCTTTTACTTCCAAAGATGCACATGATTTAACTGGATAAACATATATCTTTACTAGCTTTCCAGTTATTTCCTGCAAAGAAATTCTGTTTCTCCTAACGGTATTGAACATGAGACTCATTCTTACATTTTAATGACTAAAGGCTTATGATTGATAATTTAACGGCATTTTTAAGTGGTCATTATACACAAAGCTATTTAAAAAAATATGTAACATTTAAATATACTTATAATATAATAATAATAATTAAATATAGTTTTTTATAATAAACATTAATTAAATGACAAGAACAGTTTGCATACAAAAAAAAGCAACAGAAAACTTTGAGGCCAGTGTTTTAAAGTTTCATAAATGTTCAAAATTCCCTTTTTTTTACATTTGAGTGTCTTCAACATTCAATAATTGAATTTCGCAATAAATTATTAAATCTGAAAGAAGTTTCAGCTAATAAATCGGAAATTATTTGTATGTGCTAATCAAAGTTTATCATGTTAGTAGAGTAATTTAAATCACTCAAATATTTTGTTATTGGATTTATACATATAAATAATATAATTTATTTTCATTAGTGTAATTCGGTGAAAATTAAATTTGTTATTCAGTTGTCCTAAATTCACGAAATAGATAAAATACGCATCGATGCACTCTTGTTTTTAAATTAGCGATATTAGCCAGACCCGTAATTTATTAAATATTATATTTTACTCGACAGTACAACTGTACGGTTTTCATGATAATTTATTATTCAATTAATTTTATTCTAAAAATAATTGGGTTACATTGAATGCAAATTTTCACTAATTTGTACGATTGCTAGTGAACTTTCGTGTTTAAAAATTACATGATGGATTAAATGGGCAGATGCGAGCACATTATGTGTAATATGTCTAAAACACTGTACAAATAAACACATTAATGACAACCTCCATTTATTCGAACTATCCAGTTGATAAATAACAAACAATGGAAATGCCTAACAAATGTTTTATGTTTTTCTATAAATGTTTGTTTTGAAACCCATTAACGTAGCATTGCATTTCATGGAACAGTATAATTGTCTATATTTTATTTAAATAAGAATATTTTTTAAATCACACTGTTGTTTCCACATTGTTTTTTTTTAATCATAGGACATGAAATATTCTGCAAAACGCAGTAATTAACAATGTATCTAGTTTTTTTTTTTATAAAAAACTCAAATAAGAAATTTAGACCGTTCTAATGATCGTTGAAAACCTGAAAGTCATTGCTGGATAAGGAATATTTAGAAACTAGTTACCAATCTGTTTCGGGTTTCTTTTAAGCGTGCATCAACCGTTGGATCGATTCTTAGCGCCTGAAAATCAGAGTGTGAAACAAAACAGGTTTCGATCATTTGCAAAAACTTGTCGGCATCCTCAAAAGTGGACATGTATCCAAAAGAAATGCGAACTGATCCTGTAGGGCTTCCTTCAACTAAGTCGTGTTGGTCGCTACAAATGTGGCCAGCCTGAAAAATCATTGAAGTCGTTGATTTTTTCTAATCTATTTTTCATCAGCTATAAAACGAATAAAATAAAGCAGAACTGATGAGCCCAAACACAATTTAAATGCCATTCAGGAGAAATCAGAAAAATGCGGAGTTGCGATTAGCGCTAGGGGAATTCGCGAAGACTAAGCACAAAACTTCCAAAGAAATAAAACAGCTAACTTGTCACTGTTGTAAGAAACACCGAAAGTTTTCACTATAATGGACGCTACTAGCACGTATATCGCTTTTTTAAAACTGTGAGAACTTTTTAAAACTTGTGCTAGAGTGCAAAGTAATATATGTTGGCCAATTTACAACACTCAGTTTCCCACTCTTGGAAACTCGTGCTCCTTCCTAAATTAGCACTGGGAACACCTGATGAGTGAAAGTTTAGCTGAAAACTGGAAAAAAATGTTCAGTCCTAATTTAAAAGACTTCAATGTTCTATAAAAAACGAATCTGTTTTTTTGAGTATCTTTTGCGAGCTGAATGAAAACGGACTAAGCGTAAAATCGTGGTTTTGCAATCGATTTTGGATGTTGCAGTGTTAAAGTTCCAAGTGAATTTTAGTTTAAAAGCAAGTATTTTTTCGAATTTTTATAGCACAAAAACCATGAACAATAGTTTGCAAAGAACACTAAAATCTCGAAAAAATATTCATGCATCAACTCAAAAAAAAAACAAAAAGTGCTTCTAACTGTTAAATAAATATTCGAGTTTTTGTACTAAGAAACTCAAGAATTTATCACTTGCCCAAAGCGGATGAACGCGGTCGCTTCATCAGAGCAGGACCTTTACTTATTAAGAAATCCACAAGTTTTATTAAAACCTACCGTAAGATTTCCCCATTATTACAAAAAACGCTTAAAAAATGTTGATCATCAATACCAGAAGAGCCAGAAATTTAAAGTAAGGCCAGATGGCCTTCTTTTGAGCCAATTGAACCACAGAATGTTGTAGTGCCACTAGTTCAACCATATGCTAATTTTTTTTTTGGCCAATTTTCTACACCTAAATTTTATTTGATTAGTTCCAAATTTTTAGCTTAAAACATGCAATTAGATTGGCAAATAGGATAGTTTTTTCGTGAGATCGCTTGGCCTAGATATGCTCAATAACACCCATTTCTTATACCGGACTTAAGACATTCGCTCACGAAACCTACACAGCACAAAGTCGTTTTGTTAAAGAAAGCAAACTCGAATCCGGCACGAGGTCTATTGGATTTGCATCCATTTACCTCGTCTCCATCTTCCCAATTTCCACATTATTGAGAGCGATTTATGATCGTCTGAAAAACGGCACGTACGGTAGCCTTTAAGGAATAAAATGGTAGACTGACACGGGACTTGTAAAATATATCATATAACCGTTTCCCAATATTAAAGTCGGACGATAAAGAAAGGAGCATGCCGTAGAAACGCGAACACCAAGAGAATAGAGAATCAAAGCTCTAAGAGAAGACACTCCTCATGTTACAGACTATGGGAAAAGGGCAGGGCAGATGTGAATTTAATGGCCATGGGCTGAGCCAAATAATTTATGTTTCAACCCGTTTCGAAATTAATTAAACGCCACGCCATCCGGGGTGCCTTTCTAATACAATAAAACTTCATCAGATTTAATATTCATGTCTGGTAATTTTCACTCAAACTTTTTTAGACAATATATGCAGCCTGATGTGAAATAAATACTTGCATAAAGTTTTGTTTTCACTTTGTATGAAAACTTAAACATCACAATTGTTATAAAAAAAATTCGCGTTCAAAGTTTGTCTCTTTTTAGAAAGTTGATGACTGTTCAGTGTGGAGTTGGTAAATTAATTCAAAAGACAAAATGCGGATTTTTTTCTCAAAACTGCGACAAAAATGATATCAGTTGTCTGTGTATCACACTTGAGCGGAATTCCTAAATTATTTCACATGGATCTCAACAAGCAATGTTCATTTATCTCGCTGAAAATCATCAATCATTCCAATTAGGTTTCCATATGGACATACGTATGCTATAAAATATCACGCGCAACTCAACACTAGTTATTTTATAACTCCAAGACGGAATCAAATGTACACAAACGTCAATACTTAAAAAAATAGAAACAAACTTACAAAAAATATATTAAAAATGACAAAATTTACAGCAGTGTTTTCTAAAGGAAACAAATTATTTACTTACCTCAAATTGTTTCTGGACTTTATTAGGGTCTAATTTCAAGTATTTCTGGCAAGCCCCTGGATTACAAAAGCAACCAGTTCTCAAATGAATTCTATTCAGATTGGCCAAATGTAAAACCTGTAAAAGTTCTAATTAGTTAAAGTTCTAATTCTAATTCAGTTGAAATTCAGAAACATAAAGACTACAAAACTACGAACCGATGGGGCAAACAGAAGAAAACTGTTTAATTCAGACCGTGCATTCATTTCACCGAAATATTTGCAAACCGCACGAATGTATTTATTAAAAACTCAAATAAAATTGATGACGAAATGGAATGAGAATAATTAATACACAGGACGATAAATTTAAAAGCTATTTTGTAAGTCTTAAAACAAAAAAGCTGCAATGGTTACGAGATAATGAGAATTTTTGAACGCCAGTATTTTGGTAGTTTTTTAATGTTTCTTTCGTCAAACTAGCATTCAATATTTTGCATTTTAGTGTGTTTTCTACAATTTCAAATACATTGCCACATCGCTGACAATGGAGTTAGTTGATTATTTCAGAAAAAGTTCTTCAAATGCAGTTAGTTAAAAATAATCGCTGAATTGCTCATTTTATCTATTAATACCACGCACGCAAATGCGCCACTATCTCGGAAAACATTCCAAAATAGAATGCCAAAAACGAATCATTATGCCATTTCATAACTGAGTGGAGTTTAATTGTTATACCTGTTATACGGTAGCGAACTTTACCTCAGAATATCCAACATAATTCCCATTAGGTCTCTTCAAATTGAAATTAATAATACTTCCTTGGGTTTTAACGCTTTCAAACTTCGTGTCGTGGTACAATTCTGCAACAGCTGTTCCATTCGAATGATGCATTTCCATTAGATTCGCAAAAGTGTATTTAGCGACATTGAATGTATGAAGCGAAATTAAATCGGGCGTCAGATTTAGTGTCTGCAGAATATCAAAACCATGCCTTAGGCTTAATATTGATAAAAACGAAATTGTACCATCCTCAAATCTAAGTAATAAAAAGTAAAAAAAAAGATTTTAGTAGAAAAATCTTCTAGATCAAGATTTACTGGGAACAAGAATACATTTTGCAACTCACTGTTCATAAATAATTGGCTTCGGAATCATGATATTTTGAGAACTTAGAGCCATTAGCACAGTGCCGCCTCCAAAGTATGTTTTTGTTAAAACATTTTCACTGGAGCGTTTGACCAAAAGAGCCCCTAATCCAGTAGGATATCCAAATATCTTATAAAATGATATGGATATAAAATCCGGCTGATGTTGATGTAAATCGAGGCGATTTGTAGATGCGTAACAGGCCGCATCCAGTAAAGTATACCAATTTTCAGATGTGACAAAAAGCTGATTCAAAGCTCCCCGTTTAACTGCCTCTATCCATGAAAGAGGATATTTTGTCCCTAAAAGTGTTTTAATTAAATATTTCAATTGCAAAGTGTAATTACATTGAAATATATCTGGTAATTACTGAAATTCTTGTTGAAAACATGATAGGAACTTTGTGAAAATTAGTCTTGGGAGGTGTAAACTTTAAAACAGAGCAAATGGAAATATTAAATACCTTTCAAACATTTCACTTTAAAACGTACATAAATGACACGATAATTTTGTTGGAGTTGGTTGAGTTAATTAGTAATAATGGAATGTCGCTTAGCTGGAGTGAATTGTATTCAAATCAGACACAAAATCTCCTTCAAAAAAGGTTTTTCATGTAAAATAAGTATCTAATTATATTAAATTAGCTAGCATGTTTTGTCTTTATTATTTTTGTGGATGTGGAATTGGTAGACTTTTCCATTTTTGATAACAAGATACAAGATTTCAGTTGAAGTCGATCCAAAAACAATTTTTCAAAACCCCCTACACTTTGATGGATTTTGCAAGTTCCCAAAATTATTACCTGCAAAATTGCTCTGAGCTGGATATACAAAAAGGCCATTTTTTCCGTTCCGCAGCCCGCTGTTTGAATTGGCTGGATTTGATAAAACATTAAAGGCTTCCCCAACTTTCAGTTCGCGAAAGTTGGAAGCGAACTTTCGCATTCCTAACGCTGATGTATGGTTGTCTTCTAAATAAGCAAAAGTGCCTCCATTAAATTGAAACGTTTCTCCTATCAGCTTTAGAGCATGGGTTGCGCCTGATGTAAATATTACTGAGTACTGGTCGGGCGATGTTTTGAAGAAACTTAACACTCTAAAAGTACAATAGCAAATATTTACCAATATACTAAGACAAAGTGGGTACGTGCCGGTTACATAAAAGGTGAAAATAGTCTCTAAACGAGATGCCGTTATTTCTGAGGTGATTCAAAGCGAAGCGCAAACTTTTAAGCAGCATAATGAGATATGAAAATAGGAAAAATTATTTCTATCAACATAAGTCTGGAAACGCTTGGTTTTCCTGATAGTGGCTCTTTCAACGGTGAATAATAAAACTGTTTTTATTATATTGCAGAAGCTGGGAAAATGAACACTGAATTAATAAAAAAGATTGAAGAATGGAAAAGATTTGAATTATGGTTGACAGAATTTTATGATTTTAGTTTTAAGTTTTTTATAGAAAATTGATATGTAAAATAGATATGGTGCTCTGAATGGGTACGTTTCTTCTGTTATATGTGAAAACCTAATATTGTTTTTAAAAAACATAAATTAGTAATGTAATCGGCTTTTTTTAAAGAATTGCAAATTCTCAGTTATGAACAAATGAATGAGAAAGTAGAAAATCATGGTTACATATTTTTTTATGTAAATACATTTACAAACATAACTTGACTTTGCATTTTTGCGAAATTTGCAATCGGTTCTTAATAAATAATATCCAAACAGTAAAACAAAACGATAAGTTACTTGTATCACAAATATTTGTATGTTTCTAAATATATTGATTTTTAAATAATTTACTTGGAAATAACGTAAACTTACTTAAATCTTACTAAGTCCATTGTATCTTTGGTGAATTCACTACTATGTGAGTGAGGATTTGTATATACGTTATTGGATAAATCTGTGAAAATATTGGCTAATTGCTTTTCTGAGTACAGCGTTGCCCCAGCATGATCAAGGTAACATAAGTCTAAAATCAAATTATTAAACGATTTCAATCTCTAATACTGAATTGGGATTAAAAACTGGAAACTGTACCTAAATTTAAAAAAAATCTTTAAATGAAAAAATAGGAAAGTTCCAACATTTTGTCAACAAAGATGAACAGTTTGGAGGGAGTCAATTAGGAAAATACTTTATGAACTCAAACGAATTAAATTAATTAAATACAGTGGACATTTTTCATAAGTTTAATTAATTTTTCTAAAGGCTCATTGTCCATTTTAAAAGTTTATCTGTTTGTGCACCTTTTAATTAATTAACTCAGGAAACAAAATATTTATATTTCAATGCCTATAATTTTGCTTTCCAAATCAACTAATCCAACAAAATACATTTTTCCAATTGCCAAATATTCTTTACACTGCCATAAAAATGATCAAAAAATAATTCCGTTTTAATTTGAAGTTATTGTTAATTGTTCTCCCCTGAAAAGTTTTTAATAAGGCGGGAAAAATAAAATGGGTTATTTAATTTGTTTGTTCTAATCAGGCGAATTTTAAATGCATTTAAAAAATAGTTCATGCCAATATTCTGTTTTTAATAGTAGTAGTAAACATCTTTATTTCTAAAAAAGGCTATCGACCTATCGGTCTTTCTGCCCTTGTTTAATACATGCAGTCTTAATCTAGATAAAAAACCAATATGAAAATTCTCCTATTCTAGGTTAACAATAGTAGTAGTAAACATCTTCATTTCTAAAAAAGGCTATCGACCTATCGGTATTTCTGCCCTTGTTGACATGCAGTCCCAATCTAAATAAAAAACAAATATGAAAATTCTCCCATTCTAGGTTAACAATACTATTAAATAAATAAGATTTCAGTGGCAAGAAGAAATTATTTTATTGTCCACTAGTCCGTTGCGTTTGTAAGTGTTCGAGTAGCGTTAATGTAGGGAAACGGAAGTGGGATTGTCTGGTTGGTCTTGTAAGACAAAGGGGATTCAGTATGGTCCAGTTGTAGGGGTTGTTTGTCCATTTTGTCTGTAGCTGTATGAGTCTTTCCGAGATCTTTGTCATGTTTGTGCGTTCGTATAGTAGTTGGGTGGGTGTTTTTAATATAACTTATTAAAGCACATATTTTAGTTTACTTGAAATTATATCTCTATTATTTAATTAATTTGACTTCTTTCGATCGTAACTTTAATCATTACATTTTACCTTTAAGTCTGGAAAATTCTGATTTGATTTTCGAAGCTTGTTCTTTTGAATAAACATGGCATTTTTCGTTTTGTATTTTTTTCTCTGTTTTTATGCTTTTTTCCATTGTTATTCGTTTCACTCCCCCTTTCACTAACAACTTGCACCGAAACTCTATTAAAATATTGTATGATTTAAAATTATACCGTCCGTTGCGTGCAATGTATGACTTCATTCGAAGTCTCATTAAACATTGGTTTAGGAGAACTTTGAGTAATGTTTTATATCTGCTTCAATTATATATATATTTACTGTCCGTTTGTTGAGCTTTTCATCGACGGATAACAGCAATTCTACTGTCTATTATATATGCCTCTGTCACAAAAATTATATTTTTTTACTGGCTCCTCAATGATGTCGTTATCCATATTTAATGCTAATTAATTATGCATTCCTTCTAATGCAAAAACTACTGAGTTTTTCCCATTTACTTCGATATCCCCTTGTTGCGTCTATTGTCAATAATAGCAGGAAATTACTATCAATTTTGCGGCCAATGGAACAAAACAACTAAATAACATGACATTAAGAAATTATTCTACAGAGTAATTTGGTTTGATTGATCAAGCTTAGTGCTTTTAATTTTGAAGCCATAACTTACGCAATAATAAACCGGTTCAACTTCAAGAGTTTCAAATAATTTTTTACTTGTGAATCTTTTGTAATGCGGCTGCTTTCACCAGCTAGCCATAAATCTTGGAAAATATACAACAAAACCCGGCTCGTCACGATTCCACGCAAGCATAAAAATCTGAAAACTTTTACTACCCATAAACTTACGACACATTAAACTAGGCGACATGAATATTAATAAATTCGGACGGGGTATAAGCGCCAAAAAGGCCAATTTAAGCTTTTGGATTAAAATCTAATTGATCCTATTTATATGCAGGGTCATGGAGCGGCAAAAAATCTACTAGATGAATCGACTTTAGTGAAATAATTTATTTGTTTTATTCCTAGTTTATTTACTAGTTTAGTTCTGTGTTTGAAGTTGTAAAGTAGTTAAAAATCTTTAATATTTTCCGTAATTTTTGGCGAATAAATTTTTAATTCATAGTTTATTCAATTTTATTGAGCCATTTTATATTATTTCCACATCACTTAATGTTTTAATTCAATCCTTTGATGTATTCATTTATATTGCACCGGTGGATATTTTAATTAAAAAATTACAGCATTCAATATTTAGATTAATGGTTAATCGAGATTTATAATTGAAAATGTTTGCATTTTAATGTTCGTTAGTATTTGTAGATCGTTATTGGCAATATATGCATTTCAATGTAAGCACTTTCATCAAGTTAATTATAGAAATTGTTTTTGCTAAAAATTTCCATGAGGGTACAAATAGTTACCTTTAATCGTTACCTAAAACCGTTTCTACTGTAACAGTTTTAATTTTCAATGTTTTCATTATCAATTTTAAGCTAACAATTTTTTCATTAAATGGTTTATTCAGTTTTTACTATTTGTAATACTCTCTACTCAACGATCTACTAAACGCAACACTGTTTTTTTAGAGGCAAACTGTGTACAAATCCGGTGAAATAAATTCCTGCTATTTTAGCCGTGCCGGAAATGTGAATAACGATTCCGAAATGAAATAATTCTGCAAAGCGGCTTTAGCTCGTATTGCAATGCTAGATAAAGTATGTGGGAGGTAATCAAAACTTTGAACAAAAATGTAGCGAGCACGAGATTTTCCTGCCGAATGGCGGGAAATGCGAAACGGGAAAATAAATTCAAATGATGCAATTCTTAGGAGGGTGTTTGCAACAATTTGTTTTTAGGAATGCTTTATGTAGTTTAAGCGAGCAAATCATCTATTAAATTGCAATAGTTGTAATTAATTGTAATAATATAACTGCTTTAAAGTCATTTACTACATCAAATATTGTTTTTGAAAATATATACACAATTCCAGCAGGAATAAAGCAACCCAGTTGTATAATCAAGATAAACATTTGATAATCATAGTGCATCCAACATTTTTGCGTAATTAAACCCCTTAAAAGCAAAGCAATCACTGTATTATTCTGTGTATATTTCCCAGAATGAATATAATGGTTTCATGAAAATTCAGCAAAATTTTCGCATGCAATAAGAGCTTCCAGTTTATAGCTGTTTAAAAATAAATAAGGCAGCAAAGGAAACAGTTATTAAAGCAGATCAAAGGAGAGAGTCGGACCGGATTATCAGCAATGTTCTTTTATCTTCACAAACTGTCTGACGTTGCAAGGAAAATGGGAATTCGAGGCAAAATACTCAAACAAGTGTACGACCTTCTAATGCAGCAAAAATAAATAATGCAACATGAATTTTTAAATTCGGACGGGACGTGGAAGCGTCCGTTCGAAATTTTCAAATATCCAGACTTTGAGGAATTTTAAAGTAGTCTATTCATATTGACTATTCAACGGGAATTTGGAAATTTATGGAAATAGCTACTTTAGATTTGTGTATTTATTTTTTATATTCATTCACATTCAAGGTGGGCAAGCTCTAGACGGTTTAATTCAGATAGGTGGTTGAGTCTTCACAAAAAATAACTCCGATGATGGAATGTTTTTTAATTAAAATTTGATTATATTTTACTTGGTTTGATGAAGCAAGTGGAATTGCAACAATTGCATGTCAAAAACCGCTGCCTACTAATGTATTTAAAAAATCATATAGATTAGAAAGTGTATATTTAAAAAGCCATATTAGGAAAACAAGAAGAGGCAAAGGAAGATTCCATAGGAAAATATGGATTTGGCACTAGAAATCAAAGGGGAAATATGATGACAATCTTTATAGCGGAATAAAAATTGTATGCCACAAGCACCTTCTTTAACAAAAAAACCCAATTGAAAATGGACCTGGATAAGCCCAAACGGAGCGCCAAAGAGCGAAATAGACTAAGTACATACTTTCGTCTTCCAAAATAATAATTCAAGACGTAACAGTTCTGAACTCGTTCAATACAGGGAGTGAACATAGATTGGTGACAGGGAATACAGAAGAAACAACCAAAAAATAGTAGACACGGAAATGCTCCATCAAAACAGGGAAACACCCAAGGGAAAACTACAGAGCCACATAAACAACATAATGACAACAGACGACATCAACCAAGTAGCATCCGATATAACAGGAGTAATGAGGAAAGTAGCAAATGAAGTAGCGGAAATAAAGCCAAGAAAAACAAACAAAATATCATACGAAACCAAACTAAAGATAGAAGAAAGAACTCTGTATAAAATTGGTTTATACGCAACGGAACAATACCAAAATGTCAGAAGAGAGGTAAGGAGAATTATAGGAAAGGATAGGGAAGAGAACTATAGAATAATGGCAGAGAAGGTGATTGAAGAAAACAACAACCTTAAATATCTAAGGAAGAAGCAAGGAAAACACCAAATAATAGCTCTTAAAGACGATAACAATGTGGAAACAAGAAACAGAGACAAAATTAAAGAAATAGCCGATAAGTTCTATCAAGATCTTTACTCACCAAGAACAGAAAGACCACCAGGAAACAAAAACAAAGGAAAAGTAGTCAAAGTTGGCTCTGAAGAGATAAGAGATACCAGAAATAACTAGGAAGAAATTATACATCCTATAAACTCAATGAAGAAAAATAAGGCACCAGGAGGAGACGATATAATCACGGAAATTCTCAAGGAGGCACAAGAAATTGTCATACCGCAGCTAAAGCACGTTTTCCACCTCTGTATAGAACAACAAATAATACCCACGAATTGGAATGAGGCAATAAGAGTTATATTATTTAAAAAAGGAGATCGAACAATGCTGGAAAACTAAAGACTCATTAGCTTGCTGTATTAGATGTATAAGCTTTTTACTCGAATCATAACTAACAGAATTACAAATAAGCTGGATACCTGCCAACCGGTAGAACAAGCCGCATTCCGCAAAGGATATAGCACTAATGACCACTTACTTACAGTAAAAATCATAATAGAAAAGTCAACCGAATATAACTTTCCAATGCACATGGCATTCGTGGACTACGGGAAGGCTTTTGACTGCGTGGAACATTGGGCAATATTTGAAGAACTAGACAAAGCGCGAATAGATCATCGGTACAAGAACCGTCTTAAAAATATATATCAAAGAGCAAATGCAAAAATCAGGCTACACGAAGAAACAGACAACATTGAAATCAAAAGAGGTATCAGACAAGGAGATACAATATCACCAAAATTTTTTACCTTAGCTCTGGAAGGGATTTTCAAAAAACTTGAATGGGGAAATATGGGACTGAACATAAGTGAAACCAACATATCACACTTAAGATTTGCAGACGATATTGTTCTATTCTCCGACAACAGAACGGACCTTAAAAAAATGCTTTCCGAACTAGACAGAGAATCTTACAAATAGGTCTAAAAATGAATGAAACAAAAACAAACATAATGAGCCTAGACGAAATAAAATGTAAAAATGTTCAAGCCAATATATATCTGGGACAACAAATAGAGATGGGAAAGGATAACAAGGAAATAGAGATTGAAAGGAGACGGAGACTAGGATGGGCGGCATTTGGCAAATTACGCCATATACTGAAGGATAGAAAGATACCGCAATACCTTGGAACAAAAATTTTTGAACAGTGTGTAGTACCGGTGATTACATATGGAGCACAGACCTGGACTCTCACGAAGACAATGGTGAATAAATTGAGGACAACACAAAGAGTCATGGAAAGAGTTATCATAGGCTTAACACTAAGAGACAGAAAAAGAAATGAATGGATTAGACAGAGAACAAAGGTCGTAGATACAGTGGGGAGAGTCACAAGAGTGAAGTGGAATTTTGCAGGACATAAAGACCGCCCTACAGACGACAGCTGGAATAGGCGAATAATACGCTAGAGACCATGGGAAGGACAGATAGGAAGAGGAAGACCAATTATGCGATGGTATGACGACATAAAACGAGTGGGTAGGATTTCGATGGACGAGAACAGCACAAAACAGAGAGAACCGGAGGAGAGGAAGGGAGGCCTATGCTCAATGCTGGGCGCAATAGAAGGCTTGATGATGATGATGACGATATTTAAAAAGTGAAAATTTGAAGCATCTAAACCCAAGAAAAGGATTGCGAATGCGGCGCATAGGCCAAGTAGATTAATATTTCTTTTCTAGATAAAAAGTTGAAAACTTTTAAAAAGTAGCAAAAGCAACACGGATTTAAAATATAATGCCTCATTATTTATTCCACTAATGATAAGTTAATGATTTCAGTTGCTGCACATAAATTAAACTACTTTCGCTTTTATTAGATATTTTTGCAATTGGCCAATAGTTTCAACCCTATTATTAAAGATTGATGGGTGAGATAATATTCTATTAGGCTATTTAGTCTTGGCATTTCAAAAATTATACATTATTTTACAGATTGCAGTGCCCCTTTGGGTATGTATGAATTCATCCTTACATAATTCAAACGCAACCTATTTAGCTGTATTTTAACTTCTGACAACGTTTACCCTAAATATGCTTTGTTATAAAGGGAGATACCTACGCGTATTTAAAGAATTTGTTAAGCCTTTGTAACCGTAGCTTCATTCATAAGCTCAAAAGCCAGTATTTTACATTGTACGAAATGCTTAACTTGGAATTCTATTCGTGCTCCAACATTGTTACATTCAATTTAAAAATGTTCCTTAGAGACAAGATCGTGATATTTGGAGCCGCACGTTTTCCATTGTTGTTTTTATTCTTATAAAATCGTTAAAACTCTTCGCGTTTGGGAATTTGCATGGCGAACATGTATCCGACCGCAATTTCCAGACGTTTTGCCAAGTTTGCACGTAACGAGGCCAAAAAGACACCCGCCTTAAACAGAAATGCACCCAATTTTTAGCAGCTTGCATGAATATAAAACGTGTTATCTCGTGCGGAATCCCATTATTCAGCTAACAATGTAAGAATGAGTGCAGGAAGATACACACAAATATCTTACTTAAGCTTAGTGCGACTCAAAAAGGCAAAATCCGGCAAGCAAACTCTGAATCCCTGACATTTGCGAATAACACTTTATGAATACATATGGACATAAAGATGTGAGAGGATTAACATATCGTTAAAGTATTAGATATTACGGAAAAAATGTGCACTTCACAAGCTGTTTCTCTTGTTTGCTGTTGGGAGAGTTCATAACTTTGCGTAAAATAAGGGGCAAATTTCGCCGGTGTTATTTTCAAGCTAAACCCAGGTAATGGGACCTAATAGGACACCGATCCTGTTTTGTACCTATTTATATCCGTAACTTTTGGCGGATATGATGATGCCGAATATTGCTTTAATACTTGAACGATATTATTCTTTTCATCACAAATTTTATTCAATATTTTGATGTCCTGCAAGGGACTTGTTTGATATTTTAGTAGTAGTAAACATCTTTATTTCTAAAAAAAGGCTATCGACCTATCGGTCTTTCTGCCCTTGTTTAATACATGTAGTCTTAATCTAAATAAAAAACAAAATGAAAATTCTCTTACTCTAGGTTAATAATCTTATTAAATAAACTTTCCAATTCTAATGACAAGAAAAAATGATTTTATTGTCCAGTAGTCAGTTGCGTTTGTAAGTGTTCGAGTAGCGTTGATGTAGGGAAACGGAAGCGGGATTGTCTGGTTGGTCTTGTAAGGCAAAGGGGATTCAGTATGGTCCAGTTGTAGGGGTTGTTTGTCCATTTTGTCTGTAGATGTATGAGTCTTTCCGAAATCTTTGTCATGTTTGTGCGTTCGTATAGTAGTTGGGTGGAGGGGTTGTGTAGTGGGTTTTGGGGGTGTCTTATTCGTGTTATTAGTCTTAGTGCAATTTGTTCTGTTGTTTGTATATAACGTTTTGTCCTTTCTGTTCCGTTGGTCATGAGTATATGTCCATAGTCTAGCAAGGGTCTACAAATAGCTTTATTTATTTTGGTGGCGGTGTTTGTGCTAATTCCTCTGTCTTTGTAGGTTAGTGATCGGAAGTGTTTTGTTCTCTTTATTGTTTCTGCCCTGATGTTTCGTATGTGTTTAGTGAATTTAAGTTTGTGGTCAATTGTGATTCCAAGGTATTTTACGTCGTTTTTTGGTTGTGTCGTTTGGCCGTCTGCAGTTATTGTAGGGGAGTCAGCGTTGAGTCTGTGGTTTGTGAGCAGAAGTTGTTTTTTTGACGCATTTGGTGTTAGTTTCCATTTATAAAACCATGTCATTGTGTTGTTTGTTAGTGTTTGGAGTCTTTGAGCTGCTCTCGCAGTAGTTTTGTCTTGTACAATAAGTGCCGTGTCGTCTGCGTATTGTAATATGTATGCCGATCTGTCGATTTGATTTTTGTCTGGTAAGTTGTAATTGTATATGTCACGGCAGTATATATTGTAGAGAAACGGTGAGAGCGGGGATCCTTGAGGGTGGCCTTGTTCAGGGGAAAAGAAAATGACAGTGTTTTGTCAATTCGTACTTGTAGTTATCTGTTTTCTAGTAAGTTCTTTATGGTGTGTAGTAGATATGTTGGTGTGTGTAGTTTGTATAGTTTGTATAGTAAGCCTCTATGCCAGACACTATCAAAAGCTTTGTTAATGTCCATAAACAGGCAAGCTGTATTTCTGTCAGTTAGGTAGGTTGTGTGTATATTGTTAGTCAGAGTGAAGAGTGGGTGAATAGTCGAGTGCTGATGTTTGAATCCGAACTGATACGATGGTATGTACTCTCCGACCAGTTTTCCCAGTCGCTGCCTTATTATGTACTCAAAAACCTTGCTAAGTACTGGTAGCAGTGTAATTGGTCTGTAATTGCTCGGTTGTGTATTGTCCAGTCCATTTTTGGGTATAGGGATTATTAAGCCGTTTTTCCATGTTTTTGGAATTATGTTATTTCTGATGCAGTTGTTCAATTCAGTTAGGATCAGTTTGTGTGTTTCTTGAGTTAGGCTTTTCAGGAGTTTTGCCATTAATTTTATCTTTTCTCGGTGCTGTGTTTTTGATATTCGCTAGGGCTTCATCGTACTCTGTTTCTGTGATCAGTTTGTATGTATAGTTTGGTGAGCTGTTGAAATAGTTCAAGTACCAGTCGTTGATCAAGTTCCAGTTGTCATTGTCGAAGTTAGGGTTTGTCGATATGCTGAAGGCCCTTTGATAGTGTCTGTCGAACGCGTCAGCTTTCTCTTTGTCTGTGTACCGTTCAATTCCGTTTTCGTCAATTGTGTCAGTAGTGTTAGTTTTTTTGTATTGCGCTAGTTTCCTAATTTTCGCCAGTATGTTTTGCCTTTGTCTTTTTGCATTTCTTTACATGTTTCTAGCCATTTGTCTTGTCGGTATTGTCCAATCAAGGTTTTAATGTTTCTGTTGAGTTGGTTCAGTGTATTTTTTAGGTCGTTATTTTGAGTGTTTGTATATAGTCTGTACAGTTCTCTCTTTTGTTTTATGAGTCTCAGTATGAATTTGGGTAGTGTATGTCGGTAGAAAGCATTTTTTATTTCCGGGATATTGATATTTTAATTTCGTGTAAGCTCTTCTTCAGGTTACTTGAGCAGCTTCCGCGTTTAGCGTTTATAGGAAGCATGTGCTTAAATGGCAAGCGTCATCTAACAAACACCTTTTCATAGCGATTATAATTAGAGTTATTTCGCAGTAATTTTAGCTAGCTTTCAATGGACTTTTTATTTCCGTTCTACCATTTTAGCTCAATCCATAAATATATTTCATTTCCATATAAGCTTCAGAAACATCTAGTCTACGCAAGCACACTCTTTTTCTACACTTATTATGTGAGCTGATAACTCAAAGCCTTCAAAGATATTGGAAATGTTATATCAACCATCTTTTATCAACGAACATCTCGAATATACATATTAAATTTGATGTCGTGCTTCTATTCAATTTTATTCAAATTCTTGCTTTCATGTGTTCATTTACAAGTTTTTGCGGAATCTGTCTTGTTCTCGCATTGTTTTTTTCTCGCGTGGTTTAGTTAATTTTATTCTTAAAAATCTTAGTTTTGAATATTTAGGTAAAGTCTCTTAAAATTGAAACTCAAACTTTCGCAATTAAAATTTTCATTCATTTAAAACTCTATTATTAGGAGAACAAGGCCAAAGAGAGGCGCATTACTTGAGACTTTAACTATTTTTGCGTTATCATAAATTATTCCACTTGGATTTTCTATGTTCCGCATTTTTTACACATATAATTTGTGCAAATACTGAAACTTACAGTACAAACGGATTTATGGCAGCATCAAGGAACGAATAGTTCAATTTCGGAAATCTTTTACCTCAAACGATTTATTCGAACATAAATCAACCAGATTGCATTAGACTAGTCACAACTCTTCAGTTCTGCAACTGAATTTGAATATTGCATTTTAGTCAAGGACTGACGTAGATTTATTAAACATGGAACGCCCCTAGATTTCCACACATTATTGGATTTTTTCAAGTCAAACCGAATATATTTCAGAAGATGTGATTTTATTTGTTCCAAATGCTAAATCGGCTTTTCCCTGCCATATAGTCTCTTAATCGCCTCAATTATTTACCGTGAAATTTCCCAAAGAAATGCTCCTTTCTGGATATTCCGCGTCCTACATACAAATTCTCCAAGTTTGCTTACGTATTCGCGAAACTACCGACATACATTTTGGAGTTTGAAATCTTGAAGTAATTGAGTTTTACGAAAACTTTACAGGAGTATGTATTCCTAATATGAGCGTGCTATTCTTGGCTGTATTCGGCAATACTCGTCTTGAAAATGTAAGTGAAACCGGGAAGCAAAGTTTATGAATTTCAAAGTTTTGACACGTAGATGAGATTCATTACAGTAACTTATTCCCTAATGCTAATATGTCAGAGTATATTTGAATTTTCACGATTTTTATTACACATTACCACTTTATAAAGTTTCATTTTTCTTCAGACGCCTTTTGATTTATGAGCCAAACTTTGATAATTCTAACAGTATCACATATGATAAGTTTGCTTCATTTAAGACAACTGGGAAACAGTTAAAAGATTTTCAGTTGGCGAATTCAATGCTCCTAATATTCAAACAAGAAACTCAACTTATAGGCATTTGCAAATCTAAAACAATATAAAATATGAATCTTTTTCAATTTTTAACAATCTCAATTTGGTCTAGTACTTTGAGAGTCACTTTAAAATAATATAAATCCAACATAACTGTCGGGGATGTTTCCTGCTATCGTCTTTAGCCAATGATATACAACAGGTAGAGCCGATTTATCGATAGAATTTATTCCTCCGTATATGAGAAGTAGTCGAGCAGATGAAAGACCATTTTATACAGACGAAAATTTACATAATGAAAATGTTGAAAACGGGATAATAGATTGGACTGAATATAGTTGGGAGTATAAAGGCCAAGATTTACAGCTGCAAAGCCAAGGTTTTAATTTAAATATTTGAAAGATGTACATAAATTCGATTAAATATTGTGTGTAAATGTAGTTTTTCAAAAACGTATAATGGAAAAATTTTCAAAGCTTCTACAAAATTTTTGAATACATAATGAAGCAGCGGCTTGAAAAAGTGATTGGAAAATATATACCTACCTACCAATTTGGTTTCAAACAGCATCACTCGACTTGTTCATCCGCTCTTTATTTTGGCCAACAATATACAAACTACCCACCTAACTGACAGAAAGACAGCTTGCCTGTTTATGGACATTAACAAGGCTTTTGATAGTGTCTGGCATAGAGGCTTACTATACAAACTATACAAACTACACACACCAACATATCTACTACACACCATAAAGAACTTACTAGAAAACAGACAACTACAAGTACGAATTGACCAAAACACTGTCATTTTCTTTTTCCCCTGAACAAGGGCTCCCTCAAGGATCCCCGCTCTCACCGTTTCTCTACAATATATACTGCCATGACATATACAATTACAACTTGCCAGACAAAAATCAAATCGACAGATCGGCATACATATTACAATACGCAGACGACACGGCACTTATTGTACATGACAAAACTACTGAGAGAGCAAGCTCAAAGACTCCAAACACTAACAAACAACACAATGACATGGTTTTATAAATGGAGACTAACACCAAACGCGTCAAAAAACCAACTTCTGCTCACAAACCACAGACTCAACGCTGACTCCCCTACAATAACTGCAGACGGCCAAACGACACAACCAAAAAACGACGTAAAATACCTTGGAATCACAATTGACCACAAACTTAAATTCACTAAACACATAGCGAAACATCAGGGCAGAAACAATAAGAGAACAAACACTTCCGATCACTAACCTACAAAGACAGAGGAATTAGCACAAACACCGCCACCAAAATATATAAAGCTATTTGTAGACCCTTGCTAGACTTTGGACATATACTCATGACCAACGGAACAGAAAGGACAAAACGTTATACACAAACAACAGAACAAATTGCACTAAGACTAATAACACGAATAAGACACCCCCAAAACCCACTACACAACCCCCCACCCAACTACTATACGAACGCACAAACATGACAAAGATCTCGGAAAGACTCATACAGCTACAGACAAAATGGACAAACAAACCCCCTACAACTGGACCATACTGAATCCCCTTTGTCTTACAAGACCAACCAGACAATCCCGCTTCCGTTTCCCTACATTAACGCTACTCGAACACTTACAAACGCAACGGACTAGTGGACAATAAAATAATTTCTTCTTGCCATTGAAATCTTATTTATTCAATAACATTGTTAACCTAGAATGGGAGAATTTCATATTTGTTTTTATCTGGATTGGGACTGCATGTATTAAACAAGGCAGAAAACCGATAGGTCGATGGCCTTTTTAGAAATAAAGATGTTTACTACATACTATTGTAACCTAGAATAGGAAATTTCATATTGCTTTTTTTATCTAGATTAAGACTGCATGTATTAAACAAGGGCAGAAAGACCGATAGGTCGATAGCCTTTTTTTAGAAATAAAGATGTTTACTACTACTACTACATGATTATTAAACGCCTGAAAATCCGGCTAAATACAAATTTTCTTTCATTTTTGTAAGCTCAATGTACGTTGGAATAGCGTACATTGACTTAAAAGCGTAAAAGCTTTTCTTAAGTATTTCTTGGAAATTGTCTAAAACAATATGTATTTTCTGTTTAAATACGTGATGATTCTAAAATTCGTTCACGTACGAAGTACCCATACACGTAATTATGTACAGTACCCAGGACTGGGTACTAGAATTAATATATTTAAATAACATTTCGTTCCTAAGATTCGTCTTCTTAAATATAAAATATCAATATTTTATATATTAAAAATAAATTTTGCTAATGGAATTTCTAAGGCCAAATACTATTTGTTTATAATGGCGAGCCCATAACTCATAAGCGACTTAACAGTATAATTTTGAAAACAGTTTTAGGTACATCCAGCATATTTCGCGCACTTAATATGAATTCTCAAGGTTTGCTTATATTTTTGCGAAACTACCGACATATATTTCGGAGGAAGAAATCCGGAAGTAATTGAGTTTTACGAAAACTTTGCTGCAGTCTATATTGCTCAAATAAGTATATGTTTTACTTGGATATATTCGGCTCTGTTTTTCTTTGAAAATATTAGTCAAGCGAAGAAGCACAGTTCGCAAATTTCCAAGTTATAGCATTTGATGCAGCTGATTACAGGAAAACCAAATATGATTTGTAAGTACAGGAAACCGGAAAGCTTGTTTCAGTTCCAAACTAGGAACTTATAATGTTGTTGAAGTCGATGATTTACGTAATAGTACCTATTTCACTTAAAAAATAAATAAACACAATGAACATCAAATTGCCTGATGTTAAAGCTTTTTCGTAAAAAAGCAAAGGAAAGGTGTATTGCTTTAATTTGTGTAGAAATTTCCGTCAGAAGAATGTTGTAATAAACTTGTTTAAGCTTCGGTTTAGTAATATAACAACTTTTCATTAGTAAATTGGCATAGTATGTATCTTTACAGTATACATGGCAAATTTTACAAATTATTCAGTAATTAAAGAGAAATGGACTAGGCGTGCAGCAAGCAGTAGCTAATATCTTGGCGATTAATCCCCGGACGAAAAACATTAGACACTTTTACAAAGTTACCAAAATAAATACGTTTCTATATTTTTCGCTTATTTGTACATTTACCTTGAACAGAAATAACTTTTGAGGCCCTAAATATTGCAAAATCCAAAAACTTTGCTTTTTACTTTCGAATTTGATGCATATCTTTTTTTGAAAATTGCAGAACCTTTCTTTTGCTCCTAAATTTTCTAAACATTTGCTATCTTTTTCCAAGCTAGAAAATATTGGCTCCAATCCATACCTATTCAAAAAGGTTCAATTGAAAAATTTTAAAACAAATTATAGGAAGCTTTATTTAACTGGATTGAGCATTGTTAACTGATCTGGTTCATCGGGACATAAAACTCAATTTGGCCTAATAAGATCAGTAGATTCTGACAGAAACATGACTATTTTTATTAAACACTTTCTAAAGCTCAAAAGAAAAAAAACCCTTAGAAGTAATACCAACGTTTGAAGTAAATGGAAGAAAGCCCAGTAACAAACAATATATCAGTGGAGGTTAATGGAACAAAGAAGGTTTATTTTGCACAACACTTAAGCAAGAAGTTTCGCAACTGAAAAAAAACTTTACGGTCGAAAGCAAATCCAATTTACGTGCTCGTATCTAATTTACGTGGGTCAGATGAAATCGTTAGGTTTGGAGAAAATCGAATGAATGAATTTAAAAAAGAAAATGAAATCAACCATTTCAGAGGCTTTTTGCAACACAATGTGTCGTGTACATTTGAATAAAACCACGTAGAATTCAAAATGCAACATTAATTGTAAATAAATTATTTGGACTTCACTCCAATGTGAACAAACTGTGAACCCAAACTAACCCAAACTGTGAATTTTTGGTCAGTTATGACTCTAAATAAATCTGTAAAAACCTCGCTTTAGTATAAAAAATAGAAATATCGACTTCACTTACAGTAAGTAAGATATTTCAAAAATATAAAGATGTAATTAACTATTGTTGCGATTATCTCCTGCACTTTCCAGTTAACTCTACACTTGACTAATTTAAGCGAACCTTTGCTTCATTATTTCTCATTTTCGATAGCAAATCTGATGTGATTCTTCTTACGCAACTATCCATATATGAATTTATATTTACATCTATCGTAATAAATATCTAATACTATATAACTCATTCCAATATATTCCTGGGTTTTTCAGTCATTTTATTGTCACTAATTATGGTGTTATGTGATGAGCCCTGCGTTTCGTCCCGGGTCTACCTATTGGACTCGTCAGTAAGGCTAGGTAGCCCTGCCTTATACGCCAGACATCGGTTCTACGTGTTCGGACGTAAATGAACCGAGCCGGTATAGATCTTCTGCGGTGAGATATTGGCAACCCGTGTTGCCGATTAGCATTAGATTGAAAACCACTCGTTCCATTCTGCTTTTTTCTCCCAAGCATCTATATCTTTTTCGTATATTTCTTTTTCCTGACTGTACTTTTTAATTCATTCCAATATATTCCTGGCAACACGGGTTGCCAATATCTCACCGCAGAAGATCTATACCGGCTCGGTTCATTTACGTCCGAACACGTAGAACCGATGTCTGGCGTATAAGGCAGGGTCTACCTAAGCCTTACTGACGAGTCCAATAGGTAGACCCGGGACGAAACGCAGGGCTCATCACATAACACCATAATTAGTGACAATAAAATTGACTGAAAAACCCAGGAATATATTGGAATGAATTAAAAGTACAGTCAGGAAAAGAAATATACGAAAAAGATATAGACTTGGGAGAAAAAAGCAGAATGACGAGTGTTTTCAAAATGCAATCGGCAACACGGGTTTACTCACGATAATTATACCGATTTCATTACTATTTCATAGCAAAGCTATGTGATCCAAAGTAACGCGAACTATACATAACCCAAATAGTCTATCTCATAATCAATATCATAATACTAATATACATAATAGTACGTATCAGAATTGTGAAATTGAAGCCAAAAGCTTCAGTTATTAGTGACCTAAAGTTCTAATCTATCAAACTACAAGTTCCATCAAAAACCCTAATGAGTCCAACAAGAGAGTCCAACAAAACCGTAGTACTTAAGTGCGATGTCTTTCATTTGCAAACAATTCGTTTTTCGAATAGAAAATGCATTTAAAAAGCATTTTCGGTTTGGAACAAGAGTGCTGCAGTCAGCTCGAAAGGAAAAGCTTTTAATTAAAACGTTTGTTAGCCGGAACCCATTTACTCACATTTCATTCCGTATTTGCCCTAATGGAATTGATATAAAAACGGTTGGTTAATAGTATTTGAAACAAGCAACGGTATCGTTTGAAATTTCTACGACTTTTTTGGTTAGCATAATGGGTTGGTAGATTAATCAATCAATCAACTTTATATTCTAAATTTAGACACAGTTAAAATATGAATATGAAATATGAAATATAAATATGAAATTCGATCATCTAATTTTAAATGTGTTTATAACTAACACAGTCAGTGCTATAAGAATATCATTTCTAGTCTAGCATTTCAGGTATAAGAATCATCGACTTTTTCTGTGACCTCATAACACATTCAGTTTATATTAATCATAAAAGTCAGCGCCCCTTCTTAGTAAACATTTAATGCTGGAACTAATATTTCGGTTACTGCTTGGAAGCTTTTCCATGATTAAAAAGCTTGCCGTAAATGATTTCCTTAATCTCTGATCTGGTCAGGCTTGACCGCAGGTATTAGAATGATAGCCTTCATCGATCAGTGAAGTGCTCGAACAACTGTTGACCAGTTTCAAACCACAAATTTAGGTATTTTGGTTAGTAATTGCGGTCAGAGAGGGTTTAATAGTCACATTGGTCCTTTGAGTTATTAAACACGATACGCATATTAATTTGCTATTATACAATTTGGTACAGCTACCGGAAAGTTCTGCGACTATTTAAACGGTAGAATTCCTAACTTTTCGTCGATCATGATGTTGATCGACTTGATTAAAAATATGCCTGGTTTTATGCTGTCCACGAATGTGTGAGTGAAGCAATGCAAATACTCAAGCAAGGTATTAAAAAGGAAAGAAAAGTATTAAAAAGTTCTTCCTTTTATAACCCGCAACTGCAGAGTGCGGCCGTGTTCTCCTCAATGGTTAACTAAAAGCCAGAACGTCGTTCTTGTAATATTTAACTTAAATTACTTTGCCAAGTTGGCAATATTGAAATCAATATGTTGAACTCGATTAAATCGAAATAGTTTCACTGGTTTATTGTCAACGTTATTACTTTCTTTGTCATTATTATTATTATTATTTTGCGAGAAATGTATGTTTTAATTACTAAAACCTTTTCTCTAAAAATGCTTTTTAAAAGAAAATTTCATTTTCTCCGATTTGATACATAAACATTCTTAACATAGGTCTAATTTTGATGAAAACGAGTTGATTCGTGATGAGTAGAATTTCATTAATAAAGATTATAAAAAAAATTGTCTGCTTTGGACAATCATCTAATTACATTTTAATTTTAAATTTGCATCAATTTTAGTACCTAATTAGAGAATCTAAGTAAACGACGATTTTAGTTCATTTAGAAAAACGCCCTCGGGATTCCTTTAAAGGCAGAGGATTAATTATCCCTATTTATCTTTAATTTAAAGGTTGCTTTTTTCACCATTTCGTTATATCTGAGGAAAGCGAATTTCTTTGGAGATTTTAACGGTTTGCTTGCTTCGACATTGGCTAAGTGGCAAAAAACTAATGTTGAATGACAAATGCTAATGACAAAGTGTATTTGAAAGTTATTACAGAAATATTAAATTCAAATGTTTCACTTTGAATTGCTACAAGGATTTTAAGTGTCTGTGGTGTTTGTTAGCGACTTTATACTGTTGAACTCACAAATTCGCTTTTAAGGTTCAAGTTTGAATTGCACAAGAATATTAGATGTCTCTTGGCTTGGCTGCAGCTTTCCATTAGTGCCTTTGTCATTTATAATAATTCATACATTTAGGCACATTCTCGCAAAATGTTGCTCAATAGTGAGTCCATCCAACAACTCCTTTAAGTCTCTAGTGCTCTTTGAAGACCATTACCCACTTAATCATAATGATTCATTCACTTTAAAGAAGTTTTCACTTTGTCGCCATAGTTTTACATCTAATAAAGCTTTCCTGAAATTTTTACGCCGCAATTTCCCCACTAACTGCCTCTTTCCTTAACGCGAAAAAGAAATAGAAGAGCGACTTTGTAGTTATCTGTCGGAATTACATTGTTAGCGAAGTTTTATTACTTGGACCAACTCAGAGAACAGTTTCGATTTTAGGAAAACTTTTCAAAACTGACTTAATTGAGTTGGCGCAAAACATGAATGAAAAAAAATGTTCCCGCTGGTGTATTTCTTGTGATTTAAAGTCATTTTCCATTGAATATTATTGGAATTTAAGCATGTAAAATTTTTGTAAAATTGGAATTGGAATTCTAAGGATAGTAACCATTTTAAAATTATTATCATTGACCAATTTTCATTTATGTAGTTTGCATCATCAGAGTTTCATTTAAAATATAGAGATTCTGGCCAATCATTTGCGAAAAAAGACACTATTTTCCTTGGGACACTATTTTCCTTCCACCCAACTACTATACGATCGCACAAACATGACAAAGATTTCGAAAAGACTCATACATCTACAGACAAAATGGACAAACAACCCCTACAACTGGACCATACTGAATCCCCTCTGTCTTACAAGACCAACCAGACAATCCCGCTTCCGTTTTCCTACATCAACGCTACTCGAACACTTACAAACGCAACTGACTACTGGACAATAAAATAATTTTTTCTTGTCATTGGAATTGGAAAGTTTATTAATAAGATTGTTAACGTAGAATAAGAGAATTTTCATATTTATTTTTTATTCAGATTAAGACTACATGTATTAAACAAAGGCAGAAAGACCGATAGGTCGATAGCCTTTTTTTTAGAAATAAAGATGTTTACTACTACTACTACTACTACTTTCCTTGGGATAACATTTCAGCTATATTCTAACTATCGTAAAATCATCAAATAGTAAATTAGGGAAAATAATCAGAGATAATAATATTGAAAATTTGCAATGCAACTATAAACACCGACAGTTAAAAATATAAAATACAATATATGGTAAAAAACAATTACTATAGTATTTTAACACCCACTGATGCATTTATTAAAGTTATCCATTATGCCACTAACTCTATATTCGCTTTTGGTTTTTTCCAGTCAATTTGCTACTCTGTTCTGCGATTCTTTTTGCTCTATCACTTTTGCAATATCTTCGGTTGTCTATTATTTTATGATTGTCGATTTACACCGTTTAATTAAGCTTTATAGGATCAATTTTTACTGTAATTCTTTTGACCAAAAATAGGCCTTATCATGCATTTAATTAAATTCAATTGAACCCATATTTTTCCATTTTTAGTATTTCGGTATCGGATTTTCTATCAGTTCATTTGTGTACATATGGACAAAATCGATTTTGATTGTACTGTTTCGTGGAATTCGCGTATACTGTTGTGTAAACTATAGAATGAAATTTTCGTAATTATCCGGTACTATTGTTGCAAATAAACATGTCTTGTTTTTGTAAATATTGGGAAAAAATTGATGTCAGCGACTTCCACGAAGGAATTGCTTCCTCTTATTATCCAAAAACTAAAACTAATAGAAACTTAGCCAAATTTAACAAAACTAGCCTAAATAAACTCAAACTTTAAATAAAAATGTTCCTGAAATTAAGCAGATTTTTTAATCTAAACATTCAGAGAAAATACGATGTTAGACCTGAACCAGCGGACGGCTTGGTTAATTTTACTGAACAAAAAGTAAAAATTAACTCTGGTCTAACAGAAACTAACACAAGCTACTCAAAACTGAGCGATACAAACCCAAATTAACCCAAACTAACATAAACATAGCCAAACTATCTCTAAAACTCCACATATTTTTGAAGATTTAGATGAAAATCGATGAGGTTTTAACATTTCGCAAAATAATCTTTGTATCCCAAAAATTTGGAAAACTTTGTGCCGTTTTGTATAGCTTACTAAATAATTTTGTTTCAAAATAATTTATTTTTATAATTTATTAGTTTGTTAACAGTAAATAGGTCAAAAAACTCTTACTCAAATAACAAGTGTAAACGTAAAAGCGTTATGAAAATCAGCAGATGTTTAAATTTAACCGAAAGACGGAAAGTATAAAGGCATACATACGTTCTTAGAATGGTACGATTTTGCGTTTCGTGTAATATGTATAAATCACTTTAAACATTTGGCTCCGTTTTAGATACCGTCAAAAACCCAACTCGCACTTACAACCATTCAAAATCCATTTTTCAAGCTTCGTGTTCTCTATGGTAAGCTGTATGTTCATAAGTTATATGTTGCAACTTTAGAGCTTTTGAAATTTACTTGCATTTCACATGTAAGTTGACTTCACTTTTACGGTCATATTTCCTGATATTTTTACCCACTACTTTTTAAGCAAAGTTGAATGAGTGCTCACAGCACATTGTTGAATCATGTGAGTTCCATTTCAATATTTAAAACATTCGATTCCATTAACTAGCTCAAAAATTTCACTTGCACAACTTGTTTCTCTTACACTTTTGCCTCTTCATGCTGAAGCACTTGTTGCTCCTGCCCAAATTCCTGCCTCTTCAACTCTATGATGTTTTCCAGATGATCCTACTGGAACTTAGAAAACGTTGTCTTTCCTGGTGTGTTTATGATAAATATTTTTTTTATGCTGAGTAGCTAACAAAGACATTTATTTATTTAGGTCACATTCGAGTTTATTGAAAAGAACTTGTTAGCCCTTCCGACAAAGGCCTAAACAATGTAAAACAACTCGTCACTCGAGGATCGGAATGTGGTAGCAAATGAAATTCGGTGTTTCCGTTTACAAGCCCGTGACATCCCTCGGGGGACTCTTGACAAATGATGTGTTCATGTATGTGTAGTTGGTACGAACGGCCGCAGTTTCCTTCCTTTCCATTGTGGTCTATTTGGCTAGCCGCATAGCAAAGCGAAAAGGGAAGAAAATGACATAAACCACCGCAATATTATGGGATCGCCTGCAGCCCCGTTATATATGAGATTTTCTAATTTTTCGTTTTATTCTATCATTTATTCCATCATGGATCACTCGAGATTTGTTCCTGACTGCGAAGCAGATGTGTATATTTGTATAGATGTATATTTTTTTATATTTCCCAAATTGCTCATTGATTAAGCATAATCAATAGCCAATGAGTAGGTACTAATTAAAACAAAATTATTTATTATAATTATTAATTAAGACACATTTGCAGCCAGTGGGCAATAGAAATAAAAATACGAAAGTCTGCAAAATTGAATTCCTGTTAGTGTAAAGTTAGTTCCCTTCAACCTAAAGCGTCTGGTTAATAGTAATAACAATAACTGCACTTGGATGATCCTGTAAACGTTGCAATCCCGGCGAGCTTGACGGAAACGTGCAATATTATTTATATGAAAATAGAAGCCCCACAACAGCTTCCTAGATATTTTTATTTAGGGCCTTCAGCAAAACCCTGATTTAACCTGGTTTAGCAAAGATTTGTTATAAAAGTTCACAGGTAACATTTTTCCTCATAAACGTTTCAAGCCTACCAAATTCACTTAGAGAGATTTTGTCAATTCTTCACTTGATTATTTGAGCATCACTTGAATCAAATGGCAAGTTTAGAGCATAAAATCTAAACAAACAATTGCTGGTGCAAAATTCGACGAATCTCAGTCCAGAATGATTCCAGCAAACATTATAACCTGCTTTTGAGCAGAGGTCTTATTAAAGCCACTTAATCCTACTATAATTCCTACAAATTATCATTAGCGACTGCACGTTTTTGCTTCGATGGAAACAACGCTAACAATGTTGACGAGATTGAGCTTAACAATAGAATACTTCGTTTTGTCACGTTGATGCTTGGTGCAGATTCATTTAAGGAGTTGTTTTATGTTCATTTCAGATGCGGAAATCAAAATATTTAATGTGGTTTTATAAAAGATAATGAACTGAATCGATTTTCATTTTGTGATCTATCTAACAACTAGGAACAAGTGCAATAAAATAATTGTCAATGTTTTCTCCTAATTGCAGTTGCTTAATTAAAATTAACTCATTTTAGCATCCCATTTCTTTGTCAATGGCTGTGACCTGTTGCATCAGTGCTTCCTCGTTAAGTTTAAGCAATTTCATGTACATAGATGAATTTTAAACAGTAACTGTGAAAGCTAATGAGGAGTTATTTTTGAACAACCTTCCAACAAAGCTCTAGCAGTGCTTCAAAGAATTATTTTAATGATGCACATTCCGTAATTTAGCTTAGTAGCTGCACAGAGAGATGCTTCGAAGTAATAGGTGGAATATGGCTTCTTAAAATCAGCTTTGTACTAGCTAGAGTTCTTCAAACAATTTAAAAAATATTTAGAATTTGTTTGCCATTCACATGAAAAATGTTGAGGAATTCGAAATTTATGTTTTTGTATTCGAAATTGACACTCAGGTGCATTAAATTTTTTAGTGCCTATATGTAGTGTTAAATTTCAGTTAATCAACGAACTGCAAAATCAATATAATATTTCTGCGTAATTTTAATTAAATACTTTGTTTTGTTTTGTGTTGTTTTCAGTTCGAATCTATTTCTATATAATTTAAATAAAATTCCTGAGTTCCAGTCAATTTTATTGTTTATTATTTAATCACATTACAAATACGTTTCGGTGTCTTTCTCCACCATCATCAGTTTGCTTGCATGGTTGTTTCTACCTTCAACGCTGGCAAACAATTGCTTGTTGGCAAGCAATTGCTTGCTATATATGATAAAATTGTTATTATACAATGCGGTCCAAGGTAATTCAAGTAGAGCAGCAACTTGTCCCGCCGTTTTTGGTCTATTTTCATTCGTTTTAATAATATACCATTATTGTATATAATCAAATTATACATTGCTGTTAATAACACCACAGACAGGAAAAAAATATGGTAAATAGTAGGGAATAACTGAACGTATGAACATTATGAACCGTGTAAAGCAAGTTTTTTTATTTTGTGGTAATAATTGTCCATTTTTTATTTATTTTATAATCAGCAAGAAACTGAAAGGATTGTCATATATTAATAAATTATGATCACTAACTTCAGTAAATATGGAAGTGGATGTCATATACAAATATATTAAGTCCAGGGTCTTACTTACTCGACTGCACTAAAAACTTGTTCTGAATTGACAGTCTATGGTCAAAATTAGGTTTAAATGCTAAGTTGTCTTCCTAGTGATGCGACTTCTGTTAACAGTAAAAATTATACAAGAGCGCAATGATCTTAAATTACGATGATTAGTTAAGATTCAGGTGGAACATTCCATTAGAGACCATTAAGATAACATCGCAGTGAGAAAGCAGACGTGAGCTGGGCACTAAACAATGTCTGTCCTGTGGATTAGCGTGTTGCTTTCCCGAAAGCTTGCGACGTTTCGAAACTACTCAAGGAATTATGTTTGGAATGAGGAAAAGAAGACGGAGACTTGGTGCAAACAATGGATCGTGGATCGAGAACTTATTGGTGGAAAGCTCGATTTAAATTTAAATGAAACTGAAAGGCTTTGTTCGTAATTAGTTTTGGAACAGATTGGCTGTATTTTCTTGCTAGTGGACAAAATAAATTAACTATAACAAAAGCAACTGGATAAATCTAGACGGAAATAGGCGTTTGCAAGAAATTTACAAAATAAATAATTGTCTTGAATAAGGCTTTGGAATTAATTTGCTGAATGCAGCGAGCATCTACCTGAAGTGACTTTAACAAACAGCTGCAGCTCTAATGCGGAGAAACAAATTCTGACAATTTACAATAAAGAAATTAATTAAGTTTCAGTTCGGTTATTCAAAAAAGTGCAAAGAAGCTGATAAATCGAATATTCAATCAGTTTTTTCCAGGTCAAATTCCAAATGCACCTTCAATTTCCTTTTACGAATCCCTAACCATTCAAATTCCCCTTGAAATCTGGTTGGAATTAAATCGTGGCAGGAATATCAAGATATACTTGGCACTAATGTACTGAAAATTACAATTAGATAATTCATTATGCAGTTCCACTAGAGAAGCATCGCCGGACAGGGAGTTGAGTTAATGTACACGTTGCATGTATGATATTGAATTTTGCATGATCCTCGTCGTTAATCTCAAGGAACTGTGGCTATTTAATGAGATTTAAATTATTTAAGTTCTTACGACAAATTTATAATATTTCTCATAATTATAGATTTATATGTTATTAAATAATGTAGAAATGTAATGGAATAAGTTTACACAAATTACATCTTGTATGGAGAAATGACAATGTATTCGTTGAGTTGGTTGTAGCTGCAAATATAATTTAACTACATTTCAGTTATATTGTCCCAACTGAATTTATATGTTATTTGTTTCTAAATTCAGGCTTATTTATTGTACCTACTATCTGTATCCGTTTTAGTTCTACAAAACAATTCTGAAAATCAAGAAGAGGCATTGTCTTTCGTATCGATTTATCAAGTAAATTGCGTCTAAAGTTTAAAAAACTTAAGGAAAAAGCACTGTTACTTACGATACCATACAACTCCTTTGTATGATTGTTTTGCAAAAATGATTTACCATTCAACGTCACCTTATCAACCTTATCAATCAACTTTATCTTAAGCTGTTTCTCTTCTGTCACTCATTAGGTTTTTTACAAAAAACTTAAATTTAACTTTAATAAAAATGTTTTTTACTGCATATTGTAGTAGCTGCAATTGCATTTTTTTATATTTTAAGTTCAGTATATACGCAATTCAATGAACCCCTTCACATCTTAAATATTCCAAATTATCTGCCTAATCTCAAGGGTAAATTAAATTTATAGGTTCCACTAGTTATCTAGTTTAATATAAATCGTTGAAAAATTTCGTTAAACCAAACCGATATTGAATGGCAGGCAAACTTGTTAAGAAAAGTCCAACTCGCTTCTCCGAAGAATAAAAAGCATATCAGGCAATGAAACTAAAAATAAACGATTTTTTCCCTTTAGCCATCTTCTACAAGTTACCCAAGAGAATTCACGTCCTCAGGCATCTAATTTAATTTGTTTGGGTGTCCGGCCAGCGTTTCGTGACTTTCCGAAAATAGCGACAAAACACATTTGCTTGGATTTGTTTCACCGCCATTCGCAATTCATGAGTTTCGGTTAAATATTAATGTTGGTTATCGAAATATCCGGTCAATGTCTAGCGAAAAACGTATCTGGATTATTTATTCTTTTTTACTGTAGATGTAGCATAGCGATTGACAGGGACTGAAATATTAGAAATTAGGGAGTTAGGAAACTAAAAATTCAAGGTGATTTGAGCATGCGCTCCCAAAAAAATATATTCCTGCAGGAAAACTAAGATGCAGATAATTAAATTAAGTTTTATCTTGGTTTTTGAAATAAAAAGAAAAATGGCTCAGAAGGCAATTCCTTCTCTTAAACAGTCATTCTCTCCAACTCGGCCAAATTGCTACTGTTTCATTGTGTCGCATTAACAATTCAATTAAGGCAGAAACAAGTTTCTGTCGTGGTTTTGTGGTGTTTCATTAAAATTTGATAAAAGTGGTATATCGATTCTAACAAAAGAATCATTTTAAGTGCCATATGGAAAGAGATCAATAAAAAAATGAAAATGAGAATAAAAAAAACCATCAGAAGGGCAAATTTTGAAATAAATATATGTTTCACACCAGCAATTACAACTATATGTTTAGGAAATAATCTTCGCATATTTAAAATTCTATATTAAGACCATGCAACTGTGTATATTCGCTGCGAGACTGAGCTATTAATTTTAGTTCGTATCTTTCTTTTTTTTAGAAACATAAGGAAGAAATGCGCCTTTAAATCACTAAAATTATGGCACTAAAGAAAGCTATAAAAATGCGAGGTAACTCAAAATTAACTATGAAGAACTAAATATAAAATATACAAATTAAATCTCGGAGCTTGGAAATGTTTCAATGTTATTCTTCCTTGCTTTATAGTTGCTCCGTTTTTTCACATACAAATGATTGTTTTCGACTCTAATGAAACAAGAGATTTTCAAAATTTTCTTATAAGTCCGCCACTGAAAATAGCTTAAAATATTGTTTTTAAATTCGTAGCCAACATCAGTTTTAATATATTCGAGACTTATTCGTCACCGCCAAGGCAAAACGTAAAACTGCGGGAATTTTATCTAATATGCAGCGTTGAGGTGACATCCAGAGGCTTTTACGAATTCAGTTGTCAAACACCGGAGACAAATTGAATTACTTGGTATGTAACAGACATGGATGCTAACTCGAGCGTCCCTTGAGAAGCTACGTGTATATGAACTGCCTGGAGCTCCTTTTAGTGGTCCTTTATCTGTTTTAGTTTATTGAAAAGTTCAACAAAAAGTCGCCAGAAATAAGCCATGAATAATAATATTGAAATTTACTTAGGAGGAAGAATAGGATAATGAAAATTTGCCCCCATGAAGGAGAAGAGAAGCGTTGGGAACAAGCGGGAGTAAGTGAGCGAAAAACGCATGACGGTCTACAATTATAAAAAGAACATTTTATAACCATTTAAAAAGGTTCCTTTGCTATAGTGCTTTCAGTTTAATATTGCATTGATGCAGGTTAAATAATGTTTTTGGCCAATATTTTTTCACTACTATACCAGAAATGTTCTTCCATATGGAACTAAAGCCTATTTTCTTAAAAGGTGGTTTGTAATCCATTTTATTGGTATCAACAAAGTTGTTGATGTATTTTCTTGAACACCAAGGCAAAAAATGTTATTTGAACATTTTAAGTTTAAAAATTCCTTTCGCTTTTAAGAAATTGCCAAAAGGTAATATGTGATTGTGGCTTTCAACACAGTTTTTGCTCGCTTTTTGGAACTAATCGTTTCATTCAAAGGCGTATTCTTACGAATACAATCAAATTCATAATAATTACTTTAAGTTTATCTGATCTATATATCTTGCAGCACGACCAGGCGCAGATAGTTATTTAAAATATATAGCTACTATTTAAATTGGTGAATTGGCATATCTGCCTAAAAGACAAGCTATATAAATAAAAATCACCACTAAAGTGAGTGGCTTATATAATGACGAAGATATGGGAAATCCATAAAAAACTGTGATTCATTCTGGAAATAACCACATATAAAAATTATAGCAGAAGTCGCAATTAATTTTGGTTTTGTATTTACTTCAGCGTAAACATTTGTACTACGAAAAACTACTTTTTCATAAAACTGCTAAAGTCAAATGTTTTAGTTTAGTTTGATCAACGGATATATTAGGATTAATACATAAAACATACTGTTTTCACACTAACTATTTAATTTACTATAAATTAGTATGAAATTAAATAATGCATTTTTATCAATTTTTATTTCTTATGTATTGTCTGCTCTGATACTGAGTTTGCAATTGGCTAGAACTGCTTAATTTTCTGAAAGTAGCAGATGTTTTGACCAGGTCTATTTCAAAGCTATTTTTAACGCTATTGCGGAAGTTATTTATGAGTATTTTATTTTTTTATTATTTATTATTCCCAAACTCTCACCGTTTCTCTACAATATATACTGCCATGACATAAACAACTACAACTTACCAGACAAAAATCAAATCGACAGATCGGCATACATATTACAATACGCAGACGACACGACACTTATTGTACATGACAAAACTACTGAGAGAGCAGCTCAAAGACTCCAAACACTAACAAACAACACAATGACATGGTTTTATAAATGGAGACTAACACCAAACGCGTCAAAAAACCAACTTCTGCTCACAAACCACAGACTCAACGCTGACTCCCCTACAATAACTGTAGACGGCCAAACGACACAACCAAAAAACAACGTAAAATACCTTGGAATCACAATTGACCACAAACTTAAATTTACTAAACACATACGAAACATCAGGGCAGAAACAATAAAGAGAACAAAACACTTCCGATCACTAACCTACAAAGACAGAGGAATTAGCACAAACACTGCCACCAAAATATATAAAGCTGTTTGTAGACCCTTGCTAGACTATGGACATATACTCATGACCAACGGAACAGAAAGGACAAAACGTTATATACAAACAACAGAACAAATTGCACTAAGACTAATAACACGAATAAGACACCCCCAAAACCAACTACACAACCCCTCCACCCAACTACTATACGAACGCACAAACATGCCAAAGATTTCGGAAAGACTCATACAACTACAGACAAAATGGACAAACAACCCGTACAACTGGACCATACTGAATCCCCTTTGTCTTACAAGACCAACCAGACAATCCGGCTTCCGTTTCACTACATCAACGCTACTCGAACGCTTACAATCGTAACTGACTATTGGACAATAAATCTAAGATCTCTGTTTGCCAAAATTAAAAGTATTAAATTATTAACCCTAGAATAAGATAATTTTTACCTTTATTTGTTTCTTTAGATTAACACTGCATGTACTAAACAAGGGCAGAAAGACCGATAGGTCGATAGCCTTTTTTAAGAAATAAAGATGTTTACTACTACTATTACCAAACGGAGCAAAGTTGTTATAGTAGTTATTTTTGGATCATTATGTCGATTTATTGGAGACATGAGTAACCGAGCTCCGTCTTGTAGTTTGATTTGCTTTTGTAATATATAACTAATTTCATTATATTTTGACTATACTAATTTCATTATTATATTCGAAAACCAAAGCTATAATTTTTGTAAGTTTTACTGTAATTTTATCAGGTATAGGTAGAAGTCACTTTCAGTTCGTTAGCTGGTTTAAAAAATTAAGCTCGAAGTTCAACTGAAAGAAAATATGTAAACCAACATGTCGGAAAATTGAAAATGTATAGCTTTCTTCTATTTAAGAATTTACGTATTCGGTAATGAAATTAACCGCAATGAACTCAACTTGTGAATGAATAAATGGTTGTTTGCAACAAACGGAAATGGAGGTGAATCAATTTGCATTATGAGTTGGTTTACATCTTATAAAATGATTCAATATGTCTTTATTTGAAATATTAATTTGCTAATTTTGAAAATTTTTTAGTAGTACAATGGACAGATTTGTTTCCTCCATTGCTTCTTCTGCTTGCTTTCTTTTGCGAGCAGAATGTATCTATCACTTGATAGCTTTTATATAGCTTCAAAGCAATATTTTGTTTTCCCGTAATATTAGTTATTACTGAAAGTGAGACGTAAATTGCTCGTCGTTCTAAAATCAAGCCAGTTTCAATTAAGGTGTTTTTAGTTCATGAAGAAAACCTGACCCAGTTGCAGCCTGAAGGTGAAGTATTGTTTTATAGAACATGACTGGTCACTCTATTACTCCACCCCTAAAGCTATGACGCTGATGACTTTTTAATGAAACCTGGTTGTTAGGTAAAAGGCAACCTCAATTTTAAATAATTTGCCATTTCAAAGGAGCATCAAAGCGAAATATTAATACAGCTGGGCATCCAGCAGTTCTACATAATTTGCATTTTGATACCGTTGTGAAATGGAAAGCGACGTTATAGTTAAAGATCTATAGCTTACTTAATAACATCTGGGCTTTTGATTAATAAGGACTTTCTCGAACAAGTTTACTTTTCTCTCATTTGGCGGCAACAAAATCGGTTCATATAAAACATTTTTGATAAAAATTCCTAGTTCTCGTTAGGCAAATAACAGAACATGAAAGCGATATCGCCGAGACATGCAGTCAATATGGATTATGGTCGATAGGGATTGCGGATTGATCAGCGTAGTAGTGATAGCTTCCGGCAGTTTTGTTAAAAACAATTTTTTTCCTTCAAACTGATCTCGTTTACCTTACGAAATGTCGGCACGAGTTTGAAATGAAAGCTTTCGTAAATCACATAAAGGATCAAATATCAATTTGCTCTACGCGGGCTAAAAGCGAAAACTCAATATTAGGTAAACCTAGCATCGAATAATGATGAGTGGAAACAGTCGCAATTTCTTTCAAAGATGACGCAGAATTGACCAGAATAGAATGTGGGTAGAATCAATAGACGCTACGTGCTGAAACCTTTCGTTTCTTTGGTTATCAGGCTTTAGAAATGTTGAGAAAACATCAGCAAATATAAAGCACTCTGGTACTTAGATTGCAACGGCAGATTCAAATTTAGCCTGTTGAAGCAAATATTTTAATTTTTATTCGAAATTTATTTAAATTTGTCTGAAGCAACTGCTCTAGGAGTAGATAATGAATAAAAAGTGACATTTTTAATATTTAAAATGTGAAAAATCAGTGATTTTAAAAAGACACGAGGTTAAAAGATTAAAAAATAGTTACGGCGAGCTGAAAGTGGATGAATATTTTAATATTAACAAAATATCGAGCAAACTGCTTTTAATATTTAAATAGCTAATTGTTGGCAGGAAACTAATCGAGCCCTATTTCTACTAAAACTGTATAAAATTAATCTTAAAATAAAAGGACAGAAAAACTCGAAAACTCCAAAGCATGAGCAAATATACGATCATTACTTTGTGAGCTAGACAGATTAAACTGATCGATAGGGATGAATGAGAAGTGAATAAGACGGACGAAAAATGTGATCGTTTGTTAAACAACAGAAGAAAAAACAAAATCAAATCAACAACTTTTTTACGAGCAGTTTAAATACTGCAGAAATTTGTTTTTAAATTCTCAAATGCATAAATGCGAATTTTTCGACTAAGTCTATGCCGTATCCCAAAAACTCCTCAACCCTCTGAAAGCTCTTAAAATATTGCAACTGAAAAGTGATTCCTACAAATTGATTACTTGGTAGAACTTGGAAAACCGCTTGGTGCAATCTACAATGCACTTAGGAAAGCAATTTAAAGAATTGCTCAAAATATCCCAATTGGAGAATGGTTTGAAATGCTTGGAACGAAACTCCAAAGCTACATACAAGTATAAAGAATGTTAGTATTTTTGATAAAAATATCAGTAAAAGTCGCCAGAAAAATCTAGACAAATAAAAAGAATTAATTAGTAGTATTCTCCTAGAAACATGTCCACTTTATTAAAAATAGAAATTTAATCTCACGACCTTCAAACTTCTCTCTTGGTTCGCGATTCATCTCATATTCTGCAAACAGAAAGGGGCATACTAGAAAGACGTAAAAGCTGAAATTATTTTTCCCGTTGGTTTAGGTAAGTTTATACATTTGATAGATCGGATGAAAGTTTTCATTTTAAGCTATTTATTAATAATTGAAAGGTAATTAAATAAATAATAAACGACTGTGCGAAATTATAATTAAAATGTATACGAGAAGCAAATATTTAAAAAATCTTTAATTATAAAATTATGTTCTAAAATTCATGCAGAAAGCAAAAGAAATCCATTTTGTTTCATGTGTAATTTAGACTTCAGCAACTATTTTACTTGCCCGCCTGTTCAGCAATTTAGCTTAGATTAATAGTGATTTGCGCGAAATGAAATAAAATAACACAATTAAGAAACAAAAATCATTTCTCCTAGCTATGAATGAGGATAATTAATAGGGTGGAACTTGTCTTCACAACTTAGAACGTCGTGTTCTAGAGAAAGCATGAAAAATTAATTAAAGCAGCTGCATCAACTAAAAACTAATTGAGCAAATGCAGGGGGGAGCAGTATTTGAACTGTTATTAAATTATTTTTCAATGTAAGAGTATTACTTTTTGCGTTAAATAATAATTTTAAATGAGTTTTGAAGAAAAAGTGCAAACATTAAGTCTGCACGGAAAAATCCACACTATTAAAGCGCTCTTAATAAAATGTGTTAAACCCATCAATCTCCACATCCAACCCAATGTTCCCTGGTTTGGAGGTCTGGCGCGGTCGCCAATCAAACTCTAACCTCGCTCTAACTCCTGCTGAACTGCAGTAAAGCGTGATATGCCGTAGAGTTAGCAACGAGACTCTATATCGCTAACGGAAAGATCATCGAGCGCGTTGTCGTCAAGTTTTACAAGAAATTTACTGAACTTTCTAATGGGCGATTGAGTGGCTCTAATCGGCACATGATTAATGTTGATGGACTAACTACTGCACTCTACGAAAATAAGGTGGTTTTTACCAAAATGTACCCATAGAGCAGGTAAGGTGGACAATGGAAAACTATTGATCTGCGGTTTACGTGTAGTTTATTGGATTTAGCATATGCTTTTATTAAATTTATGAAAATAGAGGGGTAGTTCTATTAATACAATATGAATTGTCTCCAAGTATAATGGGTATTTTCTATTAAAGATTTCAAAGCTTAAAAAAAGTAAGTTTATTTTATTAGTATTTATATATTTTGTACTAGATGGGTTGTTTTACCGGAAGAAAGTCAAATTAATGTGCTAAACTTATGCATGGACATTCTAACTTGGCCTGAGTCTGGAAGGATATATAATAGTGTATGAAAGAAACTTGTATAATAAAATATACAGTAAAACTGCAGATATGAAAATTGCAAACGGAACTACCGGAAGTTTCAAGTTTCCGGCCAAAGTGGTGTCGTTTTTATTGGAAAACCGGTCTTCAGATTTCATTGAAATATTTTATTTAATGTATCTGAATTTCTAAAAACCAAAACATTATTCTTCCCTGCGGTTTTCCAAAATTGTATTGGTCTACATAAGTACAAGAGCGAATATGCGAAAAGCGAAGCCTGGAAAGCAGATGTTAAGCAAATAATTGAAACAGTAAAATTACCTTCACTCAAAGCTTCAGTTAAAAACTCTTCTATAAAACTCTTGCAAATTTTGAAGGGTTTTTCGCGTATGTTTGCTGATGAGAATTCATTTCATCAAATAAAAAACGTTGGTTCAACGTTTAACATTCGGAATGCCGCTAAATGCATAGAGCACGAATTATTAATTTGCCTGTTGCTGTCATTTATATTTTATTTCCCTCTCGTGCTTGAAAAATAACCAAGATTTGACAAAGTGTGCCTGTGGCGCCGTTTTTAACCTTCACTTTCGCCTTTTTAATTAAAAAAACTCAAACTCAACAAATGATTAAATTGAAACCAAGAAAAGTTCCATTCGGTGTAATTTAAATTAACATCCACTCGGTGGTTATTGACATTCTTCTGGTTACTTAACTACTGTGTGATGGTGTTCTATCGAGTTTACGTTAGCAATTTAACTAGGAAATTTATTTAAACAAATTAGGAAACTTTCTTGATATTTCGAATTCTTCTATGACTTGAGCTTTTTTGCAAACGGATTCCATTAAGTCATCCTATTTTAAAATTGCAAAAAGTTCACAACTTTTGCCTTTTGTAGCTATAGGTTTTACTACTTTGATGGTGACCCCAACACAATTTTTGTTATTTTAAGTTTAAACTTGAATTTTAAAAAGCTGTGCTGGCTGTCATTAATAATGTTTTGGTAGATTCGCTTTAATCGTTGATAAATTGGTTCCAGATTTAAGGCTTTAGAATGCTTAGCCGTCTCCTTTCTTGTTATATTCTGGTGTAATAAAATAACATCGTTTTTAATTTTATTAACAATTTTCTTATATGCTTTGGACTTAATGTTTCTTTTTATACTTTAGGAACAGGAAATGTATTCGATTTGTAAGCTGTTGTTAATGTAAAAAAATATCTTAAATTTCTTTTGTTGCTGTTGTCTTTCAGTTTCACAATAATTAACTTGTATTAGACTTTCAAATTTTATTATGATAAATAATGATGAAAAACTAGCTGCTCCTCAAATACATGTTTTGTAACTCATAAAAATAATTTGCCATTGAGACTTTTTAGTTTTAATAAATTTGTTTTTCGGCAATGTGTTTGATTAGCAGTTGTTAAATAGAGAAGCTGAAATTTGTATGGGGTTTGTTTTATTCTCCATTATACCGTAGAAATATACAAAATATAATAATAACATATATATAATAACATCTACATATGCTACATGCTCTGATTGGGCTTTTTTCCATTCAATTCCATTCAATTCGTTAAAATTATTTCAGCATACAGCAAAAAGTAATTATTTTAACTTTAATTGGCTATCAGTATACGTATAATAATAGTATATTCTCTTAAATTTGTTCGTGAAAAAAGCAATGAATACCTAAACTATTCTTGCATTAAGTGAAACAAACATCCATTTCACATTTTGCGGTTTGAAGCATTTTATCAACAATAGTTTCTTAAAAAGTGAAAGCCGTAAATCTCGATTTTTCATTGCAAGTAACGTATTTTATTCAGTTCGAAATTCCTTTAGTGAAATTTAGTCGTCGCTTCGTCAAATACATTTCGTCGCAAAGAAGCGCCTCACCCCAACTATCCCGCCTATCCCTTTCGTGATAAATTATTTATCATGTTTTTCGCATTGCACATGCTTCTTCTGTTTCTTTTTCGCTGACATGAGTTTTACGATAGTTTAATATGCTCTTCAGGCTTGTCTCGAATAAATGCCGCCAGCGTCCTGCTTATGAGAATAAAAATCACAGATCATTAGCCTTGTTTACTTCAAATATGGATGTTTCAGAACAAAATTGAATTGGGTCTTTCAGACTCATTAAATACAGTGTTCCCTGTAGGTTTGGAAAACATTTTAATGAAAGTTTTACTATGAAACTCCAAACAACAATATATTTATTAATGGGCTTTTTAACTGACCTCAAAATTATATTTTTGAAACCGTATTAAAATCAAATTAATGAAATTAATCATTATTTAAAGATACTTTTTGATCCACAGTTTCATATCGAAATTCGATTATAACTTCATTACTCATTTTACTGCGTAAAGCAAAAGAAAATATTCGGATTAAAAGGAAGCAAGGCAACAAAAGAACGCAAGACAACAGAATAATAGAAGCCTCGTTATGTCTCACCTAATTGAATGAAGAAGGTACATTTTCTGATGAATGAATGGAGGAGAATGCATAATTAATTATTTTTTGCCGTTGATTATACATTTTACAATTCAGTTTAATTGCTTTAATGTATTCAGTTTTTATAAAGTGGTTATCATCAAATATTTTAATGTCTAATTATGACCTTTACTTTACTGACTTTACTGAGGAACAATCTATAAACGAGTACTGTTATTTCTGAAGAAGAAGCATTTGCTCGGATGCGTATTAACTCATTACTTTAAGTGCAATAAATCTTAATTATGCTGTTTCTATTAATATTTTATAGCTTCTCAAATTTCTCATTTTTTATCAACTGAATACGCATTTTAGCGAACTATTTACCCATTTGATAAAACATATTAGCAAAAACAACTTGGCACATCAAATTATTCAAATTTAGAATAATTATTTGGAAAATGGCTTTAAACGTGATTGTAAAATTGATGAGCTTTAATTCAAAAATCAATTTTGCAATGTTGATAGCGGGAATAAAATAATATTAATAAGCGGGCTGGTAATTTCGTAGTCATGAATTGGCTGAACTTTGTGTTGGGTGAGCCCGATTTTGGATTTATAATTCCGCTAGACCGTAATCAGTGCATGTTGATGAAAACTAACCATTAAAGGGATATAAATAATTTTGCTTTATACATTTGGCCTTTTGCATATCGCATAATGGGCCGAAAAATATTTTAATCTGAAATATTATATTGCGCATTAAATTTCAACTGTTTCCTTCCCACTCGCTACTGTTCCATTATTGGCAAAAATCCATTGGTGGAAATTTGCGGTTGTTTATTCGCCGATTAAATCCGGCAGCGCGTAAACATTAGGAAATTGAAATCGTACAATTTGAAAAGAAAAAGTTTCTGTAAAATGTGCAAAACATAATCGATTAAAAACCGTGGCCTCGCTGCAAAGAGCTCTAGCTGTTAACTTAAGAATCCCGCAAGTCTTTCAGCTGAGACCGCTGGGTTTTCAGAAGTGGGTTTTGTCGACTTTTTTTAAAAGCTCTCATAAATAATGATAATGACCAGAAAACAACAGACATTTTGTGGAAGATTTGTATATATACATACTTATCTTTACGACGAGAACTTTTAAGGGTTATCTGGTTTGGCAGTTTCGTTTTATGGCTGGTTATTAAATGCAGAGTTTCCTTCTATAGGTGACTTTTCAAATCACAAACGAAAATCATTCTATTTTATTATGTTTTTGACTATTAAATACCATCATCGACTTGATTATATCAATAGCGCCAATTGAAATTTTCATTCAAAATATTCAACCGGATTTTCTTATAGGGAAAGGGAAGAATCGCAAAATAGGCATTACATTTCATGCAAAAATAATATAAAATAACTGCTAAAATACGCAGAGTATCTTGTTCAGCTCAAGGGGTTCAAATTAAACTAGAATTATTTTAATTTACTTTTCGCGAAAGAGCTGCCGCCACTCTTTCTCTTAACATGTAATGAAAACATTAAATATTTTTCGAGTTGGGGAGTGAAAGGAGGGTTTGGGAGCTTATTGCTATGGACAGTTTTCGAACATTCTCCTGTTTGGTTTTGCGGCATCATGTTTATACAATAAACGACTCCTTCATTTTAAAACTTTTAACGATGGTTTTTTTTGCATCAATCGAAGCTTTATAAATAAAGTAATAAATAATGAAACTATAAAAGGTGTTTCTATTGATGTTATTTTAACACTCCAAATACAAATATCACTGTCAACAAAATTTACATTAAATAACAACAAAGTGCTTTTAAGAAACTTACTCAAGAAAAAAATATTAAAAAATGAATAAACTCGTTTCTGTTAGAAAATGCTACCTATATCTTGTAGAAGTGACTTGATAGTTTCGCAATAAAGACGGTGCTATTTTAAATTCATCCCTTGTTTAAAATATATTCAAATTTAATTAGGACCATAAACAATAAAAGCGGTAATTTTTTAAGATTATTTCAATATTTTATTTTATATTTTTAGTTCCAACCATGTTGCTTCGGTTTATAAGTTACAGTTTCTAAGTTACTTTGAAAATAATGCCACTCTTTGAATAAAAGTGGGCATCTGCAAGTTTTCTGACTTGCAAAATCGTCTTTGATGTTAGCATGACTCTCACATGTTGAGGGAGTTGTATCTTTTTGCTCTTTTGAAGCAGTCAAAACTTTTTATACGTGGTTACATGATATTTTAGTTCTGATTTTCTGTAAGTTTTAAGTTAAAAAAACATATCGGCACTATTTCTTTCTCTATAATGTATGAAGTAAATTATATAAACACTTCTTAAACAAAATGTGTAACTTTTTTACTGTAGACATAAAATCATAAGGAATACATTTTCTTTTTATGTGCGGATTCTATGGAAAATGAGTAATCGAAATTAAAAATTCCTCTTTTTTCACTCTCCTGAATTTCACTCACTTGTCTACGAAATCAATTTGCATTTTCTCAGGCACAACCAATTTCGACGTTTTTATTTACCATGCCTGCAAATTACCGGATGACACAAGACTGACAAGCATAAACCGAATTAGCTTCGAAAATGACAAACTTGAGAAGAAAGTGATAATTAAATTATATCCGAAATTAAATTATCAGAATGAGAATGGGGCTCTGTCGTGCCCTATATTTCCGAGAAATATGTTTTTCGAGTTCGAATTATGCCCCAATTTTTTCTTCAGCTAATCGGATCATCGTAATTGTAATTAATTTTTTTGTTGCTCCCTGCAGGAGTTTCTTATAGCGTTGTAAGGACTCAAGTTACGTGCACTTTACACACAAAAATTAAACTTAGTCGTATTATCCATTAGGCCAAACATTATTTTCAGTGTTCAAGTAGATATTGCATTGTAATTAATTATTGTGTACACTTTAATGTGTGTACACAATAGTGTACACAATAATTGAGATGCTTGGGAACAAAAGCGGGATAAACTGTAATTAATAAACGTACATACAGTATCAATTTGTTGATTTGTGGACGGCTTCAAACAGCTATCAAATATTGAAGAAACCTTAACATCTGAGGAATGTTTTTTATCAAAAAAATCATTCAGGAACCATTTCGGTTGAATTCGGAGGCGAGAATCGTGCTCTCTTAATTTAATGCATGAAGACCGACCCTGTTACAAAGTTATATCCATCCAAAAAAGCCATTTTATTCAGGCGGTTTAAGTAAAAAAAGACACGTGAAAAATTGATTCTCCCTAAAAATCATAATATTCCATTTGCGGTTTAGTTTCTATTAGAAGCACTTAATGTTTCTTTTATGTATATATATAATGTAGATCAACATTTTTTTGCTTTCTTGTTGCTTAAAATGAACAACTAAACGAAAAGAACGTCCATGTTCACTTTTGCATAGAGAAATAATTCACTCGGCGCCATAATCCAACTGTACATAACATCACTTATGACAGGTTGCTGATAAGGAAGGAACGAAAATATTCTTCGCTTCAAATTCAGGGAACGGACAGCGGAAATAAACATAATCAACTGCAACAGATATTTCACAACTGAATGTAGACCGACGTTTCTTATCGGAGACATCTTGCTGGAAAGAGCAGCTCACATAGAATATTTATAAATCTTTCATAATAAAAATCAACGGCTTAACATGAAGAGAGGGACTTTATATTGGGCAACACCTAATTCTTGCATGTGAATATATGGGGTTTGGCCACACATTATGCAATGTATTCATTGTCATCTTTTAATTAAGATCATGAATTAGTCTACGATAACGTTGGAGCAAATACATATGTGAATATTTATTAAAAATGTTCTAGAAAAATATTCGAATGAATAATCTGATAATCTGATATTACTTAGGCAGGAATAGCAGTTTGCGTCTTAAACAATGTTACGTTGTTTTGTTCAAATCTATCCTAAAGATACTTACTTTGTAAATTACCTTTTTCTATTTAAATTTTAATATTCACAAAGTGATTACACCAGCCAAAATCCATGGTGCTTATTAGCAAATAACTGCACATAAAAGTAATTTTGAAACTGAAAAGTGCTTTCATATGAAAACTAAATTAATCAGTCAGCAGTATCATCGAACATTGAAAAATGCAACCCAGATTGATTTGTTTTTATTGAAAAATAGAAATGTGGACACAACGCTAGGATTCCTTTTACGTCGTCAATTAATGGAATTTGATAATTTTGATGTGAGTGGAAACTACATAAACTAAAAAAAAATGACACAGTACTGGTGCGTTTTGTGCAAAAAATAATATCGTTTTTTTACATCTAGTGCTGATGTGGTGTTTATAAAATTACGATAATATGCTGGGATGAAAACCGATTTCTGTGATCGACAAAAATATTAGCGAAAAACGACTCACCTTATAAGGTTTAATAATTATTGAAAGGAAAAGTTCAAACTGTGGAAACATGCCAACAATGAGCAGCATGTCTAGGATGTAAAGTGGAATCGATGCGACCTTTAACATTATCTGAACTCATGAAGACGACGTTTCGGTTCAAGCTATAGATGCAAAAAAGTAATTTCCAAATGCCACACTGAGCGCCTACAAAACTACCAATTGCTAAACGATGCTGTTAAATAACTTGAGAAGAACGTTGAGAAAAATTTACACCAGCTTCATTAGAAAATTAGTTTTAAAATATTGATGCTTTAAAAGCTCAACTTTATTGAACAATACTTGAATTATAATAATTTCAAACACTGACTCCGGCAATTTGGTGAATTAATAACGGCTTCATAACTGTGCAATTTGTGTTGGAAATTATGCTGCAGCTTTCCAAAGTTCTGACATACTGCATGCACTTTGTCACAGCATGAATTAACTGCAGTTTAGCAGTACAAATTAATTTAGGCAAAATGCTGTTATTTACAAGGGCCATTTGGAATGCTTAAAGCATCTTTCATTCAAGGCAATCCCAATGACATAAACCGAAGTTGCTTGCTATATGAATAAGTTTGCACTCATCGAATTGACATGTTAAGACGTTGGGAAACTTCCATCTGTTGAAGCTAATGCGAGCTGAGTTTGACGCTAATTCAAATGGCCTGTTAGGCAACTTATATTGTTACTTTAGTGGAAAAAGTTTAAAAGTTACGTACATTACAAAAGCCTGCGAAATATTGGAACCCATTTTCGATTTAATCTAACTCAATTTTACAGTGAATCAATTGAGCTTGTGGAGAAAGTTAAGGAGAATTTTACCAAAAAAATCGTCCTCAATTTACCATTCATTTGCTTTCAATATTGCCACATATCTTGAAGCCTGCAAATCTGAATTCACAAAAGATTTCACCCCACACATTGTTTGGCTAATACCTGAAGACATTCTACGTTTAAATAAGCTGTTTTAAGAAGAGAAAACGTATTTTCAATAAAGCTTCCCAGCTGCCTTCATTGATATTCTGCGAACGACCTTTCATCGTTTTTTTTCTCGTTTTCCAATACTCGAGATTGTTCTTCAAAATTACTAAATCATATTCCTTCCTCATATGTTAGGTTTCTACAATATTGTTTTTCGAACATTTAATTAAATTACAATAACGTCTGATATTAATAAAACACACAAACTCATTTTGTTTACTGTAATTAAATTGTTGAATAAGATTAATTTATAATTTAATTAAACTGTGTAGTATCTAATTGCTTTGGATGTTGATTGTGTGCTGCTGCTTTTAAGTCTGTATTATTTTAAGTGTCTTATTCTCGTTTTTCATTTTAGTGCAATTTGTTCTGTTATTTGGACCTGTTTTTAGTTTTATTGCATGCGTTTGTCCTCGGGGAATGTGTCACTAGACTAGCAATGGTCTACAGGAAACAAACAACACAATGACATGGTTTTATAAATGAAGACTAACACCAAACGCGTCAAAAAACCAACTTCTGCTCACAAACCACAGACTCAACGCTGACCCCCCTACAATAACTGCAGACGGACAAACGACACAACCAAAAAACGACGTAAAATACCTTGGAATCACTATTGACCACAAACTTAAATTCACATACGAAACATCAGGGCAGAAACAATAAAGAGAACAGAACACTTCCGATCACTAACCTACAAAGACAGAGGAATTAGCACAAACACCGCCACCAAAATATATAAAGCTATTTGTAGACCCTTGCTTGACTATGGACATATACTCATGACCAACGGAACAGAAAGGACAAAACGTTATATACAAACAACAGAACAAATTGCACTAAGACTAATAACACGAATAAGACACCCCCAAAACCCACTGCACAACCCCTCCACCCAACTACTATACGAACGCACAAACATGACAAAGATCTCGGAAAGACTCATACATCTACAGACAAAATGGACAAACAACCCCTACAACTGGACCATACTGAATCCCCTTTGTCTTACAATACCAACCAGACAATCCCGCTTCCGCTTCCCTGACATCAACGCTACTCGAACACTTACTAACGCAACTGACTACTGGACAATAAAATAATTTTTTCTTGTCATTAGAATTGGAAAGTTTATTTAATAAGATTATTAACCTAGAATAAGAGAATTTTCATCTTTGTTTTTTATTTAGACTAGGACTACATGTATTAAACAACGGCAGAAAGACCGATAGGTCGATAACTTTTTTTAGAAATAAAGATGTTTACTACTACTACTGGTCTACAGGTTGTTTTGTATATTTTTGTGACGGTTTTCATACTTATTTCTTTGTTCGTGTTAGTTTTTTTTCTGCAATGTTTTGCCTTTTGGGTTACTTTCTGCTTATGTTCCGTTAATGTAATATGGATATTTGAACGAAGCCTGTTATTTGGGTGTTTGGTAATATGAAAAACGTGCATCGATTACTTTAAATCAACGAAAAATTGCAAATTTTTAACACTGCGTCGACGACTTCAAATCAAAATTTTTTGGAAACGGTTGTTTGTCCCTATTTTGGATAAGAATATTTTTTTTATGTAAAATTATGAAGGAACCTGAGAAATCGCCCTGTGAAATATCGGACACTTATTAAAAACACCCGGTATTTGTAGTTTTGTATAACAGTTCTTTGTTCCAGACGCTATCAAAATCCATATTGATGTCCATAAAAAATAGTACTTTTTGAACTATTAAAATGCTACTCAAATATTAGCTAGCTGCTCGGATTAAAAAAGATCAATTTTCTGAAACTTTAATTTAAATCCTTTGTCCCACTCTGGTGCGTGATTCAAGTGTCTCGTTATGGGATTGTATTAAAATAAATTTCAGCAGTATTTTTGCATGATAAAATGAATGAAACATTGTGTTTACACACCATATATTATCATCTAGAAGGGTTTAGTTTTCACATTGTGTTAAAATGTACTGCCTAGCATTTTGAATTAGACGCTGCCCGCGTATACTTTAAATGACTACTTTGTTAAATTGAACAAGCAAATAAAATTACTATAATCAGTGAAATAATGTGTTTTGAAGGAAACCCGGCATTGTACAATTTAATAGAAATGCGACCATCCTACCCAGCAAAAGCTTTAATCAACATTAAACCCAGCCTTTTCTTCTACTAGAAACCCACTCTTTTTCTTCTACCAATTTACTTTTCAATTTACTAAATAATGTGAATGCTTGGCTATTTATGCCGTGAAATTAAATACACCTTCACGATACGTATAATTTGTTTTATTCAAATTATATGGGGTAAATTTATATCTGTGCGACATGCAAGTGGAACTATTTTGAACCGGGTGCCCCCCTGCGTATACTTTGACCTATTTTAAAAGCTTTTCTCGGAAACCTACTTTCATTGACTTAATAAATTATATGCTCTATGCTGTATTAACTTGCTGTTTCTATGAAATGCTGTAAAATAGTGTGTAAAATACCGTGTATTAGTAGTAAACATCTTTATTTCTAAAAAAAAGGCTATCGACCTATTGGTCTTTCTGCCTTTGTTTAATACATGTAGTGTTAATCTGAATAAAAAATAAATATGAAAATTCTCTTATTCTACGTTAATAATCTTATTAATAAACTTTCCAATTCCAATGACAAGAAAACATTATTTTATTGTCCAGTAGTCAATTGCGTTTGTAAGTGTTCGAGTAGCGTTGATGTAGGGAAACAGAAGCGGGATTGTCTGGTTGGTCTTGTAAGACAAAGGGGATTCAGTATGGTCCAGTTGTAGGGGTTGTTTGTCCATTTTGTCTGTAGATGTATGAGTCTTTCCGAAATGTTTGCCATGTTTGTGCGTTCGTATAGTAGTTGGGTGGAGGGGTTGTGTAGTGGGTTTTGGGGGTGTCTTATTCGTGTTATTAGTCTTAGTGCAATTTGTTCTGTTGTTTGTATATAACGTGTTGTCCTTTCTGTTCCGTTGGTAATGAGTATATGTTCATAGTCTAGCAAGGGTCTACAGATAGATTGTTCTCTTTATTGTTTTTGCCCTGATGTTTCGTATGTGTTTAGTGAATTTAAGTTTGTGGTCAATTGTGATTCCAAGGTATTTTACGTCGTTTTTTGGTTGTGTCGTTTGGCCGTCTGCAGTTATCGTAGGGGAGTCAGCGTTGAGTCTGTGGTTTGTGAGCAGAAGTTGGTTTTTGACGCGTTTGGTGTTAGTCTCCATTTATGAAACCATGTCATTGTGTTGTTTGTTAGTGTACCGTGTATTATTGGTACAAACGGATTTAAACGCGCATTCCAAGTAAGTTATTCCTACTTGGAGAGTGACTTACTTATTCTCTTCTTAATACTATTTAAAGAGTTTTCTGTTTTAAAATGTCTTCAATATCTTTTTCGGTGGAAGCCGTTTGAAGTCATGAAAATCTCTTTTCTCCATTAATATATTTTTTCATCGATCAACATCCATTATTCTAAAAAAGTCGCAGGTGAAATCTTGACAAAATTCGTGACCATTCCTTCGCTGTATTAAGCAATATAAAAGGGATATAAAAAAACATAAAATTCTCAACATAACTTGGCCTGGTGTTAATTTTCGTTTCGGTTGCGTGCTGGACGTTTTATGATTTGGCGATTTTCTATATGTTGGAACTGTTCGAACACAGTAACGCGACGGAAAGTTTCTCTACGGAAGTATTGTTACATGATACAATAAGCAATATTGCCGCCCTTGGTGAAGTGGAAAAACGATGAGAAATTGCGAAAAGTGCGAAAAGCACGAATACAAAATGCCACAAGAACGTTTGAATATGCCCATTGTTGCTGATACATATATGCAGCAGCCGGAAAATTTATTAAAGTAATAAAAATATCCACATTGTACAGGACGTCCCGCTTTCCTGCGGTAAAAAGTGTTTTATCCAATATAAGAAAATATTTTCAACCAGGGATAAACCAATAACACTGTAGTAGGCTTATTAAGTGGTAACTGATTTTATTTCACATAAACACCCAAAACGCAATAAACATTTTGGCCAAAATTGCTTTGAAAATGGCCACAAAATGCATTTAAATACTGCATAAATCGCGTAGAAAACCAACAAACAAGCATTGGTGGGCAAAATAAATTGCGGGGAGTCCACAGGAAAATGTTACAAACAAGCCAGTAAATCTTAACACAAGCCCAGCCCCTAACTACATAATGAATCACAATGGTAAATATTTAATCCAAATTACACCAGGAACAACAAAGCTGTTCAGCAATATGGGAATTCGTGACAACAGCCCCATTTTCGGTAGGCACGTCACGCAAACCCCCACTATATTTGTACATGTAATATTTCGTTTTGACACTAAAAATAGAGCAAACCTGGTGTAATAATGGGGTAGCGAAATTCCCTCTATATTACTATTTTCTATTCGATTGAAATGGTTCGGGTTGAAACTTTGTATGCTATTTCAGTGGCGAATTCGATACGTTGCTCTATTCAGAAAATCTGCTTTTGAAGCATTATTACTATCAATTACACATGGACATTGACTGAAAATAATTCTCCAGCTCAATCATCACAGTTCAACTAAATGATGTTACCGTAATATGAACTTTAATATAAAACTTATTCGTTACTGTTGTCAAACTTTAGATTCACCCCAATCATAAAACTATGGAGAGCATGTTAACCCTTCCATATCTGGAGAACCCGAAAACATATTCAAGCAAACGTAACGTGTCTAATAGAGATTTATGATCCAGCGCGTCTGTACCGGATTTTCTATAACCCCGTCATCTCCTGTTAATCATTCATTGACATAAAAGGGGTGTGTCTATAGAGAAATTGTCATTTATATTGCGGATTTGAGTCAACTCCAATTCATTTTTAAACTGAACGTTGCGTTAACGTGGATCGAAAGCAGCTCATGACAAATATCACATTTGGGATTAATGATGAGTGAACTAAATGGGAATTAATAAAATCGATACTCTAAAAATAGGTTTTATGGTTCAGCGAGTTTGGAAATATTAATGTGTTTTCTGTCACTAGTTCGGATCAACAGCAGAATAAACTAGAGCGTTCCAGCTATGACAGGAAAACTTTCATACCTGTGCTCCCATGCTTGTGCTATTGATTATTCATTTCCATTTTTGCGTGTTTACTTACATTTCCTAGTATCCAATTAATTTTCCATATTATCGGCAATTTAAAGGCATGACTAAGTTACGTGCAGAAGAAGGCGTATTTGTTTAAACACAGGATTTTTTTCGAATCATCTGCAAACCCTCAGAACCGCATTTCGACAAGTTCATTCTTGTCAGCTGGGTTTTGCCTGCAAACGACACTTTCAAAAATGTGGGTATTTAATTAAAAAAAAACGGATTTTTAATTTTTCATTGACACATGGGGATGGTTGCAGGTGACTTGCCTGAAAACTTTAACTTTTGCAGAACGTTTGTGGTTTATTCATCTAAACATAATTAGTCAAAAGGAAAATGCTCGGAAATGTATTGCGAGATTCATGGAAATTTGGATTAAATACCATTATTTTAACTTTAATTTTATATAAGGGCAGCGGGGAAGATAAAAATTGATCACGACCTTTCAGTGTCGCGGAAGCTCTAAATTACATAACGGTTATTAAATCGAATAGATTATACCAGGATTTGGGGCCAATAAAATTGGTAGAATCCATAATTGTTTCAAATTGAAAGATTTATTTTAATTGGGTTTTCCGTGTAGCATTTGTTTAATTGAATTGAATCATTATATTGAAAAAGAATAGCATCATTTAAAAGACAAAACTACAAGACCAAGTATGAACAACGCTATTTTTGTAAATGTAAATGCAAAATTCTCTTTCGCATACATTTGTATCCAATATACCTATCAACAAACTTTTTTTTCGCAAAACTTTGAATTGAGCGCATAACTCTTCATTGAGTTCGATGAGATCATGGGCATACATGAATGACCAAAAGCAAATCCTCAAAAATCATTGTTTTTCGATGCAAAATATATTCTTTAGAGCCGCTCTCGAAGTCAACTTTTTCACTTAATTGTGACCTACATTTTCCAACTTTTAGATGCTTTGTCAAATTCACCAAACCCAATGTTTCAATAAATTATATACTGGTTTAAAGAACCATTTTTTCGCTCTGTGTAACCCGCAGTTAGATCCGATAAAATTTGAAATTTCTAGAGATTTTCTTCCTTGCAAAACAGGTTGAAATTGGAAGAGAACCCGTTCAACATTGATTCCTGATTTCAATCTTTTTATCATTTTAAAAACACGATTTTAGAATTATTTTTGATGAAATGTCGAAATTCATCTAATAGTGATTTTTTGCAAATGTCCATTACTTATAATTTTGGAGAAAATCGCAATAACATATATATATTTTTATTTATTAACTCCTTTTATTTGTTTACAATCTGTCCTGAGACAATAAGTAAAAAATGTTAACATAAGAAATAACATGTGAGTGTTCACTCATTAGTAAAGCACTCTTACAAGCATTACATTTATATTATTAAGTAACTCTCTTGCTAATTCATTTGGATGCTTCGATAATCTGTTTTTGTATGTTTTAAAGTAGTTTATTATTTCTTCTTTCACTGTAGTAATTTGAAGGTCTTTTCTGATAATTTCATTGGGTACGAACCATGGTGCTGCTACTATGTTTCTTCGTGTTTTGGATTGAAAACGTTCCATTATTTCAATGTTTGAGTCTGCTGCAGAGCCCCATAATTGGATTCCATACGTCCGGATCGGTTTCAGTATGCATTTGTAGAGTAAGAGCTTGATCTCAAGAGACAGTGCTGAGTTCTTATTGATTAGCCAGTACATTTGCCTGATTTTTAAGCCTAACTGTTTCCGTTTTGCCCATATATGTGGTCTCCATGTTAACCTACTGTCCAAGTGAATTCCCAGATATTTGATTTCGTCTTTATGCGGTATTAGCTCATTATTTAAATATAATTGGGACCTGGTGTATCTTCGGAGTGAGAAAGTTACATGGGTTGACTTTTCTGGATTTATTCTGATTCTATTGTGCTTGAGCGAGGCTTCCAGCTTTACAAGGTGCATCTGTAACATTCCTGTTGCTGTATTAAGGTCCGTATGAAATGACGTGTAGACCACATCGTCTGCAAATGTTCCATTTTTTATGCTTTTTGATGTTGTTAAATCTGCTGTGATCAATAAGTACAGTGTGGGCCCCAATACGCTTCCTTGGGGATATCCAGCATCTATCTGCTGGAGAGGGCTGAAGATGCTATTTATTTTTATCTGAAAGATCCTGTTTGTCAAGTACGATGCCAGCAGACAAGCAAGATTTGTTGGGAACATTTTTTTAATTTTAGATATCAGGCCTTCGTGCCACACTTTGTCAAAGGCCTGTGTTACGTCAAGAAAGACTGCCTCGCAGTATTCTCTCCTTTCGAAACAATCTCTGATAGCGGTAGTGGTCCTTTGAATTTGTTCAATTGTCGAGTGTTCTGGCCTGAACCCAAATTGGTGATCTGGAATAAGGTGCTTGGTATTTATTATTTTATTTAGTTTCTTTTGAATAACTTAGGTTTGAATAACTTAGGTTGAATAATAGGTTGGTTCACCAGTTGTCAAAGGGCTACAATTATATTTCTGCATTACTTGGTAGAGCTGTCTCCCTTTCGGATTCGGTGTTACAGATCTAGAGCCCCACCATAGATGTTTGGCATTATAATCACCTCCTGCTAAAACGCGACCCCCTAGTCGGCTTAAGAAATTTATAAATTGATCACTGGTAACACTGAATCTTGGAGGGCAGTATACTGCAGACAATGTGAGTGGTCCTGTAGAATCTTCAATCACTATGCTTGTTACTTGTAAATGTATTTCGCTTATTTTTTCTTCTTCGTGGTGAGTTATACTGTTTTTCATGATGATTGCTATGCCACCATGGGCTTTATGGTCTGGATGGTTTGTGTTGTAGATTGAATAGTTAGGGATTCTACTAAAATTTTTAACTGTAAAGTGTGTATCTGAAACTAGCAAAATATCAACGTTATTTGCAACTAAATTCAATTCGAGAATTCTTTGGCAAAGACCGTTAGCGTTCCATATGACTATTTTTAAATTGTGTTTATACATTTAATTTGCTCAATAAACATGTAGGCATATTGAGCATTGAATCCATGCGGGTTAACAGTTGTGCCATCATTACTTCTATTTTGTTATTGCTTACGTTTTGATTCGCTTGCGGTGGTTCGATGATTTGGGCTTGGCCGGTCTCTACAGGCTGTTTTTCGATTAAACAAACTGCCAAAAGGCTGTGATGGGTTTGCAAAATCTGTATTGAACCTTTGAATTTGTGTGTCCCTGTCGACTTCCTTATCTCTTAGTGCTGGGAAAAAGCTTCATTTGTAGTTCTTTACGAATAACGCAGCCCTTATAACTGGCAGCATGATTACCACCACAGTTGGCACATATGACTTCCTTAATTTTGATTTTAATGGGACAGTCACTAGTGAGATGGCACTTCGCGCACTTCACACACACCGGACTCTTATTAGAGTAATTTTTGGTGTGTCCAAACTCCTGACACTTGTTGCACTGAAGAATCTCTCTTTTCTTTCTAGGTGCCTCAAAACTCACTACTGAGTTCATAAGTCTGATCGTGTTGTAAATATTTTTATTATTTGGACCGCTCTTTAAGTCCACGAAAAACACAGGAAGCGGTTTACTCGTTTCATAGTGTCTTATGTTAGAAATGTTTAATACACTATGGCTGAGGCTCTCAATTTCGACTTTAAGGTCGTCGAGATCCACTGAGGGGTGAATTCCTCTTAAAACCATCTTGTAAGATCTGTTCTGCTTTGTCTGATAAGTATGTAATTCCGTTTTTCTCCTCTTTAAACATCTCCCCCATTACAGGCAAATAGAGCTCGGATGACAATAACTGAATCTTGACTTCGTTGTTCTCAAGGTTTTTAGTACGAATTTTTCGCTGGTTATCTTCATTAACATGTCTTTGAGTGGGTTTATTTGCTCATCCCCGCTCACGAATATAGGAGGTTTCATGGCCCTATCCGATATGTTGCTAGCTGTCGAAGTCTCTTGAGAAGCATCTTCGCTCTGTTGTGAGTTTGAGGGAGCCAATTGACTATAACGGTTTTCGGAAGTTTTACGATGCCAGTAATCTTTAATTGTGAGTTGTCTTTTGGACGACATTGTATTTTGATCTGGGCTACTTCTGTTTCTCTTTTTGTTTAATTTGTGTTGTACAGGGGCCATTGCTGCGAAGTCTGGTTTCCATCTGAGGCCGGCATTTCCGTGGCCAGCTGGCCCCGGAGGCCAAACGTAGTTTTGGAATTTAACTGGTTTAAATAACAAGCACAAATTTTCAGGTGTAAGGAATTTAGCGGAATTCCTCTTTGACTACACTCGCCTTATCTGAATACACGTCCAAACAGCACGACTGCAGGAGCGAAACTGATATCTATTGAAACTGCAATAATAATAATAAAATCGCAATAAAAGATTAAATCTGAACATAAAAAAAGCACCAACCAACCTACCAAAAAAGGTGGCATTGCCTTTCCTTTTAAAGTACGCAATAAACGAATAATTAACAAATTTTCGAATTTCTATTATGTAAAACTCTGAAAACAGGTTGAGCTCAGAAAAAATCCAATGTTTCCAAAATAAATTATCCTTAGAGATGTCTAATCTTTAATGTCTGGATTGAAGTTGAATGAATGAATCTGTGGAAGTTAATAAGACTTCCTTTGATTCAACGTTAAATTAGGTTTTTCTAGAGATTATTCGAGATCAATCGGACAACGAGCGTTTTGCTAACCTTTAAGAGCATGATAAGCTAGGGCTGAGCTGAAGTAAAGTGCATTTTAATTACATAAAGCAAATGACTTCAACGAGAAAATCGATTCCTACGTTTGAGCAAACGACAAACCGAAATACTGAAGTAAATGGATTTCAGGATTTTGAAAGTTTGCAAATGACGATTTATCTATTAAAGAGACTGAGTGCATGGCCCAAGATTGGATGGAAGAATATTTTGAAAATACTACTAATCAATTAGTTTTCGCAATGTCGTCAAAGAAAATATGCCTAATTTTAACATAGTAAAAGCATCCAAATTACCGCTTTCCTTCTGGAAAATAATACACGAACTCCATTGAACCAAAAAAAAATTACTCTACACCACTCTGAATTAAACTCACATCCTTGATTTAGCATGTGAATAATTTGTGTTTAAAGTTATAATTTAGAACTGGTAAATATGTAATTGCAATTATCTTTCAGCTCTCAAACTGTAACAACGATAACTGAATATGCAAAACAGTTAGTTAAACGGCCTTAATTTTGCGCAAACAGATGCTTCTGGCTGGTCGATTTGCAATTTACAATTTTAGCGGTTGTCGGTCGAAATCCGCGTGGTTTATTCGTGCTGAAACGACGATCTTTTCGAATTCAGTTTTCTATCTGTGAATAAAACCTTCAGAGCTGTAATTTTCTTCTGAGTGATTCCAAACATGCACTTAGTGAATCGAAAACTACAAATTTCAAGACGATGGATCGCAAGGCAACTTAACAATAAGAAGCTCTTGTAAATAGGCTGCTGTTTGCAATTAAATTACTAACGTCATTGTTAACTTTGGTATGCCTTTAAATCAGCTTTAGAAGAACGTAACGTGCTTATTAGCAAGTAAATGTTCAGTTAAATTGATTCAAATATTCACAGAATGTGAATAATGTTTGTAATTTAGAAACCTTTGCACCCGTTGCATAAAATCCAGCCGCTAATCACTTCAGGTCTGCAAAATAGTTGCATTCGAGTCGATCGAACAATTTCATTGTGTCGTTTGATTGAATTAAATGCACGCTACTAAATCGTTCTCTTTTCTGCGTCAAAGCATTCTCACCTGAGTTTATTTTATTGAACACGTTCAGAGTAGCAGCATTTGCCTGTCGATATATCCTGTAAACTTTATGGCATGACCAGTTCTCGACTTAACAAAGCTGATCCGCATAGCTCCATGCAGAATTCCGAGATTTATTAGTTAGTAGCAACTATTTGATCCAAAGCAGAATCAGTCTAAAAATGTAATAGGAGTATGAAATGCATATGTTAAAGCTTTGTTTTACAAGAGTTTTTAATTTAATTGAAGCTTAACATTTTAACATTAAATGAGTATCGAAAGATTATGTGAATTTCCGGAAACAGTAAAAAACCACTTATTTACAACTACATAGAACAAAACGACAACAGACTGCTGCATATTTGTAGAGACTAAAACCAAACTAGGACAAACACCAACGTACAGAAATTGGCAGTATATCTATAGGCATGGAAATACCATCAATCATGCCAGGGGCGGGGTCGCGCTCTCCTAAAACCAACAGCTAAACTTGGAAGAGCAAATCCTCCTTTCCTCAACACCCTTTGAACGACTGTCTACATTTTACCATCCCATACTTAAACGACCTGATACATATATTTCTGACATACATACACCCACACTCCAACCTAGAACAAACATACTGACTAAGGCGAGCATCTATAAATATGCAATAATTATAGGCGACTTTAACGTGAACACGAACAAAACGAAACAACTTAAAAGATTTTTGCAAAACTCCGACTTTATAAAACAGCACACCCCACCAACTTTTCTGATGCCCGCAAACCCAGACTCAACACCAGACGTTCTACTGCACACAAAAAACTTGACAAACACCATCAACAACATAAACTTAACCAACGAGCTGGGATCCGACCACCTGGCTATTACGTTTAACATAGACTTACAACATACGCAACCTACCTCCAATACACCTCCTATAGAGAAAAACTTAAACCTAACAAAGACTGACATAGACAAAGTGAAACAACATATACATGACTACATTCAATCACAAGCACAGCACATTTCAATAGAAACCATACAACAACAACTTTCACTAGCCATAGGAAAATTTAGCCCGGAAATAAAAAATGCTTTCTACCGACATACACTACCCAAATACATACTGAGACTAATAAAACATAAGAGAGAACTGTATAGACTATATACAAACACTCAAAATAACGACCCTAAAAAAGACAATGAACCAACTTAACAGAAACATTAAAACTATGATTGGACAATACCGACAAGACAAATGGCTAGAAACATGTAACGAAATACAGAAGGACAAAGGCAAAACATACTGGCGAAAATTAAGAAACTGGCGCAATACAGGAAGACTGGCACTACTGACACAATTGACGAAAACGGAATAGAACGCTACACAGACAAAGAGAAAGCGGACGCATTCGCCAGACACTATCAAAGGGCCTTCACTACATCGACAAACCCTAACTTCGACAATGACAACTGGAACTTGATCAACGACTGGTACTTGAACTATTTTAACAACTCACCAAACTATGCCTGCACACTGATCACAGACACAGAGTACGATGATGCCCTAGCGCACATCAAGAACACTGCACCGGGGAAAGATAAAATTAAGGCAAAGTCTTGAAAAGCCTAACTCAAGAACACACAAACTGATCCTAACTGAATTGAACAACTGCATCACAAATGGCAGAATCCCAGAAACATGAAAAAAAACGGCTTAATAATCCCTATACCAAAAATGGACTGGACAATACACAACCGAGCAACTACAGACCAATTACACTGCTTCAGTACTAGGCAAGATTTTGAATACATAATGAAGCAGCGGCTTGACAAAGTGATTGAAAATATATACCTACCTACCAATTTGGTTCAAACAGCATCACTAGACTGTTCATCCGCTCCTTTATTTTGGCAACAATATACAACTACCCACCTAACTGACAGAAAGACAGCTTGCCTGTTTATGGACATTAACAAGGCTTTTGACAGTGTCTGGCATAGAGGCTTACTATACAAACTATACAAACTACACACACCAACATATCTACTACACACCATAAAGAACTTACTAGAAAACAGACAACTACAAGTACGAATTGACAAAACACTGTCATTTTCTTTTCCCCTGAACAAGGGCTCCCTCAAGGATCCCCGCTCTCACCGTTTCTCTACAATATATACTGCCATGACATATACAATTACAACTTACCAGACAAAAATCAAATCGACAGATCGGCATACATATTACAATACGCAGACGACACGGCACTTATTGTACATGACAAAACTACTGAGAGAGCAGCTCAAAGACTCCAAACACTAACAAACAACACATGACATGGTTTTATAAATGGAGACTAACACCAAAACGCGTCAAAAAACCAACTTCTGCTCACAAACCACAGACTCAACGCTGACTCCCCTACAATAACTGCAGACGGCCAAACGACACACCCAAAAAAACGATGTAAAATACCTTGGAATTACAATTGACCACAAACTTAAATTCACTAAACACATACGAAACATCAGGGCAGAAACAATAAAGAGAACAAAACACTTCCGATCACTAACCTACAAAGACAGAGGAATTAGCACAAACACCGCCACCAAAATATATAAAGCTATTTGTAGACCCTTGCTAGACTTTGGACATGTACTCATGACCAACAGAACAGAAAGGACAAAACGTTATACACAAACAACAGAGCAAATTGCACTAAGACTAATAACACGAATAAGACACCCCAAAACCCACTACACAACCCCCCCACCCAACTACTATACGAACGCACAAACATGACAAAGATCTCGGAAAGACTCATACAGCTACAGACAAAATGGACAAACAACCCCTACAACTGGACATACTGAATCCCCTTTGCCTTACAAGACCAACCAGACAATCCCGCTTCCGTTTCCCTACATTAACGCTACTCGAACACTTACAAACGCAACGGACTAGTGGACAATAAAATAGTTTCTTCTTGCCACTGAAATCTTATTATTTAATAACATTGTTAACCTAGAATGGGAGAATTTTCATATTTGTTTTTTATTTAGATTGGGACTGCATGTATTAAACAAGGGCAGAAATACCGATAGGTCGATAGCCTTTTTTAGAAATAAAGATGTTACTACTACTATTGTTAACCTAGAATAGGAGAATTTTCATATTGGTTTTTTATCTAGATTAAGACTGCATGTATTAAACAAGGGCAGAAAGACCGATAGGTCGATAGCCTTTTTTAGAAATAAAGATGTTTACTACTACTACTAAGCCTGAAATTGATTAATAATTGGTTCATATTGTAGAATATTCAAAACTTTTTAAAACCGATAACTTCCCAAATACATTAAACGTGGTCAAATGAGACGAAACCTATATAATCCCAATTACCTTATTTACAACTATCTGATGTCGGAAGCGATTATTACTCCCAATTTGATCTGATTATTCAATTAGAACAATATGCGAGCTGCAAATTAACCATTTACTCGCCTTAATAATTCGACTTGAAACAAATGGCTGCTCTATAGTTGAACAAAGGGGGAAAATAAATTACTTCCTGCATTGAAAACCGCTTAAAGCAAGTAATCTCGGAAAATATATCGGTTAATTTAATATTGTTTTTTGACATTATGATTAGAGGTGGATCTATTTGAAGGCGGTTTTGCATGATTAATTTCACTCAATAAATTCACTTAGAGACGAAGGATTTATGGTGAAATTGAAAGTGTGGATTTACATTTAATATCAGCGACAAGCTCGGAAAATGCTACCACTCTATTAATACAGCTTATATATTTCTGACAAATAAATGTCTATCTCAATAATTATTTGGATCTCTACCGCTGAGTGCTGCAAAGTCATTAGCACAAAATAACTTTCGATTCAGGAAACATTTACGCTTACTTAAATATCCCGAGAACAACCGTAAATATTATGATTTCTCCTCTAATAAACCAAAATTGCGTCCTTTCCACGTCAGCCATTTAAGGAAAAAGAAATGGGGTAAAAGATAAAGTTAAGGTGATAAATGAAGCGCGAAAAGGTTTGATTGAGGGGATAAATTCAGGAGGATGGAGGCTCTAAAAGGTATATCTCGCATAGTGCTTAAAGTGACTAGTCAATTATTTGAGAATCGACTTGATTACTACGTACTTAAAATCGATTGAGATATTTCTCTTAGGAATAGATATTAGGATCATATAGAGTTTGTAGATCATTGGAGTTTTGGATTTATTTCCAAAAAGCTTCTATGCCTTTGTGTAAATTTGTCCCGTTCGTTTGCACGTTAAAATAATGCCCAAAATATGGAACTCAAAGTTTAGAAAGCAAAACACTCTAAATATGAAACTGCGTATAAAATATTCGTTACTTTATTGCTACCAAAAGCATCTAAGCTCATTAACTTTCCCATAAACTTCCCTATTAATGTATCAAGGCCAATCGAAATTGGAGAAAATAGCTGTTCTGATCAATAAAATTGAAGTCTCAATATTAGTGCACATGGCAAATTTTCAATTTTATTAGCATTTGATTCATAATTTTTATTTGATTCACTTCTATAAATATACATATAAAATGGCAAGGTGAACATGAAAACATCAATTGCCAGAAGTTTGCAAACGGAGATTTTGCTTATTTTGGATAAAATTCCGGATGTGATTTAGCAACCTACATCAAAGGTAATATTTAAAATGGAAAAATCTCGAGTAAAGACCGACAAAGCGCTTGGATCATACATCAAGAAACGAAATATCCTTTCTGGCTGCTGGCTTTATTGTACCAAAAATAAAGAAAAAGATATATCAAAGATGGATATTGGACGATAACAAAATGTGAAATCGTTAAAAAAAAGTTAAGTTAGTACGAATATCTAAAGTTTCATAAAAAAAACATTGATGGCGTATTAAAATTAAGTGAGAAACGAGTTCAGGCATATTTATATTTATAAATTTTATGAAGCCCAGCCCGTTGTTTTCAACTTGTGCTAAATTTTCCATTACGCACACGAAGCGTTTTCCTTCACAGGAAATGAAATGGCTGTTTATTTAGCTTCGTCGACTTTTTTTCGATGTGTAATTTGAAAAAGCACCATAAATATCGCAAAAGTCTGAGCAATTGGCACTTCATTAAATGAGAAGGGAGTGTCCGGGTAAATTGTGGTCTCACTTCAGGTTCAAAATGTTCCGGAACAACTATAGATAATCGACACCATATTTTTTGCACACACCTTTCAGATTAATGAGAGTAATTTTCAAAGAAACACAAAAACAAAGCTTGGGAAGTGGGAAAAGTTTATTGATTGCTTAAAGCTACTATTGAATTTGTATTTTTATAAAATGTTTAAACAGTTTCAGATGGAACAAGGAAAGGTTTAATTCATGCTGAAAGTTTCATATTTAAATTTGATTTTGAGAGAAATTCTTTATATATGTTTCACTAGCCATTGGAAAATTTAGCCCGGAAATAAAAAATGCTTTCTACCGACATACACTGCCCAAATTCATACTGAGACTCATAAAACAAAAGAGAGAACTGTACAATATATACAAACACTCAAAATAGTCACCTAAAAAAGGCAACCCACTCAACAGAAACATTAAAACCTTGATTGAACAATACCGACAAGACAAATGACTAGAAACATGTAAAGAAATACAAAAAGACAAAGGCAAAACATACTGGCGAAAAATTAAGAAACTAGCGCAATACAAAAAAACTAACACTACTGACACAATTGACCAAAACGGAATAGAACGGTACACAGACAAAGAGAAAGCTGACGCGTCGTCAGACACTATCAAAGGGCCTTCAGCATATCGACAAACCCTAACTTCGACAATGACAACTGGAACTTGATCAACGACTGCTACTTGAACTATTTCAACAGCTCACCAAACTATATATACAAACTGATCACAGACACAGAGTACGATGAAGCCCTAGCGCATATCAAAAATACAGCACCGGGAAAGGATAAAATAAAGGCAAAACTCCTGAAAAACCTAACCACTCCACTATTCACCCACTCTTTACTCTGACTAACAATATACAAACAACCCACCTAACTGAGAGAAAGGCAGCTTGCCTGTTTATGGACATTAACAAAGCTTTTGATAGTGTCTGGCATAGAAGCTTACTATACAAACTATACAAACTACACACACCAACATATCTACTACACACCATAAAGAACTTACTAGCAAACAGACAACTACAAGTACGAATTGACAAAACACTGTCATTTTCTTTTTCCCCTGAACAAAGGGCTCCCTCAAGGATCCCCGCTCTCACCGTTTCTCTACAATATATGCTGCTATGACATATACAATTACAACTTACCGGACAAAAATCAAATCGACAGATCGGCATACATATTACAATACGCAGACGACACGGCACTTATTGTACATGACAAAACTACTGAGAGAGCAGCTCAAAGACTTCAAACACTAACAAACAACACAATGACATGGTTTTATAAATGGAGACTAACACCAAATGCGTCAAAAAACCAACTTCTGCTCACAAACCACAGACTCAACGCTGACTCCCCTACAATAACTGCAGACGGCCAAACGACACAACCAAAAAACGACGTAAAATACCTTGGAATCACAATTGACCACAAACTTAAATTCACTAAACACACACGAAACATCAGGGCAGAAACAATAAAGAGACAAAACACTTCCGATCACTCACCTACAAAGACAGAGGAATTAGCACACACACCGCCATCAAAATATATAAAGCTATTTGTAGACCCCTGCTAAACTATGGACATATACTCATGACCAACGGAACAGAAAGGAGAAAACGTTATATACAAACAACAGAAGAAATTACACTAAGACTAATAACACGAATAAGACACCCCCAAAACCCACTACACAACCCCTCCACCCAACTACTATACGAACGCACAAACATGACAAAGATTTCGGAAAGACTCATACATCTACAGGCAAAATGGACAAACAACCCCAACAACTAGACCATACTGAATCCCCTTTGTCTTACAAGACCAACCAGACAATACCGCTTCCGTTTCCCTACATCAACGCTACTCGAACACTTACAAACGCAACTGACTACTGGACAATAAAATAATTTTTTCTTGTCAGTAGTAGTAAACATCTTTATTTCTAAAAAGGCTATCGACCTATCGGTCTTTCTGCCCTTGTTTAATACATGCAGTCTTAATCTAGATAAAAAACCAATATGAAAATTCTCCTATTCTAGGTTAACAATAGTAGTAGTAAACATCTTTATTTCTAAAAAAGGCCATCGACCCATCGGTATTTCTGCCCTTGTTTAATACATGCAGTCCCAATCCAGATAAAAAACAAATATGAAAATTCTCCCATTCTAGGTTAACAATGTTATTGAATAAATAAGATTTCAGTGGCAAGAAGAAATTATTTTATTGTCCACTAGTCCGTTGCGTTTGTAAGTGTTCGAGTAAGCGTTAGTGTAGGGAAACGGAAGCGGGATTGTCTGGTTGGTCTTGTAAGACAAAGGGGGTTCAGTATGGTCCAGTTGTAGGGGTTGTTTATCCATTTGGTCTGTAGCTGTATGAGTCTCCCAGAGATCTTTGTCATGTTTGTGCGTTCGTATAGTAGTTGGGTGGGGGGGTTGTGTAGTGGGTTTTGGGGGTGTCTTATTCGTGTTATTAGTCTTAGGGCAATTTGCTCTGTTGTTTGTGTATAACGTTTTGTCCTTTCTGTTTCATTTAGTTTTCTTGTCATTAGAATTGGAAAGTTTATTTAATCAGATTGTTAACCTAGAATAAGAGAATTTTCATCTTTGTTTTTTATTTAGATTAAGACTACATGTATTAAATAAGGGCAGAAAGATAAAGATGTTTACTACTACTACTCTTTATATATGATTTTGAGTGGAAATAATTATTAATTCAATTCTTTTTTATTGCTTAAGACATTTCAGTAGGAATATTTTTCAAAATCAAAACAGTGTTAAAGTTGACCATAAAACCCTGAGCAAAACCAGCCATGAATGCTAGTTGGAAAAATATATTTTTTCATAGTTAAACTGAGTCATATAAGAGCGCTCATAGTTTCCTAAAACCAGATATCATAATCAGCATTATTCTTAATTTTGCTCGATCATATAAAACTCAAGCTTTGCGTGAATGGGAAGTAAAGGCAGCTCCAATTGAAATTCCCATAGTTAATTTCCTTCAATGCTCACTGAAATTAATTTGCTTGTCCATTAGCAAAATATTGAAACTTCAAATAATTCTCTGTTCAGTATCAATATGCGTGAATGAAGCAATGGACGAACAAACGGAAACTTAGTCAACAATATTTGGAGGCAACATTTAATTAAGTGCCTATTTTCTGTTTTAATGAAATGTACATTCTACTGCCGCTTTGATATAATTCACTACCTAATTACTTTTACTGCTAGCTTGTATATTTTATACCAGTATAAACGGGATCTGTAAAGTCCTTGATTTTCATGGCCCAAGAAAGATTGCACGGGAAAAGCGAGAAACTCGAGTTTGGTATTTGAAATTCAACACAATCTTTGTCATTAAGTTTGTGATTTAAACATTATTTACGCAAAACAAATCTGTAATGCATATTTCTTTGAACAATATTATTATTATTTTCACTCAACGGTTAAACGACAGTGAATGCAATTTTAAGTACATACAAGTGTTTGCTTTCAGAAAAAAAATTGCGGGGGTTGGAGCAAGTTTTTCGCATTTTAACCTATTTGAAGCCCGATAATGAGACATGAACAATTAACGACCAGTAGCAAACAGCAAATTGCTTATCTATGGCAGCAAACTTTACTGCCATCCATCTCTTCATTAAAGTTGGCCATTATCTTCCATCTGTTTTCTGCTCAAACTTGCATCGTAAAAAGCTGTTTAATTTATCACCTTGTCGTCGTTGGGTGTTCAATTTCAGTACCTCTTTAATAATTTAATTTTCATTAAATCAGCCATGTAATTTAGACGGTACTTGCAATATGTTACTAATAAACACATTCAAATGTTGCGGATTGATAACAAAACCATAATGTTTGAGTTAATAATAAATGCACCCACGAATGGAAGTAGCAAAGAAATCCGATGCAGAAAGTGTAGGCTGAAAAGTGAATAATGTTGTTACAATTCAGCCAAGCGCTTTCGAGCTTAAAAGGTCATTACCAGAGTTTCAGTCAATAAAATTATTTAGTGCGTTGGTGGACGGTCTATACACACCCTTCCAGTTATTTACCACTACGTACATCAGGCGATAGGAATCACTTTTTATCTAAATTTGTTGAGAGAAACGAATTTCGTTCGTTATACTATCGGTTGGAAAAAAACGGAAAACCCTTGAGGAAACGGCATTCTAGTTTTATATGTGCCCTACTTCCTCGGTTTCAAAGTGTACAAAATTTCCACAAGAAATAGGAAAAGACGCATTATTGCGGAAAATGTGTTCCACTCTATTTCTCAATTGTAAAATTCCTATTTTCTTTAAAAGATTTAGAATTTAAACGAAGATAAATATACTTTCCATGTAACTGGACGCTCACGATTATAGAAGAGTTTGGTACATTTTTTACGAAAATTCACAATATAAAATAACTGACTTTACATTTTAAAGTTTTCAATTAAATAAGCAAGTTGGACTATAAAATGTTAGGAAATAAAATAATTACATGTCCTAAAAAGGAACTTTTATGTTGAAGAATTGGACCATATTTAGTTTACCTTTTGCACTATAAAAGCCAAAAAAATCGTATTAAAAATATATATGAAAATAATATAAAAAACGGTGAGATATAACTCGTTCTAATGATCAATGAAATGATGCAAAACTGCGTTCCAAAAGAATAATAAAATTGAACTATGTTTAAAAAATTAATCAATGCAACTTTTGAACATTTTTTCTTAAATGTATAATTTAAATATTTTTTGCTCGTATAATATCAGCTATTCGTTTGTATTTCGAAATTTCATCTAAAATTTATTAGCAAACGCCGATTGGTCAGTTGCAGCAAATATCGAAATGGAATTGAAAATGAGAAATTTTGCTAAATAATAATAAATTTGTTTTCAACTAAATTGGAAACATTAAAATATGGACATATTTATAATAAACCTGCCGCAGGTATGAAATATTGAAATTGAACTTCATTTATTATTTTCAGGTCAGCCAAATAGACGGTCGGCGACAACTCTCGGGTAAGTTGGATCGAGTACAGGACAGAAAACGTATTTTCTGAAGGCGGAAATGGTGTTCATGAATATCTTAATACTAGAACTGCAGTAATATTGTGCTAGATGCCGACGAGCACATATTTTATGTATACTATTGGCCGTTATTGAGTCTAAGTTTCCATTTGGAAAATACTGCTTCTTATGTCGATAAAATTGTCTTGAACAGTTTGCACCCAGTTTCCTGCGTAATGGTTGTTTCTAATTATTATCGCAAATAATCCAGAAGCTTTTTCCCTGAAAACTTTTTGTTTTATATATTTATTAGTAATTCTGTTTTTTTCAGGTGAATTAATCTGTTTGTTAATTCTAGTTTGTTTGAATGTCTGTTGAAAGCAAAATAAAAGATGTGTAAAAACAAAAATTCAATCCCCACTGCAATTGCTGTCATAAATTAATTAAAAAAACATTAAGTGCAGTTGGCAGAGAAAATATCAAGCGCTTAAATGTTTTGCCGTTCTCTATAGTAAATACACTACTGAAAAAAAGCAGATACACTACTGAAAAAGGGCTTCGGGTCTGAAAGCATTTTCACAGATTTTTCGAATAAAAAAGGGAAACAGTCAGTTTCAGTCGATAAATCGGAAATAAACAATGTATTTACTCAGTCACGGTGTTCGATTAAGTGAAACCTGCTTTAAGAAGAAAACATAACAAGTGTTCAAGTCATTTTTGCCTTCCCTTGCTTCCGTGTCAATTTGAAAACTTTCCACCCTTAGCATCTTATCTTACAGTTAAAAATATGAAAAGTCGGAAGGATTCGTCAATTTTACTTGCAAGGGGTACACTTTAAATTAATATTTTTAGCCTTCTTGTTTCAACCCCCAGGAGGGGTAGATGTCACCTTTAGAATCATAAATGGGAATGGGGGTCAAGTAGCACATCGTTTTAAAGGGCCTTCAATTCTCTTTTCAGTGCTATCCTACTTTGTTGCTTTTTGTCCAGAGGTTTCCGACTAATCGCGTTTCAAAGTTGCAGAAGCAATTAAACTTTCACGCATTGCGATCTTTTTTAAAATTTAACATTTTACTTTCTAACCTCTCCATAAATGAACTCGACGTACCATCGAAATGTTATTTACAAATAATTATTTTCAAATAAAGTTTGAAACGGTGCCACCCGTGGGCGTAGCGAGGAAGAGGCAGGCGAGATTCATGCCACTGAAAAGAGAATTGAAGGCCCTTTAAAAGGATGTGACACTGGACCCCCATTCCCATTTAAGATTCTCAGGGTGACATCTACCCCTCCTAGGAGGTTGAAAGAAGAAGGCTAAAAATATTAATTTAAAGTGTCCCCCTTACAAATAAAATTGACGTGTCTTTTCGATTTTTGATATTTCTAACTGCCAGAAAGATATTACAGGAAGGAAAGTTTTCAAATTGACGCCCCGTAATTTTATTAGCTTGTTAACTAAAGAAAATCCCATTTATTTTCGTTCTTTGAAGGCAGCAACGAACTGACAATTTCAATACAGTGTCGAATAACAAGTTCCCTAATCCAAATATTCGAATAAAACAAACAATTAATAATTATAATAGAAACTTCGCTCAGAAGGCGCACTTTACTTTTATTGGGGAAAGTTTTGCGCAACTTCATATCCTAAAACTTCAATTATTATTTGGCGAGGTTGCCTAGTTTTAATTCTAGTTACAAGTTGAAGCTGAAATTAATTGAAAAGTTCTCAGTCAGGTAGCTGATATTTAATTGACGCAACTAGCGGTGTTTTCGTTTTACTTCTCCATTATGAATGTATCGTTCTGCATAACAATTTTGAAGTTTGATATCATAATTAGTTATAATTCCTGCCCATTCCTTCATTTATTTATTTATATTTTCTAGACCATCAATGGAAACCTTTATGTAATAAGTATAAAACATCAAACATAAAAGTATTCTGAACCTCAGAAGGATTTAACTTTATAGTTATCTGCAGGGCGTTAAGTTTGAAATTAGCGACTTGACGTATACTTTTGGTGTAATCTCAAATGCCACTTGAAAATAGAAGAGAGAATATATTCTAGGTGTGTAATGTGTATAGGCAGTAAGCTTATATGCCTATAAGACTTGGTAGCCGGTTTTTCTAGTTTAATTACAATTTGTTCGCCTTTCTATAACTTTGAGAAACAATTAATTTCATACATTTATTTGTTTTTTGCTGCAAACTTTTTCTTGTAATTAAGCCGAATTATTGTGTACACTTTCCTGACTGTATTTCAATTTAATTCATAAGAAATTCCTGGGTTCCAGTCAATATTATTGTTTATTAGTCAAAACTTTTACAAATACGTTTCGGTGTCTTTCTCCACCATCATCAGTTTGTATGTATCGCTGTTTCTACCATCACATTTGGCCAACTATTTACACTACTACTACTTTTACAAACGGATTTGTAAAAGTTTTGACTAATAAACAATAATATTTACTGGTTTGACAAATATGAAAATTCTCCCATTCTAGGTTAACAATATTATTAAATAAATAAGATTTCAGTGGCAAGAAGAAATTATTTTATTGTCCACTAGTCCGTTGCGTTTGTAAGTGTTCGAGTAGCGTTAATGTAGGGAAACGGAAGCGTGATTGTCTGGTTGGTCTTGTAAGACAAAGGGGATTCAGTATGGTCCAGTTGTAGGGGTTGTTTGTCCATTTTGTCTGTAGATGTATGAGTCTTTCCGAAATCTTTGTCATGTTTGTGCGTTCGTATAGTAGTTGCGTGGAGGGGTTGGGTAGTGGCTTTTGGGGGTGTCTTATTCGTGTTATTAGTCTTAGTGCATTTTGTTCTGTTGTTTGTATATAACGTTTTGTCCTTTCTGTTCCGTTGGTCATGAGTATATGTCCATAGTCAATCAAGGGTAGACCCTTGATTGACCCTGATAAGTCAATCAAGGGTAGACCCCAAATAGCTTTATATATTTTGGTGGCGATGTTTGTGCTAATTCCTCTGTCTTTGTAGGTTAGTGATCGGTAGTGTTTTGTTCTCTTTATTGTTTCTGCCCTGATGTTTCGTATGTGTTTAGTGAATTTAAATTTGTGGTCAATTGTGATTCCAAGGTATTTTACGTCGTTTTTTGGTTGTGTCGTTTGGGCCGTCTGCAGTTATTGATAGGGGAGTCAGCGTTGAGTCTGTGGTTTGTGAGCAGAAGTTGGTTTTTTGACGCGTTTGGTGTTAGTCTCCATTTATAAAACTATGTCATTGTGTTGTTTGTTTAACTGTGTATTTATGACTTAATTCAGGAAACATGAATATGATTTATACTTCCTAACTTCTGCCAGTTTGTCTGGGCGTTTATTAGGTCAAAATAGGGCTCAAATACCGTATTTAAATAACCAGTTAAGTTGCAGACAAAAGAGATTTTCTAATTTGTTTAAAACACACTTTTAGTTGTGTGTTTTTTTATGCTAGACAGTTTCTTGATTTTTTTTTTGGGATTGCAATTATGTATTTAATCTATATATTTAGGCATTTTGAATCACTCTACTTTTTGTATTATGCTTGTAACCGCATTTTATAACGAGCGAAAGCCGCTGAAAATAAAACCATTTTTCATGTTTTCCTGTACCAGCGACTATTCAATGTGAACCGTTTCTAAAAACTTTCCATCAACTATTTTCCTCCACATTCTCGAAACCTTCCATTGTGGCCGAAATTAATGTCCTGCCTTCAAGTTCTTGCACAATATATATCTTTAGCCTACAATGAGTCCTTGAAATGCTTTGTTGAAAAGTTTTCGTCAGTCTGTTTTATGCGACAATAAATGCTTACTTTCTAATGTATCCGCCTACGCCGTTTTTATCAGTAAAAACGCCGGAAACATAAATATGTGGGCCTTCTAGGCTAGTTTAAGGCTTACGATCTAAATGATGTTTTTACTGCCAGGGAAGGTTTTACCTCGAGTGGAAGATGGGGGTCTTTAAGAAAGCAATTTAAAGTTTGGTAAATCGGTTTTGATAAAGAATATTGATTCAATGTATTAATTTTGGTTCAGACCGAGTTTGAAAATGCTTTGAGGAAGAGATGATTATGGAAAAATGAGCCAATCCACTCAATGTAGGGTTCGCATTCAACTTAAAATATCTGTCTAATTCATTTGCAGATTTCTGCATAATTTTTGGAATGCTGACACGCACTTCATTTAAATTTCGATTTCATGTTTTCGGTGTAATGAAGCGCCGCAGCAAGTAAACCAATCATTAAATTTTCCAAATGAACTCTTTGATTTCTACATGTCGGTTTATCATGCTTTACCAACTGCGCTTATTTCCAATCCCATTCCCAATAGCACATTATTTGATCACTTCAGACAATATTTTTTCGTTTGAAGCCGCTCGCCCTTCATTGATGGGGCACATTTCTTTTTATCAGTTCCCCAAATCCATGCAGTTTGTATCAATAAAAAGGATCAACTGAAAAAAATGTGTATCAACTGGGCGCGCACAAGGTTTACGGTCAAAATAATATTTTAACTAAGGGTGAAAAGATTTACCCTTTTGAAATATCTTTTTCGGACCGGCTATTTTTCATTTGGCTTTAGGAGCGTTTGTTTAAAGTTTTATCTTCCCTGACACGACTGACGCACTAGACAATTTATTCGGGCTAGAAAGATATGTGTGATATAATACAGGTGACTAAAATTAATATGCATGAAGAACAGAGAGCATCACACTTTATTATTTTATGGAGAATGGTGTTTATACAGCAGTTAGGACAATGTGGACATCGACAACATGTCAGATTAGTTATTTTATTATGCAATGAAACACTAGTTGTTTAGTTTGCTTTCATACTAGATTTGTGGCAACAAACTCGAGATTTTGATGTAAAAAATAGTGGATTTTAAAATTCGAAATTTAATTCAAATCGTGATCTTACAAACTACACACACCAACAGATCTACTACACACCATAAAGAACTTACTAGAAAACAGACAACTACAAGTACGAATTGACAAAACACTGTCATTTTCTTTTTCCCCTGAACAAGGGCTCCCTCAAGGATCCCCGCTCTCACCGTTTCTCTACAATATATACTGCCATGACATATACAATTACAACTTACCAGACAAAAATCAAATCGACAGAGCGGCATACATATTACAATACGCAGACGACACGGCACTTATTGTACATGACAAAACTACTGAGAGAGCAGCGCAAAGACTCCAAACACTAACAAACAACACAATGACATGGTTTTATAAATGGAGACTAACACCAAACGCGTCAAAAAACCAACTTCTGCTCACAAACCACAGACTCAACGCTGACTCCCCTACAATAACTGCAGACGGCCAAACGACACAACCAAAAAACGACGTAAAATACCTTGGAATCACAATCGACCACAAACTTAAATTCACTAAACACATACGAAACATCAGGGCAGAAACAATAAAGAGAACAAAACACTTCCGATCACTAACCTACAAAGACAGAGGAATTAGCACAAACACCGCCACCAAAATATATAAAGCTATTTGTAGACCCTTGCTAGACTTTGGACATATACTCATAACCAACGGAACAGAAAGGACAAAACGTTATACACAAACAACAGAACAAATTGCACTAAGACTAATAACACGAATAAGACACCCCCAAAACTCACTACACAACCCCCGCACCCAACTACTATACGAACGCACAAACATGACAAAGATCTCGGAAAGACTCATACAGCTACAGACAAAATGGACAAACAACCCCTACAACTGGACCATACTGAATCCCCTTTGTCTTACAAGACCAACCATACAATCGCGCTTCCGTTTCCCTACATCAACGCTACTCGAACACTTACAAACGCAACGGACTAGTGGACAATAAAATAATTTCTTCTTGCCACTGAAATCTTATTTATTTAATAGTATTGTCAACCTAGAATAAGAGAATTTTCATATTTGTTTTTTATTTAGATTAAGACTGCATGTATTAAACAAGGGCAGAAAGACCGATAGGTCGATAGCCTTTTTTAGAAATAAAGATGTTTACTACTACTCGTGATCTTATTCAAACTTGATAGATCAATTTTAGTTTTCAATTCTCTAATTCACAAGATAAAAATGAAAACATGAACAGCAAACTTTGCTATTCTTATTAATTATTGTGTATACTTTCCTGACTGTATTTCAATTTAATCCAAAAGAAATTCCTGGGTTCCAGTCAATATTAGTGTTTATTGTCAATTGTAATTGTTTTTTACAAATACGTTTCGGTGTCTTTCTCCACCATCATCAGTTGGTCAGTACTCAGAAATCAGTACTGATGATGGTGGAGAAAGTCATCGAAAAGTATTTGTAAAAAAATTTTGACAATAAACACTAATATTGACTGGAATCCAGGAATTTCTTTTGGATTCTTATTAATGCAACTCAAACTCGCATTTTTGTTGCCACAAAGCAAAGCTTCTGGTAAAAATACCAATCAAACTCTGTCTTAAGCCCTGAAACGTCTAGTTTAGTGGCTTGAATACTCAAAAGTTTAGCGATGTTCATTTCCCAAACCTCCAAATATTACAAATCGAATTTTAAAACATCAGTTGTTCCATCAGAATTTTTAACGATCTTCGATTAAATTTGCGGTAGATTTCATATTATGCATGTGTTGGTGTACTGAAATTTTCTGAAATGGATTTGTCATGGAGAAAAAGTTCGTTGAACGAAATATCGGCGAATGTTGGCAATACATACCGGAAAAATTGTGGACAATAAATAAAAAAATTTTCGTGCTACTGGATAATATTTTTCGTGTTTTATTTATAGTCGTTATTCTGCTTATGACGACTTTATGCCTAAGTCGGTCTTATGGCTGATCGATTTTATCCCATTTCCGGTAAAAAGAGAGTTTTGAAAAAGTTTTATTGCTTTCATAGATTTGCGTAGGTGTATTAAAATGGGTTCAAAAAGATGTAATATCTTCAAACTGTTCCAGGTATTTTTTCCGACAAAATAGAGTTCGCTGTTCCATGCCAAGTAATTTGATGGTTGCCTGGCTGCGATTCCCTTTTTACAGGTAATTTCGGCTTACGGCAAGCAATGTCTACTTAAAGGTAAATTACGCTATACTTCATCTTTCAACGAACAATTTTGGTGGTAGATGCATAAGCTAGTAAACGCAGAGTAATTATGATTGTAATACCTGCTAATTAATTAAAGTCTCTTGCCTCGAGCAAAGTCATCTTCTTAACTACTAAACCTACTTTATGTCAATTAATCCCACTTGTTTCTGGAAAATTTCAATTGAAATCGTTTTGGGTTAATAGAAAATCCATTTGTATCAATCTACAGGAAATTAAAGCAGTTTGCTGACTTTTCATACAAAAAAAACATTGCGTTTTTCTCCCTTAAAGTTGAATAAAGTAAATTAAATAAAAATATTATTCAACTGTTAAGAATCTAGTGTTTGTATTTAAATTATGTGAGTTTGTAGTTTATAATCAACGGTTACAACTGATGAAAAATCAATCATAGAGACTTTTTAATAAATAATTAGAGTGAACGGAAAGCAATCGATAGCAACGCAGGCAATTGGTTAAAAAAAGTATTATTTATTAAGCATTCACCTTAAAACCTCAATAATTGTGTATACTTTCCTGACTATTTTATGTTAAATTAAACCTCAATAATGTTTGAGAGAAGTTTTCGACTTTTTAGATGAAAATAGACAGCAAATATTAAAGCCAAAAATGCAGTTCATTTTGAAAGCATTCCACCTAAATATTCTAGAACTGCCACTTGAAAGCATATAATGCTATCGTGCCTGTCAAATACGAATCCCATTCTAAAAATGGATTTCCGTCATTTAGTATTCGCCTAATAAAATTTTCTTGAATTTCCTCGATCGCGGGGCATATTTTTCACTGAAAAATGTAGTTTCTCGAGCGAAAAGTAAGCTAAAGTGTATGTGGTGAAAGAAGCTATTATCAAATCATTGCATGGAAAATAGGCTCTTAGCATAAATAAGCCGTTTTGGGTCTTCGAATTAGAATAGCTAGTAATTGAGCTGGGCCTTGAATTTTCAAACAAAATCAGAAAAAGGCTGTAAAATAAACGAATAGTGATTCAACCTAATATACTTTATGGATTCTGGGCAATATTGCAACCCTCTCAAAAATGCTCATTAATATTTGTTTCTGAAATATAAACTTTCTAGCTTACACAGCAGTTCTACGATCCCTAAGAATTTCCATCAATAAAGATTTAATAGAGCTGGCTGGTAATATTATTAATGAGCCCCTCATTTTTCTCCAGCGGTTCTTAAGATTAATAAAATTGCTGCAAATCAGTTTGCATCATCAAAGATTTTTTTATTGGAAATGGGAAATTTAAAGAAGCAATAAAATGTCATTTACTTTTGATTGTAAGATCGTTAAGAGTATTAATTTTTTGTATCATAAAAGATAATATTAAATTGTGCACAAACGACGAACCATAAAAGCTGTTTGCAAAGTCTAAAACCAGTCTTGCAAGCCTGAGTTGAAAAACAGTTAGTTTTACAAGCTTCAAAGCTTCACTCTGAACCGTCAAAGCTTAAAAAGCTGTGTTTTCACAAAACTAGCCATGCATGAGTAGAAGGTTTAATATGATTTCGCTGATAAAATTAAAACACATTTTGTCATTAAACATTTTTTGGAATGACGGTACATATTTTAATAAAAAGTATGAAAACTTTCTTGAAACTGCTGCATTGTTCGTGTTACGTTTTTAAATTAAATTTCAGAACATGCAAATAACATTCATGGCAAAATGATTAGGTTTTTGTGCGAATAAAAACTGAAATTAATTGGATGACTTAAGCTTTCGAAATTCGATTTATAATTTAAAGCGAAGCATTAATCAGATTGGAAAAAGGCACGCTTTATTTTGAACCACAGAACCTTAAGTTTCTTCTTCAGCTGTGTTTGTAAGGATTAACGGCGAAGTTAGTTTTACTGCTCATGCTTTATTTTGTCCAAGCTTTTCAACTAAATGAAGAAATAATATATCTTCAAAGTAATGGCTTGGAAAATAGTCCTTTAGTATAAATGACATGGGAATTTGGGAATCGGAGAGCGGAGAAAGGGCGAAAAAGAAATGTTTAGTAATTGAACTCCTCGGCCAGAATTAGAGAAAAGGGAATTATGGTGGTAGGATAGAAATGGAAGTTCATGTTAAGCAGCTGAAAACGTTCCTGTCTGTGAATATTTCAAACGCTTATTTCAACTTATTCTTTATATCTAAATTGGGTTTATTTTGCGCTTTTAAGGTGCAGCGAAAAGGGTAAAATTCTATCAAGCAAAATTGTTATATTTTCATGGATTTTCATAAAGGGTTTTTGGTTTTGGATAGTCATTTTCTTACTTATCTCTTATTTCCTCTAGTTAATTACCACGTTGCACTTGGTACCAAGGAACGATCAATCAAAATGCTCGAATACAAAATATTAAAAAATAGGAAATGTGAAAAAAGGTTGAAAGCGAAAGTATACAGGCAGAACAGTGCATCCAGAATAACCGTTTTTTAGTTATGTCTCATTTATTTCAGATGCTTTCCAATAAAGTAAATGCTCTAGTTTTTTTATTGCTACTTATTTGTTCTGATTTGTTAACTTCTGCTGATTCTGTAATCTCACACTGCATTTGATTATACCAAATTGTTGAGAACATATCACTTGCAAATGCACTTATTCAATTAACCGGGAGTTTCTCTTTGAACTGGATAGCGACGATAACGAGAAAGCCGATTAACTTTTACTGCCTGTTAGTTGGTTTTAATTTTTAAACTCACTGCAGCGTCATTACGGAAATCTTTCGTATCTCATTAATATTGTAACGTTTAATAAGAGCTAATTAACGATAGGACAGAAGGTAGTATTAAGACCTTCATTAATAAATATAGTGTTTAAGTGTTCACTTTTAATGAGTTTTATCAATAGTTAATTATTTAATCAATTAAATCAGCAAAGCTTTAAATATTGTAAGATAATTTAAAATAATAAAGAAATTGATTTATACAAACTAGCTTGATTTCAATAAAATTATTAGTTGCCGCTGCTGGAGAGCGAAGAAATTTATCCAAATTCAACGCTTTGCAGCTAAACTAATCCATTAAACAATCCGCTTAATTTACCTGCTTTTGAAATATGTGAAGCCATTGGACAATTGCGACAATTTATTGATTGAGATGTACAAACAAAGTTAACTCGTACGAAGTTAACAGGGCAATTATCCATGAAGGCAAATTGGTATCCTGTAACAAATGGGTTTCAAGCAAACAAATACGTTTATAGCTTAACCGTATGATTTATTAGGCCAACATGTCGGCTAAGGAATTGCGGAACGATAGCTTGACGAAAATTACTGACCATCAAAGTGTACTGTTGAACGGAAAACCCGAAATACTATTTGAGATATAAACGAGAACCAATTAAAGAAGGAAACCAACATTTGCTTGTTAGTCCCGAAAAAGAATTTCAATTAATTTCTTGAATAAGTTGCGAGGAAATTTGATTCGATTTGTTGATTTTATTTATGCAAATTCTCAATAAAATAGAGATTAATATAAAATTACATTCTTGTAGTAGTTACCAACATTAGTTCAATTATTTTCAGAGATGTGACAGACATGTAACATGTTGACATGTTTTTATTATGCTATTATGAAATTACTACACTGATATAAACATATTTTTGCAAAAGAAGGGACATTTTTCCACACACTCAATTCGACATATCACATTGTCTTACTTTTGCTTAGGCAACATTTTACAAGACAAAATGTAGTACGAGTTAATCCAAAAATGCATGTTCATTACATATTTTCCTATTTTTGCTTTGTACAATTTCTAATTCTTCCAGCTCATGAAATAATTAATTCAATGAAAGTTAGAGGCATCAAAATGTAGTTTGCCATAAAAATCATGTAGTAGTAGTAAACATCTTTATTTCTAAAAAAATGCTATCGACCTATCGGTCATTCTGCCCTTGTTTAGTACATGCAGTCTTAATCTAAACAAACAAATAAAGGTAAAAATTATCTTATTATAGGTTAATAATTTAATAATTTTAATTCTGGCAAACAGAGATCTTAGATTTATTGTCCAGTAGTCCAGTATGGTCCAGTTGTAGGGGTTGTTTGTCCATTTTGTCTGTAGATGTATGAATCTTTCCGAAATCTTTGTCATGTTTGTGCGTTCGTATAGTAGTTGGGTGGAGAGGTTGTGTAGTGGGTTTGGTAGTGGTAGTCTTATTCGTGTTATTAGTCTTAGTGCAATTTGTTCTGTTGTTTGTATATGAAGTTTTGACCTTTCTGTTCCGTTGGTCATGAGTATATGTCCATAGTCTGGCATGGGTCTACAAATAGTTTTATATATTATGGTGGAGGTATTTGTGCTGATTCCTCTGTCTTTGTAGGTTAGTGATCGGAAGTGTTTTGTTCTCTTTATTGTTTCTGTCCTGATATTTTGTATGTGTTTAGTGAATTTAAGTTTGTGGTCAATTGCGATTCCAAGGTATTTTACGTCGTTTTTTGGTTGTGTCGTTTGGCCGTCTGCAGTTATTGTAGGGGAGTCAGCGTTGATTCTGTGGTTTGTGAGCAGAAGTTGGTTTTTTGACGCGTTTGGTGTTAGTCTCCATTTATAAAACCATGTCATTGCGTTGTTAGTGTTTGGAGTCTTTGAGCTGCTCTCTCAGTAGTTTTGTCATGTACAATAAGTGTACAATATGTTGTTTCACTTTGTCTATGTCAGTCTTTGTTAGGTTTAACTTTTTCTCTATAGGAGGTGTATTGGAGGTAGGTTGCGTATGTTGTAAGTCTGTGTTAAACGTAATAGTCAGGTGGTCGGATCCAAGTTCGTTAGTTAAGTTTATGTTGTTGATGGTGTTTGTTAAGTGCTTCTTGTGTGCAGTAGAACGTCTGGTGTTGAGCCTGGGTTTGCGGGCATCAGAATAGTTGGTGGGGTAAAATTAATGTATTACTTTTACAGTAAATAATTGAATAGAAATAAGCTTGAAGTGTTATACTCTTTTCCTTCAGACTTTTTCCTTCAGAAGATATTAGAAATTGAAAACTAATTTAAGTTTTTCGGAAAACCAGTTATTTTTTTTGGGAAAAAGGACCTTTCTGGTCCAAAGGCCAAATTTGGTTTGTTAACTGAGATTTAAAACATGTCGGTGACACTTTATTGCTCTGAATAAAGGGGTTTTTACAACTTAATGTCTGAGATTTCTGGGAGATGGAAAACCTTTCGAAAAAAACCGACAATAGAGCCAAATCGAATTTAAATTTTCTAGCACTCTTGAAACATATTTTGCAAAAACTAAAATGTAATGTTAGTTACTCCAATTACAATCCTGTAATAATTTTCCAAAGAGGGCGCAGCCAACGCTCATAAAAGACTCTAAGAGAGAATTAAGAGACTAGAAACTTAATTAAAATTAATTTTATCGGAGTTCCAATTTATTGAAGGACAATTTTATGACCCCATTCCGTATTATTTTAAGCCCTATAATTATAAATGCCAAAATAGTAATAAATACAAACACCTTAGTTTGAAAACTGTCAATTTATGGTAAATTTCTGGGGGCAGCGTCGAAGCGATTTAGATGTTCGTCGGATTAGCTACACAATTTTACCTAATGTAAACACAGTAATGAATTGCATCAATTGATCTGACTCAAGCGTTGCAATCCAATTCGGTATTTTACATTTGACAACAAAACCAGGGGCATAAAGGGACAATCGCACGAATTTGCCCCATTGTGTCACTAATAAATTAACCGATTTGTTTAGAGAGTTCGCTAAAACTAATTTACATAATGCTAAACCCATTGTCTCCTCTGGTTCATGCTTAATATATTCCTACATGGATTACTGTACGACAGTACGGGGAATTTGAGCACAACTAAATGAACGAAACTTTAATTTTTATGCAAATTCATTTAGAAAACGGGCGCTTTGAGAGAATAAATACATTTATTTCGTTCCTTGGAGCTACAATGTAAAGGAAGTCATCGTGTCCTTTTAATATTAGAGTTGAAACGATTAACAAATTTCAATTGAAATTATCAAGCCAATTTTGACCCAAGTCAATATGGGAACATTTCAGGCTCAAAATGTGTGAAGAGAATGTCTACTTAGTCCCTTACTAAACCTTGAAATTACGATTATATGTTTAGAGCCCAATATATCCCTTTTTGAGCCAAAGGATTTCCTCGTTACGAAGGATTTAATGCCATGACAAAATCGTTTGTAATATGAATGGGAGTTAAGCAAATTACAAAGACCTTTGTACATGTAAGACTTAAATGTAAAGCTAAAATTACATTATGCTTATTAATAAACATTGTCACTAGCGGCATAATATTCCTGCAATCTCCTAGTTTCGTTATAGTATTTGGTCTTTATGAGTATGTTGGTGGAAAGTTTGGAACGGTAGTTAAAATCGTGTTAGTTGGTTAAAGTTCCATTTGTACGCTTTGAGTAAAGGAAGCTGACATCATTTTAATTAAATTACTTTTAGTTTGTTAAGATAGCTTAGTGGAGTGCCTTCATTTGAAAACACCCTAGTCAAATTGCTTTGTAAATATTTACCAAAACTGTTAAAGTAGTTTATAGTAGAAATAATGTCCAACCAAATGTAAAGGAAGAAACATCTAAGCATACAAACTGATGATGGTGGATGAAGACACCGAAACGTATTTGTAACATTTTAAATAATAAACAATAAAATTGACTGAAACCCAGGAATACATTGGAATGGAGTAATAATAATGATAGTCATATACTTAACTTCAGTTTTTGCAAAAGTTCCAGAGTGAAACTGCTAAGAATTTGTTGCAGATTTATCGTTCAGTTTAAAACATTTAGTTTAAAAAAAGATATTTTGAAGAAAACATTTCTTAACAAGATATTGTCCTATTTTTAGAATTCTTTCGAAAGCACAAGGTAATTTTTATTATTATTTTATTGTCCAGTAGCCAGTTGCGTTTGTAAGTGTTCGAGTAGCGTTGATGTAGGGAAACGGAAACGAGATTGTCTGGTTGGTCTTGTACGACAAAGGGGATTCAGTATGGTCCAGTTGTAGGGGTTGTTTGTCCATTTTGTCTGTAGATGTATGAGTCTTTCCGAAATCTTTGTCATGTTTGCGCGTTCGTATAGTAGTTGGGTGGAGGGGTTGTGTAGTGGGTTTTGGAGGTGTCTTATTCGTGTTACTAGTCTTAGTGCAATTTGTTATTTTGTTTGTATATAACGTTTTGTCCTTTATGTTCCGTTGGTCATGAGTATATGTCCATAGTCTAGCAAGGGTCTACAAATAGCTTTATATATTTTGGTGGCGGTATTTGTGCTAATTCCTCTGTCTTTGTAGGTTAGTGATCGGAAGTGTTTTGTTCTCTTTATTGTTTCTGTCCTGATGTTTCGTATGTGTTAAGTGAATTTAAGTTTGTGGTTCCAAGGTATTTTATGTCGTTTTTGGGTTGTGTCATTTGGCCGTCTGCAGTTATTGTAGGGGAGGCAGCGTTGAGTCTGTGGTTTGTGAGCAGAAGTTGGTTTTTTGAAGTGTTTGGTGTTAGTCTCCATTTATAAAACCATGTCATTGTGTTGTTTGTTAGTGTTTGGAGTATTTGATCTGCTCTCTCAGTAGTTTTGTCATGTACAATAAGTGCCGTGTCGTCTGCGTATTGTAATATGTATGCCGGTCTGTCGATTTGATTTTTGTCTGGTAAGTTGTAATTGTATATGTCATGGCAGTATATATTGTAGAGAAACGGTGAGAGCGGGGAACCTTGCGGGAGTCCTTGTTCAGGGGAAAAAGAAGAAGAGAATATGTTGTCAATTCGTACTTGTAGTAGTCTGTTTTCGAGTAAGTGTTTATGATGTGGAGTAGATATGTTGGTGTGTGGTGTGTGGAGGAGACACGCCGATTTTCTGTCTGTTAGGTGAGTTGTTTGTACATTGTTGGCCAAAATAAAGAGCGGATGAATAGTCGAGTGATGTTGATTGAAACCAAAAAAAAAAAAAAAATAAAGTGCAGCATGTTTGTATAAAAGCCTTCGCTTCTTATGGGAACACAATTAAATTCGAATGTGGTACTACGAGAAGGTTTTTAACTCCGTAGAACATATTTGAAGAACTAGACAAAGCACCAATAGACCATCGGTACAAGAACCTTCTTCAAAATACTTATCAAAGAGCAAATGCAAAAATCAGGTTACAGGAAGAAACAGACAACATTGAAATCAAAATTGGTATCAGACAAGGAGATACAATATCCACAAAACTCTTCACCTTGGTTCTGCAAGGAATTTTCAAAAAACTTGGATGGGGAAATATGGGACTGAACATAAGTGGAACCAAAATATCACACTTAATATTTGCAGACGATATTGTTCTATTCGCCGACAACACAACGGACCTTGAAAAAATGATTTCCGAATTAGACAGAGAGTCTTCAAAGATCGGTCTAAAATGAATAAAGCAAAAACAAAGATAATCAGCCAGGACCGAGTACAAATAACAGTCAACGGGTACAAATTGAAAAATGTTCAAGACTATATATTTCTGGGACAGCAAATAGAGATGGGAAAGGGTAACAAGGATATAGATATTGAAAGGAGACGGAGGCTAGGATGGGCGGCATTTGGCAAATTAAGCCATATACTTAAGGATAGAAAGATACCGCAATACCTTAGAACAAGAATATTTGAACAGTGTGTAGTACCGGAGATAACATATGGAGCACAGACCTGGGCTCTCACAAAGACAATGATGAATAAATATAGGACAACACAAAGAGCCATGGAAAGAGTTATGATAGGCGTAACACTAAGAGACAGAAAGAGAAACGAATGGATTAGACAGAGAACAAAGGTCGTAGATATAGTGGAGAGAGTCACAAGCCTGAAGTGGAATTTTGCAGGACATATAGCCCGCCTTACAGACAACAGATGGAATAGCCGAATAATACGCTGGAGACTATGGGAAGGAGAGATAGGAAGAGGAAGGCCAATTATGCGATGGTATGACGACATAAAACGAGTGGCAGGATTTGGATGGACGAGAAGAGCAAAAAACGGAGAGAACTGATGATGATCTGGAAATTTTCGAGGCTTGAGTGCTTTGTGAAATCTATAGGGATCCAACAAATGCAAACACATAGTACTTTCTCATATTTTTAGTTGCCCATTTAATCAAAATCGATCCAACATCATCCGGTAAAAAGACCTCTTTAATTATCGAATATCCGTTTCATATTTAAATGAAAAGCTTTATTTCACAACTTTTGCAATCACTCATAACTCTTCTAAATAGTAAATATGTATCAGCCAGCTAAATTTAAAATTGTATTTTGCACAATTTATTTCCATATTTGGAACATATTAAAAATCATTGAATTTTATTCAGATTTATCAAATAATTTGCAGTTTGACGAGTATAAATGAAAGCCGGAAATGAATTTCACTCGAACCTGAAATAGCACTAAATGCGATGAAAATCATAATGTAGTATTTTAATGGAAAATGAAAATGTAATTTTAATTTTCATCAAACCAACATTAGGACATTTTCGATCAACACTAATTTGCCATCACAGTAAAGTTGTTCAGTTATAACTTTATAGCATCGCTAAAATGCCCTATTTGATGACTAAAAATTCCAAAACATATTATAACCGCACAAGATTGAAGAACGATTAAATTTGAGAACCGAAATATTTTACTCAAATATATTTTTTATTTACTGATTGAAAATAACTGATCCTTCTTGTAATGTTAGATGGCAACTTCTCACATTTATCCCCTTGAATTTTGTTCATTTTGCGAATTCATTTTGTGAATCCACAATTAGTTTACTTTTGGCGGAAAAACGGCCATTAATTTTCCACCCACACAACAATTTTCTGCTTAAAAATACAGCAATTGATTGGAAATATGGACGTCTTTAGGTTTTACGAATTCCAATGATATCGAAAAAACTTCATTTGCCACAACGTAATTAAATTCGGAAAGAGGCTTTTAGATGGGGCGGTTTTATTAATAATCGTTCAAGCGCGCTCCATTTGCTCCTTATTGATACGGATTTATTACTTTCGAAGTTGGCTGCTGAATCGACTAAACGATGGAATGTTAATAATTTTCAAGGCTCATTTACTACAATTGTACGTTAAAGATGAACTTTTGAACAAATATTTTTCCATTTATTTCAACTTTAAAAAATTAACTGATGTTTCCGGAATTTTGGTATTCCTATGAAATATATGGCTGGAGTAACTAGTAGTAGAAAACATCTTTATTTCTAAAAAAGGCTATCGACCTACCGGTCTTTCTGCCCTTGTTTAATACATGCAGTCTTAATCTAAATAAAAAACAAATATGAAAATTATCTTATTCTAGGTTAACAATATTATTAAATAAATTCCAATGACAAGAAAAAATTATTTTATTGTCCACTAGTCAGTTGCGTTTGTAAGTGTTCGAGTAGCGTTGATGTAGGGAAACGGAAGCGGGATTGTCTGGTTAGACACTGGACTGGTTGTTTGTCCATTTTGTCTGTAGTTGTATGAGTCTTTCCGAGATCTTTGTCATGTTTGTGCGTTCGTATAGTAGTTGGGTGGGGGGGTTGTGTAGTGGGTTTTGGGGGTGTCTTATTCGTGTTATTAGTCTTAGTGCAATTTGTTCTGTTGTTTGTGTATAACGTTTTGTCCTTTCTGTTCCGTTGGTCATGAGTATATGTCCAAAGTCTAGCAAGGGTCTACAAATTGCTTTATATATTTTGGTGGCGGTGTTTGTGCTAATTCCTCTGTCTTTGTAGGTTAGTGATCGGAAGTGTTTTGTTCTCTTTATTGTTTCTGCCCTGATGTTTCGTATGTGTTTAGTGAATTTAAGTTTGTGGTCAATTGTGATTCCAAGGTATTTTACGTCGTTTTTTGGTTGTGTCATTTGGCCGTCTGCAGTTATTGTAGGGGAGTCCGGCGTTGAGTCTGTGGTTTGTGAGCAGAAGTTGGTTTTTTGACGCGTTTGGTGTTAGTCTTCATTTATAAAACCATGTCATTGTGTTGTTTGTTAGTGTTTGGAGTCTTTGAGCTGCTCTCTCAGTAGTTTTGTCATGTACAATAAGTGCCGTGTCGTCTGCGTATTGTAATATGTATGCCGATCTGTCGATTTGATTTTTGTCTGGTAAGTTGTAATTGTATATGTCATGGCAGTATATATTGTAGGTGAGAGCGGGGATCCTTGAGGGAGCCCTTGTTCAGGGGAAAAAGAAAATGACAGTGTTTTGTCAATTCGTACTTGTCGTTGTCTGTTTTCTAGTAAGTTCTTTATGCTGTGTAGTAGATATGTTGGTGTGTGTAGTTTGTATAGTTTGTATAGTAAGCCTCTATGCCAGACACTATCAAAAGCCTTTTTAATGTCCATAAACAGGCAAGCTGTCTTTCTGTCAGTTAGGTGGGTAGTTTTGGAGTAACTATTTGATAGAAATTCAACAATTGCGATCTATCAAAAACCAAACCTTTGTTTGAAAATTCTAAAGAGTCGAGTTTAGAATGATGAATAAACATTTCAGTTTTCTCTGTTATTTAATCATGAACAGACATATCAAATATTACTGTGTGGTACGAAGCCGTTCACACATGATATGAAATTTTAACGAGAAATGAAACATAATGAAACTCAATCAGCAAGGAAAATTAAATTAACAATTCCTTATTTACGTTTCCTTCTTCGATTTAATTACTACGCCTTTTGTAACGTTTATTATCACTTATTTTGACAAGAATAAGGGTGAAAAAACTCTACCTCTACTTCACTTGAAATTGAGTTTTGTTTGTTTGAGCTCCTGTTTCAGATTAAGCGAACTTGCCTGTTATATAATTACCTGCGAATATCCTACACTTAACAAAGTGGTTTTAATCATATTAGCGTAAACATTCAGCAAAAGGTCTGATGATTTTCAATCTCCAATTAGTAATTCAATAAGGAAACAATTAAATGCTGTCAAATCCGTTCGTTTTTCGTGGCCATTGTTTAGATATGTTAAGATTTCCGAGCTCTAGAGCGTGGTTAAATTGAATTCCTTCCTGGCGTATTGCCAATAGGAGTGGCTCCCATCTTCAGTAGCCATGACTTGAACATTCACTGTTATCTAATTTTTGCCTTTAACTTATTTTTTTCAAACTGATAGAACAGCGACGATTTATTCAAGTTTGATGCATCGAAATTTGCAAATTCATATTAAAGTTCAAAAGTAAACCCTCTTATAGCCAAAGCTTGCGAACTCATTTTTATTCCTCGATGAAGTGTATTGCGGGCAAATCCAATCAGAGCAATGTGGAAAAGCGTTCGGATTCGGTAACGAAGCTATTAATTTTAATTTTGTTCATTTTTAAACCGTTCGAAGTTTTCGGACGGTAAATTAGGAGGCATTATAGACCATCAATTTTCGAAAAGCTAGCAGCATGTTTCACTGTATTAGCGCTCAGTTTTATAAATGAGCTGGCTATATACACACATATGCTGGATTTAATTAGACTTTAATTCTGATTCAATTTTAAAGCTTGGTTTTGTCGGTTATTTTATGATGAACGAGATATTTACTTATGTTAGGGGATGGTTTTTGAAGCAGACTTTATTGGTTCGGTTATTCAAGAGTAGACAAAGGCAATTGGATTTTTTGAAAGCTGAGATTTATGTTGTTTCTTTTTATTGTTTTTAGATGCTTACAACTTGACGCCTGTTGAAATTTTGTATTAATCGATACTAACTTATTATTTTGTCATATTGTTTCAAAACAGGACACATGCGAGTACGACCATCACGCTCACGTGTCCAATGTTTACATAACTTTAGAACTATGTTTTAAATTGGAATATTTGTTTTTATTTTTTTGTTATGCGATAAAAATACTGTTAAAATTTATGTATGTGAGAATAAATATTATTATTCTTCTTATTATTATTATCCATCAAAGAGAAACGAAAAATGATTCGAATTACAAAATGACAACAACAAAAAACGCGACAAAGTCAATGCGTTTAAATGTGGATAAACGAATTGTGCTTCACAAGTTCCACATGGCTGATGGGGATTCATATTCTCAAAACTTTTTTTTTTGGTTTTTGCCTCCAAATTTTTGTTGAGAATTTGCTCACGTCTTCTATTACAGTTTGATAAAGAGTGCGCATGTTTCAAAATGAAGAACGAATTCTTTATCTACGTAACACTTTGGCTCAAAATCTAAGAGAAAAATTTCAATTGGTTAATTAATTGACTTGGAAAAGATACGTTAACTTCTCGATAGCAAATCTGCTGTTGTTCTCAAAAGCTACCTAAAAAAGAGTATAATAATAAATTGATGTCAAAACGGTAATTACACAAATGTGTAAAACATCGCTCCGAGTTTACGTTTTTCAACAAATTGTGGATTTTGCCCTTCGACTTAAATCTGATTGTTTAATCTTGGTTGTGATGTGGGAGCACTCTTTGTCAATCTGTAATGGAGGACGTGAGAGAATGTTGTCTTTTTGAAAGGCATTCTGCCGTTGAAAAAGAGGCGAAAACATCCACTACATTATTACTTAATAGTGATTTATATATTGATTATTAAATCATCTTTGTTAATTTATACATAACTGTAAAATTTTCGTTTTTATTGAATGCAAAGTACTGAGTCTATGCTTGAAAATGACTGCTAGCATGTCGAAATTTCGAACTTTGTTTGCATCGCGATTTTCTGAAATTGCTGTGGTTTGTTTTTTAATAAAAATTTGAATTTTCAATTATTAATAATTTTGTTGCAATTAATAGGTTAAATAGTTTCGCTCGTATAGAATTTCTGAATAACCAGGATATTTAAATCAAGTTTACCTCAAGTTATTTTGAGAGTTCGCCTCGACTTCTCAAGTCAGGATTCATTTTTTAACTTCAAATGCTAATTTTATGAGCATTCTGTGGATCTGGATCTGTCGATATTGTGACGTTCTATCGAACTCGCTGTGAAAGAGGGAATTTTAGTAAAGAGAGCTTAAGGACGCATTTGGCTTTCCCTGTTGAATGTAGATTTTCTTCAGACATTGGCCAGACCCGTCCAGATCTCGTGGCTTTGCCAAATTAACTCCCCTATGTTCTTTAGGAGAATTTGCAAGTCTGCTCTTTTCTTCTACATTTGCGGGTTCATGTTGAGCTTATGAGGCTTAACAGTACTTCCTACAGCGGCTTCTAGTACATAAAAATATGTAGCTTTAGAGTCCATTATATTTTCTTTAAACAGAGCCGCTTCACTCTTTTTCTCGGTCCTTAGCTCTCCAATATTCATGCAACTCATTCTTCCTAAAATTGCTTTCAATATATTAAATTTTAAATGATGAGTCTTCTGTGCTTAATCATCTTTTTAATATCGTTTCATATTCTTTAAATCGCTTATGTAAAAATAAATAACTTTACGGCAATTTTGTATAACGTGCAACGGATGAATGTGAAGAGAATATACAAGTATGTCCCAAGAATTTTGGCAGTGACGAAAGAATTGTTGATTTTTTTCTAGTGTAGTAGAAAACATCTTTATTTCTAAAAAAGGCTATCGACCTATCGATCTGTGATATCTTTCTGCCCTTGTTTAGTACATATAGTCTTAATCTAAATAAAAAAACAAATATAAAAATTCTCTCATTCTGGGTTAACAATTTAATTCAATAAACTTTCTAATTCTAATGACAAGAAAAAAATTATTTTATTGTCCAGTAGTCAGTTGCGTTTGTAAGTGTTCGAGTAGCGTTGATGTAAGGAAACGGAAGCGGGATTGTCTGGTTGGTCTTGTAAGACAAAGGGGATTCAGTATGGTCCAGTTGTAGGGGTGTAGGGGTTGTTTGTCCATTTTGTCTGTAGATGTATGAGTCTTTCCGAAATCTTTGTCATGTTTGTGCGTTCGTATAGCAGTTGGGTGGAGGGGTTGTGTAGTGGGTTTTGGGGGTGTCTTATTCGTGTTATTAGTCTTAGTGCAATTTGTTCTGTTGTTTGTATATAACCTTTTGTCCTTTCTGTTCCGTTGGTCATGCGAATATGTCCATAGTCTATATGTCATTTTTTTCTATTTCATTACATATTAACGTATGATTTTCATCAAATTGTAACAGTTTGTAGAAGTATGAAACAATACTTAAATTATTAATTAAATTTTTTGGCGAGTGTTGCCAGTTTCTGTGAGTTTTTCATTTTCCATTTGCATCCACTTCAATTTACCGATTCATTTTCTATTTGTGTATTTTATTTTCGGATACCGAAAATGCCTAAGCGATATTCTGAGAGCAAAGAACAGTTCATTTTGCTCATATTTTTCCCACAATCGCTAAGATCTTTCATCAGTTTCTCATTCATTTCTTCTATTTTATTCATCATTTGACTGCAGGTTTACCACCTATTTTAAAGCTCACAGTTAAAAGCAAGAAGGCAAATTGAGGCAAACTGATAACGAAGCTGAAGAAAGTAATTTATTTTCCCAATTAATTGTTTAAATTCCGCAAATGTATCCGCATTTTTGCAACTTAAATTTAAATGGCATTGCTGTCCACTGCCCTCGTAAAAAGTGAATTGGTATTTTATAGAGAAAATTTAAATTTCTACACTTACAACAAGCAATAATAATGACTAATAATTAATTTATCTACAATGAAAAGTGAACATAGTTTTTACAACGTCTGTAAAACCGTGCTATAACAATAATATGTGATTCAACAAACATGGATATTTTCAAATCACCGGAAACCAACGCTGAAGCTCGCAACCACGTAATATGAAAGAAAATTTTCCAACAAATCTCGGACATGAGTAAATTTCAATATGATGTCTCAAAAAATGACGTCACTGCCAAATAGCCTGGGACAAACCATGCATACATTAAGTAGCAGATGTGTTAAAAATCTGTGATAAAATATAAAATTTTTCTTACTTATAATGGAAGTGGATGATAGTCTTGATCGAACAGTTAGTTAGCAAGTTAATCTTTTAAACTGGGGGATTTTGAAACTCAATCTCCTGCAGTATTGAGAAACCAAACTTTGAAAAAAAGGAAAATATTGAAAATCTATGCAGTAATCTGAAGAAGCAACTCTTCGAAATTCCAAGCTATGTTTTTCCAGAAAGAGTAAAATCGGCATTCTCGATCCGGAAGATCCACTTAAAAAAAGTGATTTGTAATCATAATTTATAATTATGAAAGATATAAGTTGATAAAATTTATCGTAATTTTTCATGCGAATGTCAATAAAAGGAGTCAATAATACGTGTGTTTTGTTGTTTCAGGTCTTTGACCACCAATAATGTGGAGGACCAGTGACCAATCAAAGCTGTATCGGCCGTAATGAGACGGCTCTGGTCCGTCACTCTTACCATTGTGCTTGTTCTGTGGGGGGCGGTTAAAGCAGATAGTGAACAATGTCCAGACTCAACTATAAACCCTTCGTGTCACTGCCACAAATTGGAAAAAGACCTGCAGCTGGATTGTCCCGCTGCCACTGCTCAAACTCTACGGATGATACTGGAAGTAATCAGTACCCCGATACAGTCCCTTACAGTACACGAGCCAGACAAAGCAATGGTAACTTAAAATGTGTATTTTATAAATTAGTATATTTTTCCAAAATGCAGTTGTTGAATACAAATTTGTTGAGCAAACAATAGGCTAATGGACAGAGAGAGCTTATTGGTCAGAGAAGTTATATTGTTGCCATTCTCATTCCTTTATTGCTCTTTTGGGGCAACTTCTGACTAATTATTTATGATTTGAAAATAAAAATACCAATAGTGAAACAGCTCATATCTTCATGCTGTATTTTTTTAAATTTCAGACGAAACTCCCAAAGAACATATTTCCAGACTCAATCATTATACGCTCTATCGATATATCCCGTTCGAATATCGAGGAAATTCACGATGAGTCGCTGCGTCCCTTAACGCCACATTTAGAGAGTTTCAGTCTTAGAGAGTCCCAGTTGAAAGAAATTCCACAGAAGGCTTTCAAGGGACTTAATAGACTTATTGCTTTAGATCTGGAGAACAACCAGATTTCCGAGATACCAAGCTATACGTTTTATGGACTCAGGTTGATGAAGTTAAGCTTGAAAGGCAATAGACTACAAATTGTAAGTGATGGTTTATTTCCTAGTATTCATTATCGTTATTTACGTTTTTATAATCGAGCGGTTAAACTGAATAATAATACGAAACAGTAATGTGTTATCAAAATATTTCAAATTCTTTGTAATTATTTTAGCCTCTTTCTTTTTTGTTATTTATTATTATTATTATTATACATAGTATTTACTCAGTTACAATATAATACATATTTAGTCAGTTACAAGGGTAGGATGCCCGATAGTCTAATTTGGGCAATTTGAGGATATTTTTTATCGTTTGCTATGCTTTAACTAATTAAGAAGCTGTTTTTAAGCTAACTTTAAAATTTATTGTTATCGTTTGTTTGGTTGCTTGAGTTTGTCTTGGTTTAGTTTTCTTCAGATTTCGCTTTGTTACACTTGTCTTGTTAGTTGTCTGTAATAATTAACATTTTGTATCATAGATCCACAAAATCATTCTATAAGGTGGTCGCGAAAAATAAAAGATAATTGAGGCAAACATATTTAAAAGCATCAGATAAAATTCTCTGAGAACACTGTATTTATATGAAAAAAACTTTAAATAAAGATAATGCACTAACCATTCAACGAATTGTGAAGTCTTGATACACCAGTTGCAACATGCTAAATTTGTGTTTGAAGTCGAAGCGCATAAACTTACGAAATTCGATTCTCTAAGCTGATTTAATATTTCTTTTTCAGGCTCTCTAGTTCTTGTTTGCGATATATCTCTATCCATTTTCCTTGACTTTAAAAGTATTCTTTTCGCTAAAACGGCTTTCCATGTTTGCAAACGTTTGATGAATGGACACAATTTTTATTTGAAAATTCGAACACATTGACGACCAGTGGCTATTACAAAGTCCGTTCACGAAAGTCATATTTTTCGATCTAAAATAAGTGGATAGGAAATTTTCCGAAGTTATATTAAGAGTATTTGTTGAAACATTTTCTTCTTAAAATAGAGAGCAAAATATGGAAGCTTTATTGATATCTGAATGTTTATAGGCAAAAGAATTGTGGAAAGTAACATGCAATAATCGTTGCAAAACAAGTGGTTGTTTAGTTGTTACTGTTGTTAATTTATAAACTGCTCCCTATTCCTTTGATGTATTTTGTTTTGTTTTATTAATCATGTCCTACCGTTTTCTAATTAAACATGTCTTTCTTAAATAATGCAAGACGCATCCAGGCAAGAACGGACTTACAGTTTGAATATAATTTTGCATTAATTAACAAGAACTAAAACGTAAATATTTTAATACGAAAATAAGCAATAATTTAAAATCGTGGTTCTATTTCTGAGGCAGTTTTGTGAAAAATTTGTGCTCTCATATCCGCTGAGTTTCTTGTTTTTTGTGAAAAAGCAATTGAGCTTTTGCTTATGAAATTAAGCAGTTGGTTGACCAGTCTTGTAATATGCAGGGTGATTCAAAATTGGCGTCATTTCTTTTAAGGGGTTATAGGGGCTCACTTAAAGCGTATGAGGAACATATATTTTTTTAATTTTCCGAAAATTTCTAGAAGATTTTAACAGTGGAAAATCGAATTTCAACTTTATTTAGGTACAACAGGTATTTACGTAATGTTAATGAGACAGATTACTTTGAAAAACATTGTTGCCATCCGTCTAATCAAGTTTTTTGGAAATATCTCAGTTTTTAATAACAATTAATTTTTTCTACTATTTGTTCTGTACTCCTACAACACCCACAGACAACACCTCCAGAGGAGTGATGCCAATTTTGAATCGCCCTGTATAGATGACCCTTAAAAAATTTATATAAGCTTGAATATATCGCATAATTCAAATGCTAGACCGTTTTTTGCTTTTATCATTGTAATTATCCCAAAAACGAACCATTATTTTTATTTTATTACTCACAAAGTAAACAAACTTTTTTTACTATAGTTCGGATACATCGAACTAAATAATTTGAATAATTTAATTATGAAAATAATCAAATTGAATGGATTAAATTAATTAACTTTAAAATGTCTCAAATTAATTAAACACCACATAATTGAATTTGGACAAGGAAATTAAGAGGTTATATATGAGTTCATTCGTACCAAAAAAACATGTAACTCAAAACGCTTTTTGGAACGGGGTATTTCGATTAAGAGCAGGCTCGGATGACGGAGGAGGAAGGAACAACAAATAGGAACTTACTGATATCAAAGAGAGACGTAATATGAAACAATTTTATTTCAAAAGCAATAGCGACAATGATATACTGAATGTAAAACTATTATAATGTCGAGGCAGCGTAAAAGCGCCGATTAAACTCGAATTATTATTTAAAACTATTAAACACGAGATATTATCTCGAGGTATTATCTCAATTATAAAAACAGTTCTATTACTATCAAAAAAGAGATGTATTTGCGGAAATTTCTTGAAACTGGTGAGTCTTTCGGGTTTTTTCAGGTTCGGGGAAAATTTATTCCTAGCGTTTCGCCAGTACGAGGGGGGTGGGCACCTTCAGAGGTGGTTTGCTCAAAAGCGAACAACAGGACCGAAAAGTAATTAATCAGTACAGTAAGTTTTCGAGCAAATCACCTCTGAAAATTCAACCCACTTTTGGTTAGGAAACGTCAGAAAAACTACTAATTTACTACGGCTTAAAAACCCAAAAGACTTTTTCAGTCAGAAAGGTTCAGTTCCATCACTCTTTCATATATCTTCGGTAGATCCTAATAATATCATCTTAAGTTTTCCGGATCTAATTGTAAAAATGACAAAGTTTTAGTTTTGTTTCCTAAAAAAAGGATCTTTTTCTATTTCAGGCCACTGACTACTCGCTTGCAGGATTAGATGCTACACTCTCCGATCTGGACATATCCGAGAACAAATTGCGAACATTCCCCATAAACGCCGTAAGACGTTTGGAACAACTGCGACATTTGCGCCTATCACATAACGAAATTAGTTTTATTTCGGTTGACACGTATTCACATCTGAACTCGCTGTTCTACTTGGACCTCAGCAACAACGCTTTTGAGACTATTAATAGTGAAACTTTCAAAGTGTGTCTCGCCGTTAGGACGTTATTGCTCTACTGTAACGCCATTGAAGTGGTTCATGAAGAAACGTTCAGTCTATTGCAAGACCTTGAGACTCTTGACTTGAGTCGAAACAAAATAATTTTCTTGCATCCTACGACTTTTAGGCAGAACAAGAAAGTTAGTTGGATAGACTTGAGCCGCAACCATTTGCATTATGTTAGTGGGGTGTTTGCGTTTTTACCCAATTTACAGCAGCTGTTTCTGTGGGGGAATAATGTGCTGGAAGTACTTGCGGATGCGTTCACGAATTCCTCCAGCTTATCGGTTCTATACCTGCAGGACAACGCCATCGGCAGACTAGATCAGGATGCCTTTCTGCACCTGACTAATCTGACACAGCTGCATTTGGGCTCGAATTTTATTTCAAATTTACCCACAAGTATCTTCGTACATAATTATAATTTGAGCCTATTGAGCCTAGACGCTAATTGGCTCATTGATTTAGAGCCAGGTTTATTTGAGAAAACCCTACTACTAAGAGAGATAAGACTGCAAAACAACAAAATCCAATCAGTTCATAAAGGCGTCTTTGATCCGCTGCCAGAATTGCGGGAACTCCAGTTGCAGCACAATGAGATATCGTCAATTGACGATGGAGCTTTTCGGACATTACAGAGTTTACAGCACATCAATTTGCAAGACAACGCAGTTACTGACCTAAGCGATGTGTTTAGGCACTCCACTGCCTTAGTGTCACTACAATTAGATAACAATGCCTTAATGTCCTTACACAATCATACATTAAAAGGGCAATCCAGCGTGAAAATAATGTGGCTTGGACATAATAGGCTCCAGAAAGTTGAACAAGCTTTATTCAGGGATCTGGTGCAGGTCGAGAAAGTTTACTTGAATAATAACAGCATATCCCTGCTAGGCGATCGGGCGTTCGAAGCTATGCGCTCGTTAAAATTCCTCTACCTAAATACCAATCATGTGAAGCAAATTACTTCGAAAACTTTTGCGGAACTGCATGAGTTGGAGGAGCTAGATTTGTCGCACAATCTGATAGAGCGGATGGAAGGCAGAGCGCTAATAAATTTAAAAAAGTTAAGGGTGCTGGATTTGTCGTTTAATCCCCTCAAAGTTTTACACGATTCGATTTTCCAGGAGGGATTGCCTATTAGGACGCTCAGTTTGGTTAACTGCTCCATTTCTAAGATCGAGTCGGATGCCTTTCGCGGTTTGAACAATCTTAACGACTTAAACTTGGCTAACAATAAATTATCTGTTCGCGATCTGCGCCACCTCGACATTCCTGGCTTACGAGATTTACAGTTGTCCCACAATAAGTTGAGCGACTTGGACGAGGAGGCACTGAATGGGCTTCCGTCTTTGCAAGAGATTGCTCTCGAAAATTGCATGATCGCAAAGTTGCCGCATTTAGTCTTTGCCAAAAATAAGAATCTCATGAGAATCGACTTGACTGCAAACTTTTTAACTGGGTTGCATCCGGTCATTTTTGCTCAATTAAATATTTTGAAGGAACTCAAGCTGAACTTTAATAACTTGACTCAAATCCCGTATCAGGCCCTTTCGAACATATCTACGATGGAAGCTCTGGCTTTGTCACATAATAACTTCGTTACATTAGAGGTGTATCAATTGAACGGCATGCCGAACTTGCGGCATCTGGATCTCAGCTATAATTTCATATCGGGACTTACTGGGTTCAGCTCGACTACTCTTAATCAATTACTTTCTGTGGATTTAAGCGGCAATAAGCTGTCGACGCTCCCGACCAATTTTTTCCATCATTCCCATCTCCTTAGGCAAGTCGACCTTTCGGAAAATCGATTTCATCACATTCCAAATGCCGCTTTGTCAGAAATTACCCTGCCGGGTATGGGATGGCTTAATATATCTGGAAATCCCATTGTAAACATGCACAAAATTATTGGATCCGTTCGAAGCTATCCAGCTCTCGAGGAGGTAAGTTTACACACATTGAGCGATTTTACTGTTTTCTCAAGCATATTTGCCAATCTTTTCGATATCATTCTATCTGCAAGTTGGAGAGACTCTAGTTAAAACGAGAGAAAAACAAAATATATTTTACATCATAGTTTTACCACTAGTTTTGGACAATTGGATTTCCTTCATTCAAGTAAACTTGGTTCCGATAAACATATTTGTTTTATTTTATATTTTAACATCAAGCACAAGGTGTTTTCTAGAAGAATTATATATCAATCAAATCAAAAAGTAAATAACAAAATAAACATATGTTGGCAAAAGTTTAATCGGTTGATGAATGAATGAAAAATCAAGTCCTTGATTATTAATAAATTTCGTATATTTTCCTGACTGTACTTTAATTCATTCCAATGTATGGACATTCTGAATGTCCAACCAAATGTAAAGGTAGAAACATCTAGACATACAAACTGATGATGGTGGATAAAGACACCGAAACGTATTTGTAACATGACTGAAACCCAGGAATACATTGGACATGAATTATTAATAAACTCGAAACTGCGAGTGTTCCTCACAAAATAGCCGACATTTTGCTTTAAATTAATTAACGTTTCAACTCTTATTATGTCTAAAAGCCACTAGACCGAATATTTTTATTTCAAAATTGCAAAAATTTTTCTGAGGAGACCGGTTGGTTTGAAATCTTCCATTAACAAAGGATTCGTTAATTTATAAGAAGATAATAAAATGTCTGGGGCTTTTACTCTATAGGATATTCTCTGTCCACCCGAACACCAGTAGTAGTAACATCTTTTATTCGAGTAGTCCACCATTTAAGTCCCAATCTACGAACGAAAAAGCTTCGAACTGACTGGCTGCATCAGGAATTTTTGATTTTTTTGAAATTATCGCTTTGAGGCTTTATTCACTTTTAATGAGGATCGAACAAAAATCGCTTAAACTCAGCAGCTGCTTTTGCATATTGTTCGATGTCAAGTTCCTACCTAATCTACACTATATAAAACCAATATAAAATAATTCTACTTAACAAGAACACGTGCAAAACGTCGCTTTTTTAAATGGTGTGTTATTGTTTGGAACTGAAAACTTCATTTTCCACAATCCAAGTTCTTCACTAATAGTTGAACTTGCTTGCACGTAAAGCACAATTCTCTGAAATGTCGCTTTCATATCTACTTCCACCTAGGTGGAAGTATCCTAAAGTGTCTGGTTGTGAGTAACTTTAAACTGAACTGATTTCGTATACGTTAGACGATATAATTGTATATCCGGAAATTCCATTGCTTTTTTCTTCTAAAAAGTGTTTTCCGTAATTTAAATAACCTTAATTTAGTTCACTTAAACAACTTTACCAAATACAATCAGTTATTTGAATGATGACTAATTTTCAATTTTGTAAATTTTAGATGCACTTGGAGCATAGCGACTTGATCGTAATAACCAGTAAGGAATTCGAACTATTCCCGTCTTTACTTCACGTTCATTTAGGATATAACAAGATTCTGAAAATATCTCCAGGCGCATTCAGCTCCCTCCATCAACTAATCTCGTTAGATCTGGGAGTCAATCAAATAGAAATCATACCACAAGAACGTCTATTTGGTTTGAACAGCCTCCGCATACTCAACGTAACACATAATCGCTTAAAGGACTTGGACGAATTTCCCGAGGATCTCAAATCGCTTAAAGTCCTGGATGTATCTTATAATCAAATAGCAAGGTAACACTTGAGTTATAGATGGAAATTATGGCTCGAGGAAACGAAAGGGGAATAAACACCGACAAACGCAGTATTTCTTGGCAGGGGGTGTTAAATCAGATTTCAGGGAATGGAATTTCTGGCTTTATAGATGACGAAATTCGCCAGAAAAATGTTTTCTCTTTAAATGGTTATTGAATTAGAAAAGTTTGTGGTTAAAAAACGCAACTAAAAAACTGGCTGCGATCGTAAATGTTTTATTGATTATTAAACTTTCTTCCAGAATTAGGAGCACAACCTTCAACTACCTCGTAAACTTGGCCGAACTGTACTTATATGGCAACTGGGTCTCTTTCATTGCACCTGAAGCTTTCAGAGCTCTTAAAGCTTTGAACATTTTAGATTTCAGTAGAAACTATTTGGAGAAAATACCCGTTGAAGCACTGAAACATTTAGAGACGCAGATTAGAAGTTTCAAAGTCGAAGGTATTTAAATGGAAAATTTATTTCACTTCCCAATTTTCCTACCTCCAAACTAGATGTAGGTTGTTCAATATAATGTTTTTATCTAGATAATCCATTAGTCTGCAATTGTGACTCAGAAGAATTATGGGAATGGTTGAAAGATCATCGGAAACTAATGAAACAGCCGGAAAATAAAGTCATGAAATGCCATCATCCCGAACGTCTGGCTGGAAAAGTGTTCATTGAGTTGGATCCGGAACAATTTTGTAATCAACCAATGATAGTGAAACTGGCCATTCAAGATATTCAACCATTTTCGGTTTTGGTTTCATGGCAGAGCAGAAATCATTCAGGACTTTACGGATATCAAATAGCATACTATTCAATGGACACTGTCGAAGAAGTAAGTTCCATTTTTACAGTAATGAAAATAAGTTGGAATATTTTAAATGCTTGATACGAATTTGCCTACAGCTTTATTATTAGCGCGAAGTTCAAAAAATGATTAAAGTGAAAGGAAGCGCCTGATATTTTAACTCAAATATGCCTTATTTCGTTTCAAAGGAAACACATTACTTCAAGCATACCAACTTACCGTGTTACATAAACTAGAAATAAATTTGTTTTAAAGGCCTGCTTTATATCTCACGTCTTACCTTTTATGTCTCACTTCTTCGGATTCGGGTTATATAAATCCATCTAAAAATAGGAGATGTTTTGCCCTTTAATGCCTCAATTAAAAATGCTTTCGGGTGGCTTTGGCAGTCATTGAGGAACAGATTGAATTTTCGTAATCAAGCTTAATATACAATTTTAAAAAAAAGTTTTTTTATTTTTTAATCATTCAGGTCCGTCAGTACTTGTCGTTTATTCAATATGCTTCCAAAGTTTTTTTTAACTTTTGTATCCGATTTGATCATCATTTACTTCCAAGCTACAATGTTCCACCGAACTTGTAAATCTTTATAAGACTATAAAAATCTCAACTGAAATCACCATACGTCATCTGGGAAATATTTCATTCAGAAGTTATCAGGGTAGCGGTAGAAAAAGTCACGTCAGCTTACAGTCTTAAATCTTTACAAATACAAGCTATTTTAAAAGCTTATCCTTCGCTGCTTTACTGAACGTGCTCTTTGTGGAAAAACAATTCAATCTGAAAAGAATATAAGTCCGAGCCAATCACGCTTTATAGATAAAGACTTCTTAAGCTGTATCCTTAGGGAGGACGACAAGCTAAATATTGTCTGGCAAAAATATCTTATTAACTTGTTTTGAACAGACTGCAAACTCGGCGGAATCCCTTCAATTATATAAATGTTTATTCACAGAAATCTATTGGGAAATTATTAGGTAGTTCAAAGGCCATTGAAGAGGGAACAGAAATCGATTATAGGCGCCTTTAGGGGTCTGCATTATGCTGAAGCCAAAGGCTAAATATAAGACAAGTTGGAAGCTTTGGATCACATAATGTTTATTCCAGTTTCTTCGGGACTCTATATGGTAAAATACATTTGATTGGCTGAATTTGAAATTCGTAGATATCAAATTTATTAAACGACATAGAAATACAATTTGCATGAACAAAAAACCATGTTTAAAATTGATCAATTTCGCAACTATATCTAATTTTTGTTTGTTATATTTGCTTAACTTACCATTTCTCATCTTTCCTTTCAACACGACGATATATCACATAATTTGTCATTTCACTTTTCCTATTCAAGCCCAATGAAGAAAATCTCGGATTTCCAACATGTATGGCTTTTGAACCGATCTAATTACGTTTTTCATTACGAAGCTTATTTTTCCAAATCACACGATTTCTGATAATCGAAAAATATAAAATTGTAGCTGCGGAGATTTAGACGAATCACAGTTAGTGTTTGGAGTGTTTTCTCAGTAATACAAATTCATACAAATCGAGAAACATGCATGACTTTTCAGATTAATGCGTCATTTGTAATTGTTTATGAAGCACTTGAAAATGAATCCAGACTATAAGAGCATTCAGTTTATTCATTAGAGAGACGCCAATTAGCGTAATTGGAATTTATTCATTATTAATCGCAATGTGAATGCAGTTTCTAACTTCGTTAATTTAAGTAAGAAAAATGGAAGCCAATTATGTTCTGGATTTTCAGAAAATGCAAGTTTTGACATAATCTTCCGGCGGAAAAGGAAAAGAAGTTCAATATTTGACCTACCATTTTAGAATTAATGATACTGAAAATTAACTGAAAATAACTAACCCACCGAGTCAGAAACGTAAGAGCTTATGTGCATTAAATAATAAAAATATAAATTCAGTTTTACAACTAGCCATTAAGATCCTAAAGTAAATCATCCAATAAACACTATTTCTCATATCTCATCGTAAATGGTCCACAGCCATCCACTAGATTACTCTTGCAGCTTCCTTCTTCTAGTACAGTTGTTTTATATAAAGTTAACTTTGGGAATAATATATTATTATCAGTTGGGTAAATTCTATAATGTAGCACATGCAAAATTTGTGCAATAATTCTGTGTATAGATGCATTGAAAAGCTCAATTTCTTCTGTATTTTTTGATGACTTGATTTTGATAAGATGTTTCCTTCTATTTCTTTAAATCATTTCAATTTAGCAATCGAATGTAGAATTTACCGTTTATTTCAGGTGAGAGGAAAAATGCTCGATCAGTCAGCTCGGTCGCAGAAACTGACTAATCTTTATCCGGGAATAAGATATCGAATTTGCGTACTAGCATTAGGACACTGGATTTCATCACGACGAAGAGCAACTGCTCAGTCTCGATTAGCATATAAGAAACCAACAATAGAAAATATTACCGATGGTCCGAAAGACGGATTTCATGTGTTTCAGGGCAATATTTTGCCACTTCTAGTAGATTCAACCACTAGCAAATGCACAGAGGTAGGTTTCCATAAATTAAATTTTTTAACAGTGATAGAGCGTGAAACAATGAGTTGAAAAAATTCAACTCGCTCAGTTAAATGAAGGCTGAAATGGTATTAGCAAATAACATCTCCGAAGCAAATAATAGTTTATTTAACCTTTATGATAGCAAAAACTCAAGTTGAAATCAGCACTCATTCTAATTTTGCATCTGTGACTAATATAAAAACCATATTTGAGTCATTTTTTTTTTTAATTTTCAGGTTCTAACTTTGGGAGCACCTGATTTAAGTGTCTTGCAAGATCATTCCACCGGAAACCAGTCAATACTAACTAGAAGACTTGGTTTAATTATCGGATGCTGCATGGGAGTCGTTGTTTTCATTGTTCTAGTTTCAATCTTAGGCTACTTGAAGGTGAGTGCCAAAATTATATGCAGAATTTCAAAATACGCGCAAAATGGGAATTCTCTGGAAGTCTAAAGCTTTTACATATTTTTTTAATTTAGATTAAAAAACAGAGGAGGGCATTAAAACGCGACCAACCCACAGTGCCTCCCGAATACATGTCTTATCGGCATTTTTCCATCCAGAGCGGAGAATTGATTGATCGTTCAGGTCATCCCCAATTCATTACCGACATAAACAGTAGGACAACGCTCAATTAGTTAGGATGTACTCAGAGCTGCCCTTATTATATGCGCTTTTTATCCGGTTTTGATTCAGTGAGTGTTTATACCTGTTTTAGTTCACATTAATCAGCTATAAACAAAAAAATACTAATGTCTAATTTTCTAAATCAATTTCTAGGTATTTCAAGCCCATTTTTATTAACCTGTTTGACTTGACTTGAAGGCATATTCTCAAAATACTAACAAAGGGCATAAATATATAGATGCCAAGCAATAGATAGAACTATCTTGGGCCAAAACCTTAAGACAAAATATCTCTGTAACATCACCTAAATCTTTGCTTTTCAATATGCACAAGATGATTAACTTTAGATAAAAGTGCAAAATGACCCTCCCACTCAATTGATAGTTAACGCAAGTATTTATTATCAAAAGACATTTTTGATGAAGAGTTGGCTTCTTCAAGCTCCTCAGTAGATTTTTGTACTTAGCGAGCAGGGTGTGATTGAATTCAAAGCTCTCTATATCCTGAACACGCAGAGGGCCACTGCACATACACATTTTTAGACCAAACTGGTTGTTTAAATTGTTATTAAGTTTTATATGTATATATTTTAAATAGATGTTAATATATCCCTATACTGAGATTCACTTGAAGTTTCATTTTGAATCGGGGCAAATATTTTGTTAATTTGATACTTGACAACAACATTTTCCAAGATCCGTTATTTTGATTTAAATTAATTTTGCTACAGCTTTATTTAATATCGCAATCCTACCTAAAACGGTCCCATCTATTGTCAAATTAGACCCTAACTCGGGCACAATTTCTGGTAAAGTGAATAGGAAACTTGCGGGCCTTTAAAATGGCTAATCAGTAGTTACCCTTTTGGGGAAACGTGCATTTTAATATTTCCCTCAAAATTTAATAGAACACAGGTAGAAATTTGACTTTATATTTAAATTTATATAATATAATCTTAGAGGTGAAAATATAAGGCAAAAAATCAGACTCAAAACTCCTTCAAATTTCATTTAATTTCAAAGCTGAAGTACTATTATAGCTCACACAGCTGAAGCATGCTTTATAGAAAATAACCAACATTTTCATAGTAAAATAATTTATATTGACGGATCTATTTAAACTTAATAATTTACAGTTTCAGCACTGTGGTTTGTGGAAATATTTTCCTCAACTTTAACGGTAAAAAACATCTGCCACTCGTGTGGAAGCACATGACATTTTAACAGTGATTTTCCTTTCAATAACAACACATTCTGAACGAGAATACTTAACAATGGCTTAGCCATTCGTGTGAAATGAAACGGTTGGCCGAAAGGGAAATTTAGGACAAAACCGTACGATTTAATTTATCTTAATGATGAAAATATGGAAAAGCGTCACGAGGAAAATGGAAAACTAAACTCGAATTTCCGAGCCCTAAAACTTTGTTTTCGTTCTGAAATTGGATTTGTTTTGTCGTATATTTTAGCTCCACTTAACGTTTCTGTTATTTCTATTGTTCCATTCCGGCATGTGTTTCTAGTACCGGCGAAATTGATAGCATTTTCAAGTGAAAGCATTATATAGACGCTTTTAACCTATTAAATTCTACATAGAGCATTATTTCTGCAGACGATGTTATCTTTTTACGTACATATATCTGACATAATAACTAAAAAAGAGATTATAGCCATTCTCATGAGAGGAGACAGATAATAATGCAGGCACGGGTTTTACCACTCTCGCTTTAAATTTATCTGACGCCACAAACGAGAAATAAAGAGATGAAATATAGCCGAATGACAATAAACACTCATAAAGGGACATAATCGCGTCTGACTAGCAGAAAGAGAGATAGTTTCCCACCAGGTAATCTGTTTTAATCTTTATTTAGGCTAGACTAACGTAAGAAGGTGAATATTTCAAGTTAATAATTTTAGAGGACCCTAAAGAGAACTTCTCTAAATGAATGCGGGAATTAACATTTAATAACATAAGTAACTCTGCCAGAAACTTCACGAATATTTGCAAGTTTTAACACATATATATATTGCTCGTGTGTTCAAACTGTGACAAAAGGAATTTAATCAACATGGCTTCCGAAACCTAAAGGTGCAATAAACTGGCAAAAACAATTTATTAGTTAGGTGAAGTTTGGAGTTGCATTTTAATCGTAATTGTTCATAGACAATTATTCGGTCTTTAAGATATTTTTAGTTTTACTTTAGAAAGTCCTTTTTATCCCGATGTACTTTCTTGTGTAAAATCCTCCCGGACATGGTAAAAAAACGTCGATGCAAGGAATAATTGTGCCATTAGACGAAGTATTAAATCTGCAAAGGACAAATGCCTTGCGATGCGGAGCGAAACAGGCAAAGAATAGTAATTTGCAAGAACTCCCATTAAAGTCGAATTAAGATCCCTATCTAACAAGCGATGTGATTCTGTTTGATACCTTTTGCTGAAAAACTCCGCAAAAGATTTGTAAAATATTCTGCGACCAGTTTCAAGTCTAATTGGAAAAATAAAGTCGACGTTAAACTTTCGAACTCGCTTTCAAGGGAACTTAAAACTATTTCAAATAGTTTCAATTGATCAGAGACATTCGAGTTATATTGTAATTACTTGCCCAGGCACCAACGTTTTCTGATGTATTTTTCAATTGAATTGTGACATTCGATCCGTGATGGTTTTATTTAAATTCGTCGGGAAAAGCGGCAATTTTGCCACATAATAATAAAGCTCGGCGTAAGTCTATAAGCGTCGGAGTTCCATTAGAAAACATCTTGCAGCGTCGTCAAATTACAAGACCGAATTAAAGAACTGGCAATTTCCATATTTTTCTTAATAATAATGTTATTTTCACACTTTGGAGTGGCGAGTTATGTTTGCTTAAGTTTTTTCGGTTTCCAGGCATAAACGACTTTTATAAAATGATTTAATAAAACAATTTTAAATGGTTACCCTCAAAAATGCTATGCAAGTTTCATGATAATATTTTCCTAGATTATTCCTATTAGATATTTTTTAATTACAACTAGCTCAATACAGCTAAAAAAGCATAAAATCAGTTTATTGGTACGACATTGTATGATTGCTCCAGTTAATTTCCAGCTTTTCGGCGCCTCACGATGTCTAGTTTAATATTTACTAATTAATTTTGAGTCTAATAAATAATTTCTTAAATTTCAGTTACGACTGCTTAAAATTTCAATTAGAATTAAGATTTTGGATTTTTTTCAAGATAGCCTAGTTAGATCAATCGACGATATTTAACAATATTTTGACTTTCATTTTTAGACAATTTAATTGTAGTTAGTAAATTGTTATTTTATTATTAATGCTTTCTTTCACTATTATGTCGGTAACATTTTCTTCATCTTTAATCAGTCCGTTTTTGACACAAAGTCTTAAACAAGAAGTAAATATTGCCTTGGCATTTGGCACTAATCGGTATTTGGTCAAGCTTTAGTAGTAGTAGTAAACATCTTTATTTCTAAAAAAGGCTATCGACCTATCGGTCTTTCTGCCCTTGTTTAATACATGCAGTCTTAATCTAAATAAAAAACAGATATGAAAATTCTCCTATTCTAGGTTAACAATAGTAGTAGTAAACATCTTTATTTCTAAAAAAGGCTATCGACCTATCGATATTTCTGCCCTTGTTTAATACATGCAGTCTTAATCTAAATAAAAAACAGATATGAAAATTCTCCCATTCTAGGTTAACAATACTATTAAATAAATAAGATTTCAAGTGGCAAGAAGAAATTATTTTATTGTCCACTAGTCCGTTGCGTTTGTAAGTGTTCGAGTAGCGTTAATGTAGGGAAACGGAAGCGGGATTGTCTGGTTGGTCTTGTAAGACAAAGGGGATTCAGTATGGTCCAGTTGTAGAGGTTGTTTGTCCATTTTGTCTGTAGCTGTATGAGTCCTTTCCGAGATCTTTGTCATGTTTGTGCGTTCGTATAGTAGTTGGGTGGGGGGGTTGTGTAGTGGGTTTTGGGGGTGTCTTATTTGTGTTATTAGTCTTAGTGCAATTTGTTTGGTTGTTTGTGTGTAACGTTTTGTCCTTTCTGTTCTGTTGGTCATGAGTATATGTCCAAAGTCTAGCTTTATTATATATCGATTTATACAAATGGAATTTTTTGAATTTTACAATTTGGGTTTAACTTTAACACAAAGTATAGTTAAACCCTTAAATGGTATAACACTAAAAGATATTTGTTTAGTGTTTCTAACTAGTATTATTTATTAAAAAATACAAACATGTTACATAAAAAAATCCTCACACCTCTTTCGATGTGTTTCAATTGCTTGACTTGGATTTGTTTTGCGAAATTTTGTCCTTAATTTTCAGCACTGTTTCTTTTTGTTTTTCTTTAAGCCGCTCAATTGTTAATGGTAAAGTATCCGATTTTTTCGGACGTTCATCTTTCGCATCCACATTCTTATCATCTGCATTGCTATTGTTGTTGCTTAATGTTGCAGGTGAATTTGTAGTAGTCGACTTGACAACATTTATTGAACCATTCTTCGGCGACTCCGTAGTGCTTTTGGGTTCAGACGATGCTAAATCTGAGCTTTCAATTTTTGAACGTTGTTCCATTTGTAAACTTTTTATGCCAGATCCCAATTTAGGCGAAGGCAGGTTAATGCGGTTTTGCAAAAGATTTACCGAACCCATTTTGTTGACGTTGTTATTACTTTGACGAGCAGAAGCTGAAGTTGCTTTTTTCAACTTTTCCAATAACTCCTCTTGTCTGATTTTGAATTGATTGAATAAATTCGATTTTTCTTCTGGTTCAAAATTTGCTCGAGCTTTGAGTAATGGATGGTTTGATACTCGCGCTCTCAAGTTCCTTTAAACGATTTTCAAAGTTTTTATGCCTGAAAATATGTTATATTTTTAAGGTGCTGATTAGTTCAAGACAACTAAGGATTCCCAAGTTCTGTTTTTAATTACACTACTTTCACAATACTTACAATGCATTCCTGCCTATTGACGATTCAGCTTTTTTATGAAGCAAGCTATGTTTGTTGATTGGTTTTTTGAAATGCTCAAGTTGTCTCGGCCTTATCGAGACGGCACTTGCCCTCGAACCCTCTGCCTTCATTTGCTTAATCTTTTTAACTAGATCCTGAACTGTGTCACGTTTTGATAATTTTAGTTTTATTCTCCTTTTGCTCCGAATTTGCGGCCCTAAATTAAAACAGTGTTAGATAGTTTTACATCATATTTTCCACTATAAACTATCAGGTTTTAGTTCAATGCATACCCTTGTCATTGAAAGTACATTCGCAAGAATGTGAATTGCTCAAGTTTGGTTCATTTCTTTGCGAATTGCAAACTGCAATACAGTCAGAAAATTTTTCTTTTGCATCCTGCTGGATTTCTTCTAATGCTCGACTTGAAATTCCGGCTGCAAAGGCAAAAATAAATAGCTGAATTAGAAGAAGAATGTTCCAGCAACACTATGTCGACATTATAAAGCTGCATTTTGGACTAAACAATAAAAAAGGATACAAACCGATTTTTTTTTCAAATAAATAACAGACTGAATATAATTACTTACCGACACAAAATCCAACAAGAAATATAACACCAAAGGCCCACTGCATTTTCGACAAATGTGTTGAGGTAAACTGACCCGAATTAAACGGTGTTAAATTTTCAAAAGCTATTGTTTTGAGCTTAATGTGCTGATGTAGTAAGCGTGCATTTCATACATCGTTGCAAAACAAATATGAACTCATTAAAACTAGATCAATCTATGCTTGGATTTCCTTAACTATAGTTTTGTTTAAGTATATATTATTTAATTAAATAACTATTAAATCTGTGCTTTTAGTAAAAAATGACGAAAGTGGTAGACAGACATTACGTGACCAAATTTAATAAGTTATTCCTTTGCTAACAGGATAAATACATTCTTCTAGTTTCTTGGATTCCTTTGGCAACAACCAACTTTAAATTGTGTGGGAATTATCTCAGAACGTGAACGTCTACTTAAACTCTCTATTCTTTCCACTACATTGATCCGCTGAGCACAAATCTAGCATTTATGTTCAAATGGATTGTTTCCAGCCGCATATTCATATAATTTCAAAAGCGCATTCATCCAATGCCCTCTTTAAACCATACATATAAAATATAAAACACATTTACAATGTAGTTAGTGTTTTAATCGGAAATCTTTTTGTAACATGTCATCAAGAAATTAATGTTAGTTATGGAACTGTTGTTAATTGTGCTCGAAGCTTGTGGCACTTTATCACTACCATTCTTATAAAGCAGTTTGGGCCAAAAACTTTTTTTAAATCCCGTCCAAATTAACCACTTTCCGCGTGCTGAATGTTCAAACTTCTGGGCAGTTAACTTTATGATTTAGTGAGTATATCAAGTAATTTTAAGGCAACATGCCTGGGGTTTGGCGAATAGTTCATAATCAAAAATTAAATTAATTATTTTTGAAATTTTTCTTTGAATTGCTGCGTAAGAGATATTTTTTTGTACAGAATATATCGAATATGAAGAACGAATATGAAGAAACGTGTAAGAATAACGCCAACACCATGTGGAATGTTATACAGAAGATTATTCTGGAAGCAATAGAAACAACTATCGAAAAGCGCAAAAAACAAAGAAAAATAACTGATACGATACGGACTGTGAGAACGTACAGATCCAAAGACACCGCGCTAGGGCTCAAATGTTACAGGACCTTTCACAGGACCACATAGTTTTCTGCATTTTAACAATGCAAGACGTGAAGCAAGAAAACTGATTAGGGAAAAAAAGAGAGAACATCAGAAGAAACAAATACAAGACATCGAAGATAGTGGAAGACATAACAACAGGCATCGAACATGTTAAAGAAACATCTCGAATTAATATGGACGGAAAGATAATGATGAACTCATCGCCGGCTTTACAGGGGTATTAAAAACATGGAAAGAACATTTTCAGAAACTCCTCAAGGTAACAAAGGACGACACAAGAAATATACCGGTGTATTTAACCGCCGAAATAGAAGAAGTGACGAAGGCCATACAACACCTAACAAACAACAAAGCGCCAGGAAATGATACTATCCCCTCTGAATGCCTGAAAATGGAAGATCCAGTGCTCTATCAAAGATGCATGAGTTAATAGTACTAATATGGGACAGCGAAATATTACCGGAAAGCTGGAGACAGAGTGTTATTATACCCCTACATAAAAAAGAAGCTCTCAGGTATGCAAAAACTACAGAGCGATATCTCTCATCAACACCGCATATAAAGTGCTTGCAAACGTGATTCAAATCCGCATAACACCATACGCGGAAGAATCGATAGGTGATTATCAGTGCGGCTTTAGACCGGGCAGGTCAACGATGGATGAAATCTTCACTATTCGCCAAATCCTCCAAAAACACTAGGAATTTGATAACGACCTCCATCAACTATTTATCGACTTCCAACAATCCTATGATAGCGTGTTAAGAGACCGTGTACGGGCAGCCCTGGCAGAATGTGGAATCTCAAAGAAAATACTCAATATTACAAAAGTGAGCATGGAGGGTAGCCGGTGTTGTGTTAAAGTTGCGAACAACATGCCAGAAAACTTTTTGTGGTGGACAACGGCCTGAAACAGGGTGATAGTTTGTCTCCAATACTGTTCAATATTGTTCTGGACGTAGCGATCAAACGAACTAACATTGACGTAGAAGTGTTTTCAAGCAGTGTATCAAACCTGATACTGGCATTTGTAGATGATATAGATCTTGTCAGTAAAACAACCGTTGAAATCAAAGAGTTGTTTGGAGGCAGACACAGTAGGATTACGTATTAATGAAGACAAAACAAAATACATGTTTAATTTCCGGAGACAGAGAAGAGATCGATTAGAGCAAAATGTAACCATTGACACCTACAATTTTGAACGGGTCTCAGAATTCAAATACCTAGTATCACGTCATCACAGCAGCCAACAACATGAATAAAAAATGAAGGCCCGCATACAGAGCGGTAATAGATGCTATTATGCATTACGAGAATGTTCCAATCGAGAATAATGTCGCGATCATCAAAACTAAAATTGTACCATGCTACTATAAGACCGGTAGTCATGTACGGATATGAAGCGTGGACCCTAACCAAAGCAAACGAAGACGTCCTGCGAAGGTTCGAGCGAAAAATACTTAGAAAAATATATGGACCAACCCAGGATCCTAGTTCAGGGCAATATCGAATAAGAACAAACGCGGAGTTAGAACAATTGTACCAGGGAGATATTGTGAGAAAAGCAAAGTCACAAAGACTGAGATGGTCAGGACACATATACAGAGCCACGGATGACAGAATGCTGAAAATTGCATGGCATGAAGCACCGAGGAGCAGAACACCACCGGGAAGATATAAAATGAGATGGAGGGACAATATTCTATGGGATATGGGGAAGATGGGCATTGAAAATGAACAGCAAACAATGGTAGATAGAAGTCGATGGAGGCAAATTGTGTTTGCAGCCAAGACCCACATAGGGTTGTAGTGCTACTTGAAGAAGAAGAATATATTGAATAACACAGGCTACAACACCGAATTTATCTTTAAGCATTTTTCTATATCATTAACAAACAATTTGTGAATGAAGTGACTGAAAGGAGACAAATACTGATTTGTTACTCTAGCTCTAACGGTCTGTATGTAAAATCACGCGTTTATTTTTTATTGACATTTTGCGGGTCCGGCTCCATTATCTTACTGCATGTAAATTTAAATAAAAACACGTTAACTAATGTTATCGGGGGTCAAGCCTAATCTAGTGTCAGAGGGCTGCTGTGAGCAGCCATATTCCACGATTACACTTGGAAGTTTGAAGTGTTGTGTTTAGGACATATACACATCATCATCTTTAAAAGAGTAAGTACGTAATTATTACCTCATCACTAATAACTCATAGACCATAATCAGTTCTCATTAATAAAATACGTGGATTTACAGCTAGATGACGAAAGACTATGCCAGTGCGTAACATTTAACGATTTTTATAGCGTTTTGAAAAAAGCCGGTTTTGGCGGTAAGCGCTCCATATTCATTCATTTAGAAATATTTCATTCACTTGCATTGTTCAATTTCTTTTCTATTGGATTTGGGTAAATATTCATTTTCGCTGTTCCAAACATTCAGGATCGGGCGATTTTTTTGAAACTCACTCCGTTTCTTGATTGGCTTCAACAAACTATTAAACCTGAAAAGTAGCTGCCGAAAACCAATCAAGTATTACGTTTGAAAATAGTCTCTATAAGTAGAAGATAATTAGAATCCTACTTATTAAGATTTTCCCAGATTATTTCAACTAAAAACGGAAATATTCAAACTAAATAACGGCCAGTTTTATCGCTAACGAGCGAATCAACGGTTTCAAACATTCACTTAATTCTTGCGTTTAATTTCTTTTCGAAGAAGTCTAGCTAATATTGTACTTCTCCGCTAATTAGATCAAATTTAAATAATCCTTGAAAGATAACTTTAAATCAGCTGAACGGCAATTTATGTTGATCTATCCTTTATCTTCGGAAACTAAACACGTTAAGAAAAAGTCGAATCAAAGTCTTACGCAATAGCAGTTCCAAAGGAAGACTTAATTTACTGTCAAAAGTACGAGCTCTTAATTGAAATAAAAATGTCGATATTAAATACTATAATTCCAAATGTTAGTGTCTGAGACTGGTCCTCAATTTTATCACATTGTGCAAGTCAATTAAAAAAAACCCTGATAACATAATGAACCTATGGTATTAGCTGTAAAAAACATGGCCGTTTGTTTACATTATGTACAACAATGCCTGCATAGATTCAAGTAGCTGAAGTGACCTCCGTTATGCCGAAGGATCAAACAGCAAAATACTGGAAAATCGATACAAAAAGATTTGAAGAAAATACTTATTCAGCAACTTTAGCTTCGTCTCTTTACAACTTTATCCTGCAAATTATTATTTTTTAAACTCTTAGTCCCAGTATCTTCGTCCCCGAATAACTTTATCCATCAGATAACTGCTTCGACAACTATAGTAGTAACTTGGAAAATGCAATTACCGAGGTTTATTGTTACTATCGAATTATATTTAATACTACATTCTCAACCTGCAACATGAAATCAGCCAACGATGAAGATATGAGGTCTTATTGTTTTAAATTGTATCAACGTTAAACTGGAAAGTTTTGAAGAGGGTCGGAATGGCACATGTGGAAGCGTCACAACTGAATTCAATTCCAGTTAAATTTACAGATTGTAAACTTACTTTCAAGCTTACGTTTGACTTGTCGAAATGTTTTCTACACCTCCACAATTTGCCCTTTAGTGGGTGAAAATCCATCGAAATATACACAAGAATTGCTAAAGGCTTTTTCGCAAGCTGCTGCAATGTAAAGTAGTGCATAAAGTCCATAAAATACTTTTATAAATGAATCAATCAACTCTTTCGCTTTATTAATTTAGATAAATATTCATCAACTTCAGTTCCAACAGTTCCGTTTCAAGCATTTAGAAAACTGGTATCCACAGCATTCCAAAAAACCAAACCGAATGCTTCCACACGACATTGTGACCAAGCATTCAAACTTATCCCATTGCCATTATCGTCACGTTTACAACATTTATTCCGTGGTTTTGTAGAATTGAAAACAGTGGGAGAATTAGATAAGTTTTTTTTTATTTTGAATCTGAAATACCACTGGTTTAATCAAACTCTTTGCAATAAACATGTTAAGTAGTTAACGGCGCTTTTAATTTTCCGCTGGACAGAAAGCGATTCAACAAACAAGTAAAAATACCTTTTATCTAAATGAATTTGAATCAATATTGATTATTTATCAACGAATTTCATCCGGTTTAAGGGATAAAACATTGTATTGTTCAGACATTAGCCAGACTTTGGAACAGTGATTCAACGAAACTGGAGCGTTCTTATCTTGCATAGACTTTGAAATAAATTAGTCAGTTTTAAAAAAAGCCCTCATTAACCAAATATTATTGTGAAGAGGTCAACTATGCAGACCCGTTGGAGATTATGTAACATCAATTATAATGGGGCGTATAATAACACGCGCTAACCCATAATGCGAAAGAGTTAATAATTAAACTGAATGTTTTTATCAGTTTTGTTATTAAATTTGCATAAAAAAATTGCATAGAAGCATTTTATAAAGTTTGCATAACGTCTTCTTAACATTTAAATAGAAAAAACTTACATAATAAAGTACACACATGATTTAATACATTTATAAGAGACAGTTATAAGAGACTGTATGAGCATGCATCAAAAGTGTTTCAAATTGCGTTAAATTAGAGGAAAGGAAACAAAGTCTGATGTACACAAGTATCTGATATCTGTATATGTAGTTAGTTGTTGTGCAAAAATATAAATACAAATATCTGTTCGATTTACAATTAGAAAATGCTCCCAATAATAAAACGACACTATCAGTAGTTAATTAGTTAATCAATAATTCACGTTCAAAAGAAATTACTATTGGCAGAAATAATTGAAAATTAGTAAATTAGACGTAACACACTAGTTATTTAATTACAAACTATTTAATTGGATCAAATTAAACGTTGAGGACACTAATTACATTTCGTGGTGATGCAAGTTCTTTATTTAAACGTTACTTATTTGTTTTGGTTTATTTTGGATATAAAACCGATGACTTTTGATAATTCGGGGCTCAAATCAAAGAATTGCTTTTATAGTTTAGTATTATTAGACTCTTCAACGAATTTAGTTACTGTGTGGTGTAGTGATTTGTAATACATTAATAGGTAGGTATGGGATTAAAAATATTACTTGGAATTTCCTCGAAAGCTCCTTAGTTGTAAAAAAATTAGAGCAAAATCTGCTTATTTTGAGTTTGAATGAATTCGTGGATTGTTTGCTCTGGAAAAAGTGTGTGTGTATTTAACTGGCGAGTTAAAGTCCATTTATGCACAATGTGAACAAAAAATGTTGAATCGACATTTAATGCAAATTGTATGTACTTTGAAAAGTTTTCGGTTTTTATGTTTTACTACATATCTGCAATTATTAAGCACAACATTTAATAATTTTCTATAAATATTAGATACATGTCTACATATTCCATAAAATAATTTAAAGTTTTCCGGAAGCGATGTTAAATACATTTGTCAATTGGAGTTTTTTAAAGAGAGTTCGGTTAGAGAAAAAATGCAAGAAGAAAGTTACTTTTAGACGTAGTTGTTATTGGAGGAATTAAAAAAAAACATTTTATTTTTTATAATAGAGAGTAAATTAGAAGTTAAGTTTACAAGTTGTTTTATTTGTATTTGATATAAATTTTGCCGTTGAATTAACTTACTTTCATCCACTATGATATGATGTTGTCTTAAATCGGAATCAAAAATGTGAAAGCTGGAAATGTAATTTTCTTTGAACAAATGTATCATATTTTTGAAAATTTGCATTACTTTTTTACAATATATTTTTCAATTCACTCTGCTTCTTTCAGTTAAACTAGTTTAAACCTTATAAGGACACAAATATAATATTTTTTATTGATTTTTCACCGACGTATTCTCCATTTATCCTGAAATACAAAAATATTTCTTAGGCGTAGCTTTAGACTGCCACTCTTGTTCACTTTTAGACTGTCGTATCCATAAAAGCCCCACATTTTCTTTTAAGATTAATGTTTTTTATACTGTAGTGGTTTATTCAAATATATTTATATATTTATATATGCTTATCTTTATGTATGTGTTTCGTGTAGATTAATCTGACATACGTTTCTTTACGTTCTTTCAATAACCAATACAGTGGTACCTCCGATATGCGAGTGCCTTAATTTACGAGTGTTTTGAGATACGTGCCGCCGAGCGAGCGATACATTTTGCTTTGAGATGAGAGCAAGATTTGAGATACGCGGAATCGCACAATACACCGCTGCATACGACCCCAACATGCGGGCACATGTTAGTAACAGTATCTCCACCTCAGGCTAGACCACAGTGTGTGTGCTTGTTTCCCTCGTTTTCGAAGCATTTTTCGAAGTTGGATTCGCGTTTTTTGTTTTTTTGTACATTTACAAGACATTATCACCTTTGTTTTTATAACCATGGGTCCGAAGAAGAAGATGGTGTCTATTGAATTAAAGCGTGAAATCATAGAAAAACATAAGCAAGATGTACGAGTAATTGACTTGGCGAGGATGTACGGGAGTAGCACATCAATGATATATACTGTGCTTAAACAGAAGAAGTTGATGACCTCTCTCCATGAAAAGATGGAGAAATTACTGATGGTGTGGGTGACAGAGAAGCAGCTTCAAGGAGGAACCTTAACATAAAGCATGATATGCGAGAAGACACGAGCGATTTACGGTGATTTGCTGAAGCAGATCCCACACATTTCCACAAACGAGGAATCGAAAGACTCGTTTAAAGCCGGGCTTGGTTTGAAAAATTTAGGAAAAGGAGCGGTATTCGCTCCGTCGTCAAGCATGGTGAGGCAGCAAGTTCGGATGTGAAGGCAGATGAGATTGAACTGATAGAAGCCAAAGGATACATCCCCCAGCAAGGCTGCAACTGTGACGAGACAGGGCTTTTCTGGAAAAGGATGCCGAATAGGACGTTCATAACGGTATAGGAAAAGACGATGACAGGTTCACTAATCCATGAAGGATAGATTAATTCTAGCACTTTGCGCCAATGCGTGTGGCGACTGCAAAATTAAGCTTCCGCTAGTATACCATTCGGAAAATCCCAGATCCTTTAAGTCATATAAGATTTTAAAAGAAAAACTACAAGTTATGTGGAGGGCAAATCTCAAGGCGTGTTTCACCAAGAAATTCTTTGTGGAGTGGATAAACCTGGTGTTTGGCCCTTCTGCTAAAAAATAACTACAGGAAAACAACCTACCCATGCAGCCCTTCTCGTCGTCGACAATGCCCATTGAAGAGGAGCCAGAGCCAGAGATGGAGGAGGTTATCTCTACAAGAGATATAAAGGGGATCTTGGGTATGTGGGAGAAAGTTGTTGAGTTCGTGGATAAAAATCACCCCGAAAAAGTTGCAACTGGTCGTGCGCGAAGACCAGTGAGAAAAATTAAGTGCTTCAGTAAGCACTTCACTTTTTCTTTTATTATGTTTTTATAAAATATGTATTTGTTATTTATAAATAAATGTTTCTTCTTGTAAATACATTTTTCTTATTCAAAAGCAGTTACCAAACACAACTGAGGTGGTTTTTTGGGAGCTGGAACTGATGAGATACGAGCAAGGTTACGGAACGAATTAAACTCGTATGTCGAGGTACCACTGTACTTGGTTTAATTGGTGTGTAGTATGTTATCAATTTCTACATAAAAACTGCTGTATAGTAAATTTAATTGATCTCTCTAAGGTTTATAACATTTGAATTCATTCCGCTTTTGTAAAAAAATATAAAACATCCGAGAGAATGGTCTTGTTGTTGCTTGAACCCCATTTTGGCTGATTTTATCGAGTACTAATCGGAGTAAACTTTTCACTTCCTCACTTGTTAGGTAATGAACTATTATTTGCGTATTAAATGGTAATTATATGTATTTATTTTAGAAATATAAAGTTATGTCGCAACGTGCCAGACGTAAGAGAAAATTCGGAAGAGTACCGATCAGAACAGTAATCGTTCAAGATAAATCCAGTTTAGAAACTGTACCAAAGACAATTATTGTGCGCTATGTATCTACTTCAGTTCAAACGGAAGATCCAATAACACGTATGGAGTTTTGCTAAATTTAGATGTAGAACTATCATAATATAGCATTTATCTTACATAATGTCTGACAAAAATATATGGATTTATTAAAGAAAATTTTAGAATTATTAACACCATTTAAATCAAATACTATAATGGGCATTAATGTCCAATTTCCATTAGTTCCATTAATACGCCATGTTCATCCATAAAAACTTAATGGAAGCAGACAAATATCGTAATACGGTAGAATTCTAAAAAACGTTAAAACAACCTGTAATCATCGCAATTAAACCTTGGATATTGTTCCTTTTATTGCATGCAATGTTCAACTGTCGTTTTGCTGAATCTCACATTTACACAATAATAAAGCAAAGACGTGTACAGTTAAAGTGAAATAAGCGGAATGATATTTGTTAATAATAACACTTTTTCATTCAACGATTTTCCATATTTGGTTGCAGAATTTGTTATAGGTAAAATGTTAGTTAGTCTCAACAAGAAACATTACATTGATTTGGGAAAATATATTTTAAATTCTTTAAAACTTTTTTTTAACTTATTCGATTGACTCACATTTTATTTAGGCTTTTAGTGGTTTCATCTGTGAAATGTCCGCATCGCTTTGCACAGTAGTTTCCATTAATGTTATTAAAACTGGCTTGTACTCAAAACTGGCTTCTATATCGCTAATTTGTCTCTTTTTTAATTTTTCCTTTTGTAATTGTTCATATTATATCAAAAATGTAGTTAATTTTTGAATATCAGTAAAAATTGAATCGCTGTTCAATTGTAGTTTCAGTTTTTTTAATTTAGTTACTTTGTATATATTTTCAGAATATTGTATATAGAAAGCATTAAATTTATTATTTTAATACTACACAGAAACACAAAAATAACCGACTAATTTAAACCTATTTTCAGTGGTTCAAAGTAAGAGAAGAGCCCTCAACATGCCAGAATTGGAATCAGTAAATAGGATTTACAATTTGCCGATTGTGGAAACAGGATTAAATTATGCCGAAAATATTTATCAAAGGATTAAGGTAAGAACATTCCTAAATTCAATTCAATGCATTAACAGAATGCACTGCAATGAAAAAACAAAAAAACACATTTGTTAAAAAAATATGTACAGAGGCTTTAGTGCATTTGCAATAATTTTTTTTAAACAAAATATTTGTTTCAAGCTTTAAGAACTGCTTTAATAAAAATAAATGATTTAAAATTTAAACGCGAAGTTCTTTCCATAGTTGGGATCAGTTGTTCACCCCAAATCTAATAAACTTTTGAATAAGACAATATAACAAATTTCAAATAACGTGCTACTAAAGAACATTTTATTTTGCGTTAGTAAAATGTTGAAATGGTGTTTCCAGAAATCAAACAGCCTCTTTACCTGGACATTTGACCAAGCTGAAAACACTTTGTACTCAGTAATTGATTCGGCAGTACCCGCAATTTATCTTTTCCAAGGTCCACTCTCACAAGTGGATAAAATTGTATGTAAAACCTTAGATATTGTGGAAGAAAAGGTGCCATCTATTAATCTGCCACCAGAAATGGTAAGTTTAGGATAACAAGAAATAATAAAGGCAATATTAAATACCTATCCGTTAAATGCGATTTCCAAAAGGAAATCTGTATTTAAAAGTTTATATATGTCTTGATCTAGATCAAAATCAAGTTAACAAATATCTAAACGTATATTTACAATGCCGACTAATGAGAGCTGAGAAAAGAAGCACCAAATTAATTTGCTTGGCAATAAATGAAAAATAAAAGCAAACCAATAAGTTATACTTGTAGATTTATTGGAATACCAAACAATATGCCAAAGAAAAAGTTAACAAAAGAATAGTAACTCCAGTTCTAAAGAGAGCAGATTCCGTTAAACAAATCGGAAATAGTGTATTGGAAAGTAAATATACTGTGTTTGCTGCTGACACTTTAGATGGAGCCTTAAGTGTTGCTGATAAGTACGTTGACAAATATCTACCACCAGATGATCAGGATAAAGGTACTTAATAAATGTCTCCAACATGATTAATAATTATTATTTAAAAATTATTATTTCCCTTTGCCTTTCTCTCTGCCCAAAACTTTCCTCACATTTTCTTAACTTAACGTCAATAAACACTTAGTGCTAAATACTATAAACGAGATGCCTGAAACTGTATTTTCATTACACACTTTCGACCAGAAGTCGATCAGCCAAGTGGAAAAGGCGGCAAAGCGATCCACACCATTCAACATGTCGATAGACTGGGCAGGAAATTGAAGCGACGACTTACCCGAAGAACAATTGCAGAAGTTAAAGCTCTTAAGGAACACAGTGCTGAAGCTGTGCACGTTTTAATTTACGTTGCTGAATTGGTAAATATATGAACATGCAAACTTAACAATAAGCTCACGCCCTTACTTCTACAGGTTGCAACTGATCCAGGAATGGCCTTTCAAAAAGGGAAAGAGTTGTGGGCCAGCTTGAGTAAAGACGAACCCGAAAATCAGGCTCGTCCAGAAAATGTTGAGCAACTAATTGTATTGCTGACCCGTGAATCTGCTAGACGTGTGGTTCATTTGGTTAATTTTACCGCCTCAGTTGCAAAGAAAGTTAATCGCAATGTTACTCACTCTGTAGCTGTGTTGGTGCACAAGTTTATTGGAGTGGCTGATTCAGTAGTTAAGGTACTCAAAAAATTATCAATAAATTAAACTGATTGGAAGTATTTATTCTGACCAAAATTTTTAAATGTTTTCATTGATTCATAGACTGCTCACTTGGAACAAGTGCAACAAGCCACAACTTCTGTTATAAGAACGCACGCCTATTCAGTTACATTGCTGTTGAAGCAGCTCAATGCTCAGCTTACGAATATTTTGGTACGCTTTTCCGGATTTTTCCGTAAATAGTTCTGTAAATTACACAGAAATTATGTCTTTTAGGATAACTGGGCAAAACAGTTAGCTATTCCCATCGAGGAACCGAAGCCGGAAATTCTAGAAAAACTGCACACAACTCAAACAGTCTTACCAGTGCCCCAAATTAAATTCCAACAGATCAAAGCATTCCATGTGAACGCCGTAAAGAACAAAAATGGATTCGAATATACCACAACAGCAAATTTGAACAACGATTATTAATCCTACTGTCTTTCTGCTTGTTTCCTTGATATTTTTGTAATTAGTTTAGTTTTCTTTTATATGTAACAGTGTGAAAATAGCCAAATGATAATAGGTTTGGATGGATTTTGCTTATTGCTTATTGTAAGTTATACAGGACCTTACTAGTAGATAGCTTCCCCTTCTGATTTATACTACTAAATGTGCCGTTATTATCGATGAGAAAATTATATCATGTTTTTAAAAATTTTGTGTTTTTATTCATTCATAGACTGGGAGGAAATTAGTTCGAATCATTTTGAGTGCTGGTTAGACTTACTCAATTTACAGTAAGATCACAGATTACAATCATACATTAAACGCTGGAGACTGAAATAGAAAAGCTTTATATAATCGTTTTCTTGCTTAAACGGGTTTTCTATGATATTTGGCCCTTCTGTGGGTCTAATCTATAGTTGAATGACTTAGTTAAACTGGTTAAAAAATACGTAAATGTTAATCTCACTGATCAGTCTTAAATTTACTGTCTGATCGAATTTCAAGTGAATAGATTTGTTTCGAGAGGATTTAATTTCCCAAAGTGGGTGCATGAACAACACTTGTATACCGTTCAATATAAATCAATTAATGATGTTTATTTAATATTAGTTTGGTCCAAACAGTGGGCGCAAAATAAGGTTCCAATAGTCCTCAACATAAAGATGCACTGGTTTTTTAGGCTCGTTGTCGTTACCCAAGTTTATTTAAGCCGTAAGTATTCCATTTTGTATGAGAAAATTTTATTTAAATCTAAATACTGCAACGGACTTATCCCAATTTATTCTTTGCCAAAACAGAACTATCGAGTTGGTTTGCATCTTTTGGAAATTTTTGGTTTTTTATAGAAACTCAAGCTTTCCCGGAGTCTTGCTATTTCTGCACGGGAACACCACAGTGTGAAACCCCGATAGACTATGAAGACGTTTCACCAAGAGCATGCTTGACCGGAAGTGTGTGCCTTAAATACACCAGTTTCTACCAAAATATCAGTAAGTCCGGTTTTTTCAGTTGCATTTCTCAAGCTTTTGTTGCTTTATATATAAATATCTCTATTTAAATGCTATGCTTTTTAAAAGACAACTTATTGCATATTGATACTTGTATTTTTAGGAAACGTTGAAGGTTTGCAGAACGTAACATATCGGCAATGTTTTAAACCCGAGCTCCTAGATGAGTCTATATGCACCTTTGTTAAGACATCAGAAGAAAATGAACTTCTCCAGCTGAATTACACTTTAACCGACTTTGATTGTAGTGTTTGTAATGAAACAAATTGTAACTTATCTGCGAGCAATATCAGCACATTTTTGGCTTGGATTGTCATTATGTGTTTATTTTTAAATGTCTTATCATGGATTTGATTAGAACAAGATATTAGTGATCTTGGGCACTCAGCAGGTTTTAAATCCATTGAAGTAATTAATGAGAGAGAAACAGTAGGTACTTGTAATATTGTTTTTTCAAAATGATATTTTTAAAATGTTATAAACTTCATTAAACTGATTACATTTTAGTAATACGTAATTAAATAAGCTTTTCCTAAATTAATAAAAGCCACTAAAAGACTAGCAAAAAATGATATTGTTTGACTAACGTTTGACTACCTAGTTGAACGAAGACTGGTCGAAACGTAATGTTAGGTTTCACCACTTTGCTTTTCACACAGGAAATTGCACTATTCTTTTTTGTTCGATTAATACTTTGGAATTACGTTAATATATTAGTTACTAAATCTCATTAAACATCTAGAGAATATTGAGAAGGTACAGAGTTTTTTCCAAGTCCTCTACAGGTAATCAAAACTGCACGTTTTTCAAATAGAAAAGTAATAAATTTCAGTTGCACGATTTCTTATGCAGGGTAAAACTCGCCAGTTTTGGTGGTTTCACCATTGTAAAAACCATGTGAAATTTTGATATTGCTCACAGTTTCGCTCTTAAAATTGCCTAACTCTGGGAAACATTCGCTGAGAGTATTCCACTAGTGACTTTCCTGAAATATTCAAACCAGGACAAAATTATTTGCGGTTTTTAGCTTCTTAAAGTCCAAAACAAACACTTGAGGTCGTCAAAGTCCGAATAATGTTATTCAGATTTTTTAAAACTGCTTTTTGTAGGCAGGGGGTTAAATACTATACAGGGCTATACGGCACGAAAGTTTGCGGGTAAACCGTTACAAATATTAGTAATCGTAAGACATTTTATTTTTTTGAAATTACATTTGTCCCTAAATCATTAAAGTATAAATGTGTTTTTTTTTGAAATTAAATATATATAATTCATTTTTAGATCTCCAAATACATTACGGTTATTTAAATAATTCGAATTTTATTGAAATTAATATAATTTTCATTGCAAATATTTAAATTATTTAATTTATTATGGTAGTGAAGTGTAACTACTAAATTTGATTTTTACAAATTAATAGTAGTCGTAACAATCTTTATTTCTAAAAAAACATCTTTATTTCTAGTTTTTATAGTAAAATCTTTATTCTTTCTTCCCGGCTGTACTTCAATTTAATCCAATAAAAATTCCTGGGTTCCAGTCAATTTTTTTGTTTATTATTTAAAATGTCACAAATACGTTTCGGTGTCTTTCTCCACCATCATCAGTGTGTCTAAAATACACATTCACAGTCACCATTAATTTAAAAATAAAATAAAAAATTTGTAGCAAAATTCACATACTAAAATACAAATTACACACATATTAAAAAGTATATTAAAAACAATAGGTTTTCAGGTGATGAGTCAGGACAATCATGTCTGGGAAAAGACTAGAATCTATTGTTCAGAGATTCAAATTTAAGGTAAAAAGATCTTTACAGAAAATATTTTACCATTAAGGTAAAAAGATCTTTACAAGAAAAAATTAATCAAAATGATTTAACAATATTTTATGAACAACAAGAGCAGAAATACGAAACTGTTTTCAACAAAATCAAGGCAAAACAAAAAAACAAATTAGAAACACTTGTAACAAAAAAACATGGTATAAAAAACAAATATAAGACTAATGAAGAATGGATAAAAAATTTAACGTCAATACACATTGGTCCAAATTCTCAATTAACAAAAATCAATATAAACCAATTCATGAGGTCATAACAAACATCGAACATGGAGTCTTCTCATTAAAGGATAACGAATAAGAACGAGATAAGGAATAAGTTTTGTAATGTGTTGACAAATTTCAAAAATAGACTCTCAAATAAAAATATGCCAACTGAAATAAATAAACTTATATGTGAAACCAAAACATTTTTAAATAAAAACGCAAACATCTGTGTGCTAACGGCCGTTAAATGTATCAAGACAGTTGTTATAATGAAAAATGAATATAGAACAAAAATTCTAGCCTTAATAAATGATTTAAAAACCTATAAACCGGAAAAAAAGATCTTACTACAAATGTTCAAACAAAACTAAATAAAATAATAAATTCATGGCATAAAAATAAATTCATAATGGATAATTTAAAACGGACACTGTCTTGCAACAACGGCCGAGCACCATTTATATATGGCCTGCCACAGCTTCACAAAGCAGGCCACCCATTGAGACCGATAGTTAGCAACATAAATGCCCCAACTTACCAATTGTCTAAATATCTGTCAGCTGTGTTGAGCAATATATTGGGAAAGTCACAATATCACATTAGGGACTCATGGAGTTTCTGCGAATTTATAAAAAACACAGAAAATACCTGAGAACCATCGCATAATATCACTTGACGTGGTACACAAACATCCCGGTAGATTACTCAATACAGTGCATAAGAGGTAGATGGTCTGAAATAAGGAAGCACACATCATTACCCGAAAATGAATTTATTGGGGCGGTACAGCTGTGCGTTAAGTCCACTTACTTCCAGTACGAGGGCAATTTCTATTCACAAATATATGGAGTAGATATGGGGTCTCCCACAGCTGCAACAATTGCAAACCTTTTAATGGAAAGTCTGGAAGAAAAACTAATACCTGATTTGAATTTTAAGTGTGGATTTTTTAAAAGATACGTGGATGACTGCATAATGTGCCTGCCAAACCAAAAAGTTCAATAGACACTAGATAAGTTTAATTAAATTCACCATTGAGGAAGACAAAAACAAATCATTAAACTTTTGGATATGACGGTTATATATGACGGTAATGGGTAAATAAAAACAAACTGGTACACAAAGGATGTATGGTCTGGTAGATATTTGAATTACCAATCATATGCACCTCTACAATATAAAAAAGTGTTGTAACAGCTCTTACTGATAGAGAGATTAAATTGGCACATTATGAGTATAGAACAAAGAATCTTTAAAAAGATACTAATATTGAACAACTATCCCAAATCATTCTTCGAATCAATTATAAAACGAAGAATAAATAAAATCTACAAATCAAATAATGGAACAACATAAATAATATCAATAAGAAAAAAGAAGGTGAAATCAAATATGTATCATTACCGTATATTCCAGAAGTAAACACGAATATACAAAATATTTTAAAACCGCATAATATTACTATAGCGGAAAAAACTAAAAACAACTTAGCAAAGGAATGTTTCACAAAATTTAAACCTAAAAGTGATAAGTTAAACACACCTACTGTAATATAGAAGATTGACTGTTTGAACTGTGACAACACTTACATAGGCCAAACAGGACAATATTTAAAGAAAAGAATATACGAACATAAATTTAGCTTAAGAAAGGTTAACGAAAATGGAACAGCATTAGCACAACATGCACATCAAAAGTTACATAGTTTTGATTTTGATAACACAAAAATATTAATCAATGAAGACAATTATAATAAGAGAAGAATCCATGAAATAATACAAATTAAAAAGCATCAGAATGCAATGAATTTTAGATCAGACACAGACAATCTTAGCTCTGTATATCACACACTAATTAAATGAGCGCATGCATACACTGATTGGACCAAATAAATAAAATATAAACACCTGACATTGAAGAATTTCAGAGCAGTTGATATTCCTAGAATGCAAAGAAAAAGCGAAATATAAACAGTTTGTTTATTCTCTCGCTCGATATCGAACAAAGTATGGATTTCAATAGACAGACAAATGTGAAGGTGTAAACAGCCATACACGTAAGTTAAATTTAAATCTGAATGATTGAATTTAAATGAACAATAGATTCTAGTCTTTTCCCAGACATGATTGTCCTGACTCATCACCTGAAAACCTATTGCTTTTAATATACTTTTTAATATGTGTGTAATTTGTATTTTAGTATGTGAATTTTGATAGAATTTTTTATTTTTTTTTAAATTAATGATGACTGTGAATGTGTATTTTGGACAAACTGATGATGGTGGAGAAAGACACCGAAACGTCTTTTTTCAAAACCACTGCTAACTCTGGACAACATTTGCGGAAAGTTTTAAAAGCGTCTCTTATGCGTATTTTCAATCGTGTGAAGTTCTCGGACAATCGGACGGCGTATGGTAGACAATTCCTTTTATGTACCCCCACAAAAACAAATCTGGTGGAGTTAAGTCCGGAGATCTGGGGAGCCAATTTTGAAATCCATTTCTGCCAATCCACCTGTTTTGAAAGTTGGCATTTAAAAATTGCCGAACTTTGCAATGATCATGAGGCGGAGCTGCATTCAATTGAAACCACATGTTGAGAAAGAGAATGAGAAACATCAAACCATTTATATGTCCTTAAAAAAAATAGAGTCCAAATAAATATGGGCCTAGTATTCCACCCCACACATTAACTGACCAAATATTTTGATTTTTGTTTCAAAAACCATTGTTTTAAAAAGTACATTCATTACTAAATAACACATTATCGAAAAACTTTTCATTTTCCGCCACTTTATATAACACCCACAAGCAAAACTGAGTTAGGTTTTCAAAATAATTTCCATAAAGTCTTTGGTAAAGTTGAATTTTATAAGGATAAAAGTTGGGCTTTTTAATAATTCTGGAAATACTTGATACTAATATTAGTACTTTTGGATATTAGAGTAGTAGTAGTAAACATCTTTATTTCTAAAGATTTTCTGGATATTAGATTTTGACTAATATTGGGATTTTCGATTACCGAACCAATTACCGTGAAAACATTTTCTTCATCTTCAGTGACAGATTTCCTTGTAATGGGTTTTTTATAATTGACACTCCCATTTTTCTCAAACTGCTGTAATAAGCGCTAAAAACGGCTGGTTTAGGAGGATTTCTTACAGGAAACTTTTGAGCATAAACTCTAGAGGCCAATAAACAATTTTTATGACATTCTTCAAGGGTGAAAATCATGTCAATTCGCTCTTCTTTTGGATAATTCTTCATTTTCACTAAGCAACACTCAGCATAAACTACATGATTTGACATGTGTAAATGCCATGGGCAACTTAGATACATTGAAACCTTAAATTAAACAGCACCAAATGGTGCACAGAACGATTATTTGGCGTATTTTATAGAAAGGCAAAAACTTAGCTATTAACATCCTGATACCATTCGATAGGTAATTAAAAATTGCACTTCCTGGTAAGTTAAAAAATATGGGGTTGTATTTAAAGTAATCAAGTTATAACCACTTAAAGTTCTTATTTGATTAGTTTAAATTTGTGGACACCCTGTATAACATGGTAAGTTTTTATCATTGGGATATAAAATATTATATTTTGTTTCACTTCACTATGAATTACGCTCACATAACTTAAATTCTTCTGAAGTATTTCACACGTGAAAATTAGATTAGATTTTGATTAAATTCGTATTATTTAAAAAGCCTTAATTAGGTATTATAAACCTGATTAAAACAGACACTTATTTTGCTCAGAGAATCCAAAAATGCAATAATATACAGGGTACTGCATGTAAAAAAACACAACTTTGATACTTTTAGGGCTTTTGGGACACCCTGTACATTACAAAAATATTTTTAAAATGTGCGTCCGGTAGGAGTCTGCCATTTCGTAAAATAATACTTTTTAAAAGACAAACAGTTCAGCCGCAAACTTCCGTGCTGTATAACGTGAATAACCGTGTATATTATAGTTAGAAAAACAATGAAAATAAATTAAAGATACACTGTTTTTCTAGGTGGCAAGTCGACATCAATTATTCACAAACCTTCGTATTTCAATTTGCAAATTATTACAAAAATGCCAATTTCGTCGGCATGAATATTCATTGCATAACTAAAGCGTTTTAAATATGTATATCTTTCACATTTTTGTGAAATTGAGTAATTGTTGAAGTACTTTTGTGTAGCACGTCATATAGTTATGACTGACTGACTAAGCAAGTTATTTTATCTGTTCTCTACTTGACTTATTTTTAAAGTTTTGTTTTAAAAACTCATACAAAGACAGTAAACAATTACCCAAAAATTAGGTCATTTACTTATGTGGCAGTTATAAAGATTTCATCAAATTCTTTTGCAAATTCGTCGACTGGTCGTTTTTTAACAACTAACATTTGGCCTAGAGGTTCGAAGTATTTGGTGTCGGTTTCATCTTCAACTTTGGGAACATATGAAGGCACCAATTTCCTCGAGAGCAGTTGATCGAAATCTGTGCTTTTAAACCAGTCGTGTCCTTTAATGTCTTTGACTCCGTTTTTTAACAAACCGTATCTAAAAATGTAATATACGCATAATTTAAATCAGTATTGGAAATACGAGGAAAAAACATTTAGAAAATTAGTTGTAAAGAAACGAAAAATATATAAGAGAAAATAAAAACAATTTCGGAAATCTTAAAGTATAATTCTAGCTGATGTGGTGGAGCGCGTTTTGTATGATCGAAAAACCAGTGAAACATTTCATACCAAGGATAATTTAATTTTTGAAAATCCTTAAAGTTGATTTAAGCAAATTTAAAGAGCACATATTTTTTTATCTCAAATTGGATAGTGAAATTGGTTAGCGTCTTCTGACTGAATTTTTAGTTGGCCGAATAGCGGTCTAGAGATTGATTATAACATAAATGTACAGATTTCGTGACTTTAAGTTTAATTACTGAACTTTACCCAATATTTGTGAAGGAATTTTGAACACAGATTTATTCAAGTTTTCTTACAGAATAACAAAACTTTGAGAAAACGCTAATCGTTGGAAATGTCGGTATACATTTTGCGATTCTGGACTAATTGGCAAATCCTGATATATAGAGAATGGCGGAGCGTAAGTGAAGCCAAATATGTATGCAATTTAAAGTAATTTTAAAAATACTTCTAATTCTAGTTCATATAAAACATTTTTAGGCTCATTTATTCCTTTTTAAAAATATTTCAGGTAGTCATTCAGTAGTCAGATTTATTTTTAGAACATTCGATAATTCACCTTTTAGATCGATCCACTATAAGTATATTACTGAGAAGGTCTTTCAAAGGTTTTGAAAAAAATGTTGGAAATGCGAATTTTCCTGCAACGATTTTTTCATACAATCGCATGGGGTCTTTAGCGTAAAATGGTGCATATCCAGCATTCATTTCAAACAACAACACCCCATATGACCAATAATCAACGGACTTATTGTATCCTTGACTCAATATGATTTCGGGTGCCAAATATTCAGGAGTACCTAAAATAGTAATTTAGAAAATTTAGTTTTTGATTTTTGATTTCTAAATCTAAACTAAATCCCTGATTGGTTGGGGCATTAAATTACCGCATAATGTGTATGTTCTGGTGTTGTCGATTTTTTTGCAAAATCCCAAATCGGTCACACGCAAATATCCCTGAAGATCAATCAGTATGTTTTCGGGCTTCAAATCCCTGAAAAGGTATGGGCGCAAAATTTCAACAAATTCAAATATTTCACCAGATAAACTAATTGATTTTCACCAGTTTCAATTGTTCGAAAATTTTATTAAAACTGATGGCCGTACAACCTCATCGCGTTAAGTATGCTTTGGGTCGATTTGTTGCTCAAGTAAAAAATACTGGAAAAAGTGAATCAATTGGAATCCGGTTCGAATCAATTATTATTTAATACAAATCATGATTCCGAGAATTTTATTGAAGCATCTCTAATAAGGCTTTGAGAGTTCAATATTTGCTGTCGTTGGTATTCAGCTAGTTTAATAAAGTGGTAATGTACCTATAAATTACCCCAAGATGGTGCAGATATTCAAAGGCTAAAATAACTTGGGCGCCATAGAATTTCGACATGGATTCATCAAATTTTTTCTGTTCCCGCAAATGGGTAAACATGTCGCCTCCATTTGCAAACGACATGCAAATTCCTACGTAAACGTTATCCTGAAGAAGCCAGATATTAGCTTTTTTAAAAATTTGTATCGACGTCTTTCAGGCCTTAATCAGGCCTATCGGAGCAAATAGTATTGTAAGAATTATTCTACCATGAAGAATCCATGCATGTCGATAATAAATGGAAATTTTATATTCTTCATTAGCTTAATTTCTGCTCCAGTATGTACTAGCTGTCTGGTCTTGATTATGTTCGATTTTTCCATCAGTTTTAAGGCATATGCCTTTTTGTCTCTTTTATCTCTGAAAGGCGTTTAATTTATATACCGCAATTTCTTCAAATGAAATAGTTAATTAATCTTTGCCTTAATTTTTGTATTGTTATTTAATTACAAGTAAGCAACTGAAGCAGTGTTAGAGCAGCAAGGAAATTACATTAATATTATCCGGGAGGTACATCAAAAGTGCTAGTTGATGCGTAAGAAATCAATGATTTTACGAATCATAAAAACAGGTTTCCAATTCCGGCTAATTCAATTAAAACTAACTAATTTTAGTAGTTTTTACCGTCTACCTGCAGAGCACTACCATGCCAAAAGATCCAGCTCCCAACGTTTTCATCAAATCAAAATCATCCAGCGCACAATTTTGCTTTATGTCCTGGTGAATCTTTGCCTCAAATTCCCTTTTTGATCTTCGCAGAAATTGATCGAAATACGAATAGTGCTTTTGTAACTTTTCGTCCACCGCCATTCCAAAAGTTCAACTTTTTCATTTGAGTTTAAAGCAAATATTATTTTTTTCTTGTGGCGGACTTGACAAATATTTTAACCGAAAATTATTGGAGAAAAACGTCCAAATTGACAATACGATTTTAATAACAATCCTCACAGTTTAATAATTTTGGAACGCGGTTTTTTGAAATACATTTAAATTAGCAAAATTTGGCAAGTGAAAAAAGTAAGATTGCAGAAGGTCTTTAGAAATGGGATTTTGTTTTCCGAATTTTTTAATCTCAAAATTTTATATAAATCGCCCTTAGTTAGCAGTTTCGCAAAATTGTCAAATCTTTGATCTCCTGAAAACACTATTGCTCAATTAATGCGCTACATTGTGTTTTCCAAGGTTTTTCGCTTTGTTTTCCCTCCACTGCCGATTGACTTTTCAGCAGCAACGATGTCCGATACATTGAACCTTATAAATATATATTTTCTTTATTTACCCCGCTTTGTCAGCCTCCAATTGCGTGTTTCCTCAAATTGAAAAACGGTCAGCATATAGAAATAAATGACCAGTCGCATATACCAAGTTTTGTGCAACCTAACATTTTTTACTTTCATGTGTGAATATTTGGCGGCAGATCAACATCAAATTAGAACCAGGAAAATGCGGGTTTAACAAAGGAGAACTTCCGAAATAGATATGACTTCTAAAATTGCTGTCAGCGGTTTTATTTGGATGGGCAAGTAGTCAAAAAGCCTTTGGGAATGTACGAAATTATTCTATGTTGCTAGTGTGATAAGAATTTAAAAGTAGTTGGGGTTTTAAACAATTTAAAAATTTTCAGTTTTTATAGAGTTTTTTGAGAAAAAGTTTTTACAGCGTTTTTTTATATGCGGTGTTAAAAGGGGTAAAATTCTTAGTTCTTTAGATGGCAAAATAAGGATTGAATTTCCAAAAGTCCTGTATTTTTATTGCCTTGAAGAAAAATCCCAAAACATGTTGAATGTGTAATTTGCTATTGAAACTTGTAAAATATACAGACTTAATCATCTATGTCTCTACTCATGTCGAAAAACCTTTAGAAACCTCTCGTGGAAAAACTGATACGTAGTTTATTATGTTATGTAATTATTTTCCTTCTTTCTCTTTTCCAAAAAACTTCTGATATGCAAAGCTGGTGCACCATATCTACGTGTGAAGTTATAACTAATTTATCAAAAAGGTTCAGATTTTGCAGTTATAACTGGTTTGTTTTGCTATTCTCTCCTTCAGAACATCTATTACCTCATATTTCTCATTTTCTTTGTCGTTCTGTCTTAACCTTTTTCATATTCTCAAGTTTTATCATTTCAGTCCTTTAACTTTAGCATCTACTTCAAAGGCAGTGATATTTTAGATTTCAATTTTGAATTTAGTTCACGCTTCATTTTTTGGTTGCAAAAATTGACATTATCGTAAATTGATGAATTACAAATTAAAGATTTAAATTAAATGGTGTAAGGCACATTAACTACGTTTCTTTAATCATACTGCAAGTGAGTTGCAAAATAAAATTTCAAAGGCTCAATTTTCTGGAAAAAGCGAAAAATTAGTGAATCTTGAAGTTACAGTTATTTAGAACTGGAAATGTATGGAATCTCAATTGCACTTAGAGAATGTGAGCAAACTAAACATAATGAAAAACTTAAACCTATTTCATTATTTACCTAGGGACTTTTTAATTATTATTATTGACCTGGGGAGAGAAATACAATTTCTCACTAGGAAAATGTAGTAAATAATGGTGACTTCTCAGGTTAGTAGTGTAAAAACATGTTTGTGATGGATGTTTAGATTCAGATATACAGAGTGCTCAAAATTTCATCGGCATCAGTTTACCGGTACTTGAAGAGTTTTAGCAGAAAATGGTCATTTTCTAATCAAGTCAAAAAAGTAATAATAATGTAGCTAAAATGCGACTAATTATGATTCGTTCGGTTGATGACTGATTTATTGTTAGTTTTTAGTAACCGACTGATAAATATGTAATAAATTTTATGAACTCGTTAGATTGTATTTGATTTGGCGCATTTGCTCAACACCTTGCCAGCGGAACAAAGGAAGTCTGGTTATTACGATAGGTAATCGTTGCCAAAAACTTTGAAATATGATTTTGTAGTATTTACGTAGAAATGGTATAATGTCGAATAGGTATTCCAATGCTTTAATTTTAGCCAAAATTATTATAGCCGATTTCTATCTACATCTATTGCGCAGCAAGGAAAGGTTCCATGTGCTTTATTTCACTTAGTAGTAGTCACATTTTTTCTTCTAATTAGAACGGTTTTTGGTTAAATTGTAATAAGGAGACCTGCTATGAAATTCTTCTTGTAACTAGTATATATTAGGGTAAATGGAGTTCTGGATTGGCATTATTTGCCGTTAAGGCATATAAAAGTCAATTGTAAATGTACATGCAAATAAAAAAAATGCTTAAAAGCTATGAAGCTTTCGTTTAACTAAAAGCTGCGCTGATAAAACCCGATGAGCGCCGATGCAGGAAAACGTGTCGGAATCAAAACACATCCTGCCCACTGATATAACAACGGAAAAACAGAAATAGAAAACCAAATATCTTTTTTGACCTCGTAGAAGCTGCGTTTTACCCGTGGCATTAAGTCTGCATCCTCAGTTTATTTTTGGAAAGCCATACTGGCAATAAATTTAGAAGCTATATTATAAACTGAGCACGGTAGGAATCAAATAAACAAACCGACTTTGCATTTCAGAAGTTGCGCCAATCGCAAACGACATGTAGTTGAATGGTTTATACATGCATACTTTGTTTATATTGATGTTTTTTTCTTAATAACCAGCACGTGGATGCTTTAAGGGTATTTGAAAATTGTTTATACGTACTTACCTCCTTAAACTTCAACGGTTTTGATTAATTGCCATTAATGTTTTATTGCTTCAAAAATAAAACTTTTGGCTGCCGTATCAAAGTGGACAAATAAAAAATATATATTTTTTAATTTAATTGAAATTTTTATACTTAATTTTTTATACTTGATATTTGATTATTGAATACATGTTCCAAAAGGAACATCTTCGAAATCTAAAATGTGATAACTTTATTATGCCTTCTGTTCCTAAGTTTTTATTTTATTTTCAAGCGTGATTATTTAAAGTTAAGATTTTATAAAATAATCCCCCTTCTGGTCCCAGGCTGCTTAATCAGCTGGAAACTTGTTTGCCTCAAGAAAACACAGACTTTGCAAATTTTTCGTTAAAATCTTCGTAAAAAATCCTGCAAACACCATTTATTTTCCAGGCACTGAAACATGACATTAAATCAGCATGGAAAATGCTTCTTAAATTATTGCAAAGCCAGACTAATAATAATTTTCACGGCACATTTCGGTCTAAGGAAAATTTCCTCTGGCAAAAGCACTGCGCATTTGGTATAAGGCGTTTACCTGACCTGAATCAAAAGGTTTTCGCAGAATATCTTGGAGTCTGGCCAGCTTCATTCTAAAAATATTCTTTTACGTCTGTTATTGGTGTTAACGGGTGCCAGGCTGTTGTCGGAACTTTTCACGAAAATCTGTATTTTGTTCATGTGATTTTTGCATTTACGCAAATAAGTGTCTTTGTTTTTGAACAAAGAAAATAAAAATAAAATTCAGGGTTGAAGCACTTTGATTTCGATTAATTTTGAGTCAAATTAAAAATTATATTTGATTTTAAAGTTTTATTTTTTTCAGAATTTGAAAAACACCTTTATAATGTTATCCTTTACTTTTTTTTCGATTGAAATTAAAACAGCAAAAATGGCTTAATTTCAGATTTTGGAAAAAATACTCGTGCATATTTTATTCTTGAGATGATCGGATAGTTTTAGGGCCTTTACATATCAGAAGTACCCAGTTACTGGAAGAAGAAGAAGTTTTTATTGAAAATTAACTTTGCAGTTGTAAAACAAACATTCCTTATGCACATTATACTAACATTTATTAAATAATAATAGCTGGAAGTATTATCAGCACTAGTAATTAAGGTAAACTACAAAATTTCAGATTTTATAATTAATTCGAACAAAAGTAATATTTTATCTGGAACCGATTGTTGATAAACCATGATACTAATGACCTGATAAAATCCAAACAATATTGTCATAAATAGAATAAATGAATCTAAGTACAGTGCGAAAACAAGCGGAAAACCAACAAACAAAAGCGCAGCGCATGAAAGGTTCTACGCACCATCTGCTTTAGCGGATCGGGGGTATTGGTCAGGATTTGAAAACAAAGAACGATCGTGCCGTCGCGTATAAAACGGCGTCGCGGTGCCCGAACCAAAACATTTGAGCGTCGGGCACTTGAAAGTGATTTCAAAGGTGAACAGATCTAGTTTTGTCTCGCTTAAGACACTAGAAATTTGGGTTTCAGTTCTGCATCTATTGTGCTCAAGACATTCGCTTTTAACTGGAAACAGTGCCCAAGTCTCAGGATTAGTTAGCAATCAAGACAATCAACAAATCAAGGTGCGTGCTTGTGGTGCTCTTCTTTTTTAATATTGCAATTAAATGTGTGTGTTACATAATTTCTTGCTTGGAAAGTGGTCTTGAACCGGATATAAAAGGTTATAAATATATTGCGACAAAAGGACATATTCAACATGTTTTTCAAATCCAAGTTTCGATTAAAACGATCACCTACTGAACCTGCAGTCGATAATCGCAAAGTATTTTCTTTTCCAGTATATTCCTTTTCCACTTTCAATAAATATCACTACTTTCTAACATCGCAATTGCTCTAGTGTGGTTTTTCTTGTAGTTTAAAAGAAAAATTTGACTCGATGCGCGCTCATGCCAAACTCTATACGTATTACACTTTCCAACCGACAGATTTAAATCCATAAAATAGCTTTTGCCTATTTTGTATTCGATATTAAAATACAATGCAAAATAAAACCGAGGATCATAAAAATTTAATGTCGCAAAAACATTATCTTAATTACAGTCTTACGACTTTTAAATTGAATATCTGATGTGCTAGATCTGATGGAATCCACGAGACGATGTTTGTAAACATCGACGCTTCCTGAAGTTTTATTTAAAATTATTAAAACGCATTAATAAATATAACGAAGTAAAAATAAAACGAAAAATAAAACGAAGTATTTATTTACGTAAAATTTAGTTTGACACATTATATATATGAAATAAAATGTGTTTTTAACCATTTATTTTTTTATGCACAATGCTGGTTTATTCCTAGAAAGCCAGGAGTCACTAAACCAGTAGGATTTTCTAATGTCAATAACACCTGTTGCTAATTCATACAACAGGTGGGTGAAATAGGTGTTTGCCGTTAATTGTGTTGTAACAATGAACACTTTTAATAAGGATTACTAACCTGAAGTTTGCAAAACTGCAGATATAAATATATTTCCAATACATATAAAATTAATTAAATATAATCCGTATTTTTCTGACAATTTGCTTTATGTTAATTAATTTTTAACTAAGTTTTTGAATGAATATGCGGTTATATGTAAGAGTATCGTTTATCTGAGATTTACGACAATAGATAATAAAGATAATGTTGAGAGCAACCTGATTTCATTTAATACAGACAAACTATGTAGGTATGCGGTATCATTTCATTGATTATTGAGGTTTATTAAGTTAATTACAGTATTCTGATCCAATTTATATGGGAAATGCATTTGCTTTGTGTTCCCGTTGCTACCTATAAAACACTTTGCTTATATCATGAAAAGCAAAAAGTATCTTTCATATGTTCTTTAAGCTCTTGAATGTTGTCTTTATTAGACCACCGAAACCTGCAGGAAAAGCTAGAAAATTTCCAGCAAAATTCGTTCAAATAGTAAACAACTAATCATTGCTTTATATTAGATGCGTCCTCCGGCTCAATTTGACGGTCAACTGGCTAATGAAGCTGAGGATGAACAGCAAGACCCCAGAATGGTAGCTATGATGATTAGTACCAGATTAGCTGGACGAGCTGTAATCAGGGTAGTGGGAAGATGTGAAGAAGCTCAAGAAAATCAAGAATTAGGTAATTTTGAAGTCCAGTTAGTGTACAAAAGAGCGTGTTAAATAATGGGGTTATAATATTAAAAATAATAGCTGCTTTCATTCATATATCACATATTATTGTGTGCGAAGCAAAAGTTATCTTCAAGATGAAGATTTCTAATTAGCCTAGAAAAGAAAAATTTTCAATTACTTGCACTTTTAACAGAAATAACGGTTATTATGGGCCATTGCCGTTTTATAGCATCTAAAACATAATTAAATAGTGCGGAAATGAAATAGAAAGTAAGTGGGTTAATTGCGATCGTACCCATAAAAACACGAATGTATCTACTGAAGTAGTAGCTGTTAGTGTTTACGGGATTGATGTAAATGATGTAGTTTGATGAAAATTAACTGTCTAGTTTTGTATACCTATACGCAAGCTCCAATTAATCTGGACGAAGTTAAAAGGAAAATAACTCATTACGCTTCAAAAATACATCAAATCAATGATTCATTAACACTTTCCAAGTTATAAAAAAGACCGTCTTTCTTTCAAATCCTATTGAAAACGGTTAATATGCTTCAATAAAGTCTAGACATTCTCATCAAACCCATTTCAAGTGTTTTTATTTTCACTTTTATTCTGACGAATACCAATTTCAAGGCAACTGACTGTTTTACTCTTATTACCGTCGAAGCTCAATTTAACTATAAATGGTAATGAAAGGCCACTTATTGCGTACATACGTGTAACAAAAACCAGGAAAACAAAATTATACTTCTTTCAGCATTTTCATTGCTTCCTATTTTATTAGGTGCGATTCCGCTAAATCCATAAAGGGAAAAATGGATGAATTTTTAACTACATTTGGTAAATTTAAGTTAATATTTTTTTATGCGTTTTTATGCCTCTCGAATTAAACGAATACACCATAGGTATATACTTTTAAGGGTCTAATATTGCAAAGAATATGATTAAGGATGTAACAAGCAAATGTAGGCTTCAATAGTTATTTTAGTTACATTAAAAAAAAAATTGTTATTTACAAATTTACACTAAAATCTGTTGTTGATGATTACCTTAATATTCTTAAATGGGTGGCAATTGCAGTATTAATAAACAATTTGCGTCAACAGAATTTGTAATAACTTTGTACAAATAATTTAGTTCAGAGGTGGAATAACTGCGAAACAAAATATATTTATTATCAACCTATTAATTAATTAACAAAAAATTAACTCATAAAATTACTGAACATTTTTTCAAATTGGAATGATTCACCTTCTTGTATACATACGCATATTATCGTACATACAGAGCTGTATATCAAAATATATGATATAGTGAAAAACACTTTTTGATTAATTTTTATTAATTAAATTAAATAACTTACTTCGCTGTGTGTATCATTTGGCTAACATTAATGGGAATGTAAAAAGTTCGCAAATAGGTTAATCGATCTCAAATAACAAAATATTTACGCAAACGCCAACCAACACATTTTTTTCCCTTCCCGACCGAATTTAACAATTTATAACGTTACAAAAATGTCCATTTATCTCCAGGATTCAAAATTCAAGTGAAAAATGCATATTTGCACACTTTTTATGATCATCATTTTATGCAAATTTAATGAGATTTCTGTCAGCATATAAATATGTAAAATTGAAAGTTTGAAGCTTTTGAATCGCATACTGCACTTCGAATTGACTAATGAAAATAGACTTTCCGGATGTCACATAGAAATTAAATTTTGTAGGATACAAATTAATCATTTTATTGAAAAATTTTTTTCCCACTGAACAATAACGAAAATTCGTTATAATTGCATTTTTAGTTCTTCCAAAATTTAATCAAGCAGAAGAGTTGCCCAATTAAAATTTGTTTTATTGAGGGCTAACTGCTAAAAACAGATGTTTTAGTATGAGAACTAGACAAGCTTTCTTTCCAAACGAGCTGATTTTTCTCGAAAATTGTTTGAATTATGAAATAAGTGTGGAGCAAACCATGGATGTTCTTCCTTGCTGTGATATCAAAAAAATTATTTGAAATTTTGGAAGCATAGTTAATTCCAGGCAAATTGTATTTCACGAAAATTGCTTTTGTATCTTTAAAAATATATAAAAGAGTTGTACAGTTGAAAATTCCGTTTCTTCCTTAGCAAGTTATAAATAGATTTAAACTACCGGTAATAAGCTATTAACTAAGTTTCGCCAGTTTTCACTTGTTGTGCCAAAAATTTTATACTAAACGGTGAACTACTTTCTCGAAAAATGGTTGTCTTAAAAAATCCCAAGCTTAAGATCGATATTCCACTAACCGTGGAATTTATATTTTTACATTTTAATAAATTTAGAACACGGAACAGATAGACGGTACTTGCACGTATCCAAACCTATTTCTAGCACTGGTTGTTGTATCGTGAATCTGAACTAACGGAACATGGCGAACGCTGTTACAAGAGTGATTCGTCGTTGTGAAGAGGCAAAAGAAAGTGGACGTTTAGGTAAATCTTCCTTGTGGTTCATTATTAACTTTTTTCCTCCACGGGATAGGAAAAATCCATTAAAACCTGCCGTGCAAAACGAAAAATATACTTTCAGCTTTTTATATAATCTTTTATTAACTCTCGCTGACCATCTGTGAGTCACCTCGTGCTTGAATAACCTCGACAGAAGCGTAATGTTATATTGACTTGAATATAAAACACATCACATTGTTTAATGTTAAACTTCGACGATCGACCAATCTTTTTGAAACATCAGCAAATTCCAGCCAAAGAAAATGATAAAATAATCCCGTCAAAAGTATTCAGAAGATATTTTTCACATTTTGTTTCCTACATAAGTATGATTTAAAAATATACAAGGATGTAGGTGAGAGAATATTCCACATTATGTTTTTCGGACAAACCAGCTTCTTCATAATAATCCTACTTATCGAAAAAAATCCTTAAAAATCAAAACAGTCCATTACTTTGTTAAACTCCCATTTGTTAGCGAGGTTGTGATAGCGTAAACGTTGTTCTACTTATCATTTCCTCAATGTGATGAGAGCGAACTAGACAATTAGAACCGTAAAATTTTACAGACCGTCTGTTAGGTAAAACCTGAGAACATTATTACGCTAACCCAGAAATGAGCGAGTGAATGTTTGTTGGGTGTTTTATAAAACTGTCCTTATGTAATGATGAACATTGGCACACAAATGCGAATTCGCATTACCACATTTTTATTTGCATTTCAAATTACATATCATGGTCTGTTTGGTTAATTAGTTGTAACCAAATTTTAAATCACTCACGAAAACCTTGCCATCAAGACGAATTTTTAATTTTAAAATTAGTTTTACTCAAATACTTTTGTATTAATATACTGAACTTATTGTCTATGTTTTGGAATGTTCTGTTATAATTAGTAAATAATTTTTATTTCAGATCTTTCAAACTGCCAGTTGATGCAAGTTCCAGATGCAGTTTACCATCTCATGCGACACACTGAACTGAAAACTTGTGACCTTAGCGACAATGTGATTTCCAAAATTCCTCCTAAGTTTGCTCTTAAATTTAATTTAATTACAGGTAACTAATAATTGATATAGCACCACTTTCAAATCCTTTTATCACAATTTTTTTGGAGTTGTAATTATATTGATATTTTGTCTTGTTCCAGACTTAAACCTTGCCCATAATCAAATGTCGAAACTCCCAGAAGAGTGTGCTGCAATGGGTAATCTGGAAACCTTGGATATTTCTCACAACAGTTTTATGTCATTGCCAAACTGTTCCTTTAGAATGCCTAAACTAAGAATTCTCAAAGCCAGCGATAATTATATCATTGGTGAGGGACCGAAATACTAATATAATCAGACTATATTTAATTAAGCGGTGAAAAGAAGTCCTGCTAAAATTTGAACTTTCGCTTATAGATGTAGATGTAGACAATCTGACTGAAGCGCCTTCGTTGGAAAGTGTAGACCTGGAAAGAAATCCACTGGTTCCTCGAATCCACGATCAGCTATCCAGGATCTCCACTATCTTAATCACAATATCGCCACGACAAACAGAAGACTGGGAAGACCTGACTATCTAAATTGTGATATGTTTAGATATTAGGGTCATCCATCTTTTAATTATATTTGTGATTTAACAATAGTTGAAAGCACTGATCTTATTTGTCTATCGAAATCGCAATCAAATATTTCTCAGTATCAAATGGTACATAGATTTTTTTACCCGCAATAAAATTTGACTATAAATTTTGATAACATTTTTGCCAATACTTTTATCTATTGTTGAGTAGCAGTACTGACTAACGTCTTTTGTATCAAACGACATGTTTGTTATTAGACACAAACATTGCTGTTAGAGTATTTGTATTTTTGTAATCAGAATTTGTATTTACTGTAGTTCATTTTTGTGATTTCCTATTTAATTCTCGGTGACTTCTACTAATATAGCAAGTACGTAATTTGTAAATACCATTAAATAGGAGGTTGAATGAAACCTTTCTATTTGGAGGATCTTGGGAGGTGTTTGATAGGATCTCCCTCTATTTCCTCTAGCTGCTGATGTGTCTTATAAGCAAGAGCTTGCTTTCGTGTGTTCAGCAATTTTGTGATTACAATAATCAGCTAATAAGAAATGTCTGATGCTCTTGCTTGCTATTTTACACTACTTTTACAGTTTTTAGAAACATTATGTTACATCTTTATGTATTTAAGTGCACTTATAAACACATCGTTTACAGTACTTTAAGATCCATCATTTAATAATACTGAAACGTCACAAAATAATTCTATTTTCATGACAATAAGTGTACAAGAATACATTATTAAAATGCTGTACATAATATAAATATTTACCAGTTGTAAATCAGGATGTTTTTTTAATCAATCAAGACTAGTTCTTGGAAAAGTTCAATATTTTGCAAGAAAAGGTTGACTTTCTCATCTAGTCATATGTAAATGTGATAATAAGTAGGATGAAACCATCCATTTTGTATAGACAATATGTAAGGCGTGGCAAATAAATCCAATTTTACTAATTATCAGGATTTTATTATTTTATTGCTTAAAAAATTGCATTGTTGAGCATAGGCTGGGTAACTCAGGGAATTTTCAGGCGTTGGCGCAGTAATGCAGAAACGGCTTGGTGCGCCCACACAATGCTCCGGCGCAGTAACTCACCGGCGCATTTTATGATGCAGTAAACTCATGATAAATGCGTAGGGAGATAACATAAGACTTTCTGATGTGTAGTGGTGTCGCAAAGTCATGCGCCATGCGCTTTGCGTGTAAGTGGTGCAGCGCGTTCAGTCTCTTTTTCTTTGGTTTTACTGAAGAGAGACTATGATACACGCCGGTTCAAAAATCAGAGAAGCTAAAGAAAGATGGAAAAGCAAGAAATGTCAAGAGATTGAAGAACTTGATCGTAAGCATGACGCTTTTAATGTACAAAAACGCCAAAGAAGTCACAGACAGGCACAAAATAATGCTGCATCTACAAATTATTCCAGTCTCGGGTCTCGTTAAGCTTAGCTTGCCGTTTAAATTTAACTGAGTTATTACTCACTAACTCACACACAACAACTCAAAGGCGCACCTGAACACAGTGTTACCCATGCCTAGTTTAGCACATGTTCATATTACCGACTTTTCACAGCGATTTATTAACATTTTCACATCGTTGTCATATGACGCAGCTAATAACAAAAATTCCATTATATATATTCAAAGTTAATAAAGTGAGCATTTCCCATCAGTTAAATTGATCCACAAACAACATTAAAACTGTTTGCAAATGCGTAAAATGTACTCTTTTAATTCGCTCTTTTGTGCGCTTCGAATAATACACTTTGATTGCCAATTTATATTATTTAAATTTGGTCCATTAAATTTTCCCCCGTAAAGTGCAAATTTTTCAGATATTTGTCGATGAAGCTTAATATTGGCAATAATCCAATAGGTACACTAATTATAGCTTCAATATTTGGATGAATAATCGCAGTTTAATCACATGCTATTAAAATATGGTAAAAACTATGGTAAAATAGATAAAAAGCTTTTAATTTTTTATTTTTATAGCCATCTAATTGCTATTTCGTATTAATATTTTGTAAACGATTTAAAACATATAAATTGTTTAAAAATTTCCTGATAAATGATGTTTTATTTTTGTGATTAAGCGAACTTAAGGCCGAATTTAGGTTGCACCTTTCTTGAAAGATTTTGTTCAAAAACAGTTTTTCACTTAATTATCAACTTTCAAAAGCACGTTTTTGAGAAATTTTGTAGAATTAGTCTATTTTACTGATGAATAGAAACTTATATGAGTAATTCGCTTCGCTTAGACTTTTTGCAACTTCTTTTTTCATCATTTTGTAGGTTTTTACACAGCAGTGATATTTTAGAGGTAAAAAAACGAATTTTTACATTTTGAACTTGCTGAAATCTGATGATTAACGATCAAGACTCTGTTTGATGTCAAAGCATGCAATAAAGCTTTGAGAGTGTCTTGGATTTTTCTTGATGGATTTTAGAAGTATTAGTATTGAACTTAAAAAAATATTAACTCAGAAAACGCACGTCTTAAATTGATTTTAGTACGTTTATCTAATTTTAATTTGCACATCCACTAAAAAATGAAATAATATAAAATAAAAAGAAAGAAAGAATAAGAAAAAATAAAAAAAAGGAAAACATGTCACTAAAGCACGATCAGATCATATAAGGCCTTTATTGGATATAATGTAATAACACAATTTAAGCCAAAAGTTATAATAATATGATTTATTTATCAAAACTTAAGATGAAACTTCAGCTTTGGCGCAAAATAGTAACTGGTTTGTTTTCATCCCAATCTGCTTCATGGTAAATCTGAAGAAATATCCTCTTCCAAACTTGAGCCTATTAACTTCTTTTAAACTACACGCGATGCTGTGTTTCAAAACATATTTACCCTAAAAATCCCAAGAGTATTAAAGGTAGATAGCATACACATATCCATTTTAGCTTTCCTTCAGTTTAATAGAGTCTTTTGTGTATTTAAACGATTTAAAAGCCGCTAGGGATTATAATTGAGTAGGTAATTTCTGCGGCCGTCTAGCCTTCGGTTCTATTTGCCTAATTTTGAATTTCTCTCTAAGTTGACCGTAGTGGTCTAATATAAGGGCTTTCGATCTCTAAAATTGTTTACAAATACCCAGCATTAATCGCGAGTAGAGTAATTGTTTAAATCACTCGATCGCTTTTCCAGACATTCGAATGATTTCTCTGTGATTTTCATATGCTCATCTAAAAGCGGTTTAGAATGGAAAAATACAGGATAAGCTTTGGTGTTGTTAAATCAATCATATCGTTCGATTATAATGGTACTGTAAAGTGCAATTAATGTACTGTAAAGTGAAATGTAAGTGCAATAATGTACTGTAAAGTGCTGCAGTGCTCGAGGCTCCATTCGAGGAAATAACTTTGAGAACCTCACCTTTTAAACCGACCATCTGGTATCGATATGTCGATGACACGTTCCTGATATGGAGACATGGATGCGATAACCTGGACAAGTTCATCGACCACCTGAACAAACAACATCCAGAGATAGAATTTACCATGTAAGTCGAACAAAACCGACAGTTGGCCTTCCTGGATGTCTTGGTATCTAGGAACGGGAACCAATTGGACCATCGGATATATAGAAAAGGCATCCACACGGACAGATACCTCCACAAGCTGTCCAACCATAACCCGAGTTAAAAACAAGGAAGCAAGACTCTCACGGATAGAGCCAGGAAAATATATGGACCACAGCACCTAGCAGCGGAACTACAGCATTTAGAAAGGGTTTTCCTTCAAAACGGATACTCTCAGATTGACATCAAAAGAGCAGCAAGGGTGGACCGTGCGGAAAAGAGTGAAACCACTCAAAGGGCATTTCTGCCTTTCATTGCCAGAGTTACGGACGGAATTGGAAAGATCCTTGGGAAACATAATATAAAAACGATCTACAAGCCCACAACAAAGGTCCAGGAATGTCTAAGGTCAGGAGACCTTCCCTCGCCACTGCAGGTATCTACCGAATACCATGCGCCTGTGGACTCCGCCTAAGGAACCGTATTAGTAGCGTGTAAACTCTCAAGCAAACCACCTCTGAAGATGCAAGCCACTCGTGCTTGCGAAACGTCAGGAGGAAATTCTTATTTTACGACGGCCTAAAAACCCGAAAACCTCACCAGTTTCATCTTTTATCTATTTTGTCACCAAATAGTGGTCCCTATTTACTTTTCTAAAAAATGAAACTGTGATTTTACCTTTTTAATTGGGCAACTAATAGGGGGCTCTAGATTTTTCATATATTCTCGCCATGGTGCGGGTATTAGCATCAATTTGCAGAAATAGAGTATGGTAAAAGTGTGAAACTGTTCGCAAGTATCTGGAGCGGCCCTATCTAAACATCTGGTAATTGAAAATTCTAACTGAAAGGATGGAAATATCATAATTAAATACTTCCTTTGTATATAACTGAAAAACAATCATAATTTTATAAATTACGCTAATTTTTGTTTCAAATCAGATTGTGTATACAATTAATACCAAACTTTTGCACCAAACACATTTGAAATGAGAGTATGCAATAAAATAGCCCGAATATAAAACTAAGCAATATTAATAGCAAAAAATTTTCAGGAGATGATGAATAAACCACTTTAGTGCTTGTTGGGCGAATATGTCCACTTACCTTCATATCTTCCTCAATATTTTCCAGTATATCAATATCAAAACCAAGAAAATATGTATCATTTTCCAAGTTAATTGAAATGTTACTAAGATCCATAGGCAGGTTTTGGTTTGGGCAGTTAATTAACTGATAAACTCGAACTGTGCTGTTCTAAAATGAGAACTAATTATCAGCCTATATAATCCTTCTGAGCCATCAATGTTTCATTTGATCGGGAACCAGAAATTCATGAACTATGCATGAATTTAACTTGTTTACATTGACGTAGGTAAGCGCTGTAATATGACGTAAATAGTAATTATATTTAGTTAACAAGTAAATCCTATTAAGCACACAGAAAGTGATAGAGTTTTTAATTGATTTAAATAAATCATTTAAACAATTTGATCTATTACCGATGTTGTTGCCGAAACGTGTAGCCCATTAAGCGCTGTCACTATCAGCAAAAATAAATATCCTCTTTCCATTTTACACTATACAACTCCAAATGAAATGAATTAATATTGAATTGTTGGCTTAAAATCATTCACTACATTTGTGTCGAAATATTTCAAACTTAATGGTTTAGAATTTGGATGGATGGAGGTATTAAAAATCTACACTGGGATACTTCATAATTGATGGCTTAATGAAAATGTTTCTGACTTTATTCGAATGCCAATTACAACTTTTTTAACTTCCAATCAGCATTCCTGCAATGAACAGATGGAAATAATGCGGCATTTTAATTGATCCGGGATCTAGAAACCAAATACTCCGTTTGTTTTGTTAACAAAATATTCAAAATATAATGGTACAAAATCGCGCATTTCTTATACTCACCTCGTTTTCCTGTTGCCCTATTTACAATACGTAGAATGCCTCTAATAAAAGTCTTAATAATTGAGAGTTGTTTTCTCCGTGTAACTAAATCTAGATATTGACGAGTAAATTTGCATGTAATGCATTTTTAATAGAAAGTATGCCGGATTATGTGTTCGATTAATTAGCATAGTGCCGGTCAATTTAATTTTATTATAATATATTTGTGATCCAGACTCATTTTAAAATGCAATTATCTCGTTTAAGAACGCAATAGATGATGACGTTGTATTCAGCATTTAGGGTCGTTTTTGTATTTTGCACAATATTTGCAGCCTAAAATGTAAACAATTCAATTTAGAGTCGCATCATTTTTAAAATCACATTTTAGAAATTCTACTTCAATCCCGAAGTAAACTATATTTGTACCAAGCAACGGACCTCTAATACAGTCCATTTGCTAAATTAAGTGAGTATCTCGCAACAATTCTATCTAATTTCCTCGGCTTCAGCTTTCGGAATGATGAAACATTCGCGATATAAGTCATGAATAAATTTCCGTATTTTTACAAATGGCTCAATTAAGTTAATTATTTTTCACCGTATTGAAAGAACCGAAAGGACTTTGATTTACTGTTGCTTTAAAAGTTAGTGGATATTAATTTTTTGATTTGTTCCTTTGTTTTCTTACTCTTTACATCAAGCAGTAATCTAATTGGCTCGAAGCATTAACACCAAAGCTGGTTGCTTACCTTGGTTATTAAATTAGCTAGGAAATTAAAAGGAAAAAAATTTAATGAGTGACCAGTCAATGTGAAGTTGGTAGGCAACTATATACACAACCTGATGATGGTGGATAAAGACACCGACCGTATTTGTACATTTTAAATAATAAACAGTAAAATTGACTGAAACCCAGAATACATTGGAAAAAATTTAATAAGCATATTCTATTTATTTAATAATAAAATTAGTATCCAGTGCTCGATTCTTTAAATTTTTGACACCACATCCAAAGGCTTCAACAAGGACAGTACTAAAACATGCATTCCTTTATCTGAGTGTTATGGAAGTCCTCTGATCTGATTGATATTAACATTCCAATTCTATTGCCTTTCTTGGTTTAAGTATTAGCATATAACAATATGTAGCATCTGTAATAAAGTTGAAACACTTATATGAAAGAATAATTATTTCACTTTAACTTAACAATGCCTTTTCAGCGTTTAAATAATTAATTAAATAACATTTTCATTAATATAAACTTACCATAATCGATTGGAATCTTCGTAATAAAAAAAAATGTTCGTACTAAATCTTACCGCTTGTTCTCTCAACAATCCAGCTCACAAACTGCGTAACTCTCGTATTCACACTGGCTTCATTCGAGGCACATCCAAGACCATGGGAAATGATTCCTACTAAATGCATTCTATTTGCAACCACATCAGTCCATAAAAGTGGACCACCTGAATCAAGCTGGCAAGAGTCTTTCCCTAATCAAGTTATAGATTGAATTAAAACAGTTAAGAACGTTATGCATTACTAAACAATATATTTTGATCACGACAAATTTAAAATGTTGCTAATAATGCAAAATTACCTGAAGCAAATGCACACATTTCTTCAGGCACAAGCGGTTCGCTTACCATTGTTGAGCATTCATTGTTTGATAAAACGTTTAATGATGCCATCATTAGAACATCTGAAGTCGGACCAGAAAACTCAATTTGGCCCCAGCCTGAAAATGTTAGTTCCAGTTCAAGTTACTGTTTATTCTATTGGTCAATGTTGACCTAGTTTTTCTTGGAACCTAAAAGAAGCTGAGTATCGGACTTACCTAAAACGATAACAGGCTGAGCAGAAAAATCGTAGTCAACGTATTTGAAAGGCAGACAAATCGGAGCTACATATTGACTAAAAACAATAGATTTGGTCGTTTGCAATATAGCGATGTCATTGGCATAAATGCTATTGTCATAGTCAGGGTGTATTTCATAGGCATTTATGTTATAAAGGGCAGAATATAATGTATCGTCTCCTACAATTTACGTTATGTTATCATTTTTATTATTTATATTAGCATTGTTTATCATTTATTCTTTCATTTGATTTTAAAAAAAACATGTGAATCCCAAACTGACCTGATGTAATATTATTGATCTCCCTGCCAAAATGGCTAATTCGTTGGGATCTTTTTGAAATACACAAGTGAGCAGCAGATAGAAGGTATCTATTCGAAATTATATGCCCGCCCACAAATGAGCGACTTAGTAATAATGCTGACTATTCCTACCATTGCAGGAAATTCATTTATTCCAGTTTCATTACCTCCCACTATTTGGAAGCTTTTACTCTAAAAATGAAAACTAAAAAATCAGCAAAATACTATATACCCAATATTGCCTTGTTTCCTTCGCTGTCGTCTTTAACGTAGACAGTTAGAAACATGCAATTTGTGAAAATATAGGTCTATGTAATTAAATTACTCAGCATTCATGCTCTTTTTACTACTGCTATTATTTTGCTACTAATTGTGTCACTATGTAGAAGCTTAATGATTCAGGCATTGGAACATCGCGAAACTGAGGACTAGTTACACAGTTTCAAAGTTAATCTCAACTCAAAAGTGCAATTTTCTAATTTTTCTTTAACACAATTTACCTTTAAAGACCGTTGACTTTGACAAAATGATTAGGCGATGAAATGTGTATTTTAGAAGCTACAATCGAAAGACCGCCCACAAATATATTTATATTTTTAAGGTTGAAGTATTGTTTAAACTTTAGTCTGAAGGAGTGGGAGATTCTAATTTTTCTACGTAGGGGAGAGTGGGCCACCACGAGACACGGGCCACCATAAGACTTTGCAATATTTTCTTTTACAATAAGTGGAAACATCTATTACCCCCTTTGGGTTTTACTAGCACAGTGTTGCTTCGCTGGTAAAAGTGTCTTCCTGTGTGAATCAGTCTTGACTGAGTTTTGACAAAGATGCATGTGAGCGAAGACGTTTTTTTTCAGGTGAATTATTCTGAACCAATTTTTTTATTGAAAACATAAAGTTAAACGAGAGAAATTTCAGTTGTAGATATAGTGTTGTAAGTGGTGTTTAATTGTATAAATAAATTATCGTTCTTTTTTCGAATCGAATTTACCAACAATAAAATAATAGTAGCAAAGTGCTTCTTTATGGCCATCGCTTCTGATCGGAAAATGGCAGTTTATGATTCATTCGAACAAAAACTACTATTCTGTCATTTTGTATCTTTAGATGTCAATGCAAAAGAAAGTCCCAAAAGGATACATTCCCAGAAGAAAATATGAAACGAGAAGTCCAAGAAGTTTTAGTGGTAGTAAGTGGAGTGAAACTATCATTACGAAGTCGAGAGGTATTTAGAGGCTACCCAAAAGCTGCTAAAAGGAAACTGTCCAATAGTCAAAGAAAAAAAGCAACAGCATGCCTACGGATACTCGAGGAAAAGAGAAAATTGAAATGAGATGCAAAGGAAAAGAAGAAAAAGATAGAATTTTACAAAAAAAGAAGCAGCGAAGAGAAACGTTTTTTCAAACAATTTTAAAATGTTATTCCGAGTCGAGACACCGTAGCGAGCGGTTGTGTGTTTACAAGCGCGCCAATCCATGGGGTAAAAGTGCGAAAGTGCCAAAAAGTGACCAGCAAAGCGAAGTAAAACCGCCCGGTTTGCTACCTGAAAAGGCATCAAGGCCGGTTAAACTGTGGACTGTGCAACGTGCCACTGTGAACTTTTCACAAACGGACAATATATATATACATATATATACATACGAGTGGAATTCAAACGAAAGGATGGACCCTGGGAGTTCGCAAGATCCGAATCGGATTATGCCTCCCAGGATGGTGGGTTCAAAATGCCACGAACGAAAAAACGGGGCAGAAAACGAAGACGACCCAGCCAACCCAGCCAACCCAGCCAACCCCACAACGACAACACCTGAGGCCAAACGAATAGCGTTGGACTATCAGTCTACAAACAACAAAAACCAAACAACAAAGAGCAAGACATCAACAAGATTTCCCACGTATTCGCACACATTCACAGCGAACGCATTGCCGACCATCACCAGAGTCCAATTTGCAATCAGGTGGGAGGAACTCAACCCCAACAACAAGGATGTGATTATCAGGCAAGATAATTACTTCCTAATCAAAACCAACCAGGAGGACAAAACATCAACAATTTTACAACAACTAATACAAGAGAACGTTATAACAACGTTCAAACTGCAGAAAGGTGCTAACCTGCCAACAACCCGACAACAAAGATCAAACCACCATATTACAGCCACATATTCAGTGGTTGCTACTGGAGTGGACCTTGAGATCACGGATGAAATGTTCCTGAAATATCTGGAGAAATCGGGTCTAACAATTAGATTCTGCAAAAGAATCATCTCTAGAGCTAGAAACAGTCCCACCCTGCTGATGAGGCTGATAACGGGCGACCTGGCGACGTACGAGAGGTTGATGAGCGACCGCGCAGTGCACATCCTTGGGCGCGTGTTCAGGATTGTCGAGAGCAAGCCTCCAGCTCCGATTCCTGCTCCGTGCGCCAGGTGCAACTCGTTTCAGCACCGAACCGAATCCTGCAAAACACCTGCGAAGTGCAACAAGTGCCTTGGCCCTCACTCAACATTTGGGTGCAGTTCTCCACTTCCCGTCAAGTGCGCTGCCTGCAACTCGGACGAGCATGCGGCATGGAGCGTAAAGTGCCCGAAGAGACCAACAGCACCTATCAGTGGTATCCCCAATATAAAAATTAAGTGTCTGAACAAGAGAACGTCTGAGGTGTCTGATACGATAACCAAAGGCAACAGAATACACTCACCAATAACAACTCACGATTTTATACTAAACCAATATAAACATCAAATTAACAAGTCTACCAACACTAACAGAGAGGATCTGCTTAAAAAAATGCGAAAACAATATATAGAAGATTTTGACATTGACACCTCGGTCGTCTTCTTTGGTAACCACATGTATGTGTTGATGTTCGACATGCTCCTACCCAACCAAAACACCTCGACAGAACCCCATGAACAACTAAAACAAACAATCACTAACATAGACCGTTCAACATGAGACTACTTTACGCCAACATCAACGGACTTAACAAAAAAAAAACACTTATTTACAATTACATAGAACAAAACGACACAGACTGCTGCATATTTGTAGAGACTAAAACCAAACTAGGACAAACACCAACGTACAGAAATTGGCAGTATATCTATAGGCATGGAAATACCATCAATCATGCCAGGGGCGGGGTCGCAGCTCTCCTAAAACCAAACATCAAACTTGGAAGAGCAAATCCTCCCTCCCTCAACAACCCTTTGAACGACTGTCTACACTTTACGCTACCCTACTTAAACGACCTGATACACATATTTCTGACATACATACACCCACACTCCAACCTAGAACAAAACATACTGACTAAAGCGAGCATCTATAAATATGCAATAATTGTAGGCGACTTTAATATGAACAAAAGCAAAACGAAACAGCTTAAAAGATTTCTACAAAATTCCGACTTTATAAAACAGCACACCCCACCAACTTTTCTGATGCCCGCAAACCCTGACTCAACACCAGACGTTCTACTGCACACAAGAAACCTGACAAACACCATCAACAACATAAACTTAACCAACGAGCTTGGATCCGACCACCTGGCTATTACGTTTAACATAGACTTACAACACACGCAACCTACCTCCAATACACCTATAGAGAAAAACTTAAACCTAACAAAGACTGACATAGACAAAGTGAAACAACATATACATGACTACATTCAATCACAAGCACACCCCATTTCAATAGAAACCATACAACAACAACTTTCACTAGCCATAGGAAAATTTAGCCCGGAAATAAAAAATGCTTTCTACCGACATACACTACCCAAATACATACTGAGACTAATAAAACATAAGAGAGAACTGTACAGACTATATACAAACACTCAAAATAACGACCTAAAAAAGACAATGAACCAACTTAACAGAAACATTAAAACTCTGATTGGACAATACCGACAAGACAAATGGCTAGAAACATGTAAAGAAATACAGAAGGACAAAGGCAAAACATACTGGCGAAAAATTAAGAAACTGGCGCAATACAGGAAGACTGGCACTACTGACACAATTGACGAAAACGGAATAGAACGCTACACAGACAAAGAGAAAGCGGACGCATTCGCCAGACACTATCAAAGGACCTTCAGCATATCGACAAACCCTAACTTCGACAATGACAACTGGAACTTGATCAACGACTGGTACTTGAACTATTTTAACAACTCACCAAACTATGCCTGCACACTGATCACAGACATAGAGTACGATGAAGCCCTAGCGCACATCAAGAACACTGCACCGGGGAAGGATAAAATTAAGGCAAAAGTCCTGAAAAGCCTAACTCAAGAAACACACAAACTGATCCTAACTGAATTGAACAACTGCATCACAAATGGCAGAATCCCAGAAACATGGAAAAACGGCTTAATAATCCCTATACCCAAAAATGGACTGGACAATACACAACCGAGCAACTACAGACCAATTACACTACTTCCAGTACTAGGCAAGATTTTCGAATGCATAATGAAGCAGCGGCTTGACAAAGTGATTGGAAAGTATATACCTACCTACCAATTTGGTTTCAAACAGCATCACTCGACCGTTCATCCGCTCTTTATTTTGGCCAACAATATACAAACTACCCACCTAACTGACAGAAAGACATCTTGCCTGTTTATGGACATTAACAAGGCTTTTGACAGTGTCTGGCATAGAGGCTTACTATACAAACTATACAAACTACACACACCAACATATCTACTACACACCATAAAGAACTTACTAGAAAACAGACAACTACAAGTACGAATCGACAAAACACTGTCATTTCCTTTTTCCCCTGAACAAGGGCTCCCTCAAGGATCCCCGCTCTCACCGCTTCTCTACAATATATACTGCCATGACATATACAATTACAACTTACCAGACAAAAATCAAATCGACAGATCGGCATACATATTACAATACGCAGACGACACGGCACTTATTGTACATGACAAAACTACTGAGAGAGCAGCTCAAAGACTCCAAACACTAACAAACAACACAATGACATGGTTTTATAAATGGAGACTAACACCAAACGCGTCAAAAAACCAACTTCTGCTCACAAACCACAGACTCAATGCTGACTCCCCTACAATAACTGCAGACGGCCAAACGACACAACCAAAAAACGACGTAAAATACCTTGGAATCACAATTGACCACAAACTTAAATTCACTAAACACATACGAAACATCAGGGCAGAAACAACAAAGAGAACAAAACACTTCCGATCACTAACCTACAAAGACAGAGGAATTAGCACAAACACCGCTACCAAAATATATAAAGCTATTTGTAGACCCTTACTAGACTATGGACATATACTCATGACCAACGGAACAGAAAGGACAAAACGTTATATACAACAACAGAACAAATTGCACTAAGACTAATAACACGAATAAGACACCCCCCAAAACCCACTACACAACCCCCCCACCCCAACTACTATACGAACGCACAAAACATGACAAAAGATCTCGGAAAGACTCATACAGCTACAGACAAAATGGACAAACAACCCCTACAACTGGACCATACTGAATCCCCTTTGTCTTACAAGACCAACCAGACAATCCCCTTTCGTTTCCCTACACTAACGCCTACTCGAACACTTACAACGCTACGGACTAGTGGACAATAAAATAATTCCTTCTTGCCACTGAAATCTTCATTTATTTAATAGTATTGCTAACCTAGAATAAGAGAATCTTCATATTTGTTTTCATTTAGATTAAGACTCTATGTATTAAACAAGGGCAGAAAGACCCGATAGGTCGATAGCCTTTTTTTAGAAATAAAGATATTTACTACTACTTAAAATGTTAAAAAAGGAATTTCTTCCTTCCGATGACTACCGAGAAGAGTATGTCCCAGTCCTTTAATAAATTTCAGCAAAATTTTAGCAATTTTAATAATTGTTAATTGTTTTTCTTATACAAAGTCAAAGAACAAAAAACCTAGTAAAATTACGAAAGTTGTCATCTTTTTCGAGTAATATTTTTTTTAGTTTTGTTTAAGACGAGGTTAAAGCTAATTAATTTAATTTTAAAGATTACAGTTGCAATATTTGTCAATCTTGTAGTGGAAATAAAGGTATTTTAAATGTCAATTATCGTTTTTTTATTGATTTACTTATGTCTCACAGTGGCCGGTATCTCGGGCCACGATGAGACATTGTCAAAAAAATTAAACAATTAAAATATCTTTACGTTTACAGTAATTGAGTGCTTTCCACTATACAGACTTAAATAAATGCAATTCCGACCAGCTAATCAACTTTTCTGGACGTTCATGTAAAGTGTTTGGAAAAAAGCCACTTTGACTTTTTTAGTCTTATGGTGGCCCACTCTCCCCTACTATATGTAAGAGGTACCTTTAGTAATTTTTCCAACCTACTCTTAACTGGATAAAAAAAACTCGATGAAATGTAAATTCAGCAATTTTCTAAAAGCTTTCAATTTGCTAATGGATAACATACACGATTTGAAACTTTCAAACTAGGAGGCAATTATGTTATAAAAACGGAGGATCCAGTTTTTACATTAAAGTATAAAAACAAAAAACTCTCACAATCTCTATTTCCGATAAACTGGTTTTCTTTATTCCATAAACAGCAAATATTAAATACCATTTTCAACGATTAATATTTCGCAGAAGCTATAACTAAAAGGGTTTGAAGAAATATTAAAATAAAAAGACTGGTCGACCAGTGGAAAATCGGTTAATGAGCAGCTTACAAATTAAGTTAATGTTCCTATTAAAAAACGCAGTTGCCAGAGTTTGAAATATTAATTTCTGTTTAATCATATTTTCTAAAGGTAAATAGCACGAGCATATATTATTAATGATTGCAAGCACGTGAAACTGTTACGTGGCAATTTAAAGAGGCAAAAGAGTGCAGCTAACAAATAGCACACTAAAAAATAAATCATGTAAATCAGCGATGAAGTAGCAGAAGTTTAAAACTAGTTACGATTAGGTTAATAAATCATGATGTTTGGTTTTTGGCCAATTATAATGCAAATTTTCTTTCTTGTACAATTTATGCTCTATAAACAACTTTGACTATAATAAATAAATTTGGAAAGAAAACACGAAATTTTACTACCGATAGTATATCTATTTTATTGGACGTTCTATATATTTTGTCATTCTCAGTAAACCCAGGACAATAACATTCGAGGGTTCTGATATTTTCATGACGTTCTCAAACAGGATTTTAGCATAATCAGCATGAATTTATCACGTTTTATCCGAAAAAATCGTATTGGATTTCTCAACGTACCAATTGTGCATGCAATATGGAAATGAGGGTAAACTTGAGTTTCGAATTAGTAATTCGTGACCTCGGCTAATTAAGGCTGAAATTATATCTGCATATATTAAATTATTATTAATTAATTCCGACGACCTACTCAAATGTAAAATTCGACACTTACTGCCAAATTTCTCCAGCCACAATCACAGTCGCTTATAAAATCTTTCAATATGGTGTTTTCCATCTTTAACGATGGACTGTCAATTGCACTACAACCAACAACTGAAAAATTGTAATCAAAATGGCAAATTTACTTAAAATTAAAAAAACCATAAATCTTTGGTAAGTAGAATGTTTGAAAAAAACTGAAGCACTGATATTCTAGCGTGACACATCTCGTTTCTAAATCGGTTGAGTTTCAAATGTAAAAGTAAAACTAAATGAAAACAGCAAATGATAAAGTTTATCAAGGTGTGGTGTTATCTGTACTGTGAAAAAACCAACACCTCTTAATTTCACAAACTAACTTGAAAACATTGTCTGGCCACCTTACTATGTGAGTAATTTAGTGAGAATTAATTGCAATAAGGTAGATTCAACATGGATTTTTTTTACCATAACTCCTATATTTCTCATACCAGAGTTTTACATTATTTTTAAATTTTAATGTCCTCATATTATGTATAACTCATAGTATTCTGTAGCATATATAAAGAATTTAAATTTAAATTAAAAATAAAAACTGAAATAAGACAAAACCCCCAAAACCCACTACACAACCCCCCCACCCAACTACTATACGAACGCACAAACATGACAAAGATCTCGGAAAGACTCATACAGCTACAGACAAAATGGACAAACAACCCCTACAACTGGACCATACTGAATCCCCTTTGTCTTACAAGACCAACCAGACAATCCCGCTTTCGTTTCCCTACATTAACGCTACTCGAACACTTACAAACGCTACGGACTAGTGGACAATAAAATAATTCCTTCTTGCCACTGAAATCTTATTTATTTAATAGTATTGTTAACCTAGAATAAGAGAATTTTCATATTTGTTTTCATTTAGACTAAGACTGTATGTATTAAACAAGGGCAGAAAGACCGATAGGTCGATAGCCTTTTTGGAAATAAAGATATTTACTACTACTACTACTAAAACTGAATTATATGCGTGCTATGTACACATGTAAAATATCCCGTATAGAGTAGTAAGAGGATGTGTTATTAATCAATTTGATATTAATTTTTGTATTAAATAAATTTCCGCCTATTTAGATTCATGTAACTGCTAAGAGGGCGGAGTCGGTCTAACACATTCGGACAATATGACTTGGGGTGGGTTTCATAATATCCAAGGGTCACATTAAAAAGCGGAATTAAAAATGATTTTTAATTTATCGTCATTTATTTATCTATTAATGTAAGTACATGAGAAAATTTCTTATCAGCGTCTTAACTTAATTTAAGTGTGTGTTTTGACATGATCGTGCTTTATTTATATTATACATTTTTATATAATTTCAGACACATCAGCATATAAATGGAAAATTATCTAATACATATAACCTCACGAGATACTTTCATATATAACAATCAACAGTTCAGGAAACTTTTACTAAAATTTAATTTAATTTAAGATCATATTCGAACGAGACACAAGGAAAACTTTAAGCTAGCCTGAGGGGTTCGCTTAAAGCAGCGCCCGTTAGTTCTCTATTACGACTGCCATTTTATTTGTTGTGAAAAGATTCTAAAGTTTAAACGAACAACGTTTTCAACTTTTTTTTATTTAATTAAACGAGTTCAGTCGAGAAGTTTCCCTTGTATTGAAGATATTTATTTCTATGCTGGTTCCGTTTCTTATTGCGACCAACTCCGGCAAAATCCCGTATTTTAATTTAAGAAATTAAAAAAGTTTTAGAATATTGCAGCTTAATATTACTTGATAAATGATGAAAAGTTCTGGCTTTGCGTTATTAATACAGACCTCAGTCGACAAGTTTTATTACATCTTTAATACTGAAATATCTCGAATTGTTAAATATATTTTTTTAGAGCTTGGCAGAGTGTTTCGCTTTAATTATACTATGCTCAGATACTCATTTGAATAAATGTTCAATTCAATTGAGGTTTTTTCATCATCCACCATGGAATATTTTTTTGATTTTTATAGTTAATCAGATTTTTTCATTGTTCACCCCTTTGCTGGAAAATTGAGCAACTTGCGAAATTAATTTCAAACTTAAGTCGGTTTAAGTCTTTGCGAATTTCAAGCAGGGACAATAACGCCCATGGATAATGTTCCGTATCGACATCTGTTTGAGTTATAAAAATTTGAAATTGGTCATAAAATCCTGCACAATCCGCATTCAGTTGTCGGAAAGTTCTGATTTTTACTTCCAAATAAAGCTGAATCTAGAAGCGTATATTTAAGCTCAATTGCACTTATTGGAGCATGTTGAAAAGCGTTAGTGTGGATGCTTTGACTCCTAATCATCAGCCTTGTTTAATATAATTTGCTTTTAATTCATTTAATACACAGCATTGATCTACCGATCAGTTGCAACTGCTCAAAGTTATTTTCCAGTTGCCTTCCGATTCCATAAACGTTATATGCAGCCGATATGAGCCAGCTGTCATAAATTCAGGAAAACTTTCGGAAGTTTCACGCCAGTTTCCCCCTGCAAGCGTTAAATATACACGGGATCCATTTTAGCACCCATACGCATCAGAATGTGCTAGTTAAGGTACTGATTCATCAAAATCAATTTAGGAACGTGAATGCAATCCAAACAGGATCTATCGGAGCCTTGGGGATTGCGCATTACCACGCAACTCTAATAGCCGGTTGGCCACATTTTATTAAAATGTACTCAATCTGCATATTTCCTCTGAAATACGCTGACATATTTTTGTGGCAAAATTTAATATTAAAATTCAGCACTGAGTCTTTGTCAAGACAAAATAATGCGTTGATTAGTTGAAGACTCGCATGGCAAAGACACGGATCGAACTTTGGATTCTTGCCGAACCATTGATCGATGATGCGGGGGAGAATATGTGCTGGCAAAGTGATAATCCATCACTTAGTAATTTATCACGTATTACTGAGTTACTCTTAAAAAAATCAGTTTTCCCTACGGAAACAAATGTATTGATATTAAATAAGCGTGTTTATATGTACGAAACTAATTGGTTTTATAGAGAAATTTTCGTTTTGAGGAACAACTGCATGTTTTGCCCTAATCTTCTTTTATGAAATTTAAAGAAAACTTAAATCTACTGCTGAGTAGAAAATGAATATTACATAATTCTGCAGTTCATTTAGTATTTTAATAATATACATACGTATGTCTTATGGCCATATTTCCTGTTTAAGGTGTCGTGAGATATTTTGAAGAATTTGTGAACATGTGTTGAGGAACTGATTTTTATTCAGTTCAGCTTTCGCTTACCCATTTGAGTTCGCCTGTATAAAATTGATGTTAGCCGGATTGCAAGATGCAGAAATATCACAAAATATGTACTTATTTTATCAAAATTCAATAATAATACTTTTATATTGCCCCTTTGTGTTATTTGATCTAAGACAATGTCTGCATAATTAACACTTAGTTAGGGACTCAATTTCCATATGCAAAGTTGGCTTCAAAGTAAATTATTTCTTGTTCTGTTATACATTCATTATAGCGTGTTCCATATTATAATAATGCGGGAATAAAATCCTTACATTAGGGGGAAAGTAATACTGCTGGCAGGAAGTTGCATTAATTCATACTTTGCAGAATGTTACTAGAACAGTATTTCGCAAGACTGGAAATTTTAATTCGCTGACATTTCCAGATACTTGAACTTTTCCAGTTCGTTGAGTATCCAGTTCATGCATGTATTTAACAGACGTGGGTACGTAGTAAAGTCGGCAAAATGTTTGTATTAAAATAAAAATATTTTTCGGTTGGTATGATGCAGCCACACAAAGAAAGTATTCAGTTAAGTTACGAGTGGTGCGCCTTTGGGTTTTGCATTTTATTGCAGTTTATTTTGACATCGTTTATTAATATTTCGCATAAAATCTGTCTAAAATTGCTGTAAAATCTGCAATTTCATTCACAAATTATATATGAGTAAAATTGTGAGCAATATTCCGGCAGAGACTAATCTCTGATTCAGGCAATATAATTCTGTAATGTACTTTAATAATTTTTTGGTCAGTAGGAAATTGGTTTAGCCGATTTTTCAAAGGCAACTCTTCCAAGGTTAAGTGCGACTTAAATTGTTCATATTTTGTCAACGTGAACTAAGTAAAAAGCCAGTTTAAAAGTCACAAATACAAGACTTTTACAGAACTCGAAAAATCACGTTCGTTGGCAAATAGTAGTAGTAAACATCTTTATTTCTAAAAAAAAAAGGCTATCGACCTATCGGTCTTTCTGCCTTTGTTTAATACATGTAGTCTTAATCTGAATAAAAATAAATATGAAAATTCTCTTATTCTACGTTAACAATCTTATTAATAAACTTTCCAATTCCAATGACAAGAAAAAATTATTTTATTGTCCAGTAGTCAGTTGCGTTTGTAAGTGTTCGAGTAGCGTTGATGTAGGGAAACGGAAGCGGGATTATCTGGTTGGTCTTGTAAGACAAAGAGGATTCAGTATGGTCCAGTTGTAAGAGTTGTTTGTCCATTTTGTCTGTAGATGTATGAGTCTTTCCGAAATCTTTGTCATGTTTGTGCGTTCGTATAGTAGTTGGGTGGAGGGGTTGTGTAGTGGGTTTTGGGGGTGTCTTATTCGTGTTATTAGTCTTAGTGCAATTTGTTCTGTTGTTTGTATATAACGTTTTGTCCTTTCTGTTCCGCTGGTCATGAGTATATGTCCATAGTCTAGCAAGGGTCGACAGATAGCTTTATATATTTTGGTGGCGGTGTTTGTACTAATTCCTCTGTGTTTGTAAGTTAGTGATCGGAAGTGTTTTGTTCTCTTTATGTTTCTGCCCTGATGTTTCGTATGTGTTTAGTGAATTTAAGTTTGTGGTCAATTGTGATTCCAAGGAATTTTAGGTCGTTTTTTGGTTGGAGTCAGCGTTGAGTCTGTGGTTTGTGAGCAAAAGGTGGTTTTTTGACGCGTTTGGTGTTAGTCTCCATTTATAAAACCATGTCATTGTGTTGTTTGTTAGTGTTTGGAGTCTTTGAGCTGCTCTCTCAGTAGTTTTGTCATGTACAATAAGTGCCGTGTCGTCTGCGTATTGTAATATGTATGCCGATCTGTAGTTTTGATTTTTTTCTGGTAAGTTGTAATTGTATATGTCATGGCAGTATATATGTAGAAAAACGGTGAGAGCGGGGATCCTTGAGGGAGCCCTTGTTCAGGGGAAAAAGAAAATGACAGTGTTTTGTCAATTCGTACTTGTAGTTGTCTGTTTTCTAGTAAGTTCTTCATGGTGTGTAGTAGATATGTTGGTGTGTAGTTTGTATAGTTTGTATAGTAAGTTGGCAAATATTTAACAGCTTTTAAAGTTTAATGGCTTCTAAATGTTTCTAACAGTTCAAAATCTTCCTTTAATTAAAGATGCATCAAAGCTTTCAGCGAAAAGCTCTCTTTATCTAACTGCAAAGCTAACAACTTAAAAGAAAATTAGAAAGTTTTCGTTGCTTTCAAATGCAATTTATTGTTTCTTTGTGGGGCGAGATGCTTCAGCTTCATTAAAAAATTAAAGCCAACTACTAATTATCAGAGCGCAATCCAAAACTCTGTTATTCTGCCTAATTGTATTTACTCGGTTCGTAACAAGCAACATAACCTACCCTTCTGTTGTTAAGTTGTCGACCCGTTGGCTTTCACGTCGTGAAAATTGTTTCTGGGGCTTTTATTACTCTGCTAACCCCCCAACCACAGCAGTTAAGCTCAACTGACAGGAGAGCAGACGGACGGACATTAAGTTTCGTTATTTGGAAACCAAAATTAAATCTAGAGATTTTCATTTTATTTTCGTTGAATAAATCATTTAAGAATTGGAAGTACAATTCCCGTTCAACACTTAAGCAAAATATTCCAAGAAACAATATCAAACAGCGCCCTTAAACACATTATTAAATATTACTTGACCTAGTCCATTTTCTGCTCTTTTTACTTATTTTTTTAGTTTTCAATTTGCTTCCCATTTTGTTTTAGGATAGATTAGAACATACTCGCGATTTGCTGGAATGTGCGAATAATTTTTATTAGAACCTTCTAATATTATTAATTTAAACAATATTTCTTCACTTTAATTTCTTAGATATTTCTTTGAAAAACAGGCGTTATTTCAGACCATTCAGATTTCAATGCTTGAATGGGAACGACTTATTGATTATTGTTTTACCTTTTTTATATTGTAGCAGCACATTCATTTTGTAATTAAATTTTCATTAAATTGATTAATTTACTATCTACAGTTTCTTCCACATTATGAACTGAGCTCTATAAATTGAACTCAGTTACTTTAAATAACATCCAAATCAAAGTAATAATCGCGCTTTGTTCTTTGAATATTAGATTTTGTGACTTTTATATTTGTCATTCTGTTGATCTTAAGATTTAAGTTGTAAGTACTTTAACTTTGACTATTCAATTAATTCCGAAAATATTTAAATGTGGATACAGAAACAATTAATTTTCAAAAGAGCTTTAATAAATAAATAAATAAATAAATGGTGTTTTTAGTGTATTATTTATAGTATAAAACGGAGCAATTGACATTTAAATACAAAAATTATATATTTGAGAATCGTTTTGCTGGTTTACTACTAAATATTTAAAAAGCAGGGCAGAAAGACTATGGGTCGACATCCTGTTCTAGAAATAAAGACTGTAAAATATAGACAATATTTTAAAAACTTGCTCAATTATGATAATATCATTTAATTTTGAAATTCTTTTAATAATCCCTTTTTGGTATAACCAATTCTAAGCCTTATTTCTTCGCAACATTCACGAAATTGCAAAATTATTGTTTTCCATCTTTACATCATAGCAGAGCTTAAGAAAAGTTAACGATAACGTGAATTTAGCACTTTCTAAATGTCTTCATTATTTAAGCAGATTCATGAAAAAATCTTCTTAAAATCCATTAACCAACATATAACCATTGCCCATATAATTTTTTTTCCAGATGGCGCCATGGCTTTCATGTAAGAACATTAACAAAGAGTCACGTCTTGAGCCAGATGTAAGTCACTTTCAAACTTAGAAAAGTTGGAAAATACGACGGAACGCCATTAAAAGTATATTTAACAATACAAAGAAAGTAAAGAAAAACTAGAAAAAAGCTGCTTAGTAGAGTTATATGTTAAATTAAATTATCCTACTTCTCTATATTAAAAGAAACGAGCGTAAAAACATATGGATTTATTGAAATGTTTGCCATAAATTACTAGTATAATAAAAGTAATACATACACTTTTATCAAATCCAGTTTCTACATTTTTTCCTAACATGCCATCCTTACAGAAGCAACTCTGTTAGATAATTTGTATATTCAAATCATGCAAACCCCCTTTTTCCATTAGGTAAAAGGAATGCAAACTGCGCGTATTAAAGTGGGAAAATTATGTTTGAAGAAGTTTAAAGTCAAATTTATGTAGCTAATTACTGAACACCCAGAATTATAGAGGAAGTCAAAACTTTATTGGCAAACTTTTCAAATTAACATTTTAAACAATAAGTCCGGAAAGTTGAGGTGTAAAATTAGAGAGGATCCTGCTTTCCAGCTTGGAGGTTTATTGATTGTTTGCTTCCAAGGAAATAGATATGAAAAACTTGCAATCCATCCAGTTATCCATAATAGGCTATTATTGATTATTATTAGATTTTTAAAGTACTTTTCAACTTTTTAAATTAAACAAAAGTACAATGATAAAATGTATTTATTATTTTTCTAAAGAATGAATATTTTTTGTTTGGACTGACAATTTTCTCCATCATTCTATATCAAATTTATAAAAATCCTCAGACGTGTGTCTTTAAGAAATGAAAAAATAATACTGTCTCGATGCCTTTCAGAAAATTGCAGACTTGCTCTTGAGATTTCGACAACAAAAAGATTCTTCCATGAACGCTCCATTAAGCGAAAAGATAAGAAGTATTATCTTACAGTTTCATGCTAGAAATCCATTGTCGTTTTGTCACAGGGGATAAGCTGAAACGGTTCCAGTCTCAGTATAAAAACCCCAAAAGAGTATTCGGCTTTCTCCTTGACTTAGCTTCGAGATTTCAATGCGAATTAACATCAATATTTGAGATTTGTTGTTGTGGAGAAAAGTGTTTTATCCAGAGTTTTAATCCCACACATTTTTAAACTGATTTAGCCGAGGTCCACAGCAAATGTCACACGTTGTGTGCATGCATAAATATTATGTATTACACACTAAACTGTCCGCCCCAACCGCTGTATTAATCGGTAATAATGGATAAAGCGGTCACAAAATCTGCTGATTTTTATTTCTGTATGAACAATCCATCCAATCAGCGGAAGTTTAAAAGTTCGAAAATCTCACGGATTTTCAGCAATGTTGCGGAAGCAATCACTTGATTAAATTGTACCGATACTCGCTTCCTGACTGTTGATTTGTTGATTATAACTTTTACATTCTGCGGGTTTTCGGTTAACTATTTATAGAGACAGGTGAAAAAATATATATTAAAACAGTCTTCTGGCTACTTGGCTTTCAAATAGATTTGAAATATATAAAAATGTATTTTATAATTTTGTGTTCAATAGGAATTAATATATTACGTGTTATACGGCGTTATCCATTTCAGTAATCATAAACCTAATCAATAAGAAATGTATTTTATTTCACATTGTATGAACCTCTTTGGAATGAAAGGTTAAAGAAAATTGAGCACATTTTAGAAAAGTGGTTAACAGATTATTGTATTTATTATGCTTTTTAAATTGCCTTTTTTTATTGGGGTTTAATAGAAAATTATTAGACGTAGGCATATAAGAAAGGAGATACAGAGAAGTAGGAAAGGAACAGGAATAATTAAATTTAACACAAATGTCCAGAATATTGAAGAAAATTATTGTTTGCAGTAGTTATACTTGAAGTAAATGTTATTAAAATGTATTTGTATGTTGTGTGTATTAAATATATTTTCAACAGACTGCGCCGGTTTTAAATCGGTAAATTGGGTAAATATAAATTATAAACCCACTACACAACCCTTCCACCCAACAACTATACGAACGCACAAACATGAGAAAGATTTCGGAAAGACTCATACATCTACAGACAAAATGGACAAACAACCCCTACAACTGGACCATACTGAATCCCCTTTGTCTTACAAGACCAACCAGACAATCCCTCTTCCGTTTCCCTACATCAACGCTACTCGAACACTTACAAACGCAACTGACTACTGGACAATAAAATAATTGTTTTCTTGTCATTAGAATTGGAAAGTTTATTTAATAAGATTGTTAACCTAGAATAAGAGAATTTTCATATTTGTTTTTTATTTAGATTAAGACTACATGTATTAAACAAGGGCAGAAAGACCGATAGGTCGATAGCCTTTTTTTGGAAATAAAGATGTTTACTACTACTACTATAAATTATAAATATATTTGGGATACACACAAGAAGAATATTTTAAACTAACCTGTTTTCTTTAGTGGACGATGTAGTTCTATAAAAATTGAAGCGTTGCTTAAACCCAACTTTGTTTGCGTTTGAAAAATATATATGATTAGAAAATCGAAGTGCTGAACTGAATCGTCCCTGTCGCTCACCCGTCCCGTTTGTCAATTTCCGCTGGAAATTCACTTCTACATTGCTCGGAATTTAGGAAATTACTGCCGAGTATTTTCCGGACATTCGGCTTTTCCATTCTTCAACTGACGAGATTAACAGCATAAGACCTACACCAATATGATATCACCCTTAACGAATTCCACGCAACTGTACCCCATGTGTCTACATTTTTCAAGTGTTGGGAATAAATTCCTGCCAAATGTAAATTCGTCCGCTATAGATATAGTCAGGAAAATGGGACTGGTTTGGAATACTAATAGCTTCCTTTATGCATAAAATATATATTTTCCGCGTGTGAGAAATATAGGTAACAAAATGCCGACGAAAACGTTGATGAAATTTAAAAATGTCGGATATTGTTCAAGCCAATCTATATGGAAAAGAATGTTAATGGAGATGGACGTTTACACACTATCGAGTTGAAATGTAAAACTTTTCTCGTCGACACTTTGCCAGGTTGAATGCAAACTAAATGGGAACTTCGAACAAAAATGGATTGAATTTAATGCAGTGAATATTTAAAGAACACCTTCAAAAATAAACAATTAAATATAGAAAAATGTGTAAAACTACTGATGAAACTTACTAGCTAATTATAATAGAGTCATTATCCTAGTTTTAAACAGAGAAACATTCAGACAAAAGAAGTATTTCAATGACAAATTTACAGCGCCAATTTTTTCATAGTTGTTATTTTATTATTTTAAAATTTTTCCTTTAAAACTGAAATATCTATGCCCATAAAGAAGTCTAAGAGGTTTGGTGGTGCTTGTCGCCTAATGCAAAAAATCTTTGGAGCTTTCCAAAGTGCTTTTCCTTAGTGCTTTTACTTCCTAATTTTTTTGTACTGTGACTACTTCGAATTTCTTTGAAAGTGGACATTTCCATATTAGAAACTTATTGTTACTGTTCTTACTGTTATTTAAAACCGTTTCTCTAAACGGCGTTTTAGAGGAAATGTATCTTATTGTTAGCTCAACATAAAAATAAAATCACAAATCGAAAAGAAGACACAAAATTCTTCATGCTTCAAATTGATTTCAGCCCTATAAAACTTTCCCGACTGCAGGTGCATTTGTCGGTCTTTATCTCTATTAACCCAATGTTTTATTTAAGAAATTTTAATGTACATTTTTTGTGACTGTATATTTTCATACTTACTTAATATTAATTTTTTCACAAGCCTTAGTAATGGGAAGCACACTTCAGTTTCATAAAATTTTCTTATGATTTGATAAATCAAATTGAACTAATGTGAATCGATAAATAGTCCTTCGAATTGAAGTCATAATCGATATTCTAATTTCCGTCTAATAATGGCAATCTTAAAAGAGTCAATTCCTAATCTGGCAGACCGACAAATAACCTTTCCCAATGGCCCTATTTACTGGCGGATCGTTTTTCTCTTGTGAGGGCGTTTGCTCGATTGAGGCTCAGTGGAATCCTTTATTGAGGCGACGTAAATATATTGCCTATTGGCCAAATGCTTTAATGAATATTTAGGAAAGTTTTTAAGGGCTCCTTCCCCGAATGTGTATGGAAGGAATTATTGGTGATCTGTTTTTGAAGATATTCGCAGCAAATTGTGCTTTGGAAATGATTGAAGAATATGTATTAATGCATTAAAATATGTCAGGAAATTATTAAATGACGATATGAAGAATGATAGAGAGTCTGATGAGATTTGCCTTTTTATTATTTTCACATATGTAAAAAGAATCTTCATGAAACATTGCTAAATATTCCTAACCGCTTATGGTCGAAAGTTATTAATGATGGTGTAAAAACCCAAAGTACTCAACGGACTTAAACATTTGTACATTGGAAGTTATAAACACAAATGTGTAAGATTTTTCCATTTTTACATTTGCATACCTTAAAATTGGTGCTGTTTGGACTATTCTCTTAACGCAAATTGATTCAAATCCGCTTCTTCTTCTTGGAAATGTGTCTTTGTAAGTCATTGATTAATATTCAAACAATTATCAAGTATTCCCTAACATTTAACCAAGATTCGTTTCTTCATGTCCACAAACTATATCGATCGATTGCCAATTACATGATTTTCCTAAGAGGCTTGATCGATATCGAATACTTAGATTTAGATCAGGAAATATGAGGTACTTCCTTTATAACAGTAGCTGTCACATATTAACCAAAAGACATGGCATAAACAGATTGTTAGGACGTGCCTGAACGAGAATCAGGATGTTCTAGAATTGTGAGAGATTTAATTTAATGGACTACACAGTTTTGATCCTAAATCTGATGGATCATGAAATGGAAGGCATGTTCTTGGCCTTTATTTCGTGGTCGTCTATGACGAAGGTCGACAAAGAAAAATGAGAGCAAAGAAGATAAATGTAGAACCATCGTATTCATGGCAGATGTCTAACCAATGATTAACTAAGTTTTATCCAGGAAACCGATTATTTCTACAAATCGACAATTATCCAGACATATTGTGAACTGTATGCAGTGAACTGCAATGAAATAAGGACTTTTTGTATCGAGTTTGGCAAAAAATGCTAAGTCTATAATGAAATTATATATTTATTTTATTCCTTTTAATAGTACAAAATGGCTTCACTATTCTGCCATTAGAGTTATCACATCTATAAAATAGAGTCTCCCCTTTTTCATGCTTCCAGCAAAAATTCAATTCTTTCAGCCATTTTTTCATATTTCAAGTTTGGTTTATAGCTTCTTAATTTTTGGATGTTTTGCAAGAATCTTTCATTTGATGTTATTTAGTTTTGTGCATCTGCAGTGTTAGTTTTTTAAACAAGAAAGCAATTTTTGATAATGGCACATTTAAATTTTTAAGCTTGAAGAAACTGTAGCAAAATTTGCAGTTTTTCGTTCTATGCCAAAGCCTCATTTAGGTATTATGACGCAAGGTAATACAATAATACAAATAAAACAGTAGTAGTAAATATCTTTATTTCTAAAAAAGGCTATCGACCTATCGGTCTTTCTGCCCTTGTTTAATACATGTCGTCTTAATCTAAATAAAAAACAAATATGAGAATTCTCTTATTCTAGGTTAACGATATTATTAAATAAAATTTCAGTGGCAAGAAGAAATTATTTTATTGTCCACTAGTCAGTTGCGTTTGTAAGTGTTCGAGTAGCGTTAATGTAGGGAAACGGAAGCGGGATTGTCTGGTTGGTCTTGTAAGGCAAAGGGGATTCAGTATGGTCCAGTTGTAGGGGTTGTTTGTCCATTTTGTCTGTAGCTGTATGAGTCTTTCCGAGATCTTTGTCATGTTTGTGCGTTCGTATAGTAGTTGGGTGGGGGGGTTGTGTAGTGGGTCTTGGGGGTGTCTTATTCGTGTTAGTAGTCTTAGTGCAATTTGTTCTGTTGTTTGTGTATAACGTTTTTTCTTTTCTGTTCCGTTGGTCATGAGTATATGTCCAAAGTCTAGCAAGGGTCTACAAATAGCTTTATATAATTTGGTGGCGGTGTTTGTGCTGATTCCTCTGTCTTTGTAGGTTAGTGATCGGAAGTGTTTTGTTCTCTTTATTGTTTCTGCCCTGATGTTTCGTATGTGTTTTAGTGAATTTAAGTTTGTGGTCAATTGTGATTCCAAGGTATTTTACGTCGTTTTTTGGTTCTGTCGTTTGGCCGTCTGCAGTTATTGTAGGGGAGTCAGCGTTGAGTCTGTGGTTTGTGAGCAGAAGTTGGTTTTTTGACGCGTTTGGTGTTAGTCTCCATTTATAAAACCATGTCATTGTGTTGTTTGTTAGTGTTTGGAGTCTTTGAGCCGCTCTCTCAGTAGTTTTGTCATGTACAATAAGTGCCGTGTCGTCTGCGTATTGTAATATGTATGCCAATCTGTCGATTTGATTTTTGTCTGGTAAGTTGTACTTGTATATGTCATGGCAGTATATATTGTAGAGAAACGGTGAGAGCGGGGATCTTTGAGGGAGCCCTTGTTCAGGGGAAAAAGAAAATGACAGTGTTTTGCCAATTCGTACTTGTAGTTGTCTGTTTTCTAGTAAGTTCTTTATGGTGTGTAGTAGATATGTTGGTGTGTGTAGTTTGTATAGTTTGTATAGTAAGCCTCTATGCCAGACACTATCAAAAGCTTTGTTAATGTCCATAAACAGGCAAGCTGTCTTTCTGTCAGTTAGGTGGGTTGTTTGTATATTGTTAGTCAGAGTGAAGAGTAGGTAAATAGTCGAGTGCTGATGTTTGAATCCGAACTGATACGATGGTATGTACTTTCCGACCAGTTTTTCCAGTCGCTGCCCTATTATGTACTCAAAAACCTTGCTAAGTACTGGTAGCAGTGTAATTGGTCTGTAACTGCTCGGTTGTGTATTGTCCAGTCCATTTTTGGGTATAGGGATTATTAAGCCGTTTTTTCATGTGTTTGGAATTATGTTATTTCTGTTGCAGTTGTTCAATTCAGTTAGGATCAGTTTGTGTGTTTCTTGAGTTAGGCTTTTCAAGAGTTTTGCCTTAATTTTATCTTTCCCCGGTGCAGTGTTTTTGATGTGCGCTAGGGCTTCATCGTACTCTGTGTCTGTGATCAGTTTGTAGGTGTAGTTTGGTGAGCTGTTAAAATAGTTCAAGTACCAGTCGTTGATCAAGTTCCAGTTGTCATTGTCGAAGTTAAGGTTTGTCGATATGCTGAAGGCCCTTTGATAGTGTCTGGCGAATGCGTCCGCTTTCTCTTTGTCAGTGTAGCGTTCTATTCCGTTTTCGTCAATTGTGTCAGTAGTGCCAGTCTTCCTATATTGCGCCAGTTTCTTAATTTTTCGCCAGTATGTTTTGCCTTTGTTACAAATATAACAATATGTAAACATTTCAGGTTTAATTGAATATTGCTTGATGAATATGATTGAATTAACCGGTACAAGTAATTAATCCCGGTTAATTTAATAAATAAATAATTATTGGGCCACTTCAATGTTGCTGCTTCAGCTTCAAACGTACAGATTAGCAGCGATGCTGCGGAAAGTAAATATTAGCAAAACAGGCTACAAAAGGAGAATGTTTGAGGCTCACTGAATTGCGAACTGAATTTGGCTTAACGAGGCACTTGATTACAAGAGATCTAAATTACAGAATATAGTTGGGTCTACGCCATACCAGCTTCAGCTCTTTGGCAAACAATCTGGATACACATGCTTCGAATATATGTATGTACCGACTTGTTTGCTTCACTTACACATCTTTTACTCTAAAATGCGTTGACAATTTCAAAATGAATAGGCATCCAGTGCTTTCTGTCGATTTCCAGATTAGTTTTCGTGTTAGAAAGTACACACAAAGTGTTAGCGGATATGAGGGTTAAAAAAATGTTTTTTTGCAAAATTAACTGCACAACTTTTTGGAATTTACTTAAATAAGCTTTTCTCAATAGTGACTTGCAAATTACGAATATTGTTTTTTTGTTGCTCTTTTATTATTTATTTATCTTGTTCTGTGTTTTATGTATTATCCATTTTAAAAACCTTCTTTCACAACGAAATGTCTACCAACATAAAACAGCAGTATTTTTAACACACTCTAATAATAAAGGCTTAATATATCAAGAAAATACAGGGTAATTCAAAAGTGGCGTCATTCCTTATAAGGGGTTATAGGGGCTCACTTGGAGAGTACGAGAAAAATATTGAAAAAATTACAGGTAGATAGCCTTTGTAAATAATAACAAGCATTTGTCAATCTGTGACTTACTTTGAAGCTCCTTTCACAAAATGTACACAAACATCGACTTTGCGGATATGTGATTAGTTATGGGAAAATGCCACAGTAACATAGCAGAAGGTGTAAGACCTTACACCAGCAAAGGGCTAGAGACACTGGACGATTGGCTCCAGAAATTGACGCAGATTGTGGACGATCTAGAGGTGCTCAGGTTCCAGACACAGAGGTACAAGTATTCGAAATAATTGCAGCAGAGCCTTCCAGGAGTGCTCGGAGCATTGCACAACCACTAACACTTTCCCAGGCACCGGATAATTGTCCCTATAACTCCCCTGAAGGGCCACATTCCTATCATGTATGTAAGATACACAGGACACAAGGGCACATTAACTCTCTGATCTTCCGAACACTGGTACAAATTGAGCAGGAGTTAATTAATCGAATACGAGAAGCTGATCAAAAGGTGATCCCAGACTGCGGCAAAGAGTGCACAATAAAGTGATTGGGGAACAAACATGTCTGTAGCTAAACGGGCAGAACTTCGTCAACCTCTTGTGATTTAACAACTTTATTGTATTTTATTTGACTGATATTAATCATTGATACATAACCTAACACAGGAGGTTTTTGTTGACAGATGTGGGGGATTTAGGTATATCACTCATCTGCCCCAACATGGGTGGCAGCACTGACGGAAAATTGACAGGGTTATCCTAACCTAAAAATATTTCTATTGCTTTCTCTTTCTTTGTTTTGTGTTTATCCATGGTTACTACAATTTTCAATAATTAAGAAGTAACAGGTATTTACGTAATGTTAATTAGGCAGATTACCTTGAAAAGCATCGTTGCCGTAATTCTGATCTAGTTTTTGGCAAATATATCAGTTTTTGATAAGAATTAATTTTTTTTACTATTTTTTCTGTACTCCCAAAACACCCCCAGACAACACCCCCTGAGGAATGACGCCACTTTTGAATCACCCTGTATATATTATTAAAATGTTCAAGACCTTCAAACAGAAATGTTTAGCCATAGCTCATGTCTTTCAAAGAGTTATTATAGAACCGAACTAAATTATATTTTAATAGTGGTATTTGCAGGTAAAACCGTTCTTGTTCTTCAGAAATGATCCCAGTTTAGTTAGTGGAAAAAAATCATATAGGAACATACTCTAAAACGCAAACTGACTATCAAACACTTTGTATTAAACACATAAATGATTTTGTGGAAATGAAAAACCGTCTTTGAAATAAGAAAATAGAATCGCCGTAATCGTCTACCGAAATAAAAGATTCAACTCGTCAACACTGCAAAGGATCAGTGCACAAGGTTGAGATTATCCTCAAGTCCCTATGCTACTAAAGCTTCTATGCACTCTTAGATGTCGGCACAGTCTAATACACTCTGGCCAGTATTTACTACCTGGGTATAAGCTCCGCAATTTGGGAGCTTTTAGACAAGATCATACTTCACAGGATCATTTCTGTAGTCGATCTTCACATACTCTCTTCTCATAAGATGAGTTTTCGCAACCATGAGGATGAGACACAGTCTCATTTCCTGAGCGTGAGATATGGCTCTGATTTATCTTATGGTAAATCTGTAGTCTTCGATGATCGTTCGACCTGTCTCGTACTGGGTATGGAAATGAGTCAGTCTGAGTGGTTGCATTTTAAAGAAATAAATTAAAGTTTTTATGAAGTAAATTAGGAAATAACCAGTATTTTTTTTTCTCAATTATTAAAAATGTTTACTCAAAAATCGATAAAAAAAACTGTTGATTTCAATCGTTTTGTACTTGGTACTTTTGTACTCAGTAATAAAATTTATCGCTAATAATTTTACGCAGAAACCTCTCTGACCTGACGTCTCAAAAAAATGTTCTAGCAAGAGCCGCATAACAAATAGGAATGAACAAAAAGTTATATACACACAAAAGTTATATAGAACAAATAGAATGAACAAAGTATACAAACAAAAAAATTTCATGTACCCACGAATAATCATGGGTTCGTAAATTCGAAAATAATCAGGTCCACGTCCCACCATGCATACTGCAGAATAAAATTTCTCCTTTCACTAAATTGACCCAATTGACCACGCCGCGGGGAATCAAAAGGCACAAAGCCAGGTATTTGCCTTTTTGCTTTGTTGAAATATCGAAATCCCAGATGTTGTACTGGTACTGACCAGCATCGTAGGCGAGCCCTGTATTTCAAAATCACATGCTATTTTAAATATCCGTAACAAGTACCGACTGTACCATATCGATACCTGTGACAAGTATTTCGTGTCATCCCTAAAGTAAATTAAGTAACTAGTCAATCAAGCAGTATTTATTAGGAATTTGAATGCTTGTTTTCTTTGGCTGGTGGCTGTCTTTCTCTGGTTTACTGAAGATTTCCATAAACATCTTTTGAAAAGCGTTTGTATAAACGAACACTGAAATATGGTGTAAAAATGCCAACGTACATTAATAGAATCTGTTCAATTGTGAATATTCTAATACATTAATTAATTTACTAGCTGGGAAATCATATCTTTTGTATGCATGTACATGTACAATTAAACATAAACTTGATTAATTCATCAAACATCGATTAAGCATCTGGTTAATACTGAATATTCCTATTATACGAAATTCTCCTAAAATACGATTACCTTCATAGTTAATTAGAGGCCTAAAGGAAGCCAATCAACTTTCCAGAGAGAATATCCTGCATACATACGTACTACATTTGGTTTTAGACTTTCAACTATCGCAGATTTGCCATTTCAGGCGGTTTTATTTTCGTCACATGGATGGGTCGAGAAACATAAGTGTAAAGACATGAAGAGACTCTGATGATTTGACGAAAAAGGAAAGGTAATGGACCAGCTTTCACCCCATTTACTCGTCGTAAAACATTTTATCCTGCATTTTATTTACCGTAAGATTTCTGGAACTTTTACTGGGGAGACTATAATAGTATTATTATAAGATTTAGGATATAAAAAAGATAGTATGCCATTGTTAAAAGGTTTCTTACAATTTTCGTTGTAATGGGAAGAAACAACTTGAGATAATTTGTTAATTGTGTTTATATAAATTTTACTAGACAAATCAAAAAATAAACTTGTATGTGCATTACTTGGGTACTAGACCCAATTCTGTTCTACAAGTCGCAACATTTATTATTTTCCTTTAGGACTGATGTGCATCTGTAGTTTGCGACTTCAATTTGCAAAAGCCTTTAAAACACTTGAACAACTGCGAAGCTGAAAGCGATCTATCTGGTTATTGTTGCCCGTAAATTCGTTCAGTGTTTTTTAATATTTGACGAGTGAAATACGTAGATATTTCGAATACTTGAACATGACTTTATCCGATAAAGTGCTGTCTTGAAAGTAAATTATCTGCTTTATTCACTACCCATTTTCAAATACATTTTTTCTAATTCCAGTAGCAAAAAGTATTTGCGGTATAACCATTTTTTTTAAACCAAATGAATAGAAATAACTTGCAAAGCGGTTTGAGTTAGTAGTAGTAGTAAACATCTTTATTTCTAAAAAAAACGCTATCGACCTATCGGTCTTTCTGCGCTTGTTTAATACATGTAGTCTTAGTCTAAATAAAAAACAAAGATGAAAATTCTCTTATTCTAGGTTAACAATATTATTAAATAAAGTTCCAATGACAAGAAAAAAATATTTTATTGTCCAGTAGTCAGTTGCGTTTGTAAGTGTTCGAGTAGCGTTGATGTAGGGAAACGGAAGCGGGATTGTCTGGTTGGTCTTGTAAGTCAAAGGGGATTCAGTATGGTCCAGTTGTAGGGGTTGTTTGTCCATTTTGTCTGTAGATGTATGAGTCTTTCCGAAATCTTTGTCATGTTTGTGCGTTCGTATAGTAGTTGGGTGGAGGGGTTGTGTAGTGGGTTTTGGGGGTGTCTTATTCGTGTTATTAGTCTTAGTGCAATTTGTTCTGTTGTTTGTATATAACGTTTTGTCCTTTCTGTTCCGTTGGTCATGAGTATATGTCCATAGTCTAACAAGGGTCTACAAATAGCTTTATATATTTTGGTGGCGGTGTTTGTGCTAATTCCTCTGTCTTTGTAGGTTAGTGATTGGAAGTGTTTTGTTCTCTTTATTGTTTCTGCCCTGATGTTTCGTATGTGTTTAGTGAATTTAAGTTTGTGGTCACTTGTGATTCCAAGGTATTTTACGTCGTTTTTTGGTTGTGTCGTTTGGCCGTCTGCAGTTATTGTAGGGGAGTCAGCGTTGAGTCTGTGGTTTGTGAGCAGAAGTTGGTTTTTTGACGCGTTTGGTGTTAGTCTCCATTTACAAAACCATGCCATTGTGTTGTTTGTTAGTGTTTGGAGTCTTTGAGTTGCTCACTCAGTAGTTTTGTCATGTACAATAAGTGCCGTGTCGTCTGCGTATTGTAATATGTATGCCGATCTGTCGATTTGATTTTTGTCTGGTAAGTTGTAATTGTATATGTCATGGCAGTATATATTGTAGATAAACGGTGAGAGCGGGGATCCTTGAGGGAGCCCTTGTTCAGGGGAAAAAGAAAATGACAGTGTTTTGTCAATTCGTACTTGTAGTTGTCTGTTTTCTAGTAAGTTCTTTATGGTGTGTAGTAGATATGTTGGTGTGTGTAGTTTGTATAGTTTGTATAGTTTGTATAGTAAGCCTCTATGCCAGACACTGTCAAAAGCCTTGTTAATGTGGTTTGAGGTATTTATGATAAATTGCGCATAATTTCCTGACTGCACTTTAATTTAGTTCAAAATGAATTGCATGCCAAACCTGGACGTAGCAACAACTATGCATACAAACTGATGGTGGTGGAAAAAGACACCGAAGCGTCTTTAGAATAAAATAGTAAACAAATATTTGACTTAAACCAAGGAATTTAATTTTGAATTAAATTTATGATAAATACATCTTGTGTTTTTCCTTTCCTTGGACATGTCGCCTTTTTTACAGAAAAATATTTTCACTTATAAATAATTTTTAAGCTGGAGACAAAAGCCGGAACTGAGACTAACAAGTTATAGATTTAAGGTCAGATATTGTCTTATTTTTAGGAAAATCGTCTTCATTATTCATAGTGAATTATCTTCAAATTAAGCAGCTGCTGATTTCACATAGTTTGTCAACAAAGGTTGGTCGTCGAAAACCTTTGTGAACGAGGCATAGATATAAATAAAGAATCGGAATGATAATGGTATTTGCCTACAATGTTCGAAATTACGTTATAACTTATCTAAATTATTTGGAGCTCGTAGTTTCAATTTTCAATTGATTTTATGTATGCAGCAAAGCCGGAAAGCGGTCCCAAAAGGAAAAAAGGTGTAGCGGGAATATTGTAAAATATGTCCATTGGGAGAACGATATAATTCAAATGAGGCAATTAAAATGCATTTTCGGTCTATTCTGACACCATATTAATTACATGCTCTGCACGAAATTTTCTAACTGCGCCCATCGGGTGTTTTTTAATTGCCGCTTGCCATTTAATGGTTTCATAAAATGCAACTTTCTAATATTAAACGGTCCTTGAAACAGACATCGCCTAACTTAAACTGGTTGATGTTAATGCATCTCAATACATAAACTGTCGCGAGTTTCTTTCAACGTTCGGCACGTAACTCCGATTTGAAACTCGATATTTTTCAGCTAAACTCCACAATTCGACGTTGCACGCAAAATTCTACTTCAAGCTTTAAGTTTCCACTTTGAACTCGTTGATTACGTTTGCTTTATGTTCCGAAGTTGCTCCTTCATTTTGTGTAAAGATAAAATAGCGAATAATATTGAAGCGATGTTTAAACTATTCGTCATTTTGCATCGAAACTGACCAAAATAATGCAAATTATCTAATCTAATCTAATCTATCTAATTAGCCTTCTTTGCTCCATCTTTGGACATAGGCCTCCCCCAGTCTTTTCCACTCTTCCCTGTTTGTCGCCATGTTCATCCATCTATTTCCAGAGTGCTTCTTCAGGTCATCCGCCCACCTCATGTGGGGTCTTCCTCTACTTCTTTTACTTTCCCAGGGTCTCCAGTTTAGAATACATTTATTCCATCGTTCGTATTTTTGTCTGATATTTCCTCCGAAGCCGGCCTGTTCTTTCGATTGGTATCCGTCGAATTTTGTTGAGCCTAGTCGTTAGTATTTTTGTGAGGAGTTTTTTAGGTCTGTTCTATCGCCTTTCTTATGTAGGATGATGGTTATGAATTCATTCTAGTTATTTGGAATTCTTTTATCTTTCAGTATTGTATTTGGGAGAGTATGGAGAGGATCAACCACAGTTTTTCCACCATATTTTAACATTTCTGCCGTTATTCCGTCCTGTCCAGGTGCTTTGTTATTTTCAATTTCTTTCAGTGCTCTCTTTATTTCCGATCTGCTTATTTCAGGTTGTAGTTCTGCGTTTACGTTTTTTGATTTCTATGATTTCTTCCGGTGGTTCCCTTTTTATTTGGTATAGTTCTGTATAAAATAGTTGTGTGATATTTATTCCTTCTGTTGGTTTCATTTATCATTCTCATGATAAGTCTTATTCATTTCTACGTATTCTATTGACTTCCTTTTCCCTTCTTTGTTCATCTTCTGCCTTTCCTCCATGAGTTTATTTGTCTCTGCTGTGATGCAATTTTCCTTCTTTGTTTCCTTTTGTGCTATTTCCTTTCCTACTCTATTCGTGGTTTTTGATAGGGTATCGTTTATTTCATATATATTTCCACTATCGCTGTTCAGGTTTTGTGTTAGTTGTTCTTTTAGTCTCTCTTTGTATATAGTCTTATTTTGTTCAAGTTTGGTCATGTCCAGTTGCTCGTTGTTTCCATAAAGCTTTCTTTTCATTCCAAAATTGTCATCAATACATATCTTTGTTCTGACCATCCTATAATCGCTGCCTATGGTGAATCTGTTCAGGACTGTTACAACCTTAATGATATATTTTTCAGTATTTACTATTCAAATGAAATTCCTGGGTTCCAGTCAATTTTATTGTTTATTACTATTCAATTACAAAAACGTTTCGGTGTCTTTCTCCATCATCATCAGTTTGCTTGCATGGTTGTTTCTACCTTCAACTTTGGCAAGCAATTCTTGCCGAATACGAATCTTCGAAATGCTTGCCAAAGTTGAAGGTAGAAGCAACCATGCATGCAAACTGATGATGATGGAGAAAGACACCGAAACGTTTTTGTAATTGAATAGTAATAAGCAATAAAATTGACTGGAACCCAGGAAATAGTGCTCATTCACAGAAAAACTGTCGAAATGACCAAAATAAACAAAAAAACAGAGTAAACAAACAAACGAACAATTGTAGTTTTACTATTTAACTAAGAAACCACTAAAAAAGCTTTGAACCATATGATGACGAATCTCTGGCTTATTTAGATGGTAAGTCGAGTAATAAAGTACAAAATTGATAACGTAGCAATAAAATTGCTCTTAAAATTCCCAGCGACGATTTCTGTGGTCAACTTGGACATGCATCATGCATTAAGGTTAAGCGACCTGGATAAATCCGGACGCTGCTAAAGTTAACAACTTCCGGCAGTCGTTAAGTTGGAATCTCATCTATCGCTTGGGATACGCATCTTTTGCAAAACACGTGTTCATGCGCCCTCATCTGGTAAATACAAATTCAAGCGGACTTCTGTCGGCCTTTATATGTTGCCGTATGTCAGGTTTATTTGCCAGTTTTATTCGCATAGAAACAATTGCGTACTGTGAAATGAAAGCGATGAAAGCACTTAAAGTTTATAGGAAAACGGAAAAAGAGCATTGTAAATAAGGCGACAGTACTTGCTTGACCTACACATGTTTTTGCTTTCATATGTAAAATTATATAGAGCGTTAGTTTATACTTGTCACAGATAACATCAACTACTTTGAAAAACATATAATTACACCTACAACACACTTACTTTACAACTAACAATATTAATTGGAATGAACAATATTAAATTTATGGCAGTTCGTCAGGTGGTCGATCGAGATAAAACATCTGAAACCAATTTAGAAAAAGTAATTGAGTAACCAGTTCAACAAGAAAAGGGGTATGATTGTTAATTATAAAAACTTGTAAATATATCAGGTTCAGCTACAAGTATCAAACGTGCCTCAACAAGAGGTGACTCAATCCAGAGTCCCCACTTGGAGCCAACAATTATCAACCCATAATTCTTATGGAAACTTTAATTGATGATCTCTTTCACTATCTCTGAACCCCGCAAGACTACAACCGAAGTTGCATCCTGCCACTGCTAATCCTGAGTTGTTAAGAGATATTAAGGGAACAGCGCATGAAATACCTCCTCAGGAAAAGCCTCCAACCACCGCTACTCCTGAGTTGTTAAGAGGTATTAAGGGAACAGCGCACGAAATACCTCCTCAGGAGAGCCTTACTAGTCATCGGCGTTTATCATGATAAATACTCTCTTAATTAGCCATACTAAGTACTGCTGGAATCAGCACACAGCCAGCACCCGCCTACTAGCGTTCTCTCTCTCAACGGGTTCAGAGCCCAGGTACTGCGGGAACAACGCGCAAACAGTACCCGTCCCTAACAATATTACTCAAACTGACTAAAACCAAGTAAATAGATTACAACTTAACGAGCTGCACTCGTTTCCTTTTTATGGTTTTATACGAAGCGTTAACAGTATCTAACTTTAAATGGACATTGAAGAGAAACAGTTAAATATTAAGAAAGGTAAATAAATATAAAAGAAATACTATTGAACTATAGTTGAAGAGGTTAGTATCTTTAATGTTTAACCAATAGTAAATATGCTGAAGAGGCTACTCTGTGAGAAACACTCACCTGGTAAATAATAAAATGCGACTTCTGCTGTCCATCTGGGCACCATCTTAGAATTTATTAGGTCCTGTGTCTACTTACGTCTTACAATCATCTACTTTGCTTACCCTATTTTTACACAACATGCATTAAGCTTACTACGATCAAAATCCGAAACCAGTATTTCCAAAAATATAAGACCAATAAATTATCAGAAGCTCCACATCTATTTCATAGATATTTAAGAAATAGCCTGTATTTGGACTGCAAAAACAGACCATTTCATAAATTGTACGTTTTATGTCTCTAACTAAACCGCTTTGGTGGTTCATGGCGTAATTCTTTTGTTCATCTGCCAGGTTTTCGGGAAAGCATCCAGCTTTAATTTCATAATGGACGGAAACTGCAGCACACTGAATTGTTTTTGTCTTATCGATGCGCGTTCGCTTTGTGTTGACACTAGGAAATTTGCGACGTCCCAAAATGTGATGTTGGGAATGATTTCAATGAAAATTGTCCCTTTTTAATTGCATAAACTTGAATGGATAAATTCGCTGATGAAAGTTTGCAATTATTTTCATACACAAAGCCATTATCAAAGTTGTCAATAATTGGTCAAAGAGCATCAGCTGCTGGCCTGTTGAGAGAATCTCACCAAAGAGACCAACAAGATCTGTAAACGTGAGACAATAGGAGAAGCCATTGCTTTGAATATTAATTACTAGTTGTGAGTGATTGATATTGAAATATTGCCAGCCTTTGGCTAGCAGGGAAATATTCCAGATTTAATCTTTGTGGCAAGGTTTATTTTAAAAACCTTGCCAAATAATGTGTTTTTTAGAGAGGGTCCAAAAACAAACTATACAAACTACACACACCAACATATCTACTACACACCATAAAGAACTTACTAGAAAACAGACAACTACAAGTACGAATTGACAAAACACTGTCATTTTCTTTTTCCCCCTGAACAAGGGCTCCCTCAAGGATCCCCGCTTCACCCGTTTCTCTACAATATATACTGCCATGACATATACAATTACAACTTACCAGACAAAAATCAAATCGACAGATCGGCATACATATTACAATACGCAGACGACACGGCACTTATTGTACATGACAAAACTACCGAGAGAGCAGCTCAAAGACTCCAAACACTAACAAACAACACAATGACATGGTTTTATAAATGGAGACTAACACCAAACGCGTCAAAAAACCAACTTCTGCTCACAAACCACAGACTCAACGCTGACTCCCCTACAATAACTGCAGACGGCCAAACGACACAACCAAAAAACGACGTAAAATACCTTGGAATCACAATTGACCACAAACTTAAATTCACTAAACACATACGAAACATCAGGGCAGAAACAATAAAGAGAACAAAACACTTCCGATCACTAACCTACAAAGACAGAGGAATTAGCACAAACACCGCCACCAAAATATATAAAGCGATTTGTAGACCCTTGCTAGACTTTGGACATATACTCATGACCAACGGAACAGAAAGGACAAAACGTTATACACAAACAACAGAACAAATTGCACTAAGACTAATAACACGAATAAGACATCCCCAAAACCCACTGCACAACCCCCCCACCCAACTACTATACGAACGCACAAACATGACAAAGATCTCGGAAAGACTCATACATCTACAGACAAAATGGACAAACAACCCCTACAATTGGACCATACTGAATCCCCTTTGTCTTACAAGACCAACCAGACAATCCCGCTTCCGTTTCCCTACATCAACGCTACTCGAACACTTACAAACGCAACTGACTAGTGGACAATAAAATATTTTTTTCTTGTCATTGGAATTTTATTTAATAATATTGTTAACCTAGAATAAGAGAATTTTCATATTTGTTTTTTATTTAGATTAAGACTACATGTATTAAACAAGGGCAGAAAGACCGATAGGTCGATAGCCTTTTTTAGAAATAAAGATGTTTACTACTACTATTCCTTATCGCCAGTTATATTCCATCATCCAAATATATTTGGTCTTTATTGAATTTCAAATAAATTCAAAAATTGAGTTAGAACTGCAAAAAACACCCTTAAGTATGTTTGCTATACCTGCACTAACAAAGTAGGTATAACTTTTCAAATTTACATTCTATTTATCTCATGTTACCATCTTTATACACATGGAATAAATTATAGTTGCCTTTTCCTCGCTACCGCTTTATTCCGGCCTTCGCCTAACCCGATCAGCGGGAGTATCAAATAACATTAACCTGCTAAAAAGTTACTTTGTTGTCAGTAAAGTAATGCCTGCAGAAGCTGCGGGATAATTTTTGTAATTTAAGTAACTCTTGGGATTAGCAATTTTCCCCTTTTTTTATTATACGGAAGTCTTTAGAGTATCTTTTATATCGGTATCGTCATGGGAATATCTCAAGTTCTAATCTTTCGAATGGCCGAGTTGACGATACCGGCTGCGTTCAAGAGTTCTATTTTAAAGCACTAGAATTCAGATACTAAGTTTCAGCAGCAGGGAATTTTCCATTATGCTTTTAGATGCAACAAAAGAGTTTGGCTTTCATGTCTACAAATTAGAAATTTATCCAAAGCATAAGTAAACGTATGGATGAAATTTCCAGTTCCTGTTCAACATGTTTCTTCGCCGATACTTTCTTAGAAGCAAAAATCGTTATTCCTTCCATTTAATTTGGTTACAACCAAAATAGAGATGTCACATTTCTTCGGCTGAAACCATTTCGTTTGATGGTGCAGTGCTGGTGTTTTTCTGGAGTGTTTAAAAACAACTTTGTTCAACGAGGGCTTCATAGTTCAAAATCATTCCACTTAACTATTTAAGAGTTGAACACGAAGTATTTCCTAATTTATTGCTGGTTTTATTTACTTTCTTTATCTTCCTTCTTATTTTACTTTTCTTATACATAAGACGTACTTTTTTTCTCATATACTTTCCTTGGTCTTTTTCTATTTTGTATTTAAAGACAAGTTGTTCTCGAAAAAACATTGGTTCTACAGAATGTTTACATATGAACATGAAAATGCTGGCTGCAAGTATAGTATATGTACCTGTCTTAATAATAAAACTGCTAAAAGATGTAAACAAATTTAATATACAAAAAAATATGAAACGAAAAGTTCGCAAGTATGCAATTTTCGGAATAACAGTCCAGACAAAACCTGTTGGATTTTGTACATATTTAATTATTAAATTTTCAACATTTTGACCCTACCTTTAATTCTATAGCGAAACACAACATTTCCAATGCACACTTTTCGAAATACAATTCAATTTCAACATTTCGCCCTAATTGGCTTTGCAAAAATTAAATCTGATTTTAAAAAATACAATTTTATGAAAGCTTTTATTCATAGCACTGTTTTTGTTACAGAAAACTGGCGAACGCTTTTCAATAAACCAAACTTACGGATTTGCATGTTAAGCTTGCAAACATTTTTTTGTTGGCAGATAAATGGATTTTTTTTAAGTAGAAGCGTTTTCGTCGCCATTTTTTTAAAAGCAAAATGTATGTATAGGTAAATGGAGGCTGCATAATGTTGGTTTAAAGCTCATCAGCTGTCAGCAGCTGCTGGAATTCAGCAAACGATAATGGAAGAGAAATCGAAAAGAGAGGCAGGTAGTAAGTAGGTAAGCCATTTCGTTGAATCAGACCGTAATTTGGTTTCCACTCAACTGGTTTCGCATTTTAATTTATCGCCCTCTCGAATTTTATTGGGGCTGCGTGTGGGACCGAACCGGCTTTTAAGTTGCGAACTCGAGTTTCCTCTTTTACTGCTGCAGCTTTAGCGCGAATACTCCAAACCGAAAACAATTAGCTCATTCGTTTCCACAGTTGCAACTTGTTCCTGATTTACATAACGAATTACGTTCGCCCGGTTTGGAAACAACTAGTTTTCTGCATCCTTCGATTTTCGTTCAATCTACTTTTTGCGATACCAAATATGAAACAGATGCCTTTAATTTTCTATTGTTTGAGGCTGTGTATACGTGTGTACACTAGTTGTTGGATTTTAGCGGACAACTTTCAGCTTTGGTTTTGCTGAAAGATTTCGTGATTTCCAATGAGGACTGACAAAATGTATTCTGGAATTCAGCAGGAAATTTTATAATAGGAATATTTTTTAATTTGAATGTAAGCTTGTCTTCAAATTAAATTAATGATTTTATTGTCCTGTCCGAATCTGAAAATACAATTTTTGAGATTTTTCGCTGGCTGTTGTCATTTCACTGAAACTTACATAATAAAACTAAAGACGGTCCTAAAACCGGACTAGACAATACACAAACACAAAACTACAGACCTATCACACTACTCCCTGTACTGAGTAAAATTTTTGAAACTATAATAAAAAATAGACTGCAACAATCAGTTGGACAACACATACCACAATACCAATTCAGATTGAAACCTGAACACTCAACTGTTCACTCACTTTTTATACTAACCAACAACATACAAACAATTCACCTCACGAACAAGAAAACAGCATGTCTCTTCATGGACATCAATAAGGCCTTCGACAGTGTCTGGCACGAAGTACTTTTATATAAACTTTACCAGCTTAAAACCCCCAAATACATAATTCACGCAATTAGAAACCTACTCACTCAAACACCTTCTCCTTTGCTTTCTCCCCTGAACAAGGGCTCCCGCAAGGATTCCCGCTATCGCCCCTTCTTTACAATATATACTGCCACGACATATACAATCACAGTGTCCACGACAAAAGATACTTTGACAAATCTACTAACATACTACAATACGCTGACGACACTGCATTGATCGTGCACGACAATACTACAGTAAAAGCTGTACAAAAACTTCAAACACTAACAGACAATACAATTGCTTGGTTCTACAAATGGAGACTTACACCAAACGCCACTAAAAACCAACTATTTTTACCAAACCACCAAATTAAAGACGACTCTCCATCAATAACAACAGACGGAAACAGAACTAGACCAAAACAAGAGGCAAAATATCTAGGAATGACACTGGACCAAAAACTAAAATTTACAAAACACGCATAGAACGTAAGAACAAAAATTATTCAACGGACAAAACACTTCCGATCACTGACGAATAAAGACAAAGGAATTAGTACAAAGACCGCCACAAAAATTTACCAATCAATATGTAGACCTCTGCTTGACTACCGACATATATTGACAGCGAATGCATCTAGGAAAACTAAAGAACACACTCAAACAACAGAACAGATTGCCCTGAGATCAATAACGAAAATAAGACATCCTCAAAACCAACTACACAACCCCTCAAACCAACTACTCTACGAACGAACAAAAATAACGCGAATAACAGAAAGGCAACTCCAATTGCAAACGAAATGGAAAAACAATCCCCACAACTGGACCCTACGGAATCCCCTTTGTCTCACAAGACAAACGAGACAATCCCGCTGCCGCTTCCCAACAACAACACTACTTGAGCACTTCCAACACGACTGAACCAACCTGCTAGACGATGAAAAGACATGCCATAGAAGAGATATATAATATTTTTTTGCTTTGTAATAATTTTAAGTTTACAGTTAGGTAGTTAAGAAAAGAAGAAGAAGAAGTTAGAAAATTAACAGAATACATGTTATATAGTTATACAGAGAAAAATAAATAAGCAAATGCAGTTTATATCATTTTTAACCTGTCCATACCTGTGAATATGAGTCTATAGAGCTTTCTTTACCATTGTCGAACCAAACCTTCTCAAAGAAACTGATGTAGTAGATAAAGAAATGAGAACTGATAAAATATAAAAAAGAAAAGTCATGGAGATTTATTGAACCTTTATTGAATATTAAGTTTCCATTAGATTACACTTTTGACACAAATATTTTCTTTGTGAAAGAACATAGTAGTAGTTAACATCTTTATTTCTAAAAAAGGCTATCGACCTATCGGTCTTTCTGCCCTTGTTTAATACATGTAGTCTTAATCTAAATAAAAAAACAAAGATGAAAATTCTCTTATTCTTGGTCAACAATTTGATTCAATAAACTTTCTACTTCTAATGACAAGAAAAAATTATTTTATTGTACAGTAGTCAGTTGCGTTTGTAAGTGTTCGAGTAGCGTTGATGTAGGGAAACGGAAGCGGGATTGTCTGGTTGGTCTTGTAAGACAAAGGGGATTCAGTATGATCCAGTTGTAGGGGTTGTTTGTCCATTTTGCCTGTAGATGTATGAGTCTTTCCGAAATCTTTGTCATGTTTGTGCGTTCGTATAGTAGTTGGGTGAAGGGGTTGAAACGAAAGAACATATATTTGTGCTTTTGAAATAAAAAGAAACCACTTTTTTGTACTGTTCATTGTGATTGTACGTGCTCTGTCTTGTATGGTTTTTTTAACACTATTAATGTGTCATATTTTATAGTATATTGTTTTTATTCGCTTTGTCCATAAAATTTGTAAATTTTTCTGTGGCAATAAAGCATATTTTGAAAGTTGAAAACCAACAATTAAAATAACTTTTAAATACACACTAATAACTGAGCAGATGCCAAATTTTATAACTTCATTTAAAATTTATCATGCTTTTAAAGAAATATTGAATATTCTGGAACCAGTAACGTTATAGCATACAATTCAATTGGAATGTCGAGTAAAAAAATTCCGAAGCATTGCCTATAATTACTTCATAAAGAAAGCCAAGCTTAACCACGCCGGGATCGCTACAAATTCTCCTCGAAAGAATTTCCTGGCTGAACTGGGGAAATTTAATAAGTTAACCGTTTATTAAGTAAGAAGCAATTTTGACAAACTCCGTCTAACTTTTTATCCATTGAAATGGGTTGTTAGAACTAACTGGAAGTTATTAATTGCGGAGACCTGAATGGATATTCCAAATGGTTGTGGGATGGTCAAACTGGAAAATTATTTTAAACCCATTAATTATCAGGTAAGGTTAAAGCATTGTATTTTAGGCTTCTAATCTTCATCCAGAAGCAAATAAATGGCAAACCCCTTCAAATAGTAGGTGCGTTATAAATAAATAGTTTTTCCCGAAAACATTCTTCAGAATTGTTGAATATTTCATCCAAATTAAACCGTTTTAAACGATGGATGGTTACAACCAGGCGATAACACCCATTGGACCACACCAATATTACAGTGAAACACGTGTACTTAATACGAATTTTATAAGTCATTTTAATTTTCCAACACGTTGAAAAGACCGTGAGCGAAAGCGAAGGAAAACGATAATTTACAATACGGAGAGCGTTGCTCGGTTACCAAGTCCGTAGCTGTGCTATAAACGTATTGTTCGGAAAATTCCTTTTTCCACCTGCTTCAAGTCGATCTAAATGTATTCCGCATTTCAAAAGGAAAGTTGCTAATTTACTTTCCAATGTTCACATCAATTCGTATCAAATTGAGTGTGCAGATTGAAGCAGAGAGTGCATGGTATTTGCAATAAAAATCTCTGGAGAAAGTTTTCCTCCAGATTGCATGTGGAGCTTCATTTAATTTTCTGCAATGATGAAATCTGCTTGGTTTTCTCTTTATTCTAATAAGAGTGTTCTGTTGAGCAAACGGGATCTATTTTGACCCATAAGGGTTGCCCAAAAACCAGAAATTACAGCGATTTTAATTAAATTTTCAGGATGCTCAGCCGCAAATGTCTCCTATAGAGTATGAACATTTCCTGTTGCTACTTGCTCGGTATGGGAAGTTGAATGCATTTTAGAAGGAGAGCGTGCTATTGAACATAAGTAGTTTTTTGAGCCATCATTTAAAGGATTGGCAAAAATAGGAATTTTAAAAAATTTTAGTGAAACTTTCAAAGTGTGTGTGAATTTCAAGTAACTATTCCTCTAAGCGAAAAATTATGAATTTTAGCAGGTGAGATTGTTCTTGATTAAGAGTGTCCTATTTTGAGCCATAATTCAAGGCGTTTCCAAAAATCAAAAATTACCGCGATTTAAATTCGTTTTTAAGGTATTTCAGCTCCAAAAGTACTCCATACTGTACTCTATAAGTGTGTAAATTTCAGATTCCCACTTGCTCCTAATGGGAAGTTATGTGTTTTAAAAGGGAGAGCGCTCTTGAGCAAATTTTTGGTTCATCAATCAAAGCGTTTACAAAAATCAACGTTTTTCGTAATTTCAGTGAACATTTAACTATTTTTGCCTTGGGTATTTTTTAAAGGAAGGAGACATTCCCAGTTAATACGTTCTGGATAGAATAAGTTATGAAGTGCATTTTTCGGATGTTCAGATCAACGTATTTGCTATACGGATACGGTGTGTCCATTTCAGCTTTCTACTTGCTCCTGATGGAAAGTTATGTATTTTAAAAAATAGAGCGCTATTGAGCAAAAGCAATATTTTGACCCGTAATTCAAACGGTTGACAAAAATCAATATGGTGAGCAATTTGAGTGAAAATTTAACGATCACTTGCGCTGGGTATTTGCTATTGGGTGGAGAAATTTCAAGTTTCTATTCGATCTGGGCGGAAAGTTACGAATTTTAGAATGTGTGCTGTTGAGTCAAAGTGTTCAGTATTGACCCATGACACTGGAGGCTGCTAAAAATCAGAAATGAACTTGATTTTAGTGAATTTTTAAAAGGGCCCAGCCCCACGCATTTGTTGTAGAGTGAGCAAACTTTAAGTAATTATTAGTGCTGGGCGGGATGTTATGAATTAAAAAGAGAGGTGCTTTGAACGAAACTTTTCATTTTTGATCCATCACTCAAATGCTTTGCAAAAATCAGAGATGTGGACGAGGCGAGTGAAAATTCAAAATTTGTCAGTCTTTAGTATCTTCTATGGGGTGGGCGAATTTTAAGTGACTGCTATTCCAAAAGTGAATTTAAAAAGTTAGAGTACTATTGAGTAATAGTGTTAATTTTTGAAAATTGGCACAAATCAGATTTTTGCACGATTTTGGTCCTTCGAGCCGGATCCCAAAGATATTGGAGGATTATCGACCAAAATTATGGTCGGATGTTTGCACACATCTCTTCAATATAGTGGACTGTATTAATCTTTTTATTGTTCAAAATAAGAAAACGACTGATTCCTTAATTTATTAAATAAACACGTGGTATCATGTAAAATTGACTCTTCTGATGGTGAGGTTGTAGCTGAATGGTTCTCTTCACCTCAAACACACTGACCATCGTTTTGGGGTCAAGATGCTGGCAACCCTTATAATAGAAAACTTAAATGTCCCTGTTCCTATGTGGCAGCGTTGCAGTGGGTGATTACTTCTAAACATGAACAAAAATTTCAGGGTCTTGAGCTCCATCTGTTAGCTAAAGGGAATGAGAATTTCAATTGGCTACAAGTTCTGGCTTTTAAATCATAAACAGCAATTATGCAGATTAATCTTGGAGAAAAAATATTTTCAGCCTGGGGAACTTTTTGGGAAAAACCTGGTGGGTTTTGTTGAAATCACCAATCATAAAATAGCAATAAAAAGGCAATCAAATAACATAGAATTATAAATGTAATCTAAACTAATATTTGAATGAATTGGTCGTAAAGAGAACAACATGCAAATTTCCGCAAAAAGTTTTCTTCCTGTTTCGTGATATGCATATAAATTCAACGCTTTGCGATCGGGCAAACCGCATTAAACCCCGGACTGTAATCAAACACTTTACATCTCGATATATACAGGGTGATTCAAAAGTGGCGTCATTCTTTTTAAGGGGTAATAGCTGCTCACTTGGAGAGTACGGGAAAAATATTGAAAACATTTTTTTCGAAAATTTATAGAAGATATTAACAGTTGAAAATCGAATTTCAACTTTGTTATTAAGCATTATTCTGAAATTGTTCCATGTTTGATTGGTAGCATATTGAAATACTTAAGCATTCGAAAAGAGAAATTACCATCTTTACTTCAAATTACGAAAATTTTCGATATTAAAAAAGTACTCTTCTACAATTTTTTGATGAAACGTCAAAGCGGCAATGATGTTTTTGTCATTTTCAGGTAGTCACAGGTAGATATCTTTTGTCAAGAATAACAAGCATTTGTCAAATTGTGACTTACTAACTTGAGATACTGGACGATTGGCTCCTGTAATCGAAGTAGATATTGGACGACCAAGAGGATCTCGGGTTCCGGACATAGAGGAACATGTATTGGATATCATTGCAGCAGATCCTTCCAGGAGTACACGGAGTATTGCGCAACAAATGACGCTTTCCTAATCAACTGTACACCGAGGATTATTGCCGAGGAAGGGCTTCATCTTTACCATTACTGTAAGACACACGCGCTGTTACCCTCAGATTTTCCATTAAGGCAGCGTTTTTGTAATTGGCTTTTGGAGCAAAATCGACAAAATTCTCAGTTTTTATCACATATTTTATGGACCGACGAAGTCAATTTCAGTAGAGATGGATTTTTCAACTCCCGCAATTCTCATGTTTATGCAACCGACAACCCACATGCTTCCATTTCGCAACATCATCAAAACCGTTTTAGTGTGAATGTTTGGGCAGGTATTCTGGGTGTTGCACCTACTGGGACCCGTAATTTTGCCATCTCGGCTCAATGGTGAAATTTTTTATTTTTTCTTCATTCGGAGTTTGAAAATCTTGTTGACAATCTGCCCCTAGCCTCCGTTCAAAATCAGTGGCTCCAAATGGACGGGGCTCCAGCCCATTTCGCTGCTCCGGTAAAAGCTTGGCTGAATCAGGAGCAGACGGACAAGTGGATAGGCCGAAATGGACCAGTAAACTGGCCACCAAGGTCTCCTGACCTGACTCCCATGGATTTTTTCCTTTGGGGACACATTCAATCACTTGTCTATCGAACACGAACACCGGTACAAAATGAGCAGGAGTTAGTTACACGAATACAAGAAGCTGCTCAACTCACTTTTCAGAACCACATATTTATATCTAATATTTTCGATTTACCACCAAGCACCGAAATGATTTTCGTATTTAAAGGTTAATGACACAATTTTTATAGGTTCTTCACTTACCGTAAGTTGGTTTCATTCATCTAAAACTTTTTATTGGAGGTATTATTGAAATCAAATTGAATTTTCAAATTATTAAGCCGCGCTGTATTTAAAAAATATTCTTATTTAGTGAAAATTATTTTGTTTCGCATCATTTATTTTCCGAAATCTGGAATTGCATTGAAACATTAGTTAAATACAAAAAGGTACTAGCAAATTAGTACTCGCAAATGACGTCATCATTAGTATAAAATATTAATTTCTGAACAGACCAATTGACAGAAAGGGGAAACTCTTTACAGGGTTGTCCTAAACCCAATCAAATATAATTTTCAGTTTCATTGTGATATTTGCGGCTTTCACTTCAATGTTTAGTTATGGTTACTCGAGTTCTGGATCATTAATAAGCAACAGGGATTTATGTAATGTTAATTAGGCTTATTACCTTGCGAAGCATCGTTGCCGTAATTCTGATCTAGTTTTTGGCAAATATCTCGGTTTTTGATACGAATTAATTTTTTTTACTATTTTTCCTGTACTCCCAAAACACCCCCAGACAACACCCCCAGAGGAATGACGCCACTTTTGAATCACCCTGTATAATAAACTCCTTTGTTTTAGCACGAATTATTAATTGTTCTATATGACCAACGATCAGTAGAACTTTTCTGCAATATTAGAATAGTACAATTGGCCCATACAGTAGAATTTTAATATGAAATGATCCCATTTCTATGGCTCTTATGCTATTAAAATGGAAATGACTGACAAAATTAATTTAACCACGGGCTCAGGGTTTGCATAACTAATAAGGGATTCTTACTCGACTAATATGAAACAGAATATACCTGACTCTAATCCGGAAATAGCCGACTACATACTTTGCCAAGCTTCATTTAATTTGGCTTCAGATCGACGGTTTAACTCAACTAGTTACCAAATTCAATAAAACATTTCAACATGCGAAGGGACTTAGGTACAATAATTAATCGTTTTATAACAGTTTAGCTGATGAGATTCATCGCTGCATAGGCCATAAAATACATTTATTTTAATTGGTTTAAAACAACTTTCCATAACAAACACTGGTTTGTATTGACCTTTGTCATATTGATGATATGTCCATATCGACCACAGCAGAAAACTAAATAAATATTTCAAATTGACATACTCAATTTAACGCAAAATTAAGGCTAATAAATTTTGCAATTTTAAAGCGGTTCTAGCAAATACTGGGCTCGAAAATTGAATAATTTGCGCTAATAAAAATTGAGTATTTATCCATAAATCTCGCTTACCAGCGATGAGGTCGGATCATTTTTCGATTAGAAAATCTGTATGCATTCGGTAAGGCGTCATCGCATTACTTGCTCAATTTGCAAAGTGGTTTCCACAATGTATTCGTGATAGGAAAACTCAACCTCGAATCGCCTAAAATAGAGATTTAAATGCGAAGACGATGTGTTGAATACATTTATAAGCGATATATCAAATAGGTTCGAACACTGGAAATGAATATGTACGGTCATACATCAGAAATCAATTTTGCATATTTATGTTATTTATTCTTCCGCTTGTTTTCGTAATTTTTCTCTTGCTCCGTTTTTGGTCCTACAAACCTTTGTGTGTTATATATGGTAATTTTAGATGAGATGGTTATAAATATGTAGAAAAAATACATATTGTGGAATTAAAATGTTTCTTTTCTTGATACTTGAATTGACTCTTTTGGATTTTGCTCATTATTTATTATGTAGATCAGATTCTAATATCTTTGATACATTATTTAAATTATACACAGATTTTTTTCTATCAAATAAACTGCTTCTTCCTATTTCCAGGCAAGAAATTCATTCCATTGGCTTTCATCATACGAAGCCATAAAAGGAACTTGAATAGAATAAAGAAAAACCCTTCACTCTATAGGTCCTTGATTATATGATTGGCAAAACTCGTAAAAATAAAACTTCTTAACAAAAGAGCCCGGCCCAAATGTGTCGATTTCCCGAGAGATGTGGACCGACAACAAAAGAACTCGAAATACCTTTAGCCATTAAAAATAACTTTGCTGGACCGGGATCATGAACGGCATATAAATGCGCAAAAATTATTTTTATCAATGAAGGTTGGGTCTAGGAGCGCTTAACCCTTCTGAGAGTAGTTAATAGAGAAACTCTTAGGGGGTTGAATTCTTCCTTAAAAGGATTACAATGGGAAACCAGAAAATGTTTGGGAGAATACACAAAATCCAGAAGTTTTACTTGTCGTTTCGCATTGTTTTCCTAGTGTATACGGTCCAATAAAGGCAGTGGTTTTGAGAGAAATCGATCTCAGATAAATGGCTTTTATCGCAAAAAATCCTCTTGAACCAATTTCCGTAATACCAAGTTTTTAGATTTAACTACAAATAACCAACATTGCCTGGATTTTCAGGAATTCATACCGTTACTTTATGAATACAAAAATCGCAATTTGTACATAACTCGGCCTTTAGAAATGATTACGACTAAAATAATAAATTGCATCTAGCCCAGACCTAAAGCCCAGCATTATTCGCATAAAATCGCCATTTTATGACCAACCAGAGGCCAATTCGGCATCCCTTTTCTCTGTTTTATTGGTAAGAGCTCTCACCTTTATTGTATAGGGGCAGGCACGTATTTTTTTTCACACTTCTTCGCAAATGTATATTTATTGTTATTTTCACTTGATTGAAAAATTTATTTTCATATTTTAGCACGCTTTCTTCAAAAACAATCAAATGAAATTTAACGTTAAACAACTCAATATGTCGTCTTAAAAAATAATCGATAAAAATGGTGTATTAAAAGCAAAATCAGTCTGTGGCCAAAGCATTCTTCAAAGTCCTTCCGATGTAAAATGTTACCCAAATGGAAATATTAAACCATACAAAAACAACTTTCACTAGCCACAGGAAAATTTAGGCCGGAAATAAAAAATGCTTTCTACCGATATACACTACCCAAATTCATACTGAGGCTCATAAAACAAAAGAGAGAACTGTACAGACTATATACAAACACTCAAAATAACGACCTAAAAAAGACACTGAACCAACTTAACAGAAACATTAAAACCTTGACAATACCGACAAGACAAATGGCTAGAAAAAAGTAAAGAAATACAAAAAGGCAAAGGCAAAACATACTGCGAAAACTAAAACTAACGCAGTACAAAAAACTAACACTACTGACACAATTGACGAAAACGGAATAGAACGGTACACAGACAAAGAGAAAGCTGACGCGTTAGTCAGACACTCTCAAAGGGCCTTCAGCATATCGACAAACCCTAACTTCGACAATGAAAACTGGAACTTGATGAACGACTGGTACTTGAACTATTTTAACAGCTCACCAAACTACACCTACAAACTGATCCCAGACACAAAGTACGATGAAGCCCTAGCGCATATCAAAAACACAGCGCCGGGAAAAGATAAAATAAAGGAAAAACTCCTGAAAAGCCTAACTCAAGAAACACACAAACTGATCCTAACTGAATTGAACAACTGCAACAGAAATAACATAATTCCAAAAACATGGAAAAACGGCTTAATAATCCCTATACCCAAAAATGGACTGGACAATACACAACCGAGCAATTACAGACCAATTACACTGCTACCAGTACTTAGCAACATTCGGATTCAAACATCAGCACTCGACTATTCACCCACTCTTCACTCTGACTAACAATATACAAACTACCCACCTAACTGACAGAAAGACAGCTTGCCTGTTTATGGACATTAACAAAGCTTTTGATAGTCTCTGACATAGAGGCTTACTATACAAACTATACAAACTACACACACCAACATATCTACTACACACCATAAAGAACTTACTAGAAAACAGACAACTACAAGTACGAATTGGCAAAAGACTGTCATTTTCTTTTTCCCCTGAACAAGGCCTCCCTCAAGGATCCCCGCTCTTACCGTTTCTCTACAATATATACTGCCATGACATATACAACTACAACTTACCAGACAAAAATCAAATCGACAGATCGGCATACATATTACAATACGCAGACGACACGGCACTTATTGTACATGCACAAAACTACTGTGAGAGGAGCTCAAAGACTCCAAACACTAACAAACAGCACTTCAAAAAACCAACTTCTGCTCACAAACCACAGACTCAACGCTGACTCCCCTACAATAACTGCAGACGGCCAAACGACACAACCAAAAAACGACGTAAAATACCTTGGAATCACAATTGACCACAAACTTAAATTCACTAAACACATACGAAACATCAGGGCAGAAACAATAAAGAGAACAAAACACTTCCGATCACTAACCTACAAAGACAGAGGAATTAGCACAAACACCGCCACCAAAATATATAAAGCTATTTGTAGACCCTTGCTAGACTATGGACATATACTCATGACCAACGGAACAGAAAGGACAAAACGTTATACACAAACAACAGAACAAATTGCACTAAGACTAATAAATAACACGAATAAGACACCCCCAAAACCCACTAACTACATGTATTAAGCAAGGGCAGAAAGACCGATAGGTCGATAGCCTTTTTTAGAAATAAAAAGAAACTGGAAATGTTATAAATGTATAATGATAACGGTGAAAGAAAAGTTCATACCACAATTGCTCTATTCAAACTTTTGTAGTTGCAAATAAAGCACAGAAAGTAACGAAACATTTCTTTGTTATTGTTTGTCGTTTCGTAATATGAAGTGCCATAATAACTATTCAATTCTTATAAGCAAAATTGCCTTTTGCGCTAAAGCGACTCGTTCTAGCTCAGAGTATTAAAAGTTATTATGCTTATCATATGCTATTGCTCCTTTTAACCTCGTTGCTGTAAAATATTCGTCTTTTCACCCTAGTATATTTAAAATTTGAATTTATTTATGCAAAAAGCATTCCATTATAGCGCTGGTCGAAAATTTCCATTTCATTTACTTATTTTTACGGATATTATAAAGAGTAAAGTAAGTAAAGTAAGATGTTTACTACTACTGTAAATGTTTATTACTACTAAATGACTAAAACTCGCGCCTTTTCAGAATGAGTACAAAGAAGTGAAAATAAAATAAATAGGAACAAAAAAGTCAACCATTTTAGAAATGTATCGCTAATTTCATTTAAATAATTTCACGAAAATGTCCTCTCTGGCTCAGACTAAGTGAATATCGAGATATCATATGAATTCGTATGAACCGAGAAAGATAAATAGTTACCTCAGAGCTTCGGATGGTGCTGCAGTAATTATCTCGAGCGAGTAAGTAGGAGACAGTTTGCTAAGCCGAAATGTTGTATGGCTGAAATAAACGAGGGAATGACAAATTCCTGGGGCTTAATTGTGGGGATAAGTTTTAGGAAATACTAATCCGTACGATATGATACCGGCCGAAATGAAACTCGAAGCCCAATTCTTCCTTGTACTAATTATTTTTGTCCGAGAAACAACTACAGTTTTAGACCTTCTGCTGAAATTAATGAGTTTGTATTTTTTGGACCTTTCATGGGACTGTTTATTTATCTTTAGTATCTTCTATCTTTTGGAACCGTATCCCTTCTAGTTATATGTCTGTTTTGCAGTATTTACCAGATAAAGAAGCAGTGAAAACGTGCTCTACTAAGTCAACTTTAGTTGTGATAAACAGAACACTTGTTTCTAGAGAAAAATTATTTTGTGCAAATCGGCGTAAAAGGATGAATTATCTACAAAAGTGAGAAAATCACTTTTTGACCTGAATTTGCCCATTTGACCTGAATCATACTGCTCCTACCCATTGTTACATAACAGTATGATTGCAGCTTGCATCGGATTGGTTAAAAGTGGTTCCAATTATGATCGATGAGCCATAGATCCACAAATCCTGCTGTTCCGGATTCCGATGTGCTCCTCCCATAATAATTTCCGATTACGCCTTGCATGGTATATCAGTTTGGCCAGAAGTAATTCCGGATTTTTCACCTAGAAACGATGTTAGTCCGAGTTTTTGACTGATTACTTAGGCGTCAATGATCTCCCACATTGAACCATGTAATAAATAGTTTGTAGACTATAATAGGAAGGTGTAAAGTGAAAACTAAGAATGGTTAATGTGGTTAAGCTTTCAAATTTGTAGGAAAGTTAGTTGCCAAGTTGTGTAAAGCCCTTTGGGCACGGTCCTGTTTAGAATGCAACAGTAAATATAAAAATTTCATTAAAATTCTGCCTATTTATGATTTGACCATTTGAAATTTTGTTGGAGAGCCGGTTTACTTGTTATTTTTGCCGATACTTACTTGGAATTCTTATTACTGTTGTGGAATTTCTATTTAATTGTCTTTTGATTAATCTGCAGTTATATAACTATTAAAGATATTGTAGATAATACTGCCAACTGTTAGGCTGATTTTATTATATTTTTTTAAATAGCAATTGTCAACTTCACCCCATTGAACAATTTGCAAGTGGACAAAATAAACCTGCTAAATTTTATTTTTATGTTTTGTTTAATTTGATTTCAAAGACATTTTAGTTTTGAGTTTGAGCAGAATTGGAGAATCTTTGTGTATTCAGTTACATCAAATGTTTATAATAAATAAATAAATAAAAAAACATTCTGACCAAAGACAAAATGAGGACAGAAGTTAAAATGGAAGAAGCCCTTAGATAAATAAAATGAGCTAAATTTGTCATTTTTTAGGCCAATGTCCACATATTTAGTTTTAGCAAAAAACATGAACGAGAACTCTGATTTTTTCAAACTCAATTTTACTTCCATCGTGTCTCGATATCATCTGACATACTGGAAGAAGCTTAAAACATATAGAGAAATGTTATTGTGATGCATTTTTAACTTTCATTGCCTAGTTCCCCTATCCCTTTTGCTTTAAATCGGAACAGGAAACTGTTGACTGTTTAGGAACTGACAAGGAAACAATTTACACATTCAAAAAACAAAAAATTATAAATAGTATAATTGAGAAAATATAAATGTCAATAACTTTTCCAAAAAAGCACACACTTTCCACTAACACCGTTCGTCTTTTGTTAAGAATATTATTGGCCAGATAAAATAAAATAGGTCATTTATTTAACTAGCTCGCTTTGATTGAGGACCTCCTTATGGTTCATCTTTTTTTAATAAAGGCCCCTTCAAAAGCGAGATCGTTTCTCCAACGTGGAGGTGGATAAATGGAATTATTGTGCTAAAAGGGAAGGAAAAAAATAGATGGCCACTTGGCCTCAGGGCTCACATAAACTGCCAATTTTATGGAAATATTCGGTCATTGTTCAAGTTGACTTTTATTATTACGATTGAAATAATTCGGCTAAAAGTACAAATCTACGAAAGTGAGACTGGCACATATTGATTCCTTTGGTTATTCCCTACAGAGTTTACTGAAAAACGCGACAAATTGTTTGATAATTCAGTGCTTTTTTCTTATTAATTTGTAATCGTTTGATTTTAGATTTAGAAATTTATTTTAACGGAATATCCAAGATAATTTAGAGTGCACATATAATGATAGATGATAATAGATAACTTGCAATATTTGACGTATTTCCACATTATCCCATTTAGCAAAATGCGGTTAGTAAAAACTGGTTTCAATATTTATCCCCGACCCTCCATCATGTTATCGAATTAAAAAACGTATCCCAACAGACATATAAAGGCAATTATTCGTTCGGGTGCGATATCGGAATTTTAATTATTTCCACTGGGAAACATGGATGAGTAGTATTTACGAATGTGATGGCCCAGTGTTATTAATTTTTTGATGACGCATCAGCCTCCATATCCGTCCAAATATCACGAATAGCTCGAAAATAATACAGGTGCAATTTGAAAATTTTGTCTGTTATTGATGCCCATTCAGTCATTATGATGGACATATCAGATGCATGCGAAAGTCACTACAAATTAAACTGTTTGCGCCAACCTAATTCGCCCATAAATATCAGCACATTTTTATTTGTATGTTTTGTCAATATTGAAACACCGGAATAAATTGGATAACGTTATTAAAATGTACCCCAGACCGGAAAAGATATGTGAAAAATGTGTAGCAGCTCTTTTATGATGTGAAGAATTGATGATTCTTTGAACATTGGGCGGTCCCCGAAGGGAATTTCGTCGTGACGTTTTGCCAGCACGCATGGTTGACATCTTCAGAGGTGTGATCGCTTCGGGAGGATGACCTAATAACCCACAAATTACCCACAGTTACTAAATATAAGCTATAATTTTATAGCTTTTTCAAAAAACGCTTCTTTTAGGCCTAGGTAAATTCTTTAGGTAGGGAAATTAGAGAAAAATATTTTTTCTCTCACTAATATTTTAAGTGTTTGGTTAATTGAAAAACTTTATTAATTTTTATCTTTTTATTATAGAAGAACAACTTAAAATAACTTATAAATGGGCGATTAAGTTATTTTGCGTTAAATACATTATTTAACCATGTTGCACCCGAATAATTGAAGATCGAGCGACGGTCCTTTAAATGTTTCATGTTAAGCTCATCATGGGCTTTCTGTTTTTCAAGAGGCTTCAGTAATTTCATATTTTTGTTATGTGGCATCCTCATTTCTTCGTTCTTTTCACTAAATTTATGTTCGTTTCTAAACTTTCATAGTGAGTGTCGTTACTTCTTTTTAGTAATGGACATTTGCGCCTGATTTTTGTTCTGTTTTACTATCTTTAACAATTTCAGTTACGGGAAGCTTACAACTTTTAGGGATGACTTTCAGGGATTTTTTTGAAAGAATTTTTGAATTAAAATAAGGTAAAAAGTATCTGTAAATTTGTCTGATTAAAACTGCCCCTCCTCTGTCTAAAACCATCTTTTGAAACTTGAAAAAAATATGAGGGAAGTTAAAACAGAATGCGTAAAAGTGTATGCATGCTGAACGTAACGATTCTTAGGTATTTTCTTAAAACTGATATATACGCAAATTATGTTTCTCAGTAGCGCCACTTTGTATTTCTAATAGGCTGTTCAATATTAAGAGCAAACTTCTCAAAGAAGCATTATTAGGCAACTTGAGCCGGTTTTTAATGCACTTCGATTTTCGGTCTTAGCATGAAATACAAGAGTAAATTGCTGGTAGCTATCGTTTCGGCTATCCTAATTGAAAACGGAATTGGGTTTTTAATCGATCTTACTTAGCAGGGTGCTCCAAATCGAAAGCAATCCATCGAGATAATTAAACTGCAAACAAATACCTTGAAATATTGCATACACGCCACTTAATAGAGTTCTGGCATTCCCATTAAAAGTTTATGAACTTTGGTGATTAAAACCAGGATTAGCAATTTCCTGAAACTCCTTGGACGGTAAATACCTGCGGCTTTGCTCAACGCGAAAACTTTAGTATTGAGCCTTTACACGTAACGTGAAAAAAACTGAAGTATTTCTCTGTGCAAGATTGTTATCAGAAGCAAACTGATTTTTATTTCTTCAAAATGTTTTTGAATTATTCATTATTTCCACAGAATGTACATCCAAAGCAACCTTTACGGACATGCTTGTAGCATACATACATATTTATCCTACAAGCCTTAGAGAAAGAGCAATCGCGGAACTAATCAGCAGTGTTTCATGCTCAAAGCATGGCTTTTAATTGACGAAACAGTTCGACCTTTCAACCATCAATATTTCAAAGCTGTGACAGGTCAGCGAAACTCCAACTAGCACCCTTGCTCCTATAATTTTCACTTCAGCATTCACACTGACTTCGCCCCTCAGCATTCCGTCACAATAGCTCAGTCAGCAATTCCGCATTTTAACTGAAAGAATTCCACTAAATGACCAGGATTAATTTTATCCTGTTCAACTGGGTCTGTATGCGATTGGGACTAGTTAATGATGTGTTTCTGGTTCTGCGGTCTGGAAAACCGAATTGTCCTATTTTTAGATTGCTGTGTTTAAATGCATGGAATGCAGTTTTCTACCGTTGTTGTTTATTGAAAAAGCAACTTTTACATTTACCCTTTGTAAAAATACGTAGCATCAAAAGAAAATCCTTTGAGCTGTATATCAAAAACTGTTGATCAAGAGCTGTTTTAGGGCTGCAGTTTAAAAAATAGTAGTTGATACTAAATTTAAAAGCCGATTTATTTTTTATTATTTCTCTGTGAATTCACCATAACTATTAGGCTTATTATTCAGTAAAAGTAAAGCTACAATGGCTGAAACTAGATAGTTGTTCATGTTTAAAGTCAGTTTTAGATTCCAGCTCCATTCAGCTCTAACTCATTGGAATATCGAATGCACGTTCATTGAATTGTCAAACGCAACAAAGGAAATTTAATATTGTACTATATTCCAGATCAAATCGCCTTAAAAATTGAATTATAATAGAATTTCCTGGTGTTTAGTGAACTAGATAGTTAGCTCAAACTCGGTAAATTAAAGGCATTTGATGGACCATAGTTTTGAAATCCGTTTCATAAACGTTAGCATTTTGGATTTGCGAGGTATGGAGCTTTCAAATTAGTTGAATCAAGCTTAAAGTTGTGATTAATTTTCGTGTTCTCCATGTGTATAATATTGAATTGAAAATTTCTTTGAAGAACAGGCAAGTTTTCGAGCCAGTCGCTCATGCACAGATCATATCTTATAGCAAGAACCGGAAAGGTGTACCTTCTGTTTGTCCTGTACAAAAAATATGGCAAGTAATGGAGAGATCTAGGATAAGTTATACATTAATAACAGCTGTGAAACAACTTTATGATCAAACAACATCAAAGGTCTAACTGAATGGTGAATTACCAGAAAGTTTTCCAGTTACAAAGGATTTGAGGCCTGGCTGCTGTCTGTCCCCCACATTGTTTAAGATATACCTCAATGAAGCACTAAGGAAGTGGAGAGGAGCATGCAGCGGAATGGGTACAGCCATTAATGAAAATACAACTCTGTAGTCTTTAAAATTTGCAGATGACCAGGTTCTTATAACGCAGGACAAGGAGGACCTGGAATTCAAGACACGAAGAATATTTATAGAGTACGAAGAATGGGGACTGTCGGTGAATCGATCGAAAACAAAATATTTGTGCATCAGAAACACCCAGAAGAGGACGAAACAATAGGCGCATGCACCGAATACGTATATCTTGGAACAAAAATTGAGACTGGAGGCCGTACAGAGAAAGAAATAGAACAATGCATCATAAAAGGGAAGAAAGTCATCGGCTGCCTAAATTCCATCTTGTGGTCAACATGTATATCCCGAGAAAGGAAACACCTCCTATACAACTCCATATTTAAGTAGAGAGTATAGTGCTGTATGGATACAAAACTTGGCAACTTACCACTCACCTAGCGCGGCGGATGCGTTCTCTGGAGATGGACTTCTGGCGTAGAGCAGCAGGGAAATCAAGGTTGGAGAGCATAACTAATGAGGAAATCAGAGTTTTCATGAGCGTCAAGACAGACATAATAGAAGAAATCGAACGAAGACAGTTGATATGGTACGGGCATGTTGAGCGGATGGATGACACAAGAATTGCCAAACAAATCCTCAGATGGACACCAACAGAGAGAAGGAAAAGAGAAAGACCCAAGACGACATGGATGGATGGAATAAAAAAACCATGTCGGAACGAAACCTGCAACCAGGGCATTGGGAAGACAGAAGAGGATGGAAGCGAGGAACCGGAAGGCGCAAGACGCTATGACACCGGATATATATACAAAATTTCTTAAGTAGTCTCAATTAGGAGACTGAGGATTTTCCATTTTCTATTGAAATGTTGGTTAGTAAATTCATCTACTTAGTTTAAACTCTTATGCAATTTTTACTTTCGAGTGGACCCATTTTTGTAGATAATTGCTCCTTAAAATTGACCTCACAATAACTTCATTTATATTGTTAAGTTTTCGACTGTTTTCGGCTCTATCAGCAATGTGCTATATTTTCGGTATAGATAGATAAATTACAATTTATGATCTTGCTAATTATGCAGCAACAGTTTCTCTTCATGCACAGTGAAAGGATATTATAAACTGTAACATATAAATAGTAAATGTAAATAAATGCAGCCAAAAGTTTCAAAAAAGCATTATTTAGACATTATTTACTATCGTTCAGTTTGAAAAACTATGAAAGTTATGGAATATTAAGTGATTTAATACACAACTTATAAGTAACCTTTTTTGTATGTTCCCTCCTGCAGTTCATGCCTCATTAGGAATGCGAAAATATGGTAATAGCATATTGTTAAACGAGCGAGTTATTATAGTCATTACTCATTCAGGAGTTTGTGAATGTAAACCGAATGAATAATGGTCACAGCTCGTAAGTCGAATCTTTTTCTTTCCATGACAATTTCATCTGAACAATCTCTAACAAATTTAATGCTCGTCTGTACACGGCCCAAAAATGCTGATCAAAATGCAAAGGTGTCCATATCACTTGAAGGTACTAAATTTTCCTGCGGATTACGGACTCTGCTGTGTTTCGATTGGTTGCAAAGCAGATGGTTATGAGTTTATTACCCATTATTGCACATTCACAAAATGTGACCAGCAGATTTGATTTCAGGAAATTTGAATAAATATTCAAAATATAACACTCAAAGTAACAGAAGCGAAATGAATGTGTATTGCCGCGGTAAAGAGTAATTTTAAAGTTCTCCCAGCTCGAAGCAGCCCAGCAATAGTTTGGATTATAAAAAAGAACCATTCCGTAAACCTGGAATAAATGAAAATTTGCGAACGAACGTTCAGCTTTATTTTAAAAGTTGAAATAAGGCACTGAAAGTTCTCAGGCCAGCCAAATTTATTGCTCTGCCTCCATTTCACACCCAGCGGGGGTAATAACATTACGTAGACAATTTCATCTTTCGCGTAAATCAAATTAGGTGCCTAAGAAATGAGGAATAATAGAAGACTTTAACTAAGAGCTCATTTATAATATGTTTATTATTTAGTGCAATAAGCATACATTTTGGCTTAACTATTGAACCAAGCTTGAACAGAGTTTAGAACATTCATGTGTCACTGGGTTTCCACTGAGATAGTAAATAATTGAAGTTCCGTGCTGGTCCTCACCAGAATACACTATTTAGTAGAATCTCCCAGAAACAACTTTCCTTAAATTAACTGCTTACATGTTTCTAAGCTAGATTTCATTAAACCGCAAAACACGCTCTGTGTCCATTCCCGATTCAAGTAGAATAACATTTGCATAGAATACACAGTCCTCAGTCTGGGGATAGCATTTCATCTACATACATTTGCAAAGTTCAAGAACAAGGAAATGATTGAAGTAAATTTTACCTAGCCGTATAACTTGAACTTTTCGGGTTTTAAACTGCCGTAAGCAGAGACAAAAGTGTTTTTGATCGCACCTATTTCTTCAGAAAAGTTTACTTTTTAGAGTATCCACAAAGAAGGTAATCTTTATGCATCGTCAACAATCTAAATTTTAAAGAGTGCTAACGACACAATAGCTAATATTCTTGAGAAATAAACAGCAATGTTTTTTGTAAAACTATGTATGTGGTTCTCTATTTGGATTTGTTTCGTTTGAATCTATACCGTCTCATAACGAAGCATGGCTTTCATTTTTATAGTCGCTGGTTATTACATCAAATATAAGTACACTGGTTATTGCATCAAATATAACTGTAAAATATAAAACTTTGTCACGGCAATTTCCTCAAACCGTTTCATGGTTTTATTCCCGGGAAATAAAGGCGTTTTACTTTGGCCAGCACTAACAAATAAGAATTTCCGGGTAACCAAGGCGGTAAGGCCCACAAAGTGGTTTGCAGTTCTATATGCAGCAAATTTGTGCAGTTTATTCGTAAGATTGCTCAAACGGTCACATTTAGATGAAATATTGGTCGCATTGCCTTCACATGTTTAACTGCAACAATTCCTCTTTTAAGTCGGTTGCTGGTAGTAGACACAAAGTCAAATACATTCATGTATTTTGAGAATATAATTTTATACTTAATATTCTTCCATTCTCTTTAGTTTGTCCTTTTCGTTGGTTCATTGACTATCAACTAAGCAGATATATCCATCCAATTAAAAGATATTTGAAAAACTCCTAAAATTGCCTCCGACACTTCTGTCCAATATGAGATTTTATGTTTTTCTTTTTTTCCTATGTCTTCCTATTTCTATAGCACCACTGAAGATGGCAGCAACGAATTCTTAAGAAACGCCAAGAAAATAATAAACTAATCCATTCAAATCACTCGAATCATTAGCGACTTCCAATCTGTCCCACCAATCAAACCTTTACTTGTATATTATCTGGCCTCAATATTTTGTCTTCGGCATAAGAACTTCCCTGAATCTGCATGAAGTGTTTGAGTCTATATAAGGGGAAATTAGTTTAAATTGCCATAATTGTCGGTTGCTTTGAATCAGAATGTTTTTCTGAACTTGTCGGGTTATTTGCTTCTTTGTATGAAAAACCAAAAATGTATGAGTTGAGCTGATTCGAAAAAGTGAAAAATTGGTTTTCTAACAATTTTATGCAAAAATTAACGGCGTACATGTGTGTTTTTTGAGCTGAATGCATGGTTTTCGATCTAAGACGATGGCCGATTAAACAATCATTTGTATGCATACACAGATGATGTTTGAATTCGAAACGAGGATTAAACAGAAAGGGTAAAACTTTCAGTTATTTCGGCTCAGAAAAATCTATTGTGTTTCTTCCTAAGCTGGTCGAATTGATCGCTTCTTTGCGGTAAAAATATCGTAGACTATAAGGAAATGTAAACAGTTTTAATTTTTACAATTAAATCTCTAACTGTTGGCACCATGGCGACTTTTTTATTTAAAAATATATTCAATATATTCGCCTACAGACAGTGTGTCGGCTTATAACAAGGAAACTATTTCCGGTTATTGTTCGAAGCCGCTCAAACTAAGTATTTTTAAATTAATTTTCGAAGGTCCAGAACAGCTATTCCTGAGCTCATTAGATTCTTGACTTTCTTGTGACAAAATTGGTATAAAAGTTGAGGCATTTTTTGAGCATACTGAGTTAAAAAAAAACAGTTTAGTCAAATTCTTCGATTAAAAATATAATTGGGTATATTTTCCTGACTGTACTTTAATCACTTCAATTTATTCCTTGGTTTCAGTCAATTTTATTGTTTATCATTCAAAATGTTACAGATACGTTTCGGTTTCTTTCTCCACCATCATCAGTTTGTGTGTCTAGATATTTCTACCTTCATATTTGACTGAACATTTGTCCAGTGGAATATGTCCAGTCAAATGTGAAGGTAGAAACATCTAGACACACAAACTGATGATGGTGGAGAAAGACACCGAAACGTATTTGTAACATTTTGAATGATAAACAATAAAATTGACTGAAACCCAGGATGTTATGAATTTTACTTCCAACTATATTTATTTTATCTCGGGCGTGAGTTAGAGCAAGAGCTAGTACTTTGCGGCTAGTGAACAATTTTTGGAACGCTCAATGGACAATACAAAATTATGCACACTCAAATTCAACTGCACAACTAATGTATTTAAACAAGTTAACAATTTTACTGAGAGTAATAAAGGTAAAAAAATATATAAATTTACTTAGAGTGTATCACTCGGATATTTTTGGTAGCACCATATAGATAAAAATATACTTTCAGTTTTGTGGTTTTAGACTGAAACCTAGAAGTATCCCTTTATAATAGGCAATAAATCGGCAGTTGCTGCAGAAAACTGCTCAAAAGTCATTTAACATGAGAAGTAACTTTCGATTATTTCAAACCACATAGATTCATCATGTCCTTTTCCGAGCTCACTGGATTCCTTGGTCCTTTAGTATGAAAATAGCATAGAATTTTATGCAATTAGAACGACTTGCGGTTTTTCGTGAAAATTTCAAACTCTTCGCAAGCCTAAAATCGCAGTTTCCCCAAAAAAATTGGACTAAATCCACAGGCTGCAGTTCTATTATTACAGAATGTTAGCAATAACTCTGATAATCTGACAAAGAAAATATTCAATTTTCAAATATCTAAGGCACACTAATATATATGGGTTGCTTGAAAGGAGTTGCAGATAAGGCCGCAGTGCAATTCAATCGAGGTACCTGGCGATTGGATGTCATCTTGAAATAGTGTTATTGGAAGCCACAAATTTTATTGGCCCACTTTTAACCGCAAACTCGAGAAAGTCTTGATAGTGCCCCGATAAAAATAGCCTTTACGGAAGTTGTTAACATTTAGAGTGAGCTACGTTTGCACACGAAGCTGTAGTTTAATGGCTTCTGTTCTCCATTAATTTTGTTTGTAATTGTTTTTGGTTGTACCAGTTGTTCCCTAAGCAGAAACAGCTAACTCCAAGTTCATAAGATTAATTGCAAAATCCTGAAATTCGTTATGCTGCAACCACAAAATGTATGCTTTATACCAGCGATTTTAGGAGAATAGTGATTTACCTTGTGTGAATGTTTATCTCGTAAATGTCGGAATAGTGAAAAGAAACCAGGAATTAAGATGAATAAATGTCGTTTTTTGATTCTCGCATCAGACCAGCAGCCGAAAGCAGAAAAATTGAAAACTCAATCTGGCAAAGTTGCAAGGTATTTTAATTATTTTCGGAGAGTTCATTTATCACAGGATTTAATTGTATTAAATTGCTGCTTTTTGAAAGCTTTCTGTATAGGAAAATATATTAAATTTGAATTAATCACCAATAGCAGATACAGTTTAGATTTATTGTCGTATGTTCCTTTATTTTTAATCATAGTTGGGTATATTTTCCTGACTGTACTTTAATCACTTCAAAATATTCCTGGGTTTCAGTCAATTTTATTGTTTATCATTCAAAATGTTACAAATACGTTTCGGTGTCCTTCTCCAACATCCTCAATTTGTGTGTCTAGATGTTTCTACCTTCACATTTGACTGGACATTATTTTTAATATGAAAACTTGTATAAAAATGTTAGTTTGTCGATCGATTGCAGCTTTCCTACTTCAAGACAAATCAAGAACAAATTCATCATCAAATGTGGATTTTTCACAAATAGTTATTTTTTGCCATAAAGCGTAACTGATCCCAAGCCTTGTCCGGGAATTTTAATTAATTACTGAAATTTCCCTTGCAAAAGTGAATCCACTATTCTACTCCCTTTTTGCATCAAACTCAAATATTAATTTCGTTTAATCGGGGCTTTCAAAGAAGATAATCTTGTACGCATAAAAGAATTAGAACTTCAAAGACAACCATTAGCATCGGTTAGGTTTCGAAGCAAGTCCCGATATAGACCGGAAATATAAAAAGACTCACATATTTACTTTGATGTGGCTACTTTAACTTTAAATGCCTACAACATCAAAGATGTGCTTTCGAAATGGTTTTTTCAATGATAGAACAGATGCAACTATTTGAACCAATGCAATTTTTCGATGTGAGCTTACAATAAGGTCCATTTGATAGAATGTATAATTTGTTGCCGCATTGTTCTAATTCACAGCGCTCTTGCAATGTTCTGGGCTGCATTTGACCGGACAGTTATTCGCATGATTTCACACAAATAGTGAACGGTGAGGATTCCATTTATTCAGCTTTGTGAAGCATTAAGAGACACGAATTTTGAGCTATTGAGAGTATTGATCGGCGTAATATATTGATAACATTATGATTGCCTCTCATTAAATAAAGCTTTATGGATTATTACCTAAATTGGTTTATACATCGGACTTTGCAGCATATAACATGTCTATGCAAAAAAAATAATCTGAAGCGAATGAAATTACATAAGAAAACACTGGCGCCTTTGAATCACCCTGTATATTCACAGTTAATATTCCTCCAAACGTTTAAAAACGATTGGTGAGATAATCCGAGGCTTGTCTAAGACTTCCCATAGAAGCACACCTCCTAAGGAGGTGTAAATTATTTAAATACCCTCAATTTTATACTCAAGCTAAACGTGACTGCGTTAATAACTGAGAGCAGCTGTAACTCTTAATTGCGTAATAAATTAAGTTGTTGAAACACATGTTTCAGACTAAGGGGATTTCAAGAAGTTCATATTCAAAAGTTATTAATATTACAGCCTAAAGTTCGCTAATTTTATTAACCCGGCGACACCTCACTTCATTTAAGGAATTTTGAATTCGGGAAATATCTAATCATGGCATCCAACTGCGCTTCCCCTAGTTAACGCATGGTTAAACATGGAGTAGCAAAACTTCCAAAATTATTCCCGTTTCATTTTGTAAAGTTTATTAAATTCCTTTGCCGACTTTGGGTTCTTTGAATGCTCATCGCTTATACGGAGTATGTGCTTTGGGACTCCAACTTTGCTTTAAATGTATTGCAACTATACTCGAAATTTTTTTATACTTTCACTTGATGGATAAAACCATTATCTAAATGGTGCAGTTCAATGTTTCGCTTATTGCGAACAAGTCATTCGTTTTAAAGGACTGTAACATATCTTCTCAAAATACTTTTCGAATCCGCAATAATAAGCCAAATAGGAAAAGAGAAGCAACTTGGTTCGATTTACCTGATTGGAAAAGGATGCAAGGAAATCCCGGACTTACCTTCTTCATTGAGCTTTCCGAATGTTCCATTTTGAACTGGAAAGGGGACTAAACTGTGATAGATGCTTACACAGCGCAACAATACTTGGAGGATATTTCTAGTTTCCATCTTAATGTCAAATGTGTCTTAAGGACAGCGCGATCCGAATTGCAAAAGCTGTACTTTAATTGTAAATTTATTTTCTTTCACCGGAGATATCACGCTTGTTCATTAAGATCTCTGGACTGTGAATGTTTAAGAATTAACAAGGAGCAGTGGTTTGAGTATAAAAAGTCTTTTAATGCTGTCTTATTTAATGTCGGCTTCTAGGAATATTCTATTAGTCAACATTATGCTCTTTAACTTGCAAGTCGAGCGTGGTAATTTCATTGAAAGATGCCCAATTTATCCGGCTCGAAGGACCAATGTAGCGGCAGTGCCTAGTTCTTCTAAATTTTTTAATTACAAATACCTTTTTCTCTTTAATTAAGTCGTCGAATTTACTGTCTAAAAAGACAAGTTCTTTTAATTTAATTCTTTTTCGAAATCAGTTACTATTTCCAATCGATAGAGCTGCTGTGTTTTATACAAATGTTGAATACAATTATAACTTTAGCTTTTCCAAAATTCCAAGTGCTTGTATTTAAAAATTATGCAAATTTCGTATTGGGGGTGTTGGAAAGTAATGAAATTTGACCAATATTTTTACGAAAACTTTTCATTCAACAGATTTTTGCCTAATTTTGAAAATGCGTCTGAAGTCTTATTGATTTCGTATTACTTTCACCCTACTGACTCCGAAAATCCATGCACAATATTGTATAGAACAACCCTCAAAACACATTTTTCTTTGTTTACTCGGCCCCGATTTGAGTTTGCTTCATATACAAAACAAACACAATATAGTTCTCGAGATGAATAGGCTTTACAGGGGAACGTGTACAATGTCAAAAATCCTCCAATTGCTGGAAATCATACGAGACTTCCTATATTTATTTATATTTGATGTGAAAAGAAACTTTTCCGTTTGGATAATACTCGCTCTCAATCTTGTTCTGTTAAGATTGAGGGACGGGGAGCGTTAGCTCTGGCAAAAAACTCTTATTAAGACTTTTAATCAAATATTGTTCGAAAACTTTCATCGATATTGAATTAGTCTCCTTTCACGCCTGACTCCGATGAGAGTTTAGTTTATCTGAAAGTTGTTTATACAGGCTGCTCCAAAGCATCATTAATTGTAGTTTTTTTTGTCAGTAAGCATAGATCGGAGTATGAATTATTCAAAGTGATATTGAAAAGGAACAGTCCCCCAATACAGCGTTTGGAATGCGTTGTATTAGAAAACTAGAAAAAAAGTTAGCACAATAAATTCGGGATGAAAAGATGGATAAAATATTTTAAATGACAATTATCTACTTGCTCAATTAAACTAAAATTACAAATATAAAGAAATTGAAAATTATTTTATGGACATTAACAAAGCTTTTGATAGTGTCTGGCATAGTGGCTTACTATACAAACTAGACAACTACACACACCAACATATCTACTACACACCATAAAGAACTTACTAGAAAACAGACAACTACAAGTACGAATTGACAAAACACTGTCATTTTCTTTTTCCCCTGAACAAGGGCTCCATCAAGGATCCCCGCTCTCACCGTTTCTCTACAATATATACTGCCATGACATATACAATTACAACTTACCAGACAAAAATCAAATCGACAGATCGGCATATATATTACAATACGCAGACGACACGGCACTTATTGTACATGACAAAACTACTGAGAGAGCAGCTCAAAGACTCCAACACTAACAAACAACAAAATGACATGGATTTATAAATGGAGACTAACACCAAACGCATCAAAAAACCAACTTCTGCTCACAAACCACAGACTCAACGCTGACTCCCCTACAATAACTGCAGACGGCCAAACGACACAACCGAAAAACGACGTAAAATAGTTCATTATTAAATCACAATTGACCACAAACCTAAATTCACTAAACACATACGAAACATCAGGGCAGAAACAGTAAAGAGAACAAAATACTTCCGATCACTAACCTACAAAGACAGAGGGATTAGCACAAACACCACCACCAAAATATATAAAGCTATTTGTAGACCCTTGCTAGCTATGGACGTTATATACAAACAACAGAACAAATTGCAATAAGACTAATAACACGAATAAGACATCCCCAAAACCCACTACACAACCCCTCCACCCATCTAGTATACGAACGCACAAACATGTCAAAGATTTCGGAAAGACTCATACATTTACAGACAAAATGGACAAAGAACGCCTACAACTGGACCATACTGAATCACCTTTGCCTTACAAGACCAACCAGACAATCCCGCTTCCGTTTCCCTACATCAACGCTACTCGAACACATACATGCTCAACTGACTACTGGACAATAAAATATTTTTTTCTTGTTATTAGAATTGGAAAGTTTATTTAATAAGATTATTAACCTAGAATAAGATAATTTTCATCTTTGTTTTTTGTTTAGATTAAGACTACATGTATTAAACAAAGGCAGAAAGACCGATAGGTCGATAGCCTTTTTTAGAAATAAAGATGTTTACTACTTCTACTGAAAATTATTTAGCTCCTTTTTTTAATTTTTATTATTATTAAGTCGATTATAGTCATATACTACGAATTGAAATTGACTCTTAACAACTATAAATCGTCTAGGATTTCTTTCACTAGACGCCAGCGATTAAAATAGACGTAGATAAACATATAAATGTCGTGCGTTGCGATTTTTTGCTATTTACAAGCCTAATAAAGTGCTTCAGCTTCACATCCGATCGTTAATGTTCCGAATCGCTTCCAGAGCACATTTAGTGCAAAAGATTCACAAAGAAGATTTTTTCCCTTTGAGATTTTCGTCAACTTTTTAATCCAATTTCTGCCGAAATAATGTTCAGCTTTTCCTTCCGCTTTTCCACTAATAAACCACATCAAAGTCCCTCTAGACTTAATTCCATAAGTAAATGGGCATCTACCTACTTAGAAATTTGTTTGCGGGCATCGGTTTTTTCGAGTTAAGCCATAATCCAATAGCTCACTTTTGACAGCATTATAAAGAGCTATTAAATTACTTAATTCATCATTCGGCACATTGAACATCAGTAAATTTCATAAATTGAATGAAAAGAATCATCATCCAGAGATAAAATTAGACTTAGCTTTCTACTAAGTATTAAATATCATTAGTCCTGTGTTAGCTCCTCTATTTTTCCACTTTCTGCTTTCAAACCATATCTCCAGTGAAACTATATATATATTCTTAATTTACTTCTATGTTCCCGATTCCCAACGCCACCTAAATAGCCACATGTTGCATATATGATATGAGAAATTGTCCTCACGCTTACTAGCACAAATGACAAAGGAAAACCAGGCAACAAAAGCTGCTTAATGCATTTATACAATGCGAAGTATGGAATTCGTCGACAACAATGCATTAATCCAATTTTCCAGATTACTAAAAATGCAGACAGCAAATAAAGGAACAAACAAGACGTTTTCATTTTATTAGTGCATTGTCTCACTGGCTAGCGCATCTGGTATTGACAGTTAGAGTGCTCGATGAAAGATGGAAGAAGTTGAAGGAAATTGGAACAGTCCCCGAAGATAATTTGAATGCCTTGACAGTCATACTTTCAATGTGTTGGCAGCTTATAGTTTACAATTATAATTTTCAGCGTGTTAAGTTACCGCATTCGGAATTAATAAAATGTTCTTATAATACAAATCGGCACAATTCTGTAAACCCGCTAATTTGCAGGAATCGAGTACATTTGTCTATCTAAATATTAGTTCAGTTAATTATATATAATTGGTAGCGTAAGTTCATCGCCAAAGCAAATTAATTCAATTTAACAACTTCGAGTCAATAAACCCACGGTAGAAACATGGTTCCTACTTTAAGTTAAATGAAATTTTAGTACATGTTATTCAGTTTATTGATTTACCAGAATGTTCGCCAATATTTACACATTTGCTCTTTTCTTTATTCAGTTTATTCATCAGTGAAATTATACACCGACATGATTCGTTAATTAAGTTTTATTTCACCTCAGAACACATTTGAAAGCCTATCGAAACCTATAGTTTAAAATTAATTGTATTTTGTCCTGCAAATATTACAAAGAAATTACAAGCAGGTATTCAAAAAACTTATTTTTTCACCTTGTATTATTTAGAGTTATTGTCTGCTGCAATAAAGAGCAGAACATAGGAGCAGAAACATTTCAAATATTTGAAATAAAAGCTTTATAATCAGCAATTTTAACCGTATGTGGTGTTATCAACCGGAATTTTTTTGCTTGTTTTTGATGTAAACATTTTTGACGTGGAAATAGAAAATTAGTCTTTGCTAGCTTAATTGCTACATTTTCCAGTCAAATGTATGTAAATAAGATTGGGATTCATCATCAGTTTTCAACGTGCTGATAAACATTCAGGAAAAGTGTTAATTTAGTGGAAAATGGATAAGTTAGTTTGTCACATGTGAAAATCATTTTTCGAATGTTCATTGCAAATTAACAAAAATTATAATTACTTATTTCAATAAAATAGGTTTTACGAAATACATAAGACTCTTAACTTAACCATTCGCTGCAGCACGTCATTATTAAATCAATTGTGGATCATGCTTCTATAAATTGAGAAGCTCCTAAAATCTGAAAATTGATTTTTGATATATTTTTCTTTAAATAGGTTTGAAATACAGTAAAGTACCTTCTGGATATGACTTTGTTCCAAATTTAGTAGTTAGTTCCAAAGTGAACAATTTATTTAATTTTTTGTTTACGTTCTTGTCAAGTATTGTTACTCTTGTGAGTTTCTTTAAATTAATAATGTATGTCATAAACTAGAACGATACTTTTGATTCTTGCGTAAAAGCTGTTTTTGCGAAAAATGTATTTTTTTACCTTGTATTATTTAGAGTTATTGTCTGCTGCAATAAAGAGCAGAACCTAGGAACAGAAACATTTCAAATATTTGAAATAAAAGCTTTATAATCAGCAATTTTAACCGTATGTGGTGTTATTAACCGGAAATTTTTTGCTTGTTTTTGATGTAAACATTGTTGACGTGGAAATAGAAAATTAGTATTTACTTGCTTAATTGCTACATCTTCCAGTCAAATGTATGTAAATAAGATTGGGATTCATCATCAGTTTTCAACGTGCTGATAAACATTCAGGAAAAGTGTTAATTTAGTGGAAAATGGATAAGTTAGTTTGTCACATGTGAAAATCATTTTTCGAATGTTCATTGCAAATTAACAAAAATTATAATTACTTATTTCAATAAAATAGGTTTTACGAAATACATAAGACTCTTAACTTAACCATTCGCTGCAGCACGTCATTATTAAATCAATTGTGGATCATGCTTCTATAAATTGAGAAGCTCCTAAAATCTGAAAATTGATTTTTGATACATTTTTCTTTAAATAGGTTTGAATTACAGTAAAGTACCTTCTGGATATGACTTTGTTCCAAATTTAGTAGTTAGTTCCAAAGTGAACAATTTATTTAATTTTTTGTTTACGTTCTTGTCAAGTATTGTTACTCTTGTGAGTTTCTTTAAATTAATAATGTATGTCATAAACTAGAACGATACTTTTGATTCTTGCGTAAGAACTGTTTTTGCGGAAATGTTCGTATTTTAGAGAATGAAAATCTTGGAACGAGAAATATACGTACATTTGCGTCTCAGATCAATCACCAAGAAAAGGTATCATTACAAACATTTCGAAAGATGGATTCCTTAAAGGAAACTAATTAGTAATATTTTTGGACCTTTTCTTTACTTTAGCACAACGCCAATGACCTAAAGCTTTATTGGATTTTTCGGATTTTCACCCTAAACCGAAAGCTGTCTCGCTTTAGGTTTATTGTGAGGCCAAAAAAAAACGCCATAAAATATAACATATGCAGAAAATTCGATATGCTCCGTTCCGGGTTTTGATAACGACTCCAGATAGCGACGAATCAATTTTATGCTGTTTTGAATTTCTGACTTTGAGGTCGAACGGTTTTCTATGGATAACGATACGATGGCGGGATTTACTTTCAGTGCGAAAGAGCTACTTTGTTAGCCGTTCTATTTCATTTCAACCACTTTTTAACGGTTAGTTGTATTTTATAACGCTAAAATGATAAAAGCAGGGCATGGGTACAATTATAAACTTTAATAAAATATATTTACTGGTTTGAATGAAATGTTTTAGACAAATGTTGCTTTTTATACGTCAATAATTCTACGAACGAGTTAAATATTAAAATTTCACTCTAAAGAGAAACTTTTGAATAAAATTAAATATGCATAATTGTTTGGCATTTGATGTTGGCAATAGTTAAAATTATTTATTAATGAATTTGTGGCTTGCATTGATTTATTAACATGTGGCTTCTATGAATAAATGAAATTCCTAATAAAGTTGATTGAAGTAGAAATGTATGCAAGCCACAGCAGCTTTTTCAGCATTCATGTGTCTCTCCACATTAAATTATTTAGTCAAATTATGGATTAATTTGATTGATTGAATTAAATTATTTGGTCAAATTATAGATTGTTTAATTTTTGTTTCGAAAAAGGTCACCTAAATGTTTTTTTTTGCAAATTTCCCTGGAGCGCTTGCCTCTGTTTTCTTTCTTTCTGTTGTGATTCCTCTCTTTGTTGATTTTTTATGCCAATATCCTACTTTAAGCATAAAACTTTTTCATTCCAGTATTGGCTCAAGCAATAGGCTCTAAAAAGTACTTATTATTCGTATAACCATAGCTAACAGCCACATGTAGTTTTCCCCATATTTGAAGCTGTATGGAAACACTGATTTGGCCAGACACTTGGTCTCATTTTGTGTGTTTAACAGGCATATCAAATTCCCGATCAAGATTTTTCTTCGTTTAATTAACATCGATCTGCCCTGATCTTACTGAGTTCATTGAAACATTCCGACATCTCTATCAGCAGAAATCGTCGGTTTTCTCAATTCTTTTTAGAACAACTTTGATGTGTAATTTTTTCAATTAAACAGTGAAATTCCATAAACGGCTTTATTAAATCTTCGACATGTATTGCCAGTTAGCAACTTACTATTACAAGTTTAATAAGAGCGGCTTTTGCAATGCTGCTGCGCGTCAATTTTCAAGCCCCAACTACGTTTCGAGAGTTTCGAATTGAGAGGTCCGTCCACCGTCATCAGTTACCGCTGAGCGCTAGCTGGTTTGCTTCAAGTCAGCTACGCTCCAATAACAGCAATCAAAAATAGTTCGGAGTCACGTGCGGAAGTTCGTAACAGAATATGTTTTGACTGTTCCGGCTTGGATAATTTCACGCTTGGACTTTAGTAGTGAAGTTGAAATTTATGGAATGAGTTGCTGATTTTGTTGCCACAAGGTAATTAGTTTAGTGTTTTGGAAGATTGAGTTTGAAAGTTGCAAGCCACTGCAACCACGAGAAAAATGCAATATTAGCCCTACATGTTTTAGGCTTGGAAAGTTCGTGGCATGAGAAATAAATCATTTTTTTTTAGAAAATCTGTTCAATTTGATCATGTTGTTTCATAATTAATAAGTGTTTATTGTTTCACTTCATAAATACTGTTAAAAATTGTTTAAATTGAATTAATTTTAATGATGTTAACAAATGTATAATTTAATAAAATTCGTTCCAATTTAATTGCTGTATTTTCTAGTCCAGCTTTCTGCTTGAAAGTAAGACATTAACTCAATTTTATTTGATTTTCTAATAATAAAACGAACGAAGTGATTAACTATGAAAAGCTCCAGGATTACTTGCTATTAAAGTTGATTCACTTTGTACACATTATATTTTATGATCCTAATGTTGAACTGCATTAAGCTGAAAATGGACTTTTGCCCTCCAGCTTTGTTAAAGAAGTGATTTGGCTGAAAGCGAAAAAGTAAAAGGTGTGTCATACGTTTTGAGATTATGTAACTTAAAATTTTTAATTTACCAATAAATGCAAATATCTGATTAAAATGATCTAGTCCATTTGATTTTTCAAAAAATATCACAGAAGTGGAAGATTTATTTATACTAGGTTTTAGCAAAGCGCGGCTCTCACGCAACGATATATTGTCTTATATATTGAATATTGGGCAGAAAGACCGATAGGTCGATAGCCTTTTTTAGAAATAAAGATGTTTACTACTACTACTATTGAATATTTGTGAATTCAATAATTGTGCTTGAAAGTACAAAACGCAATGAAGGTTTTTGACCATCACACTCTCCTTCTAATTGAGCATGTACCTCGTGAAATTGCCCCGAAACAAACGAACAAAGTTAGAAATCGTGAACAACAAAATAAGAGAGAAGAAAAGCGAAAATTGAATCAGCCGTTAAAAGTTCCAACGAGTGTTTGACACTTGCGACGAACAAAACGTATTATGGAATATTAAGTTCGAGAAAGTTGTGGACATACACACCCAACGTGTATGTTTTTTTGGCATTGAATTATTTAGATTTTCTGATGCTGCTTTCCATCCGTCATGATTTAAGCTTGATTTGTCTGGGGACATATTTCTTATAAACTTTTTGATAACGGAACCGTTCTAGAACAGCTTTATATTATGCTCTCATAGTAAAGTCTGAACTTTAGCACATCGGGTGTAAAGTTGCAAAGTATCAAACATTTTCCTAATAAAATATTGATACAGTTCAAATGCATTAGTTTTGCTTTGTTCGCAATTAAGCCTGAGGACATAATATAATATTCATAAAACTTCAATAGACTCAAAGATAAACTAGACTTTAATGAAAATCTAGATAATTTCCTAACTGCTTTTAAGTAGCGGATTTTGTAAGACTTCAGGCAATAATAGAATCGTCCATTATTATGAAATTAGATTGCATTCTATTTTATTTCATCCCAATGTATTCCTGGGTTTCAGTCAATTTTATTGTTTATTATTTAAAATGTTACAAATACGTTTCGGTGTCTTTATCCACCATCATCAGTTTGTCTAAAATATCCATTTTACATTTATTATCAATTCAATTAAAAAAACTTTCACAAAATTAACATATTAAAATTCAAATCACACACATATTAAAAAGTACAATTTGGGACCTTGGTTCTCAGGTGATGAGTTGGGATAAACATGTTCGGGAAAAGACTAGAATCTATTGTTTACAGATCTAAATTTGACTTACATGTTTATATGTTTCTTTCTTTACATTTGGTTGGATATTGAATTACCTATTTTATTCGATATCGAGCGAGTGCCCGAAAAATCTATTTATATTTCGCCTTTTCTTTGCATTCTTGGAATTGCTCTGCAATCTTCAATATCTGCTGTTTAATTTTTATTTACCAGGTCCATTCAATTCATGCATGCGATCATTTAATTAGCGCATGATACACAGAGCTAAGATTGTCTGTATCTGATCTGAAGTTTATTGCATTCTGATGTTTCTTAATTTGTATCATTTCATGGATTCTTCTCTTATTATAGCTTTCCTCATTGATCAATATTTGTGTGTTATCGAAATCAAAATCAAGCAACTTTTGTTCTGCATGTTGTGCTAATGCTGTTACATTTTCGCTAACCTTTCTTAAGCTATACTTATGTTCGTATATTCTTTTCTTTAAATATTGCCCTGTTTGTCCTATATATGTGTTGTCACAGTCCAAACAGTCAATCTTGTATATTACGTTAGGTGTGTCCAACTTATCGCTTCTAGGCTTAAATTTTGTAAAACACTCTTTTGCTAAATTGTTTTTAGTTTTCTCCACTTTAGTAATATTATGCGGTCTTAAAACATTTTTTATTTTTGTGTTGATTTCTGGTATGTGTGGTAATGATACATACCTGATTTCACCCTCTTTTTTCTTTTTTATATTATTTATGTTGTTCCATTTCTATTCTATTTTATAAAATTTGAGATGCAGAAGTTTCCAGAAATTTGCCCAAAAAGTTAACCAGTTTCTATTTGTTTTTCGTTTCCAATACTCACTTCAAATTCGGGCGTTCCAAAGACCTTAATCTAAGTAGGTAATGATGAAGGAATAAAATTTTTCAACATCACAAAAGATTGCTTTCAACGTAGGGTATTAAAAGGAGTCGATCACCATTTTGGTAGGCAGTTTTGTTCGTTTTCCGCTATAAGTGACTAAGTTAAAACTGAATGGTATTGCCGTGCCCCTAGGCCATAAACTTTAATGGTTGTCCAATCCCATTGGAAGGGGATTTATGGTTTTTCCAACCAGCATTTCTCAGGAAATGATCTGCTTCCTGGCAGGCCCATATGCGATGGATTTTAACTTTTATGTTTTTGTTGATCAGATATTTGCCTCGCTACTTTAATTTGAAAATTTTGAAATTTGCATATCTTTACATTCAATTAAGGTTTTCTACTTTGGATTGCGTGTTAACAATGAAGCTATTTCGTATAGAATTAGGTAAGTCGCCTCGATTTGTTCATCGAATTACGAACTTTAAACGAACGGAAATTACGTATAAACAAATAAAGCGACAAATCCCTAAGTGCATCTATTGTAAGAAAAACTTTTAGTCGCTTCTAGCTGAATTGGGATTATCTTCCGGTCGATCCATGTATTCGATTTATCCGAAGAAAATGTAGACAGCAGCGAAATTATTTTGCCGGCAATTTCAGCCATTAGGGAAATACATGGGGAAAAGAAGGATGATCAAAACTTTGACGAGATGTCTACTTCTTCGGGATTCTGGCTGATTGATTGATGTAATGTGAGTAACTGAAAATATGGATGTGTTTGCCACCGATCAATAAAACGAAACAGGAATTAAAACATGTACTTATACAGACAAAAACGACGGATCTCATGCATCGGTTTAAATCTTTTATTTAGGAAATGTATAGATAATTTGAAAGCATCATTCAAGAAGTTTCCAATTAAAAGCGAAATTTTTACGATGCATATAACTGTTAACAATGGGTTATAAACATACCGCCACATAGATACAATGCGTACTAATACCTAGGACTAAAATATTTTGCGAACTAGGCGAAATAGATTCGGTTGTGCTAATGCTGCATGGATAAATCGTAATTTAAAAACGGCTCTAAGCGGTATTGACAACTGTCTTGAAGGAATAGAAGTCGGTAAATTTGATTTTTCTGGACTAAAGTTAGTTATAAAGGGACTAAGTTCTTGCAAAGTAGAGAGTCTCCTAGATTATTAAACATTTTGAATCAATAATTCATTTTTTAATTTTGGAAAAGGCCCCATCAGCTTAAGATTTTTGCTGGGAACCGACATTGTCTTAGAGAGCTTCACAACATCTTTGTTGTGCTCTGGTAATTTTCGGTTTCTTTGTAGCGACTTTTTTATTATTTTTGAGCTTTTATCGGATAAGATTTAAAATGAGAACCGCTGGTATAAAAGGCCTTTGTTGTTATAGTCGATATTTTCTTCTTAGAATAACTTTGTCAGGTAGATAAGTAGTTTGAAAACATTGGTCATACTGAGAACTATAGAAGAATCCTTTCAAAGAAAATTAGTTTGCTATTCAGACCAAATTACTTTAAAGTAGAAAAGTTTAATTTAATTCCGCATTTTAAAGATGTTATACTTGTATAACAATGTTGTTGTTAATCGAACGACCAGATTAACTTCGAAATATATCAATATAATTTATTGATATACTGCATATAATAAATACAAAGCGTGCTTTTGATACAAAACGATTCGATTTAAACATGGGCAATTATGACTATTTAATAATCATTAATTTAACATCAGCAAAACATATTGTTTGAGACCCAATAACGATAGGGATATAAATCAAGCAAAGCAGTTTTGCATCTCGAATTAGAAACAAAGCTCCGATATTTTCGTTGGCCAATCAAATAAATTAAGTACTAAACATTTACCTCGTTTTCCAAAATGATTCATAAGAACTTTCTTTAAAAATAATTTATTATAAGTCAATTTATTGATAATACTATTTATAATAATTGTATAAAAATGTCATCACTTTTGCACTCTTTTGCGACCCACTCCATATTTTTAGCAGCTTATATATCTGCAGATGGTATTTCAGTAGTAGTAGTAGTAGTAGTAAACATCTTTATTTCTAAAAAAGGCTATCGACCTATCGGTCTTTCTGCCCTTGTTTAATACATGTAGTCTTAATCTAAATAAAAAACAAATATGAAAATTCTCTTATTCTAGGTTAACGATATTATTAAATAAAATTTCAGTGGCAAGAAGAAATTATTTTATTGTCCACTAGTCAGTTGCGTTTGTAAGTGTTCGAGTAGCGTTAATGTAGGGAAACGGAAGCGGGATTGTCTGGTTGGTCTTGTAAGACAAAGGGGATTCAGTATGGTCCAGTTGTAGGGGTTGTTTGTCCATTTTGTCTGTAGCGGTATGAGTCTTTCCGAGATCTTTGTCATGTTTGTGCGTTCGTATAGTAGTTGGGTGGGGGGGTTGTGTAGTGGGTTTTGGGGGTGTCTTATTCGTGTTATTAGTCTTAGAGCAATTCGCTCCGTCGTCTGTGTATAACGTTTTGTCCTTTCTGTTCCGTTGGTCATGAGTATATGTCCAAAGTCTAGCAAGGGTCTACAAATAGCTTTATATATTTTGGTGGCGGTGTTTGTGCTGATTCCTCTGTCTTTGTAGGTTAGTGATCGGAAGTGTTTTGTTCTCTTTATTGTTTCTGCCCTGATGTTTCGTATGTGTTTAGTGAATTTAAGTTTGTGGTCAATTGTGATTCCAAGGTATTTTACGTCGTTTTTTGGTTGTGTCGTTTGGCCGTCTGCAGTTATTGTAGGGGAGTCAGCGTTGAGTCTGTGGTTTGTGAGCAGAAGTTGGTTTTTTGACGCGTTTGGTGTTAGTCTCCATTTATAAAACCATGTCATTGTGTTGTTTGTTATTGTTTGGAGTCTTTGAGCTGCTCTCTCAGTAGTTTTGTCATGTAAAATAAGTGCCGTGTCGTCTGCGTATTGTAATATGTATGCCGATCTGTCGATTTGATTTTTGTCTGGTAAGTTGTAATTGTATATGTCATGGCAGTATATATTGTAGAGAAATGGTGAGAGCGGGGATCCTTGAGGGAGCCCTTGTTCAGGGGAAGAAGAAAATGACAGTGTTTTGTCAATTCGTACTTGTAGTTGTCTGTTTTCTAGTAAGTTCTTTATTGTGTGTAGTAGATATGTTGGTGTGTGTAGTTTGTATAGTTTGTATAGTAAGCCTCTATGCCAAACACTATCAAAAACTTTGTTAATGTCCATAAACAGGCAAGCTGTCTTTCTGTCAGTTAGGTGGGTTGTTTGTATATTGCTAGTCAGAGTGAAGAGTGGGTGAATAGTCGAGTGCTGATGTTTGAATCCAAACTGATACGATGGTATGTACTTTCCGACCAGTTTTCCCAGTCGCTGCCCTATTATGTACTCAAAAACCTTGTTAAGTACTGGTAGCAGTGTAATTGGTCTGTAATTGCTCGGTTGTGTATTGTCCAGTCCATTTTTGGGTATAGGGATTATGAAGCCGTTTTTCCATGATTTTGGGATTCTGCCATTTGTGATGCAGTTGTTCAATTCAGTTAGGATCAGTTTGTGTGTTTCTTGAGTTAGGCTTTTCAATAGTTTTGCTTTAATGTTATCTTTCCCCGGTGCAGTGTTTTTGATGTGCGCTAGGGCTTCATCGTACTCTGTGTCTGTGATCAGTGTGCAGGCATAGTTTGGTGAGTTGTTAAAATAGTTCAAGTACCAGTCGTTGATCAAGTTCCAGTTGTCATTGTCGAAGTTAGGGTTTGTCGATATGCTGAAGGCCCTTTGATAGTGTCTGGCGAATGCGTCCGCTTTCTCTTTGTCTGTGTAGCGTTCTATTCCGTTTTCGTCAATTGTGTCAGTAGTGCCAGTCTTCCTGTATTGCGCCAGTTTCTTAATTTTTCGCCAGTATGTTTTGCCTTTATCCTTCTGTATTTCTTTACATGTTTCTAGCCATTTGTCTTGTCGGTATTGTCCAATCAGAGTTTTAATGTTTCTGTTAAGTAGGTTCATTGTCTTTTTTAGGTCCTTATTTTGAGTGTTTGTATATAGTCTGTACAGTTCTCTCTTATGTTTTATTAGTCTCAGTATGTATTTGGGTAGTGTATGTCGGTAGAAAGCATTTTTTATTTCCGGGCTAAATTTTCCTATGGCTAGTGAAAGTTGTTGTTGTATGGTTTCTATTGAAATGTGCTGTGCTTGTATTTGAATGTAGTCATGTATATGTTGTTTCACTTTGTCTATGTCAGTCTTTGTTAGGTTTAAGTTTTTCTCTATAGGAGGTGTATTGGAGGTAGGTTGCGTATGTTGTAAATCTATGTTAAACGTAATAGCCAGGTGGTCGGATCCAAGTTCGTTGGTTAAGTTTATGTTGTTGATGGTGTTTGTCAGGTTTCTTGTGTGCAGTAGAACGTCTGGTGTTGAGTCTGGGTTTGCGGGCATCAGAAAAGTTGGTGGGGTGTGCTGTTTTATAAAGTCGGAATTTTGTAGAAATCTTTTAAGCTGTTTCGTTTTGCTTTTGTTCAGATTAAAGTCGCCTACATTTATTGCATATTTATAGATGCTCGCTTTAGTCAGTATGTTTTGTTCTAGGTTGGAGTGTGGGTGTATGTATGTCAGAAATATGTGTATCAGGTCGTTTAAGTAGGGTATGGTAAAATGTAGACAGTCGTTCAAAGGGTTGTTGAGGGAAGGAGGATTTGCTCTTCCAAGTTTATATGTTGGTTTTAGGAGAGCTGCGACCCCGCCCCTGACATGATTGATGGTATTTCCATGCCTATAGATATACTGCCAATTTCTGTACGTTGGTGTTTGTCCTAGTTTGGTTTTAGTCTCTACAAATATGCAGCAGTCTGTGTCGTTTTGTTCTATGTAATTGTAAATAAGTGGTTTTTTTGCTGTTAAGTCCGTTGATGTTCGCGTAAAGTACTTTCAAATTGAATCTTGTATGCTCGTTACTGTCTGTCTCACTTGTTCAGCAGTAGTGAAACTTAAAATCTATTTCAGATTAAAATTTTGGTTAAACTTTTGCGCCTATAAAAATGTTAATTATTTCTCTAATTATCCGACCTGAAGATAAGTGTAATTTGCGGAAATAAATAACAGTGAAAAAGCACCTTAATTTCCCGTCCCAGAAATATAAGCTGGCATTTTAAACGATGTTATTAATAACCCAGAAAGCATAAATAAATCTAAGATCAAAAATAATATTTTAACTAGGAAAATTAGTCTGTAGTAAAGATGAAAAGAGCATCCAAACAGCAAAATCACATTGCAATCTGTTACGGATTTAGTTCCCAAATTGAAGAAGTAAAATGTATGTAAATTTTCCAACTCAAAAATATTTTAATGTTACGTTAAATTGCGGTTAAATGGATTCGCCATTTACGTCGTCCCATTTTAGAAACATAAGTCCGTGTCTATTTCGTTCGACACACGAAAAGAACGTTTTGCAGCTTTGCAATACTTTTGCTCAATTTGAAAATGGTAATACAAAATTTTCGCCAAAAATTTAAACTTAAGAACGATGCTAAAAAATTTGCAACTTTTCTTAAATTCTCGTCGATTTTATAGTAATACGAAAATGTATACATGGCAGCACATCGAGATAGAAAATAATATCCAGACAAATGCAAAATATGTTACTGCTTTAAATCTCCACGTTTTTAAAGCTTATACCATCAAAACAGTCTCATCCGCAAATTAATGTAATTTTCCTAGTTTGGCCGTATTCCAGAAAAATGGGTGGCCGGGAGGCACCCGTGTTTTAATTTGGCAACTTAATTTTTGTTAAATAATTTCAAACTAATGGAATTTACTATTATTTTAGGTGAAACAGTAAAAACACGGTTTTAAAATGTTGGAAAGCTTTAATGGATCGGTTGTTTGAACTTTCCGGCAAGTCTTAATTTTCTAGTTGTAATGAGATACTTTAGTGATTTAACTTCGTTTACATTCTAAAGTATAACAATATATAATTTATTAATACCAAAAGTTTTTACAGTCGTGGACAGTTTCTGTTTATAAGTAACTTGTTTTCGACCAGGCCAAATCAGATTGATTTCGCACTAAGAGAATATTTGAGCTTTACACTGCTTCAACGTTGTTTTGTTTTGTGTGAAAAGGACCAACTAACTTTATTTGTTATTAGCTAGCAAACATTATGGAAAATGCATGTAGCTGTCTCTGTTAAGCTGTCATTTGTAGAGCAAGGTTCTTTATGTTTTAACCATTGCCTTTACTCAAACGATAAATAGCAATAGCATAATACTGGAACTTGACGGATATCCGGTGAAATCTAACAAGCTCTCGGCTAGAGAGGTAATTAGGATCTGCATAAACGCCATCTTGATTATAACACAATATTGTCTCTGTATTATTAAGCCCCATGGCTGGCATAATAATATCATTTTGATATAAAACAATTAATTTACGAGCTTTAAATAAAGAATCTTTTTCGGAAATGACAAATATTTTAATTAGAGGTTTTTAGAGACATTAGAGACATTATAGAGGAGATTCGATTCACGAATAAGACGCTATGTCGCTGTGAACATAAAACTCCAATCATCTTTTAATTAATCCAACTACCCAAATCTAAAAAAAATCCTTTCTTATACAATCTTCATAAACATGAATTTCCATTTAATAAATGAAGAAAACCACTAGTATATTTTCAGCCAAATAAACCGAATAAAGCTGATGATATTATGCATCGCTTAATCTTGTTTCTACCAAAAGTTGAATTAAATTTTGTAACAGACTACTTCAGCAAACAATTTTGTTTCCTTTTTGAATGTAGCGGAGCGGGACCTTTTTGTGTCTCATTTATTTCAGTCCAGACGTTTCCAATACACAACTTTTCGAATGACTTTACGTGCAAAGTTTTGCGAAACTTTTCAATGACAAGAAAAGTAATAGTTTACAATTAAAAAAAATCTGCTAGGGGTCATTTTCTTGAAAGTGCAGCGCCAAAGCCCAAGTTACTTATTCACTTCTTTCATCAAAATCCGAATGTTTTTATTGCAAGAAAACATACTCTACGAAAAAGGCACTTTGCTGTTCAATTATGTTTGTTGCTGTATTTGTGAGTTCGTGAATTAACAATTGATATTAATTTTCACTGAGAAACTCCACAGTTAATTTCCCTGTATATTCTGGTAGTTTCAAATTAACATTATTTTAGAATAAGCAAAAAACACTATTGAAACTGAAAGAAAGAGTTTACTAATCGGAATTTGTCAGATAATCCTATCTATCCTAGTAAGTTTTGTCGATAGATTTCACTTTTAAAGTGAACTATACTATACTCGTAGTGTATAGCATTGAAATTCGAAAGTGAACTAGTTTCTTTCGTAGAAAACGCCCTGCGGAATAAACATTTTCGACGTATGTGTATGCAAAAATCTAAGATCGTTAAAGTTGAGTAACGTAAATTTTCCATAAAACGCTCATTGATAATCAATGAAATGGATTTATTCTCAAAAGGCTGTAAATACTTTCGGCACAATACGAAAACTTATATTCGACACAGCGCATTGACAAAATCGAAGCTTTTTTCGTGCCCCGCAGATAAATTTATTTCCGAAGTTTGCAGATTTTGAAAGTTTGCATGACACAATTTTAAATAATTGATGGGAAATATCTCTTAATTCGCGCTAAAAGTTTGAAAACTCGATTCAAATAACCTTCCAATTCTAGATGTTGATGTTCCACGGGAATATATAAAGTCCTTAAAGCTGGAGCTTGAAAACTCCGAAGAGGGAAAATTCCTTTAAAGCGCTCTAAATAACTTATGAGGTAGTCGAATTATTTAATGTAGAAACTTTTTCGTCGTGTAATGGAGGTACGACAGAGTTTTTAAGGGCTAACCAATTGGTTTCCAAGTGAGCCAAGAAAGTTTTATTTTAACAAAATTAAAATTAAAATACTCTATATATACATGAAAAAATGTACATAAAAGTATTATGCAGATTGCAATGTTGTCCGTCTTCAAAGCACCAATCCTCTTTTGTGAATCTTTTGAGAATTTTAATAGCAATTTCGGACCCAGCAGATTCCTCGGTAATTTATTAGAAATGTTTCAAAGAAGAATCCCAAACCTTTTCTCCACCATTGAAGTATTTTTAATTATCAAAAGTTTTAATGTAATGACCAATAAAAAGAAGTATCTTTTTATGAACGATTTTACGAAAGAAATTCTTGAAAAGCCCAGAAATGTTATTTATTGCTGAGGGACTGGTTGACGAATTACATTTAGAATTATCTGCTTCCAAAAATGCTTGTGTAAAAAATGCCCCAAAAAGCAACAGTTTTTATGACTACGTTATATAAAGGTTTAGAATAAAAGATTATTTTAATTTTAGTTAAATTTAATGTAATGTACAATTACAATCTGTTGCAGGCAGGAAAAGTTTGGATTTATTACTTTGTGCTAAGCACTAAGAATTTTATTCTTAAATAAATCTCAATGCTGAAGGCTTCAGCAAATTACAAATTTTTCACTTTTTCAACGTATCTGTCTCATTTTAGAGCTTGTAGATAAACGCAAACTTCAAATAGGGATCTCGAATATGCCTTAGGGTTTTCATGTTTTTTTCATACACTTTATGAACTACTTTCTACTTAAACTACTGTTCACATAGGTTAATCCAATGAAAAAATCCAAGTTTAAAGTTCTATGTGAAATGTTCTATTATACTTAAAATAACTGTAAATTTAAGAACTCACTTAAATGCGTCTTGGAATTGCTACAGATTGATTACGAAAAGTTATTTCAATATTCTGTTAATTAAAAACACCGCACTTTCGATATCGATTTAAGTTTGAAATAAATTAAGTTCTCAGTAGTTTCAGGTCTTAAGTGATTTTTGATTTCGTTCTCCCAACTCATACTATTCAGTATTTTAGTTGGTTGGTTAACTCGATTTAATCCAATTTAATTACACAAAACTGTTTCCAAAACATTTATATTTGCCGTTGCTTAAAATTGGATGAAATGTTCACTGTTCAGTCTTTAATATTTTCGAAATATTCGGTAATTGCAAAATATTGGGAGTAGTAGTAGTAAACATCTTTATTTATAAAAAAAGGCTATCGACCTATCGGTTCTTCTGCCCTTGTTTAGTACATGCAGTCTTAATTTAAACAAACAAATAAACCTAAAAATTATCCTACTCTAGGTTAATAATTTACATACATGACATACATACACCCACACTCCAACTTAGAACAAAACATATTGACCAAAGCAAGCATCTATAAATATGCAATAATTATAGGCGACTTTAATCTGAACAAAAACAAAACGAAACAGCTTAAAAGATTTTTACAAAATCCGGACTTTATAAAACAGCACACCCCATCAACTTTTCTGATGCCCGCAAACCCAGACTCAACACCAGACGTTCTACTGCACACAAGAAACTTAACAAACACCATCAACAACATACACTTAACCAACGAACTTGGATCCGACCACCTGGGTATTACGTTTAACATAGATTACAACATACGCAACCTACCTCCAGTACACCTCCTATAGAGATAAAGTTAAACCTAACAAAGACTGACAGAGACAAAGTGAAACAACATATACATGACTACATTCAATCGCAAGCACAGCTCATTTCAATAGAAACCATACAACAACAACTTTCACTAGCCATAGGAAAATTTAGCCCGGAAATAAAAAATGCTTTCTACCGACATACACTGCCTAAATACATACTGAGACTCATAAAACATAAGAGAGAACTGTACAGACTATATACATACACTCAAAATAACGACCTAAAAAAGACACTGAACCAACTTAACAGAAACATTAAAACTTTGATTGGACAATACCGACAAGACAAATGGCTAGAAACATGTAAAGAAATACGAAAAGACAAAGGCATAACATACTGACGAAAAATTAAGAAACTAGCGCAATACAAAAAAAACTAACACTACTGACGAAAACGGAATAGAACGATATACAGACAAAGAGAAAGCTGACGCGTTCGCCAGACACTATCAAAAGGCCTTCAGCATATCGACAAACCCTAACTTCGACAATGACAACTGGAACTTGATCAACGACTGGTACTTGAACTATTTCAACAGCTCACCAAACTATATATACAAACTGATCACAGACACAGAGTACGATGAAGCCCTAGCCCATATCAAAAATACAGCACCGGGAAAAGATAAAATAAAGGCAAAACTCCTGAAAAGCCTAACTCAAGAAACACACAACCTGATCCTAACTGAATTGAACAACTGCATCAGAAATAACAAAATTCCGAAAACATGAAAAAAACGGCTTAATAATCCTGTTCAAATAACATTTGAACATTGTAGTAGAGATTTGTTGGGCTTGTGACTTTTTTCTATATTGAATTCCGAAAATGGTGCGCCCCTGTCGAAGATCTTCGGGACGGTCACCACAAGTGCTATTTCCGGGTTTAGCGATTGAAAGGTTGATTCTCCAGCTTATCATAGTCGCGACAATTTTAGCATCCTGTAGATAAGTGGTCATTGTTTTGTTTTGGGTGGCTCACTTGTCACAGCTGACCGATGACCATTGTCTTGAATTTGAAGGATGTGAGAAATCACTCTATAGCGTTCGGCGGGAGGTCTACTTTTGGTACCCTTTAGAATCAGCCCACATTCCAATGGCGCGACAACCCCAGGGGCCGAAACCCAAATCGTGGGAAACATCTTTCCCTCACCCTGCTTCTCCAATTTTGACCACGCGAGTCGAAAGAAGGGATGAAAACGGACAAACAGCCTTCGAGAGAGTCATCCGCCACCCACTTGTCGGTGAGCAGTCGCCATAAATAGAGGACGCGATACTCTTTGCAATCCATCGACGTCCGCCCCCCCTTGTCCCAGCAGTACCCACGTTTTTCTCCTCCGCGCTCCTACTTTCTCCTCCGCGACCCCCCGCCGGCCCTCATCACCATAAGATCCGCGTCCCCGAGTCTTCCACCGCCAACCCGAAGGTCAGCCCTCCCGGATGTCCCCCTAGTCCTAGCGCCTCCCATCCGCTCTTGGCTTTTTTCACCGTATCCCTACAAACGGTCGGTGCGGCCGCACCTAGAACGCCGCCGCCTCCAATCCTACTCTCGCACATATGCCGGGGGGGTGCACCCCCTTGCTACTTTCCTTCCCTCCTCCTCCAAATACCCTCCGGGAGCGCACCTCACCTCCTCCCCCCCGGTTCAAGGAACTCCGACGACGCAATCTTAGTACCGCAAAGGTTGCGGGGTTCATCTAACGGAACCCATTTTACTCCTTCCCGCGGCTCGTTGATGGGGATCTCAGCAGCTCCTCCCAAACCTTCCTTTCACTTCCGTTGTCCCGCTTCAGAACATCGCACAAAATCCATTCCAATCCATACTAGGTCCCGTGCTCTGAGTGACGCAGGATGCGATGTCTGCAAGGGTAGTCTTAACGTTGCGTTGACTTAGACCATGCTAGCGTAATTCCCCAGGGCTCACGTGATTGCAGACGGTTGGTCGCTCTCAACTCAATAGCCGGTCGCCAATGGCTCAAGGAATATGGTCACAGGAAGCGAGTTTAAGAAAATTCGGGAAAATTGCGAGGAAGAGGGAAAGTAGATATCTGAGAGTAGGTAGGGAGATGCGGGAGAAGGAATTCTTAATTACCACTTTTCTTCCTTTTCCCCTTCGCGTAATGCGCGACCTACTCTTATCACCCTGTACATGGCGTCCCCATCCAGTCTATCTACGTACGTCGCAAAATATCCGTTTTGCCTTCCGCGGCGTCTCGCTCTCTTCTTCAGTTTTACTTCCCCCCCCTATACTGCGCGAAAAAAACATGTTCGTCTAAACACCCACCCCTCGAGCCCACAGGTACCTATGCCTTTTTTTTGGTATTGCACCCATCCGCCTCCACTTCCCCACTCAGCGCGGCACCTTTATCCCCCGCGGCCGCACACTCTTCCTCGTCGCCCACGCCTCGCACACCCGCCCCTCCTTTTCCGAAGGCCCCCTAAACATCTCATCCAATGCTACATTTTTAGCTTCTTTAGTGCACCCGCCGTTAAGCTCCTCTCCTCACTTGCATCTTGCTCGCCCACCACTTGTCCGCTCTCTAGTGTCGCCCCCGTACCCTGGTTCCTGCTCTTCTTCCAGCCAAGTCCTACCCCCATATTCACCTTACTCTTCTTTACCTAATCCCTAGTTTGTCCCTCTCCACTTTTCCCTCCACCATCCCCGCGAGGTACGACTGGGCCCCCCCAGCTCCTTTCACCTCCCCCCTAACCTCAATCCGGGTTACCCCTCGCGCGACTCTCACTTACACGCACTCGTCACCCCTATCACGTTTACTTATACCCCCCGGGTATTACCCTTCTCCCTTTTTCACGCTCTTTAACCGCTCGTTGTTCCTATTTTCCTGGTTTGTACCCCCGACGGCTACGCCTGTTCGGTCCCCCCGCCCGAACGTCGCTTTGTACCAGGCTCTTTGGCGATATCTCCCCTCTCCTCTCCCTCTATACTATCTCCTATTGTGTGAACCCCGGTCCCCCCTAACGTGTTATGCCCCGTCATCTACATGCACGTACCCTATTCCGATACACGTTATGCCGGCTATTCCCCATTGTTCTCCTTGTTTAGTCCAGTCCCCCCAGTGTATTATTGCCGACCGTGTGGAACAAGGCCATTTCTCAAAAATCATTGCTTATCTCTACCCGCCTAGCTTGCTGGAGGCCACCCTAACGCTGTACGCGCTTATAACATGATGGAGGCTTCCCACGCCCACCCCAGTGGTATCTCAGGACGGTCTTCGCCCCACACAGGTGGTCGCAGGTCTGCAAGGGTGGAACTGCCCAGCCCGGTCGCCACGCTGAAGTGGTGAACGGGTGTTACCAGTACTGGTTTTCCCTACTTGGCAGAGGGCCCATAGCGCTTATTATTTCTGCGACTGCCCCCAACTTATACCCAACCAAACACTACTCTCAAAAACCATTCGGTCTTTCGAGCCGAAACATTTGGTTCTACTCTCAACCATTTGGTCCTTCGAGCCGGATCAAGTTAGTTACAAACTTGATCGAAAGAAGCAGCGGCAAGCAGCAGTTGTTAGTGGGTCAAGTACCAAACCGCAGTGAAGTACTAGTGGGTCAAGTACCAAAGCACAGTGAAGTGACAAAGTATTAGAATTGAGGTAGGATCTAAGCTATTTTCTAAACTCGAAATTGCATTGTATTTGATAAGTCAATCCCCAAGTGCTGCTGAATAAGTTAAGTCAATAGTTCAAGTTAAGTTGCTTATTTTAAATTAGTTAAAATGGAGCCCTTAATTAAGCGTCGAAGTGCGATAAAAGGCAGCATCACTCGTATTCAATCTTGGCTCAATGCAAATGAGCAAACAGAATCGAATCCTTTTCATTTTGAAAGGCGATTAGAAACACTAAAGAGCTCGTATAGCTCATATTGTGATATTCAGCAGCAAATTGAGGACTCTGCTCCGGAACAAGAATCCGACAGAGATAATGTAGAAGAGCAGTATTTCGATGTGTCAGCACGATTGTGCTCTAGAATGAGTGATATTACTCGCAATAACTGCTCAAACCCAAGCTCATCCTCAGGAACTCAAGTACAGGCATCCACATCAACCCGAGTTAATAAACCGCAATAAATATCCCTCCCTTTAACGGCGCACTCATTGAATGGGAAGGTTTTTATCAATTGTTTGAGCCTTAATTGAAAAGGACAGCGTATTGACTGATGTTGAAAAATTAATCTATTTACGCTCATATTTGTCAGGAGAAGCTCTCAGTTTGATAGCTAACTTAAAATTAACTAACTCAAATTTTTCTGTGGCTCTCAATACGCTTAAGAAAGATATGCAAATCAACTCAACATAATCTATGCACACATAAGAAACATCTTGAATGTTCCGCAAATCACAAAGGCAAATGCGCTCAATTTGAGACAGTTTATCACAACTATTAAACAAAATTGTGATGGTTTAAGAAACTTACACGTAAACGTGGATGCTTGGGACTTAATGTTAGTATATTTATGTTCAGAAGGCTGGATGCAGCACAAGAAGGGCCTTTGATTTTAAATTAAAGGCAAATGATCGCCCCACTTTGCAACAATTTTTAAAGTTTTTAAATACAAAGTGCTCGGTTCTAGAAAGAGCTATTATACCTGAATTATCGACTTCTCACACTGTCAGGTATAATCACAAAGGACACCAGTTTGTCCATGTTACTGATAACAGAAACAATGTTTCTCTTGGAGCCACGCAATGCTCTTTCTCGTTATAAACATAACGGTACCTCTCACCCTCGCAAGTTCGTGCTTGTTTTGTAAGCAAGGACACCGCATTTATGGCTGCTCTAAGTTGCGAATCTGTCGCTAAATGAGAAATATAAGGTTATCAAGAAAACCGATTATTGCTTTAACTGTCTGGGTTCTAAACATACTGCCAAAGAGTGTCAGTCTCAACGTTGTCGCATTTGTAAACAACCTCATCACACCCTGATCCATAAAGAGAGCTCTAGTACTCGTCCCAGAAACTCAGTCAAACTCAGGCTATAGTTCTTCACAGTTACCCAAGTGGCGAAATTCGACTCATAACACGCACCCTCACACTCAGCCACAAGCATCAAGCAACCACCGTGTTACACAAACACCGGCCCCCTTAGTCAATGCACCCTCTGAAATTCAAATTAACAGTTCGACATCTCATGTAATTCCCATCACCACATCAAGTTCCTTTTAATACCGTTCTGAGCACGCACGCAAATAGCAAAGAAGTCTTGCTAGCAACTGCCTATGTCAAACTAGTTTCCGTAAAACAAGAAATCGTATATGCTAGAGCACTTCTCGATTCCTGCAGCACCACATCACTTATTAGTAGGCAGTTGGTTAGAAAAACTAGGAATAAATTCTAGAGACAGTCCCATAACTCTAACAGGAATTCATGGAATTGCAACCCACACTAACAAAATGGTAGACATTTCGGTATTCTCGACAGTCAAGGAGAATACCAAATTTGATATTTCATGTTATGTCCTAGACAAAATCACGAAGAGCATGCCCCATTGCACACTAATTAGAGAAAATATTGCAATACCTCCCGATTGCACGCTTGCTGACCCCCATTTCCACATTCCTGGACAAATAGACATGCTTTTAGGCGCAGATGTCTATTATTCAATTGTTTATGGAACCCCCTCTCAAATACCCAGGAATTTATTGTATATGGTGGAAACTCATCTTGGCCACATCATAAGTGGGCCGATTCCCGTAGATAGTCTTATTTATTGGCAATACTCAATCTAGCTCAGCTCAACCCCCATTTAGATCAGAAAACGCGTGTCACTTAATTCATGGCAACAACATACAAATAAACGATATGGTCTTGGTTAGATCCGAAGATTGCAAACCCCTTGAGTGGCCGCTAGGCCGAATTGTTGAAATTATGCCTGGCAGTGATGGTAAGGTTCGACTAGTAAAAATTCGAACTATTGATGGAATTATTACCCGTAGTATAAAAAAGATTTGTCCTCTTCCAATAGGAAATTGAAATTTACGTGCTTTGTTAGAATAAGTTAGTATATAGTAATGCTTGTATGTTTTACTTGCTAAATTGATGTCGCAATTTGTTTGTTAGGCTAATTAGTTGAAGCTATGTCGCTTCAAGGCGGGCAGTATGTTCAAATAACATTTGAACATTGTAGTAGAGATTTGTTGGGGCTTGTGACTTTTTTCTATATTGAATTCCGAAAATGGTGCGCCCCTGTCGAAGATCTTCGGGACGGTCACCACAGTGCTATTTCCGGGTTTAGCGATTGAAAGGTTGATTCTCCAGCTTATCATAGTCGCGACAATTTTAGCATCCTGTAGATAAGTGGTCATTGTTTTGTTTTGGGTGGCTCACTTGTCACAGCTGACCGATGACCATTGTCTTGAATTTGAAGGATGTGAGAAATCACTCTATAGCGTTCGGCGGGAGGTCTACTTTTGGTACCCTTTAGAATCAGCCCACATTCCAATGGCGCGGACAACCCAGGGGCCGAAACCCAAATCGTGGGAAACATCTTTCCCTCACCTGCCTTCTCCAATTTTGACCACGCGAGTCGAAAGAAGGGATGAAAACGGACAAACAGTCTTGAGAGAGTCATCGCCACACACTTGTCGGGGAGCAGTCGCCACACACTCTTCGGGACTACACCCCAGTAGTCATCTCAAAAGAATCTTTGATAGAGACTTGTCGGGAAGAGTCTCAAAACAGTTTTCGCCAGAGACTCGTCGGGACTAGAGAGTCGTCGACACACACTCGTCGGGACTAACTCTGTAGTCATCTCATCACCTCCAAACAGTCTTTGATATAGACTCGTCGGGACTACACCCAGTAGTCATCTCAACAGAGTCATCGCCATACACTTGTCGGGAGCAGTCGCCACACACTCTTCGGGACTACACCCAGTAGTCATCTCAACAGAGTCTTTGATATAGACTCGTCGGGAAAACACAGTTTTTCATCTGACACTTGTCGCAAACAGTCGTGAGCATACACTCTTCGGGACTACACCCAGTAGTCATCTCAAGACAGTCTTCGCCACACACAAATAGTCACAAGTCTACAAAGGTAGAACTGCCCAGCCCAATCGCACACTGAAGTAATAAACGGTGGTTACCAGTACTGGTTTCCCACTTGGCAAAAGGCCATAACGCTTATTATTTCCTCGACTGCCAGCAACTAGACCCACCAAACACTAATCTCGTCAAACCCTTTGGTCTTCGAGTAAAACAGAGTTCAACCCAAATTATTCCGGTGGTTGCAATCCAAAGGTTCGAAGAAGTAGCATCTCCGGAACAAATCCCTATACCCAAAAATGGACTGGACAAAACACAACCGAGCAATTACAGACCAATTACACTGTTACCAATACTTAGCAAGGTTTTTGAGTACATAATAAGGCAACGACTGGGAAAACTGGTCGGAAAGTACATACCATCGTATCAGTTCGGATTCAAACATCAGCACTCGACTATTCACCCACTCTTCACTCTGACTAACAATATACTAACATCCTAACAATAACCTAACTGACTTAAAGACAGTTTGCCTGTGTATGGACATTAACAAAGCTTTTGATAGTGTCTGGCATAGACGCTTACTATACAAACTATACAAACTACACACACCAACATATCTACTACACACCATAAAGAACTTACTAGAAAACAGACAACTACAAGTACGAATTGACAAAACACTGTCATTTTTTTTCTTTTTCCCCTGAACAAGGGCTCCCTTAAGGATCCCCGCTCTCACCGTTTATCTACAATATATACTGCCATGACATATACAATTACAACTTACCAGACAAAAATCAAATCGACAGATCGGCATACATATTACAATACGCAGACGACACGGCACTTATTGTACATGACAAAACTACTGAGAGAGCAGCTCAAAGACTCGAAACACTAACAAACAACACAATGACATGGATTTATAAATGGAGACTAACACCAAACGCGTCAAAAAACCAACCTCTGCTCACAAACCACTGACTCAACGCTGACTCCCCTACTATAACTGCAGACGGCCAACCGACACAACCAAAAAACGACGTAAAATACCTTGGAATCACAATTGCTACTCGAACACTTACAAACGCAACTGACTACTGGACAGATCTAATTTTGTTCACTGCTTATAACTTGTTCTGTTTTGTTTATCGAAGTAGCTTCCACTAAATAAATAATAGTAAAAAACATTCAATAAGCCTATTGAGTTCGGCACAAAAAACGTTTAAAAGATGCCATTCGGCTAGCCAAAAATAATCGCACTGATTCGAATTCAATGTTATTCCTGCATAATTTCATCATCGAATTATGGACTAGAAGGTGCTTTTTTTAGAAATTATTAAATGCGTGTTTTAAGTGGATGAACGTATTTCTAATAAGAACACCAAATTTCATTTCCGCCAAACTAGTAATCCACAATGTAATTTCTTAGAAGGAGAATCTTCATTCCTCAGACAGTTCAGTAATTAAGTTAGCAAGGTAGATTGCATTGGTAAACATAAGAGGATTATAAATCCGCGAACGAATCTGGCTTCTAGCAGAATAAATGCAATTTGAATTCGTTTCTTTAGATTCCATAACAGCATTATCTACCCAAGATGTTTTTTTTATACTATAAATATGTAAAATTTATATTAAATGGAATCCGCATTCAAAATATATTCACAAATCCTATTTGAGGATCATTATTCGCCTGGTACCGTATTGAAATTTGCATCCATGATGGATCTGTCCCAATTTAAGACACTTTCCATGTATTAAAATGTTTCCTCGATATGTCATGCTTTCGCTGTATTATTCATTCTTCGTCCCCAGCTTTCACACGCCAAAGAAAATTCAATTACGCATAGCCCACGACTTGAACATGCCATTTCGGAGCAAAAAGCTCATGAGATGAAATTTTCCTTATATGCATAATACTTTCCAGAAAGCAAATATTGAATAGTTCATGTCTCGTGCTGAACTCCTTAATTTTTTCGTCTAAATCAAATGTTATGATGTTTATGTTGCCTGCATTTTTAACAACTTTCCTTAGTTTGCTTCTCAAGTTAGGTCTCCTGATAGTTCCAGAAGCTAACCCACCCCCTACCAACCGTTTTCATCCTCATCTCCTCCCCCTTTTTCTACACCCCGCTTAATTACGTTCCACAACGCCTTTCTCCTCCACTTCTCTCACAGTTGATTCACGCCTCCCTTTCCTTTCCATTTCGGGCTGCGCATCACAGTTCCCGCTTCAGCCTCTTAACCCCCCACCCAATGTTCCTTCCGCACGTACCCTTCTTTCATACCCTCTTCCATTCCCCGCAGTTATTTTTTCCAACCGTTTTAGCGTTCCCTAAACCTATCACCTCTCATCCGTCAAAATGTTCCATCCCACTTCACCGCCTTCTCCCCCTACCCACCCTTCCCCCCATCCCAGTTACTCTCATCTCCTCCAGCCCGATATACACCCCCGAACCCTTTTATCCATCCTTCCATTATTTCCCCATGATACCCCCCCAACAGTTTCCTCTCCTCCCACGCATACCTCCTCTGCCCGTCTCTCACCCCACTTATCCGATTGACTCCCATTTATCTATATACCTCCCCTCCCTCACCTTCTTTCAGAAATTACAGCTATTCCTTTCCACCTTCACATGCAATCGCTCTCTACTCTCCCCCCGACCTCGTTCACCATAACTTACCCCGTCATGAACCCAATACATTTCTCTTATTTCACATCTTCGCGGCGCACCCCTTCCGCCTATCCGTCCCGCTGCTTTCTAATTACCCCAGATTTTACTTCCTATTGTAAATCCTCCCGCTCCTTTACTCATCATCACACTCCCTCCCCTCTTTGTCCTCTTTCCTTTCCCCTTCCACTACACATTCTCTCTCGTCACGTGGTTTTAGCTCCCGCTACTGCCAGAACAGTGAAACATCTCAGATTGATTGAGGCGCAATTATTATTATGTTGCGTTTTGGTGTTGATATAGTTATATGTCAAGCGCTTAAATGTTA